>CM021772.1:20320618-20590481 GCA_011076525.1 Nettapus auritus | reverse complement strand
GCCGCCCGCCGCCTCACCTGGGCCGGGGCCCCGCTACCGCGCTCGGCCCCGCGGCGAGGCGAGAGGCGCCGCTCCCGGCCGGCCCCGCTCCCCTCACGGCCTGCACCGCGCCGCCGCCCTCCTCCTCCTCCTCGTCGTTCGTCCTCGTCCCCGCCCGCCCGCAGAGTCGGCCCCGCAGCCGGCGGGCACGGCACGGCACGGCCCGCCCCGGCCAGGTGTGGGCGGGGGCGGCGGGGCGGGGACGGGCACGGGGAGGGAGCGGCCGCGGCCCGGGGCTGGCGGCTCGGGCCGGGGGGGGGGCCCGCGCGGGGTCGGCTCCGAGGGGGGCAGCGCGGCCCCGGGCGGCCTCCGCTGCCCTCTGCGGGCGGAGGGGAGCAGCGGCCCCCCGGGGCCCCTCGTTCGCCCCTGGAGCCCTTCCAGCCTCGCACCCACGCCCCACAAACCTCCCCCCTCCATGGCAGCGGCAGGTGAACGCCAGCCTGAGACCTGTTGGGATTTGGGTTCATTTCGGCCGCGTTTCGTTCAGCAGCCGGGACTTGGGAATTGTTTCAGCTCGCAGCTTCCCTCAGCCGCCTGGTTGCTCGTGGCCCTTCTTTACTGATCCCCACCTCGCTCCCCGGCCTGGTGGAGCTGAGGCGGGCGTTGCGCGGCCTGGTCGGAGGGCTGAAGGGTTGATCGGCCGGCCGCCGGGTGTTTTGGTGCTCTTTGGCTCCTTGCCCAGCCCTTCCTGGGTGCTGGTGTTGCATCAGAGCAGGCACCGTCACCGCCCGGCTCGGCGTTTTCACCTCACCACTGCCGTTCCCCTCCGCACGCTGTACTTGGACCGCTCAGGCGTTTCCCACGGCATGTTAATTTTTTCCCTCTGTGGTCTCCAGGATTTCTTCCCATGCCTGCCAGCTGTGTTTCTCTGGGATGTTTTGCCCTTGTCCTCTCACCAGGGTGGTGCCAGGAGCCGAGGAGCAGCTCGTGGAGTTAAGGCGGCTCTTCCTGCGCCCTGGCGTTGTCCCCTCGAGTGCTCGGAGTAGCACAGGGCTTCAGGTTCCTGACCCGACACCGTCAGCTCAGTGCGGTGTGCGTCACTCCACTCTGCCCTAAACTAAGCATCCGGAGCCAGCCTTGCACCTTTGCCGCACGGCGAGCAGCCCTGACACAGAAAGCCTTTGGTTCTGAGACACTTCCCTCCCTGCTCGGTATCCAAACGTTGCTGCAGAACGGCCCTTCTGTGCATTCCACAGCGAGGCCGTGGAGCTTAGAGTAAGTGTTGCTGGCACGGCGCCACACAGCACTGCCAAAGTGCCCATGGGTTCGGCTCTGTATTAAAATTTGGATGTGCTTCAGGATGCTTCAGAGCACGAGACCACGGGGAAGCTGGGAGATCCTCGCTGCCGAGCAGTTCACCGAGCTGCGAGAGGGAGTCAGGACCCTTGGCTCCCACCTCAGCCCTGTCAGTGAGTTTACAGGGGGTCACATCAGCCCAGCCCCTCTCCGTTTGACGTGGAAGCAACAGGTTTTTGAAGTTTGCATGAAAAATAGAAGGTTTGGGGTTTAATGTTCCTTTCCTAATCTCGACAGATGCTTAGCAGCTTATGAGAGGAGACACTGAAAAGAATCACAGAATCACAGAATCATCTAGGTTGGAAGAGACCTCCAAGATCACCTAGACCAACCTCTGACCTAACACTAACAAGTCCTCCACTAAACCATATTACTAAGAAAAAAGTTGATCCAATCCATGGGACAGATACAGATACTTTTAGACACCTAAAATGCAGGTTCCTAAGCACCTTTACAAATCTAGATTCATGTGACTGACACAGAGCTGCCTCATAAACTTTTGGTGCCCTGGAGCTTCTAGCCAAGACTTGCAGGTAAATGATTGTCCCATGGGTGTAAGCCATTAATCATCAGCATCATGAAACGGAGTTTCTACATACAGCTACCACCCAAAATCTTTCTTATTCCTTTGCACACTTCACGCCTCTGTGACGTAAAAACTTGGAAGACAATTAATAATGTGAGCCCAGGAGGCACTGGTGCCTGGTGAACCACTGAACACGGGGCTGCCAGTCAGTCACCCCTTTACCTGTTCAAGGATTTTGCAGCGGCAAGGCGCCGGAGCTGAAAGCAAAGACACCTACCTAAGCAGTTTGCTTGCTACAGGATATGCTGGGCTGTTGCCACCAGAGCTGATGGGGGTGTACAGTGTAGGGTGTCCACCAGCTTATGGGTAGCACCCCGTTGTTTCATCTCCCGTGACTGCAGCCAACCCAGCCGTTCCAGTGGTAAGCTGTTCGGAAGGCCAAGTCCCAGTGTGCATTCGCAGGACCTGGCTTGGAGGTCACTGCTCTTGGCTAAGCTCCCAGCAGCCCTTCCTTCCCTTTGATCAGTTCTTCAGAGCAGATGCACACACCCATATTCTTGTCATGTGTGCCACTGGATAACAGGCTAGTGTATAGATACTGTGGGATGGGTTTTGCTCACCTTTAACATAATAAATTAGTATAAAATCAAAAGACCAGGATTCTGAATTTTTTAAGACTTGTCAGAACAACTTCCCTTCTCCTTTCAGGTGTTGCTAAACTTGCTAAGTATTTTGGATGGAACCTCTAAGCTGCAGAGCCTGGTGGAAGCTCATCCTTTCTCCAACTATTTTTTCTTAGAGGGACAATTCTGGCTGATGACTTTTTCTCACCTGATTTTATAGTAATTGTCAATTGTATTGTCAGGTCTTCTGATCTGTTTCACAAGTGCCTACTGCAATGCCTAACTTTGCGCTAGTGTAAGATAATACATCTCCATCTGCAGATCGGCTTGACAGCACAGCTTGAGGACCATATGGCCTTGACTCTGACTGCCCACCATTTTTTCAATATTACCCCCAAGACTCTTTCATTTCCTTTGTAAGACAGGGTTATTAGAATTCTCTGTTTTGCTCCAAATAAAAAAATATCTGTCTTGCCCATTTCAGTTTTTCTCTGATTGAAGGAACTGCAGCCAAGGAGGGGCACAGCGATGCTTTTTCTTCTGCAGCACTAGGTGTCTGGTCTGTGAAGCCTTTCAGCTGAGGATAACAAGGATAACAACTTACCCTTAATTTTGCTTTACTACAGATTGCACTTGGTTGAAGAAATAAAAGACAGTAATAAAAGTGCAGCCACAACGCCAAAGCGGTGGTTACTTCTGCTTCCTGGCTCAGCCACCAGCCAGGACTGGTTAAGCCCTGCAAGTTTTCTGCTCCTCAGTTACCTTTCTGTAAAGTCGGTGCAATTCCTTTTCCTTTCCTTCAGCGTTTGCCCCAGCTGTCTGCAGAGACCTGGGCAGGATGTGTGCGCTCTCTTACCGTGGCGTTGCATAGTGCTTAGCCCAGTGAAGCTCCCTTCTTGATGGATGCCTTAGAGATCCTGCCAAGACATAGCATAAGTAATAACTCTTGTAGTTCATTTACCTCCTCCTTATCATAATAAACTAGAAAGGTAAGTTTCTTGAAAAAGAAGGAAAAAAAGCACACAGACTGACAGCTGGTTCCTGGCAAAAAAATTCTGCTCCTGACCAAATAAAACATGGTAGAGGAAGGCCCTGGGAATGCTGGTTAGTGAGGGAGGAATTGAGATGACCTCCTGCTTCTGCTGAGGGCCAAAGCCTGGGAGTGCAAATGGCAACCGGCTTACGGGAGACACTTCCCAAAAGTAGGAGCACGCTCACTTGTTCAGAAAAGCAGACTTACCGATGAGTCATTTTTTGCAGCATGGTTTCCATGTGTCCATGCTCCAGAGATAACAGTTTGGTCTTTCTCTAACCCTAAATAAATGGTAATGGAAAGCGCAGCTTAAACCACTAAAACATATCATGTGCACGTGAGTTAAAGAGAACGGTGCAGGACATTGGGTTAAGCTCACCACTAGAATGGGCTCTGTGCCTCTCTATTTCCTGACAGAGTTTGTCTCTTGTGCATTTCTTTCCATTCTTGTCAGCTCTGTGAGAGACCAGGTTTTTCTGTCCATGGCTGCAATGCCCTCTGTGCTCTGTCCAAGGGCTGCTGTGGCGGCCCTCAGCTCTGACCCCTCACCGGGCGGCAGGCCATGGGCGCTGCAGAACGCAGCCTGAACAAGAAGTGCCCTGATCGCCCGAGTATCTGAGCACTTCCCGAGTTATATTTATCCTCGCAGGATTGCTGTCAGGTAGGAAATTGCCACTGTCCCCCTTTTAAAGATGAAAACCAGATGAAGGCAGAAGCTCATTGACTTAGCTAATGTCACACCGGAGTCTGTGGCAGAGCAGAGAAATGAGATCAGCATCCTGCCCCAGTGCCACGTGCCAGAGGACAGTTCGTCTCCAACATTTTTTAAAGATCCCAGTCAGTGCCCAGGGAAAATTATAGGTCCATGCAAATTCAAAGCAGAAGCTTTCAGATCCTGGCGACCTGGGAGGGAAGAGACTGGTTCTCACTCGGCTCCAAGTCATTCAGCAGCAGCAACACCAGCCTGGCCCGGACCTGCAAAGTGACTGGGCTTTGGGGACTGCTGTGAGGAGGAAGTGTATTTTCCCTTTTTCCCCGACCAGCGTCAGGAGGTGATTCATGACATTTGATCAAAACTCTTGCTTAATTTCAGCCTTGTCAGGATATCCTCGTCTTCACATTAGTAAAAGCAGTAAATGCAAATGAATTAAATTTCAGCCCAATCTTTTTTTTTTTTTTTTTTTAATTCATTTTTAGTCCATGCTACCCTTTCATATTTAGTTTTCAGAACATGCTGAAAGCATTTTAAAAGGAGCCATGAGGCAATTAAGAAAATAGTAGAAACTATGTTCAGAGACCTTAAAAACAGTTCTGTTTTAAAATTTCAGGTTTTGAACATGAGATGCGGAATGCCACTAACACAGCTCCTGTGTAGAAGAGTGGGTTTTGATAAAATGTTTGTCCTTATAAGCATTTAGACAGGAAAGGGAGTGGCATTGCTTTATCCTTGCAGCAAATTTATAGACCTTGTTAGCGAAGTGAAACTTTTGTGCTGACTAAGCTTTTCCACACCCTCTTGCTGCAATAAAAATCCACCTCAGATTTTCAGCTCACAACCAAGGAGCAGATAAGTAATACAGAATGCTTCATACTAAAGCAAGGGAAGTATCCCAAAATACTAACTGTACCAAAAAAAAAAAAAAAAAAAAAAAAGATTCTGCCCAAATGTCTGCTTACTCAGGCAGAGCACCCCACCTCTTACCAGCTTTTAATATTTTATCAGTTGTAAAGCTACAGCTTTCCTTCCGATGTATCATCAACTTAAGGTCTGATTGCAAGGTGGATTCTGCCCTGGGTCGTGCGTGCAGCACCCTGTGACAGCAGCCACGTAAGACAGAGAGGCAATCGGAAGACCAGAGCCTGTGAGTGTAACTAAGGGAAGGATCACCCTGACCGCAGCTCTGTTGCAATAGGGAACAGGTAAACAGGAAAATAGAAGTTGGATTGACTTCTATATCCCAAAAGGAGCTGATGTGATCGCTGTTTACCAACTTTTTAACTTAGAAGCTCAGGTCTGGAAGTTTTGAGGTACAGCATATGGGGGGTCCTGTATTCCTATCTCAGACTGTGAGGGCTGGAACCCTGAAATGGCGATGGAAGTCAAGTATTGATCCAGTCAGAAAACCTCAGGCTTTGGGATGCAGATGGGCAGACTGGATCTGAGAGGTAGTAGGAACCCCCCAGGCACAGCACAGCTGCAGTGGCTCCGCTCTACCTCTGAGGTCCACAAAGAAATCAAGCAGAAGAATTTGGGCACTGCAGTCCTCCACGGCAAAGGCACAGAGGAGGGATTTGGGGGGCTGCCCAACAATGTATGTGAAAGCCGGGATTTCCTGGTTTAAGTATTTTAGGCGCCAGAGTTGGCCAGTGCTACAGGCAGCCGTGAACTTGGCAGAAGTCGAAATTCACAGCTGCACTGTACCTGTTCCTCTTACAGCCAGCGGAGCATTTTCCCCGTGTGAAGCTCAGCACCTCAGCTCTGCAAAGCCCCAGCCTTAGTGCCCGGCACACCAGCGTGGGGATGCCACGGCTGCTGCGGCAGTGTGCAGCGTGGCGGGGCTGTGAGGAACACCCGCGACGGCGGGGATGCACGCAGGGCAGCCTTCCTCCTCTGCTCTGCGTGACAAATCGTCGCAGCGCTCACAGGGCAGGGCTTGGCCCGGGAACAGGCCAGGACAAGGGATATACCACACTTAATCTCATAAGCTTCATCAGGAGTAAATGCTTCCCAGAATTTTGCTACTCTAACACAAAACATGCATATATTACAGAAGTAAACTGAAGCTCTCCCCTAATGATTTTGTTTTCCTTTAATTCATTCCTTCTGCCACCCCTTGGAAAAAAAAAAAAAAAAAAAAAAGAAGAAGAAAAAAAAAAAAGCAGCCAGCAGGAACCAGCTGTTTTGACAGGTCATTTAAAACCACTTTTGTAAAAATAGAGTTGTATTTTATGGCTTAATATTTTAGAGGCTGGTGACTGGTTAAACTTCTTTCAGCACCAGCACCTCTTGCTTTGGGCTCCAGCCTTCAAATAAGTCACTGGTTGTCATGATTTACTGTGTATACTACGGGACAAGTGCAAAGATTTTGACAAGAAAAGATATTTGGGTGTTATTTGAGGAGACATGGGGAAAGTCACTTAGCTCGGTGTTTATATAGAATGGCTTTCTTGTTTCGGAGGTCACCTCTGTTAGAATAACAGGTGCAGTCTTCTGAGCACTTCAGACATCAGCTGCAAGGGCTGTTTTGTGAGTCAGGGCAGCTATAGCTTTCCCTATCACAAATAGTCCGAATTTCAAGCAATAAATTTTGTTTAAATTTAACTAACCTTTCCAGCACAGTTCCAACAGAAAGATGCAGCCTATTAGCATAACAATTACTTTTGTGGTGATAATGCTAATGTTTTTATCTAAACACTGTTCCCAATTATAATGTTCTGAGCAATGGATGTAGAAACCTGTTCCTGGAAAGTGCGTCCTGACTTTGAAGACAACCGTCTACAAGTTTAAGTCAGAGTAATAAAGTGGGTGAGGAGCAGGCAATAAACACAGCACAGACTTTGTTCAAATTTGGGGATAAAGAGTTCCCGCAGAGCTGTTTAAAGCGGGGAGCTTTGGCTCCAGCAGCCACTCTGCGAATATTACAGAGTGGTTTTGTTTTTAAAAGCACCTTCAGCTGGCATTTCTCCGAAACTGAAGGGCTGGGTGTGCTCAGCAAACGTGATCAGCTGCTGCACCTTCCTGGCCGTGCCCCAACAGGGCTCGGAGCTGGGCCACCCCTGGGGACCCGCCACCCTCAGTAGCCCCACATGCTCCTTGCTCAGCTCCCCTCAGAGCCAAACTTCCAAACACAGGCACTGAGCTCACCCACGCCTCTATTTCTCTGCCCTGCATTTTCCCATCTGCAAGTCTTTTTAACAACTTAAGCCCAGCGCTTGCCAGATCTGCCCTGTGCAGGTTCCTGGCCCACTGTCGTATCTGAGCACCTCTCAGTCATGCATGAAGTGATGTGATGGATGCCTGGCTTGGTGATTTGTTCTCCCTCTCCATTCTCTCTCAAGAAGGGGAGTTGGCCCTGCTGTGCTGTGGCTTTGTTGTGTTTTGGTGATGTTTCAGTTTGTAAGACTTGGCTGTGGCTGAGAGGCTGGGGGTGTCACCCACAATCTTCATTCTTTTATCCCCTAAGTGTGCTCTGTTGACATGTTGAAGACTTTCACAAATTTTATGTTATCTGTGCAGCGCATTCCTCTGATACCAAGGATATTTGGTGTTGTCATGTATAAGGACTAAAGCCATCCAGCAGTATTCCCTCTTCTACTTCCGGGTGCAAGTCAGTCCTTAACTCTTAGTGGTCAGGCTGGGAGCAGCACAGCCCGCAAGGCTCTTGCCAGTTTGTACACCTTCCTCTGCATCATCCACCGCTGGCCAGGGCTGGCAGCAGAACATGGGGCTGCATGGATGCCTGCTCTGGCCCACTTCAAGCAGTTCTGTGCTCCTCCTTCCCCAAAATCTTAATTGATGCTATTCAAGGTACTCCCCAAGATTCACAAAACCAGAAAAACGATAGGCCTGTGTATCTTTTTGTACTTTTCTTCCATGGAAAACTAGCTACTTGGAGAGGTGGCTTTTTTTTTGTTGTTGTTTGTTTGTTTTCTCTCTCTCGCATTTCTACTTTGTAATTTTAATTACAGTGAGAACTCCACTTTAGAAAAGACACTGAAGGAAAACAGTGCGGTCATCAGATTCACATTTGGTTTCACTGGTGACTCTCCCCATCCTCCAGCCAGTTCTGAGCTGAACACAGAAGGAACAACATCTTTCCAGGAAGAGAGGCGTAATACAACAGGTGATTTTCAAAAAGCAAGTAAAGAACCCTAAATTCTTAAACAGTTCATCTTGGCATTCAGAAAACAAAACCTCAGCTCAAAATCTCGTAAAACACAAAGTGATCTTTAATGCAGTTGTACAAGTAAGTTCCCTTGGGCATTTCTGTGGCTCTCCATATATCCTATGCTGTCTTAGGGGCTGGCTTAGAGCAATGTGAACAGATAAAAAGAGTGCTGCAAAGAAGGGCAGACCAGCAAGCTTCAGCTGCTCTGGTTTGTTGTGAATGTGGGGAAGAAGACCCTTCTCTTCCTCGACTTCCTCCCACCCTCGCAGCCTTCCCCAGGACCTGGGGCCTGCCGCTCCCACTGAGACAAGCGCGATGAAGGAGGTCTACATTCCAAGAGAGAGACGTGATATTTTAAGGCCTGAGCTTTGCATACAGCTGAATCCAGAAAAAGCAGGTAACCACCAAATCCACCAAAAGAAACAGACACATCGTCTTATTCTTACCTGATATTTATTATCCATTGCACTGTCAGAAGGGGCTGCACTGTAAACCAAACCAGGGAACAATTCTGGATTAAAACTAATCTGGAAAAAAAAAAAAAAAAAGGCAAGGTTTAACCACAAAGAGCTTTCCCTTGTGCACATCTTGCACATGCTTGCAGCAGCAAGGAGCCTAACTTAAACGGAGTTGCTTTGTGCCTAGTTCAAATTTAAAAGGCTTCCACAGGTTAAAATGTGTGTCAGTACTTCCAGCTGTATGACCAAATGCGATGCTCGCCCTGGTTGCTGTGTTCTGCACTGGCCACGTAACACAGCTGTAAGTTCAAGTAGCTGCTCGTATTACCAGTGGGGCACAATGCAGCCGGTAGCAGGGTTAGCTGGGGATATACTTGATCTTTCTATCCATTGCATCAGAGAGACAAAAGCAGAGAGAACCTCTGTGCCAGAGAGCGATTCGTCTCCCTCCTCCATCTTCCCTGTCCCTGAGCAGGGAAAAGGACTCCTACAGTTCTTGGGAGCAGCCAGGCGGGAGTAAGGTCCCACACCAAGGGACTTGAGCTGAACATGGACAAGGGAACAGCAGAAGCTCATGGGAAGCAGAAACCTCCAGCCTAGCATCCCCACGTCCCACTGCCCTCCACAGCCACCAGCTCCAGCACGGCATGTCCCCAAACCCGGCTGTCCCCTCCCAGCCGTCCCAGTCCCGTCTGCCTGCCTGCTCAGCAGGCTGCAGCTTCAGGTACATTTACCACATCCCTTTGGAGCCCGTTTCAGTGATTTAATTCTATTGTTGTTAAAAATGTGCGTCTTAATTTCTAGTCTGCATTTGTCCAGTTTCATCTTTATTAGCTTTTATTATGCTGCTCTAATCTGCTAGAGAGCCCTTTAATATTGAAAGGCTAGAGACTGCCAGAATCCTCGCAAGAGCTGGGTTCTTGTTTCAGGAAGCTGCAGCATATGCTCTTTGCAGGAAAGCTTTCTATTTCTTTCAGTGTTCCTTTTATGAAAGCATCCAAACACTAGTTTGTATCCAAACACCATCTTTCTCAGAGGGGCAGAGTTGTGCTGCTGAAACTCGAGCATTTGCCTTGGACTCTCTGCAGGTGCAGGGGCTTCAGCAGACATTTGCGTATTGTCCAAGCGAGGCACGCAAGCATTGGAGACAAAAACTCGGCTCCGAAGCCAGGCTGCAGATGTGCAGGCTGGGGGGGAGACGTCTAGGAGCAGTGCTCAGGCTGTCTGCAGGAGCTCAGAGCAGGCCACAGGGAACATGAGCAGTGTCATGGCTTGTCCCAGGCTCTCCTCATCCTCCCTGCATGTCCCCTTGAGGAGAGGCATGCCACCAAGAGGGCCTAGAGGTCCCTCAACGTCCCTTCGGGGTGCCTCCCCGTTCAGCAGGTCCCAGGCATTCTGTGAGACTGTACGAAAACGCTCTGAGAGTTTGCTCGGCGTCGGCTGGAAGAATGCATCAGTCTTTCCAATGGCATTTAGTGTTGCCATTCTGACTCTATAGATGAAGCTGTGTCATGCTGCCATCAAAACCTTCACCTTACAGCCTTCACCACGAGGCTGCACTGGGCTGTGACAGCCCAGCCAAGAAGGAAGTAATCCTTTCAGAACGTGAAGACACATCACCCCTCTGAAAATAATTTGTATGTAGGAAAAACACGCATTAGTGGGATTTGTTGTTTGTATAACCCAGGAACGGTTTTAATTAAACAATAAATCTAAGAAGCAATTAGGCAAAAAGGGGTTGAGGCAGAACTGGTATTTTGAGAGAAAGCTGAGATATTGCAGTTTAAAAATCAGCCAGTCTGCGTGTTCAGCAAGTATCTGCTACAGCACCTGTGGAAACGCCACAGTGTGGTGTTGCATAAATAGATGCCTATCAGGCGAGGAGCTCCATGGGTAGATATGTAATTATACAACTTAAAAAAAGCGTAATATTTATACTGCAGCCGGGATTGGCTTCAATCATGTGCATAATACATTTATTTGAAAACATCCTAATTATGTGTTTACCTGACAGAAGGAGCCATTACAATCACCCTGGCACATAAACCCATTTTATAAATCTGCCTGCTTTTGCCTTTACCCAAGAGACCTACACCAACTGCACATTTATGATTATTTATATAAATCTACGAAATATATAAATAATAGTATTCTTAAAATATATCATCAAAGCACTCTGGACTTCTTTTTCTCTTCATTCTAGATCGCTGCAAAATGTTTTATTCTCAGAGATTTTTCAGAGCAGGGACATTGCGTTTTATGCGCGTGGGGAAAGAAAACACATTCTTAACGCTCTGGCAATAATAACAAACTCCCCAAAAGATTTAAATTAGTTAGTTCCCTGAATTAAATGTCCCATCTGCTTCCCCTCCTTCCCCAGGCCTCTTCTCGCCGCCTACCAGTGCGCATGCACTGGGTGTGCTGGTTTTTGGGGATGCTGCCCGATTCCAGCGGGCTGCCCAAGAGCAGCTGGCGGCTGTGGGAGCCGGAGGCAGGCTGGGGCTGGGTGCACGTTCACTTTAAACCCGGGGCACTGAAGCGTTTGAGAGAAAGAAAAACAAGCGTTAAGAATTCTAGCAACTTTGCAAACAATCGTAAGGGGAAGCGAAGTGGATCTGGGGCTTGGCGACCTTGGCAATGGCTTTCTGAATACTTCTCGCACAGCTAAAGTAAATTCTGATTTCGGGCTGGCCTCATCTTATACTCACAGGGCTCGCTCTGTCTCTCCCTACCCTCTCTCCCTTTTTTCTGTCTTTAGAGAGAATACTTCACGTATACTAAAGAATGGCCTGGCAGCCTCAGCTGAACATCACTTCTGCCTTGTTAGAGAGGAAATATTACTTGTAAATATTTTCAAACATGATGTTTTGTTGACTGCTTTTCTGTAACTCATCCTAATCATTAGCTTACATTTTAGACATTTGTAACTGAAGTGCAATCATTTACATTTACTCTTCCTGTAGTGAAATATTTTAAAAATTAAAAAAAAATGGTGGAGCCACAGCTCTCCTTTCTGGTTGCATGTCCTGCCAGCCTGATTACACAATCTGTTACAATTACGCCGAGCTCTGCAGACCTTCAGGGAGCCATGTTATACAGTAGAATGACTGCTAATTGCTATGGGTAAAACCTTGAGCCCATCGAAGTCAATAGCAAAATTTCTACTAATTTCATGGAGAGAATTTCTAAGACTATCTTTGGAATGATAAGCATCAATATTATTTAATGTACTAACTTGACTGAGAGGAAAACCAAATCTATCATCAATATTATATAGAGGCTAAAAAACTCCATTTCTTGAATACTCAAGTTACCTGAAAATTTAAAATCTTTAGGTCATCAGTATTAAAATCACAGAACGCCTTAATTTAAACTGACTGAGCTATTTCCTTCTAACACAATTTGCTATGCCTCTGCAAAATTTTATGATGGGAAGCTGTACGACATGTCTGTGGGGTTTTTATGCCAAGGCAAAATGCAAAATGGCAGGATAGATCTGCTGAGAGGCTTAAAAATGTCATCTGGGCTAAGATTTGAGATCCAGAAGAATTTGTGTAAGGAAATTGCGAGCAACCGAAAGAGGGTGAATGAGATGTAGGACGCATCCCAGCCATGGCGCAATGGATGGCTCCGCATGTTGGGGACGCTGGGAACGGCGGCTGCTGCCTGGCTGCCCGGCTCCCACCTCCTCAGGGAGCCGTGGCCCATCTCCACGTCCACCAGCATCTCCCAGATCTGCATTTGCCATTCTGACTGCTGCAGACTTCCTCATGTTTCTAGCTTAGAGCACAGCCTTTGAGGTGTCCAGCCTCCTGCTTGGCTCCATTTCTGATCCCTTTCACAGCCATGCCCATCTGCCTCGACCCTGCTGTTTATCTCCCGTAGGGACAACACTTGGATGCCTATCTACGTCTAAATTCACCCTTCCCCGAATCCATTTCCAGAACTGACTGATGCATTTACTAAACTAGATACACAAATTTTTAATATGATGGGGAGAATTTTAAAGAGGAATTGGAAATCAGACCAACGGTCTGAAGTGGGAGAAAGCTCTCGCCAGCACTGACTCATTTGCATCTTTTTCTCAATTTCATATTTATTTCAAATTATCATTTCAGCTTGGGTTGAGCAGTATTTTTCAATGCTGGAAGATAACCGCAAGCCAAACAAATTTAAGAATCAGTATAGAAGAAACCAAAATCCTGGCTAATCTTCATCATTTTTTAAAAGGAGAATCAGTCAGGATGAGACTAGAAAGCCATGCCTAACATAATTAATTTTTAAAACCTTTTTTTTTGTAAGTGTATTTGGAATGAAAACAATCCTAGCGGTAATATTGCTCTATTACTAGAAATGAGGAAATTGTGAAAGCATAATTTTTTATAAATCATCGTCCTCCGTCTTCAGAGGAAAAGATAGATGACATTGTCGTGTTAAATGATGGTGAGACGTAATTAACTCTCGTTGATCATGGAAGGCATTGCATAGCACCATTTTTAAATCTGTAACTTAGATAGTTTGCATCCGAGAATTTCGTAGGAGCCAGCCAGGAAATTATCCAGATGATTGCTGTTGATTTTCAAGAAGTTTGGGAACTAAGAAAAGTTCATGGATCTGTTACAAAACTGACACAGTTTGAGTACTTAAGTACAATGGTAGTTGCCCACACCCTGACAACTAGCCACAGCAAAAGAATGAAGTGAGTGAAGCAGCATTTGGTAAAGAATTAAAACTGGAAAATATTAACTCATCCCCACTGAGTTTATGGAAAAATCCAACTAATTGGACAAGTTCAATTAAAAAAAAGCAATAGTTTATTAATACCACCTAGAGCAAGGCTTCTAACTGACTAATGCCAAACATTCTCCTTAGCAAATTAGAAACATACATATAAACATGCTAAAGATTAAGTGAATTGGATGGTGGTTCCTCGACGGTTTTGACAGAGGTTTGGCAGTGCAACGGTAAACAAGGATTACTCACAAGAGATGTGACAAGAGAGCCCTAAGGGATCAGTTCCTGGCCAGGCACAGTTCAAAAGTTTTAACAGTGATGAGGAAGAAAGTACAAATTTTTAGTTGTTACGTCTCTAGATGACACAAAAATTGTGGAAATACTGGAATGCAGAAAGCCCTGATACTAGAGGAAAGAAGACAGCCTGCACCAAAGGCTTGTGTTGGCAAAGTGCCTTCTTCACAGTATGCCCTAAAATAGCATTTGCATTCTCTATCAAAGGCTAAGAATATACTAGAAACCATAAGCTTACACTTAATACTTTTGATAATATGTATGTAGAATGTTATACAGCTTACAGAAATCTAAGAACGTGTGTTCAGTCACTTGGGCCAGGGAGGCATTAGCTGGAGCTGCAACACAATGGAGCTTCTCAGCTTCTAAAAGAAAATTTGCAACCACAAGATTGTGCTTCATAGCCACAAATGTGCCTATCCTTCATGAATTTGTCTAATCCCATTCTAAGCCCGTTTATGCTCTGCAGTATTTTGTGGCAAATTTTTTAAAGTATATATATTTATGTATATTATATATATTGTGCAGAAAAGTATTTCCTATTGTTGGTTTTACACCTGTGACCCATTTCAGCTGGGAGCTTGCCACTTCCTACGCAATGCAAAATAGTGTATAGTTTATCTTTGATTACTTTCCTTGTATCACTTCTGATTTTACAGACTTCTACTGTATCTCCTCAGCACTGTCTTTAACAGAGTACATAATGCTAATCTTTCCTTGCACAGCTGTTCCATGAGTTGCTGCCCTCACAGACCCCAAGAAGGTTATGGGGGATTGTGCTAAAATCAGAGAACAACAGTAGGTGCCTTCCTGGTCTCGTCTCCCTGCTGCCATCAGTCACAACCCAGGGTTTTTCTATGCCAGAAAAGGTAAGTTTGTTTTCAGTTTGTGATAGAATTTTGTTTGATTTATCTGCTCACAGTCACTTCTTGAACCCTGTCATCTTTCAGGGTGCTCAGCATCCTCTGGCAGCAAGTTCCTCAGCTCGTTTGCTTCTCATCTAAAGGATTATCTCCTTCACTTGGTGTTCAACTTCCATCTGGTTACTTTGCTTGTGGCCCCAGCTTCTTGTATTGAAAGAGGCAACAGGCAGTAAATCCCAATTTGTCTTTTCAAGACTGCTCAGAATTTTATAAACCTGCAGCACAGCTGTGTCAGTCCAGGTCAGGCATCCTAAGCTTTTCAGTTGTTGCTGTATTCCTGAGCACTTGTGCTCCTTGGTGCTCTTCTCTTTTCCAGCTCTTCTTTCTGCTTTTCCAGACAGGAGACCAGAACTGCACCCAGCACACATGGCACATGGGTTTTATGGTGACCTCATGCTGCTTTCTGTTTTGGTCCGTATTCCTTCCACAACCATTCTCCTTGCTTTTCTGATCTCTGCTGAACACAGGCGTGACATTTCCAGACGTTTGTCTGTGATAACCTTGAGATCTTTTCTCTGTGTGGTAACAGTCAACTCAGAGCCCGATATGTTTGAAATTAGATTTGTGTATTCCCATTACATCCCTTTGCAGATATCTACATTGATTTTAATGACATTTTATTGTCCAGTCATTCTGAATTGTAAGATCCTTCTAATCTCTTCACGGTGAGTTCTTGTCCTTTAGCCTCGAATAATACTATCAACAAATTTTGTCACTTCACTGTTCACCCTTTTTCTTTTCCAGATTTCTGGCGACTACACTGATAGCGTCAGCTTTCATACCTCTTCCAATACATTGGCATGATCTTTACGTAAGGAGGAAAGGCAAATGAAGAAGAGGGAAGGAACTAGTACAGGCTGCAGTATTCAAGACATGGCTGAGGGTGGATTAAGAGGGCAAAGTTTCTCAATAATTCTCAGTACTAGATTCACTTCATAGAACAATGCTGAGTGGTTTCCAGGGAACCTTCTGCAGTGAGTCCACAAACCCCTTCCTGGTGGTAGCAGCTCACTCAGAGTCCATGATTTTATGTGTAGAGTTCAGGTTATTTTTCCCCCTGTGTATTATCTTGCAGCTACAAACACTGAATTTATTTGCCATTTTAAGATTCACTCGCTTGGTATTACGCGATCACCCTCCTTTCTTTGCAATCAGCTTTAGTTGTGTTTAGCTTCATTTCAGTCACTTGAATGATTTTATATCATCTTCAGACTGTGTCATCTCACTACTCACCCTCTGCTTCCAGATTTTTGTAAAGATGTCTTGAGAAACCTGTGTGCCCGTGATGGAGCTAGGGAACCCAGCAAATGGTATTTGCCAGCCTGCTGAGGGTAAGTGGGTGGTGAGGGAGGAAAGCAAGTGCTTGTGCTGCCAGTTTCCTGCTCTGGGGAAGAAGGTCCCTCCAACTGGCACAGACCAGCACTCCGCCTGCCAGGAGCCGCGGCTGTTACCCCACAGCCACCCTTCCTGGCGTCACAGGTGATAAACAGCAAGGAGTCATTTACTCAGCAATCCAGACTGCTGTGTATAACACAAGAGCAGGCAAACAATATCTGTTTTAGTATGAGCAATAGTAAACTCATTTATCTGAAAGCAAAGAAGGATGGCTGCAAACGGGGAACGAGGACTTTGGAAGCAGCCTCTCTGAGAAGGACTCGTGGGTCTTCATGGAGGATCGCCTGCACAAGAGCTGCCAGCCTGGATTGGGGCCATGAGAGCTGGAGAAACTCAGGGTGTAGAAATTGATAACCCAAATGCTAGCCTCTGTGCTTGGCTCTAGCGCAGCTGCTTTATTATTATACATAATAATATGCATTTAGATATGTGATATAAAGTTTTATTTATTATTTTCAAGTCCATATTATGTAAAGCTTTATTATTTCCTTTGATGGGATTATTTCTTTTGATCACGTTTCCTAGCCACTGGATGGTGGGCTCACCTACTGCTCAGCTGTTGCCTCTGCTCAGAAGTTACTTGAGATTGGTGTAGATGGGGGGAAGTGGGATGCCAGCAGGCTGAGCAGCGAGCACCAGTGAGCTACGGCCTGCTGAGTTGTATGGAGTTTCCAGCAGCTTGCCACGGGGCTAATACTTAGGCAGAGTATTAATTAACATCTATAGTAATGATCTGCAATGGAGTATTAATAGCACACTGTGAATGCAGCTCATCCCAAAGCTCAGGGTGTTGTAAGCGCCAGTGAGGAGAGATAAATAATACAAAAGGGCTGCAAACCTCAGCAATACGGGCAGGAAATACCGCAGTAAGTACACCCTGGAAGGACAAGTATTAGTTCAGGAGGAGTCATTCAGACCATGGGCAAATTGAGTCCTCTGTTTCATTTGTCCCTCTCTGGAATCTCAAAACGAGTGCATTTGGCCTGGTCAGGAGCTTGTGTGTCAAGGGTGGATCTCATCAGGCTCCCTGCTGGAGGCCTCTGAGCCTTGCAAGGAGAGGGTGGCACTGAGAGAGGCAAAGGCAGCTGTGGGGACCCAGGCTGCCATCAGTGCCATGAGCACACCCCATCTGCACAGTAACTCATAGCAAAGCATCCATGCTCCTGTCCCAAGGGTCTTGTTGGGTGAAGTAGCCCAGAGCAAGGCAGCTGCATTAACCCCTGAGCCTTGAGAAGAGCCTGTGAGTCTGTGAAACCTGTGAGGCCCAGCATGGGAGGCTACTTGGTTTGGGTAGCGTAAGAGGATATAAACAGAAATTCTGGGCTGAAATCAAAGGGAAGATACTTTAATGAATAATACTGATGTGTTCCTCATGGTGATACTGCTACAATGAGGGACACATCCCCAGCACCAATAGTGGAAGGGAGAGCATACCTTCGGGAGCACCGCACAGGGAATCGTGTCCACCAGGGAAGAGTCAGGTTGGTCACCACAGAGCTTTAAACTGGGGCTGTGCCTGCCAGCTCCCCACAGCTCCTTTCCGGGTGTCCCCTGGGGTCAGCCTAGGGTTGTCTCAGGCTCCAAAGATCCTCCATGGTTGCAGATGTTGCCTTCTGAACTGCCTCTTCACCACTGTGTGGCAGCACCAGATACTGCATTTGTCCTTGAGGACGCACTAGCCAGAACAGGCTCTGGGTTTATGGACGTGGTGGTGGGACCCAAACCTCCAGACAGCTGCTGTGGCCTGGCCGTGGGGATGGGTGGCAACATGGCCAGGTTGCAGCACCAGGTGTTGTTTTGTAGACAAGCTGAAGCTCCAAACTTCACTCTTTCATCTGCC
The DNA here is from genome assembly GCA_011076525.1 of Nettapus auritus. Lineage (NCBI taxonomy): Eukaryota > Metazoa > Chordata > Aves > Anseriformes > Anatidae > Nettapus > Nettapus auritus. The sequence goes on along the minus strand of CM021772.1, from coordinate 20,572,431 downwards.
AGCAGTTAGCAGCGTGTGAGGAGCAAGCGGGTGGCAGGCGTCGCAGGTGGCTCCTCGTGGCCTTCTGGCCTGGAGCCCAGTGCCCTGCTGCCAGTGCTGGCTGCTGGGGGCTTCTTCCTTCCCACCTTGGCTGCAGGCTGCGTGCGGGTCCTTCTGCCGAGGCCATCTTCCGAGGCTCTGGATGAATTCCCTTCCTTCCTTTATATTGTTACCTTGAAGGTATTTATAGACTGAGACTGCATCTCCGCTGACTCTCAACATTGCTAATTTATAAAACGTTGGTTCCTTCAGTCTTTCATCAGCATGTGTTTTAATCCTGGTCTCATTCCCATGGCACACCTCTGTTCCTCCAAAGCCTTGAGGAATACTTTTTGTATTTTACCCACGGACACATACAGCACCGTGCTACCCACCCCTCTGCTGCCTGGCCCTTCTCCCACAAGGAGGCAGGAGGGAAGAGCCCCAAGCCACAGGCCTCCATCCCCATGGCTGGGGCACAGCTGGCACCCCAGGCAGGTGGGGACCGAGAGGGGCAAGGAACACACCAGCAGTGCCACCAGCAGCCACATGGCCTCTGGCTCTAAGTGCTCTTCGCAGCTCTTGCTGCTGAATGGCATCAGCTCTGCTCAGAGCTGTTAAACTGCAAGATTATGTGGTATTAGCTTGGCTCTCACCTGTTAGCCTCCATCTCACTGCTTTCCAGATATCTGAGCTATTTCTTTTCTCTCTCTGAGGTCACAGGCTGCTGTGTCTTGCTGCATTCAGCCCATGGCTGAAATATTTCCAGGCTGCTTTGGATGCGTCCCAGTCTGTGCCGGGTGCCCGCTGGTGACGCTGGTATGAATGGTGTTAATTCTTTCTCCATTTAATGAAACCTTAAATGCAGGTGCTGGTCCTGTCTCCTGTGGTAATGTCACTAAAATTGTTCCCAATTTTGAAGTTCCATTTTTCTGGCTACTATCTGAGTCTGTGACTCATCAACCAATTCCTAGCCCACACCAAATTCTGTGTAACTGTAGAGTTTTAATCCAGTTGTTAAGAAAACTTTGTTAAAACACGACAACAAGAACTCCTCCAAGGAGATCAGCCACACAGGCAGCTGAGAAGCTGGCTGCACACAGGGGACAGCCTTCTCAGGAAGGTAAGAGGTTTTGTTGTAACAGCTGGAGGTGGGGTGGCTCAGAGAAAGTTCATCCACACCTGTGCAGGGTGCAGAGTAACCCTTTGGACTGCCTAGAGCATGCAGTTGGGTTCCTTGGAGTCACTGATTACTAAGCAGCCCTGATTACTGCAGAAATCCCCAAAATGCAAGCTGCTTGCAAGGTTCAAGGTGCATCCTGCATTATCTTCCTAATTACCAAATTTTTGTGTGCTCCACTTGCAAGCTCTTTGGGATGCATCCCTGGTGTGAGCTGTGCGCGGGAAAGAGCTGGGCAAAGGGAAGCTTCCCCATCCTCACTGAAGTTTATGCTGCTTTACCCTGCTATATAAACCTCTCTCAGCTTTTGCTCCTCAGATCACAGCAGCTCTCTCACATCTTGTTCCCTTCCCAAAACAAGGAAGGGCTGGGGAGCATGATGCATCTGCTTCCCAGAGAGGGAACGAGAGGCACAGCAGCTCAGTGGGGTACCTGAGAATGGAGGTTATTGAAATTCTTATTTCCAGGGGAGTGCACTTAAAAAGGCTGTGGGTTATTTCCCCATTCCCCACTTGCACCAAGCTGCCTTATTTTGGAAAATAAAGGGTCCATGTGCAAAAGCAAAGGTGGAGTGCAGACATACCTGCTCCTGACACAGTGGAAGATCTGAAGCATATTTGTGTATGCAGGAAAAAAGCGCCTGCTGCAAGCAGGCTTCCTGATCCCTGAGCTCCCCGCAGCTGTGTGGAGCCCTGGGCAGAGGCTGCCAGCTCGGTGAGACAGTAAAAAGGAGAAGCAGGGAAGGAGGAGACCAGGGAGGAGAAAAAAAAAACAGTTTGAAACTTGCCTGCCAGAGCTGCGGGGAGGTGGGCGGCAGACTCTTGCTCCATCTTCTCAATCTTTCCTGTAATGGGATGCACATTTGGCCTTTCCCAGGCCCCAGATAACTCTCATGATGAAGGGAAGATTATTTTTCAAGATGGTCTTCAGAGATTTCTTTTAAAATTCTCCAGTGTGCTGTGCCTGGACCTGCAGATTTACAGTATGTGGGTTGAGTTTTGTCAGATACTCTTTTACCATCTCCGTGTTTATCCTTTGCTCTTGGCCTCTCCAGCTGCTCTCTCATAAATCCTGTGCTTCCTGCACAAGAATCCCCCATTTCTTCATTATCATTACTGAAACTAAGCCAGAATAGATCTCTCCAGCCCAAGCCACCCTGGAGTCGGCCCAGCTCAGCCTTCAGTTGCTGCAGGACTCAAATTTATTCCCCCATTTCTCTGCCCTTCTGTTCCTCTTTTTAAATAAAAATATTAATGCACAAACACTGTGGCGTGACTAGAGCAAAGCTGTCCCCATGGAGGGTGTTTAAAATGCGCAATTCAAGCATATACTGTATATTACAGGTATGCATCGCTTTGTCACCTGCTCACCTTCATGTGGATCTGGCATGTTTGTATTTTTGATAGATTAAATGAATAGGTCATGGTTCTGCCCACGTTTATGGGCTGTTTTCTTGTTTCTCATATCTTAGCTCTCTCCTGTAATTCTGATGCAGGTTTTTTGTTTGTTTGTTTGATTTCTAACCATGCATTCCTTACCTGCCATGTATACCAGTGGGCTGCCTGCGAGCTGCTCAGGGTATGCCATGCTCACTGCCCAGCTGCTCTCAGCTCACAGGGTGTCCCACAGTCACAGCCCACAAGTGACAGCAGGGCCTGACAGCCACTTGCAGCTAAGCATGGACAGACCAAGGACATGGCACCAACCTGCAAGTCCTAGATCACATCGTGGAGACATGCAGGTGAAGGCCTGGCCACCTTCATGCCATTGCTGGGTGCTTGGGCTGTCCTCCTGCCTTCATTTTTTTCTGCTGGTTGCTGTGGGCTTGGTTCTGCGAGGTGCTGAGCAGCAGGACAGAACCAGGGCAGAGCACTCAGCCTACACATCCAGCACAGACATATCAGGACCCCAGCAGTATTTCAGACACATGCATGCCTGTTTTGCTGTGGGAAGGATGTTGTGCCTAGCACCTCCCGAAGTCGAGTCTTTTAAGTGAACCCCTCTGTGCTGCTTGCTCACCTGTGGAGTGTGGGAGGCCAGGTTCAGCTGACAGAAGCAGCTGTGGTGTGTTCAGCTGACAGAAGGAGCTGCAGGTGACTGTGGTTACAGAGGGACCAGCCCGAGCACCCCGTGCTCCCACCCAGCCTGGAGCAGGGCTGCTCCCCAAGGACACCCCACGGTGCTCTCTCTCTTGGCTTAAGCAACTGCAGATTTCCTAAGGAAGGAATACTCCACCGCCTGCTTTAATCCCTTTTACTGCGGTGCAGGCGACAGGACAGGGCTTGTGCTAGGCAGGCTCTGCAAAGCCAGCTGTGGTTGTGCCAGACCCTTGGTATTTTGCATTTGGCTGTGCCGAGCTCTCCCAGTGCCGGCCGACATCCCAGGCCCGCTGGCAGCGTCCCCCGGCGTGCTGGCAGCATCCCCGTCACCGCGGCCCTGCCCTCTCGGCACTCGCTCATCTGCCTGCGCGATGCCAGGCAATTTCGGACTGCAGCGCTGCTCTCCTGAGGAAATGCCGGCCATAGATTTCGGAATGGATATTGCCAAACAGTATATTGTTTTCATAAATCTCTGTAGATCTGCTTTATATCCTGGAGGCTAGACATTCTAATTATTGCTTCTATTTTATCTAAATTGGCAACAAAGCCGTCTTAGCTCAGCTCGGAGCCGGTACAGGTAATTCTGCTAGACCAAATTTTGACCTTTTAAAGTTCATTCTGAAGTGCCTGCTGCACTCGCTGCAGCTCTTGCCTGGGTCTCCCGTTCTGCTTTCCCGGAGCCATTGCCCAATTTAAAACAGCAGTCACCATAGTTTCAATACATCGTACCTTAAAGACGTAGGCAATTACTGTGTGAAATATCTCAGGAGCAGGACTAATATCAAAGGGCATTCTCATCCCCTTAAAACACCCAAACAGCATATTAAAGATCTCGTTGAAGTTCGATTTAAGCTCGTCTCTTCACAGTTTATTCGCTGAAGAAAATGCCCTTCATTTCACAGTGATTTTTCTTCCTTTTCCCGAGAATGCGCCTGTCACACGGGGCTTTCACAGAGCAGTGCTCACGTGTTGCAGCTGCATTTAAATAATGTAAACCAAAGCATCTCCCTCCTTAAGCTGGCTTTTCAATGACAGACACAGAATTAGCTCCATCTGAAATTCCTTATCCTTTCAATAACTCCCAGATTTTCTGTATTATGCCACATTTTTCCTTTACCCCGTAGAAGTGGGATTCTTTCCTGTAGAGAGTTCATCAAAGTAACCCCTTGTTTCAGTTCAGTGCCCTATTCCCTTTGCAGGCAGCCCCAGCCCAACCAGATACCTGAGAACTCCCCCAGGCTGGGTCTGTTACAAGGAATGCTTTGCCTACTTGGCAGCTGATTTATTATTTTTTTAAAATGTAAATGACAACCTTTAAAGGAAAGTGGAACTCAACTGTGGCAAAGAGCGTGGAATGGCACCGGGTGAATATCTCCCTACATGTCATCCCATGGCATTTGCAGTAAAAATATTTCTAATTTCACAATTAGGAGAGGTTCTCAAGTGGTGCATCTGGATATAATTGTTGGGAATGTATTACCTGGTGTTTGTTTAAAGACAAACGGTGTTGTGTGTTATTATTCTTTTTTATATCCTAAATGTGAAGCAGTGCTTGCTATAGGCGCCTGATTAATTCCCTCAGCTGTAGCACCATGCATTGCCTTGGAGTGGTGATTTTGGAGATGTTTTTTGCCTTTTCCCAGCCCCAGGCAGCTGCTTGATGCTTCCCCCCCAGTGCAGGAGGCAGTCCCTTGCCCAAACGCCCATCGCCCACTGCTCACATCCCACAGGGTTTCAGAGAAAGGCATTAAAACACGTTGCAACTGCCTTCTTCAGCGCCTGAAGGCAAGTAACGCCACATACGGGTAGTTCCAGGTGGGTTGAGATGTGGGTTTTAGGCAGTATTGCTGACTTCTAGTGGATGCACACACATTTCTCAGTTTTTGCCCATGGAAGCTTCACTGCCCATTTGAGCATGTTTGCCTTGCGCCTTCAACAAAACTTAACAAATAGGGATTTCCACCTGTCAGAAAACGTCTTATTTCTACTTGCTTTTCCCCATCTTTCAGCGTTTTGTGCTCGGAACGACACAGCGTAAGTAGCTGCTTGTCCTGCGGTGGGGGATTCGGAGCCCGCGCACCTGCAGCCGCTCGGCCGCCCCTCTGCCCAGGGCGAGCTGCAGCCCGGGGCCTCTGGCCAAGGGACAGGTCATGGCAGCTCCTCCTGGCGCTCCGTAACTCATTTACCTAATGATATTCCACATACAAGCCTGTCTGTTATTAATGAGTCACTAAGTTTTCAAAAACCCTGCGTTTGAGCTTTAAGGTTTAAGCCCATCACGTGTGCATCCACTGATCTGCATTGCAATTAATGATGAATAGAAATGAGCTCTGCTTCTAAACTTGTTCAGTTTTTTTTTTTTTCCCTGCTGCTGTGGAACCTCACACACGCCCTGCGATGGGCACCGGGTCCTCGTCCCCACGTGAAAACTCTGCACTGGAGGACATGGACCCAGGACCCGCAGAGCCAGGAGCAATGGCAAACATCTGCAACTGCTCCTCACTACACATTTCTCGTGGTGACATTCTTGCGATTCCCAGGCACAAGCGGGCATTTGGATCAGCCCTGGCTTTGCTCTAGGGCAGCCTTCTCCTCAGACAACCTTGTTCCTTCGCTATCATCTCCAGGACGCTGCTCGCTTCTCCCCTTGGCACGCCTGCACGGGGGCGGCTGGCACGCCGCTCCTCCCTGTGATGCCTCCACGCGGTTCCCCGAGAGTATTTCCGTGGCACAGCATCCCACCAGGCCCCTGCTCTGCCAGCCACATCACAACTGTGGTCACGCACGAGAACTTCTACTTCCTGCTGCTTATTCCCTCGCTTTCAGAGTCAGCTCTGACATACTCTGCTTATTCCCTCTCTAATTCTTCCTCAAAGTTTCCTCTTCTCATCATAGACTCATTTCCCTGACTGTGCAGACTCAGAAACACTCATGCAGAGCCCAGTTGTATTGAGCCACCTCCTTCGAGCTGCCCAGGCCCTCCTCTCACCCACAGCCACCTTGAGCAGGTCCTGAACCTCCCTAGTGAAGGAACTATCTCATTTCCCCAAAATACGCGGCAGTACCACCCCAGTGATGTGCCCCCACTGAGGCTCTAGCTGGTGCCCCAAAAAAAGAAAAATAAAAAAAAACAATTTCACCAAAAATCCCAGTCTTGTCCCCATTTTGCTTGGTTCCAATGAAAGCTGTTCCTCAACATGTTTCAGTTTTCAAAACCTGAGCCTGAGATCTTTCCACCCACCCTCCCTCTCTTTTGCCCATCCACATTTTGTCCACCTAATCATTCGTGGATTTTCCTTTTGCTTCCCCTCATTTGCTTCTTTGAAAAAAAATAAACCAAGCAAAGAAAAAATGTTTTTCTTATTCTGACATTCCAGATCACCAGAATTAGTACTTCTTTTTTTCCCTCTTGTCACTTTTCCAAAGTTGAGGAAGTTTGGCCCCATTCCAGATCGAAAGGGAAAAGTCAGAAGGCAGCCCCCACCCACCAGCCGTCTGCTCCACTTCGGAGCAGGAACAAGTCACGGGAAGAGAGGAGACGAGGCAGGGAAATAACACCAAACTTCCAAACTTTTTCATTTCAACAAAACAGATATGATTTCTTATTAATAAATTTAAAGAAAATGCACAAGGAGAAAACATTACTTTTGATCCATAGCATTTTTTCACACAGATGCTTGGTGAGATGTGTCCGGAGGATGCTTGCACAACTGCCCAGCACCCTGGCAGGAACCTGGGTGTCACATCGTCACAGCCCCCAGCCTGGTAGGGGCAGGAGTCACTAAAATTACCTGCAGTGCAGAGATGGAAATGCCATGAACATCTCGAGGCCAGCATGGGCAGTCCTGGTGTCCCCAGGGGTGGCAGAAGCTCCCCTTGGTGCAGAGGGGTCACCTCTGGCTCTTGTGCACACCAGGGCTATGGGGCCTCTCCCAGAACCTGGATTACATTTCCCATACGTGAATTTGCTGTGAAATCAATAAACGTGCTGCCTTATGTAGTCAGTTCTTCCAGCATCTCCTGCTAGGATCTTCCTTATTGTTTCCAAGCTGAGTTTTTCCAACTTCTGCTTTGGCTTTCAGATCTTGTCGTGCACTTCTCTGCAAGACTGAGGCTGCTGAACTGTCAAGAACTGTTCTCGCTGAGATCAGGGCATCCCTCAGTCTTCTCTCCTGCAAGCTGAGCTGTTTGTGCACCCCCAGTCTTGTACCAGAGCTTGTTTTCTGATACCTGGACTGCATGCATGGCCTTCCTTTGCAGAATTTCTGTGTCCTTCTTAATTCTGGACACCTGAGCTGGAAATAACATCCATAGCAATGCTTTCAGCAGTAAAGTGAATAGAGGCAAGATTGCTCCCCTACTTTTCTTTGATATTCTCCCATTATATATTCCAGGAAGGTGTCGGCTGCTTTTCAGCGTGCTGTTGAAACGAGCTCATGTAGAGGCAGGTACCTGCAATCATTCCGGAGACTTCTTCGTCGCAGCTTTCCAAGCCCCGTCCTGGAGATAAGGGCAGCATGCCTCCCTCCCAGGTGCCTTGCCTTGCACGCAGCTGTATGAAAATGCATTTAGTTGGATTACAGCCATTTCACCAGGCAATTTAGGAGATACTAGAGCCGCAGCCTGGCCTGCTCATTATTAACATCCCTGCCAGTCTCTGCGTCACCTGCAGACCTTACAGCCCCTTCACAGCCATCACAGCTCCTCCTGCTCATGGTGACCATCCGACAGAAGCACTCACAGCATTACTACAGGAGTAGGTTCCCTGAGGGACCAAAACCCTGCAATCCCTCAGTAACCTCCACACCGTGAGGTCTGGCTGAGACAAATGTTGAGTCCTTCAAGTGTGTGCCCTGGTAGTTTCTTATGTAGTGTGGGGTTTCTAATCCAATTGGCATGTGATAATAAGCAAAATATTCTGAGGAAATCCAAGTTTGCTCCATTGGTACACTGCCCTTTATCAGCCAGACCAATAATTCTGTCCAAAAAGAGACCCCACAAAAATGCATAAGCAGCAGGGTTGAAACGCAAGTCCCTGGGATGCGCCTTTAAATTTTTCTAAGTACTGGAACTACAGTGACATTTCACCAATCTTTTGGAATTTGCCCATTTTTCTAAGATCTGCTAAACCAAAGCATTGGCTTGAGCTAGTTCCTTCTAGACTCTTGAAGCATCAGCTGTCCGGATGATCTGCAAATGCTGAATTTGAGGAGATCATGCCTCACATCCCCCATTGTTACAGATGGCAGGATTTATATTCCATCCACAGTATCATCTGGAGATGAATATATCCTCCTGCTTCATTCCAAATACAGAACAGAAATATCTACTAAACATTTCTGCCTTTCTGCACCAGTCACCATCTGGCAAGAGCAGGCAAGGAGCCGTGCTGAGCGCCAAGCTCGAGTGCTCCCGCGGGGATGCTCGTGCTGTCCCCACCACCCGCACACTCGTGGGGCACGGCGTGGAGCCTTGCCTGGGCTCTCCCCGCTCCTCTGCAGTAAGCAGGGGCAGATCCCCGACCCCAACCCCCTGCCCCAAGGGCAAGATTTCAGCCTGGCAATAGCGCCGATTCCTGATTCAACCCCGAGCCAAAGGCCCCATTACCATGTAAATCACTGCATGAGGGGCACCAGAGGGCAGGGAGAGGGGAGCCGCCTGATGGGGGAGGCCGAGATAAGGGTGCTCCGATTGAAATTCAGAAATCTTCTTTTCTTCTTTCCCTGGCTACTCAAAGAACAGATTAAAGCCAAACAGTCTTGCATGAAACCTGCTGGGGGAAAATACTTTGAGAAACACCCAAACAGTGACTTAAATATGTTTGCAGTGCAAGTCACCTCTTATATCTCTCCAAGGGGCTCCCTTGCTTGAGTCCCCACCACCAGGGCACCAAGTGGCACCTGGTGCCACCACACACACAGGCACCAGCTGGGCTGCCCACCTGCAGAAAGGGCACACGGTGCAGGTGGCCGCAGCCCCAGGCTGTTGCAAGTGAGAGCCCAGCAGAGGGAACCCAGCCTTTTCCTTCTTCCAGTGTTCTTTATTTACCTTTTATTGCATATGGTAAAGCCAGGAGGAGAGAGGGTGAAGAGCGACAAAAAAGGCACAAAGCCTCAGGGGAGAAGGGAGGCGTTCCCGTGAAGGTGTGCCATCCTCGGACGTGGGACGCGGTATTCCCTGCTCTGACTTCTGCGGTGCCGCTTTGCAGAGCAGGGCATGGGCTCAGTGCCAGCACTCAATCTGCTTCTCGCAGTGCTTGCTGCAAAGGATGGGGTCAGCCCGGCTGCACCCCCCTCAGCAGCACCAACCCCATCAATAATGGATGGCCGTGGAGCCAGGCAGCACGCTGCCAGAGCAGCGCAGACATCTGACACCCCCGGCAGGCCCCTCTGGCTGCTGGTGGATGCTGTCTGCAGGAGCCACTGCTCGTGAAGGTCACTCCTGTGTCCTGTCCCCAGTGTCTGGGCTGTGACATGGGGCGTTTGCACCCACCAACACCCAGTACACGACCAGCGCCGACCAATGCTGGGGGCACCATGCCTCAGGGTTCCCTCTGAAGAGGTCACTCTGCTGTCCCCATGCACCGAGGTCAAAATGTGCAAAAGTTCACTTGGAAACACAGAGGAATGCACTTTGTCCATGAGACTTCTCCCATCAATGAGAATCCATTTTAAGCTCCACTTGATTTTAAAGAGCTGGAGTCTGCCGCCACCAGCCACTCCCGAGGGGGTGCAGACGCACCCTTCCCAAAGCCGGCGGTGCCCCGGTGCTGCCCGGTGCCCCAGCCCCTCCAGCCCCGCAGTGACATCTGCCAGCCATTTCTCTGATGGATTACAAATGCAGTGGCTGCTGCCCAGCGTTGGCGCTCCTGCCTCCCCCTGAGCCCTCCCAGCATCAGGGTGAAGCTCTGCGGTGGGGATGGTGCCACTTTGTGTTCACCACAGACCTCACCGTAGCAGTGCTAGTGATGCTCGGCCCCCCAGGCTGGGGACACGGCTCCTGCTGTGGCTTTGCTGTGCATACACTGCCAAAGCGTGTTTTGCTTTTTTTTTTTTTTTTTTTTTTTTCCTTTCAACATCCTTAAATCCCCCTCCTGTTTGCCTTTTCAAGCATCGCTAGCGCTTCAGCGAGGAACCCGCGGGGACAGGGAGGTCTTGTATCTGAATGGAAATGTAAAGCCTTGCAGCGCACGGAGACGCCGGGGTTATTTTTTCACCGCGTGTGGCATTTTGCTGCATCTCGCCCCCCCTGCCACCACCCATGTTGTGACCCGGCTGTGTCCCAGAGCCACTCCACGGGGGCTCCAGGGGGCTCCAGGCACCGAGGGGATGCCGGGGGGACGCGGGGCGGGCGCTCCCCCCACACAGGGTTGCCATATCAACAGGTTCCCAGGCGGAGACCCTCGCTGCGGATGCAGCGTTTTTGGAAGGTGTGGGAGCCCTGATGTGAGCCTGCCTGGCTGGCACCAAGCCCCCAAGCTGCTGCGGGCTCCCCCCCAGCCCCACGTCCCCCTCGGGTGCCATCGCCACCCGGGTGGGCTGTGGGATGCTGAGCCCACGGCTGGTGCCCTCAGCATCCACCCTGTGAGGGCAGCAGGGTGCTTGCTGCCTGTCCTCGTTTCGGGGTGGGGAGAGGAGTTTGTATCCAGCTGCCTCTTGAACACCCACACAGTTGCACTGCATTGTTTGAGCAGGAGGCTGGGGGACCAGGGGGTGGTCACCCCAATCTGTTGGGGGCATGGGGTGCCCCAGGAGCCACCCAGGATCCAGGGGGGAGAGAGGGAAAGGAGGAGAATGTGTTCATGGGGTTAACAGAGACCTGGGAGAGCTGCAGGATGGCGAGGGGAGGCCACATCCCCAGCCAAGGGCAGGGGCCCTGCAGTTGACTCAGGCGGCGGGGAGGAATTTGCTAGTGAGGCACTTGCTGCTTCAGATAGTTGGGATGCCTGGGCTGAGGAGGGTGTTTGCATTCCCTCCCTTATCTGCTGCCCTGTGGGGCCCCTTCAGCCGCCGGGCAGGTTCTGGGGGTGGGGGAGCGGGGATCCAGGCGCCAGTGCTGCGGTGGCTGCAGACACCTGTGGGGCCAGGTACGGGGCCAAGGATGGGGCCAGGGACGAGGCCATCCGCCCAGCATCCCGGCCCTGCTCCCCACCCCTGCCCCTTGTTACCCCAGGAATGCCCCGAGGGTCTGCTTTCACCCCATGAGGAGCTCGGGGGCCACCCCAGCAGCATTGCCCCCGGGGACCACGGCCCAGGTGCTTCCACCTCCTGCTCCCCGGCTCCCCACGGGTACACTGAGCAACACGGGGCCTGCGGAGAGCCTGCCGGCCCTGCTGCTGCCCTGCGCTGGGATGACAACTGCCCGTTGATTCCTCCTCTGCTTCCTGGCCCTCCGTGAGCCTTTGATCCGTGGCAATACTTTGCCTCTCGCTCCACGACAACTTAATTTCTATAGTAACCTCCTGTGCTGGAGCTTGTAGAAAGGCCTTTTGAAAATCTGAATAAACTATGTCGAGTGGTTTTTCTTCTACCCACTCTTTACTGGAGTATTAGAAGAACTCTAATACAACAAATGAGGCTGGATGCTCCTGTGCGGAAGCTGTGCTGGCTGACGCCGAGCACATTGCAGTCTTCCAGCCACTCTGCTTGCCCCAACCAACCCCACAAATTGGGCACGGCCACCCCTGCCCGACCCCACACTGCTGAGCCCCTGGTTCAGGACAGCACCGGCTCCGTCCTCGGCCAGCAGAGAGGGGTGGCTGCAGCGAACTGCTCCGGCTCGTTACAAAAGTTTAATTAATCCACGGAAATTTCCTATCTGCAAATAACTCAGACCTTATGAAATTCCAATAAAACCATTTATCACAGCTGGCAATTTGATGCTGCCAGCAAAGCTCTTGGACGCTCAGGGAGTAATTGATAGCCTAATATAATTTTAAATTAGGGTTTGTGTTATTAATTTCAGACCTCGGAAAACACCCCTTTGTTTGGAGTGACCCCCCCCATCTCCTGCTGCCTGTCTCACCGGTGCTGCCCACAGAGGCTGGGATCCCCTTGTGTCCCCGTGAAGGGCTGTGACACCGACCCCTTGGTGGGGCCTAGAGCCCTGATCCCAGGCCCCATCCCACCGTTTCTGCTTGTGCCAGGAGCGGCTGAGCACCTGCTCTGAGTAATTCCAAGTTGCGCATCCCTCACCTCCGGCGGCGGTGGGATCCCTCACCCCAGCCCTTCCCTGCTGAGTAACATCGCCGCGTGTTGCTAAACACCACCGCAGCCCGCTCCAGGGCGGCTGCTTTTCAGAGGTGGGAGAAGGAAAATGATCCCTGTACTTACGTGGTCCTAACTCCACAATGCGCTCTAAACCTTGCAAAAGATGCCGAGGAAATGAATGTGTGATGACAGCTGCGGTGACAGGCACAGTCCCCCCGCTACAGCACTCACCGGTGATTCACAACGCGAGCGGCGAGGAGCCCACGGCGGGGTGAGTCACGGGGAGCCCCCGCCCCGGGCAGGGCCGCGGCCACGCAGAGCCCCCTGCCCACCGAGGGGACAGCGGGGACAGTGGCGCAGGAGGGGCTGGGAGGCGAACCGAGAGGCTGGCGAGATGTGAGGCGCGAGCACGTTTGATGTGGTTCATTAGTTAATGGGCGCGCTGGGGCTTTGAAAGTGCAAAGCGCTGAACAGGTGCAAAGGAGTTCGTGTTTTAAATTAGTTATCTATTTTTTTCCCCTCTTTTTCTAAGTCAATGCCACGAGGAGCAGCCGTGCGTGTCCGGCCACGAGCAGCCCGGCTGTGCTGGCGCTCGGTGGGGCCTCCAGAAATACCATCGGGGCCATGCACGGCTGGTGGCACCACAGGGCTGCTGCACCCGGGGATGTCCCCAGCCCAGCCACATCCCTTCGCCCCGGCAGGACACTGCTTGGCCCCTTCCTGGGGACCATCGGGAGCGCGCTAGCCACGTAATTGAGCTGGGGAGATATTACCATGTTAAAAATCTGGACACGATGCCGTAATGAGATTTGCAATTTGTCCCAGGCAGGCAGGCTGCAGCGTGCTTTCCCCATTAGGGGCTGTGTGCTTCTCGCAATCACATTAGTGGGGCTGGGATTTAGCAGCAGGAAATCAAAGTGCTCCCTGCAGACCCCAGTCGATAGCCAGGCAGCCAAGGGACCCCAGGAGCCGCTCGTCCACCCGCAGCTGCAGGGGGGCCGGGCTGTGCTGTGCCCACCCGCTGCCATTGCCCTGCGGGCGCTAAGCCCCCCAGGGATGCTGGCCAGGACCCAGCCATGCTGTGCTCTGCTCTGAAGCCCCAAAAGCTCCAGGTCGCAGAAATCTCCCCCCGGCCACCTGGCCTCATTCACTTTTTTTTTTTTTCTTTTTTTTCTTTTTTTCTTTTTTTTTTTTTTCCTTGGGATCTATCAGTTAAACAGATTTTAAACTACGCAGTCTGGAGCTATTGATACCATGCCGCGCTAATTTGTTAGCAGGCTGTCAAGTAGCTGAAACTAAATGCCAAATATTAAATGAAGTTGGTGTGGTGTGAAAGGGGCCAGCGCTGAGACCCTGCTTCCCCTGGCGCCAGGGACCATTTGTGGGTCTCTCCCGCACACCCTGGCCACGTCCGTGCTCCCGGCTGCTGCTGCTCTTAGGACCCACAGGACCCCCGACCCCACAGGTTTGGGAGAGCCGGGGCTGCCCCACTCCCTGCCTCCACACACTCCTTGATCTCTCCCCTCTCTGCCCCACGGCAGGGCTCTGTCCCCGCACCCCCAGCCCGCTGGGTGCCCCCTTGCCCCCCGCACGGCTGCGCCCTCGGCCTCACGGCACAGCGGGGGCTGTGCAGGTGCGGGGGGCACCGCTCCCCGAGCGCCGTGCCGAGGCGATTATTTATTCGGTGAGTTATGACTTTGTTTTCCCCTGTGTAAATATCTGGGAAGCGCAGCTAATGTTCTGTGCACAGCCGAGGCAATTACAGCCCTTATCAGAGCGCTGCCACCCCCCCGGCCCCCTCAATGCAAATCAGCCCCGGCTCCCCCCACACCCTGCGTGCAGGGAGAAATTCCCATGGGATCAGCCCTACGAAGCCAGCCCCGAGCTGCCCGTGCCCCTCTGCCTCCCCAGCCCTGCTCCGGCCCCACATCAGCCAGAGGAGCTGGGGTGCCCTGCCAGCTGTGCACGGGCTGCCCCCGCCAGCTGGGTGCTGGGTTCCCTTCCAGCTGTGCTGCGGGCTGCAGATGTTGTGGGGCGAGCCTCCCGTTATGCACAGGGAGCTTCTCCAGTTGTTCGGGGATGAGATGGGGCTCTGGCAGAGCAGGGCTGGCCCCCAGCTGTGCTTGCAAGGGGCGCTCCAGCTGTGCTGGGATGGCTCAAGCTGCCCCCGAGGAGCCCCACGTCCTGGCACAGATGGGTACAATCCCAGACCGCTCTCCTGCAGAGCAGAGCGGGGCTGCTGATCCCATCCCAGGGCTGCTCGTTAGCCCTAACGAGGCGGGGAGCCAGGCAGCGGGGGCACCTGGCCTGCCACAGCCCGTGCCCGGCAGTGGAGACTGCGCGGCGGCCGAGCCTCCCAGCCCCAGCCCCTGGACGACAGGCAGCCCCGAATCAGCTTCATTAAGAGCCATTGATCTGTTTCCTGCTTAATATATTTTTCATTTCCAAATGTTTTTTTCCAGGCTCCACAGCGTTTGCAGCTTGTACCAATTAAGGCGGCAGCACAGAATGAGCGCTGCAGCCCATTAATTAAACTTATAGGGGGAGATTAAGTGCCCACTCCATTCTCCCTGGCAGCTCTCTCAGAGCAACAGGCGGGCAGAGGACCGGAGCACGGCCGAGTGCTCACGTGCCACTCACCAGCCCTCCCTGCCATCCCCCCGTCCCACCACGAGCCCCCAAACTGTGCGGGCACCCATGGGTGCAGGCGTTGCCTGCACGAGGGAACAGGGTGTGGGGCTCCTGCGCACTGTGGCTCTGCTCCGAGGGGGAACGCTGAGCTCGGTACTGCCTTGGTGGTGGTGCATCCATTTGGGGAATGGGCATGGGGCACGTGGGGATGCTGCTGTGCCCTCTGGCTGCTGAAGGGCACACAGGCAGCTCCTTGCATCCCCTGTTGGATGAAGCACACCTTCGGGGATCACCCAGCCTGCAGTGAGGAGCCAGCCACCGGCACCAACACCACAAGGCAGCCGCACTCGCGCTGTCACACGCAGTTGCCATGGAAATGGTGACACTGTCACAAGCAGACATCCTCCAGCCCCGGGCACCTGGGTACCACACAGCCCCGCTGGCACCGCAGGCATGTGGAGCTGGGACAGGGGCTCCTGGGGATGCTGGTGGGATGTCCTGCCCCAGCGGGAGGGGATGGAGCAGTGGCTGCTTGGGTACAGCACGGGCAGGTACATGGGTACACGGGTGTGGATCGCTCACCCCATCGCCTGCTGATGAGCCCACCAGGCACAAACCACTCATTTGGACAAATGCTGGAAAAATGGAGATGGGCCCAAAGCCTGCAGACCGGCCCCGGCTGTTGGAGCAGGTGAGCTCCCCGTGGGATCAGTTGGAGGCACCGGGGAGGTTTCGCCGTGTCTGGGATGCAGTCGGGGCTTCTCCCATGCTGACTCTCCAGGTCTGGCAACCCACAAGCATCTGTGGCTGCTGCTCCCTACCGTGGCCCCAGTCTCACACCTCTGTGCACAAAATGCATGGAGAGTGATTTCCCCATCAATGTGGATGAGGATGGTGATGAAAAAGTGACAGTGCAAACAGCAAAGGGCAACTGGAGAGATGCTAAGCTCTGGCAAGCAGTGGAGCATCCACTGGGATTGTGTCGGCAAAGGGCTCGGAGGGACAGTGGGGCGCATCCCAGCCCAGCGCTGTCACCCAGCCCCGCTGCCTCCTGGGCAGGAGCCTAGGCCAGACCGAAACTGTCTGTAGTTTCCATCAAAAGACAAGCTAAGGATGCAAAAGCTTTGCTGGCTTGGCTTTGTGCGGGTGATACAGAGGCTTGTGAGATGATAACCACAGAGACTGCTGCAGCATCGCAGCCTGAGCTTGGGGCACACCAGAGCGAGCTGCATGGCAGGGGGAAACACTGCAGGGGGCTTTATGGGAAGAAGTGGGGTGTCCTCCTTCCTAACACATGCTGCTCTCAGAGGGGATGGAGAGGATGTCCCTGGGGGAAAACACCCCCATTAGTCCTGCTGGATGCCCGGTCTGGCCCTGAGGGCAGGGAGCAGCCTTAGCCGGGGTTAAGGCAGCAGGGTGAGGACTCCTGCAGTGGGTGGTGGGCTCAGAGGTGCCGGGGGCAGCAGGCGGCCTGGCCTGGCCGGGCACACAGGCTGCAGGGAGCTGGCTGCGTGGCTGCTCCCCGGGGTGCAGCAGGGGCGTGGGCAGGTGCCCGTGCCCAGCGTGGGGCACCCACATGGCTGGGATCCCCTGCAGGCCTCTGCAGCATCAGCGCAGCTGCTGGAGCACCGGCAGGCATTTTGGCCCCCTCCTGAAGCCCAGCCCTCAGTGCACAGCCCCGAAAGGTGAGAGCAGCCCGCTGGGAGCAGAGCAGGGCTGCGGGGCTGGTGGTACCTGCTGCACAGCTCCGTTTCCCTGCCTCGTTGCTTTTGATTTAGCAGTTGCTAGAGAAACTAAAAGTTGCAGTTTGGGGAGCATCTGCATTCTAATGAGCAATTACCAGCAGTGCTGCTCTGGCCCAGCTGTTGCTTGCAGGGTCCCCGCTGCTGCTCAAGGCTGCCCTCACTGGGGCCGGGTCGGGGCCGTGGGGCTGTGCCCGTGCCCTTTGGGGTGTCCCCAGCAGGTGCTGGGCAGGACACCAGGGCTGGTGGCTCTGTGGTGACCTGGCCTGGGTGCTGCTCGGTGCCCCCTGAGCCCCTGGTGCAGGAGATGCCCTGGTCCCGCCTGCCCTTGTGCCTGTGCTGGCCGCACCGCATGGGAGGAGTGCTGTCCTGTCCCCACCACTGTCCCCTCCAGTGTCCCCCGCTGGAGCAGTGGGGCCGGACAAAAGGGGGGTGCATGGGCCTGGGGCAGGACCCCCCCACCTTTTGCAGCCCCTGTCCCCTCCCTGGCTCACTGGTCCAGCCTTTCATTTTAACAAGGCTTTCAAGCTTAAGTGCTGCTTGGCGTGACTGGGAAAAAATTGATATTTTGAGAATGAGCTTGTGAGGGGCCATGAATAATTCACGCCGGGGCGGATCCGTTCCCATAAACAGGTTGCTAAAAAAAAACAAAACAAAACAAAAACACGTAGCGCTTAGCAAGGAAACAAATTACCATCCTGCAAACCCCAGGCCCTGCTCAGCCTCCCCTGAATCTTTAATCTCCAGAAATGAGCTCTGCTGTGCACTGGCATGGGACATGTTGCCCAGGGTGGTGGGATGGGACCCTTGTCCTCTGTACCACATCTGGGGGACCCCGTGAAACACAGGAGCATCCCAAAACCTGCCCCAGTGCTGCGGCAGGGAGCCCAGGACCCCCATCCCCAGGTGGTGGGGACAGGACGGGGCCACCCGCTGCCCGGGGGTCCGGCTCCCCGTGAGAGCTGTCAGCCTGTGGGCGCCACGGCAGCAGAGTCTGTTTGCTGCCACCCGGCACCGCTCCCTGGCTGCTGGCTGCTGGACACCTTCCAAGCGAGCTGGCTCGGTGACACAAATCCGGCTGGATTCCTAGCACGGGGACCCTAGAGCACCCTGGGGATGGGATCCAGGGCTGGGCACAGGACTGGGAGGATGAGCACGGACTCATCCCCTCCATACGCACACTCCAAACCTGTCTGCCTGGGGATGAAAGGAGCAGCGGGGGAGCCCCCAAGTTCTCCAGCATCACCCTGAACCCCATGGACACCACCCAGGTCCTGGGACAAGGGCACATGTCAGCACCGTCCCCAGGGACGAGGGCAAGACACCGGGACAGTGATGCCGAGGACAAGCCCCGCGGCCCCGCCGCTGCGCCGGGAGAATTAGCAGTAATAAGTCATGATCATCCCCTGATGACGAGCACTTAATGTGTGCCAGTTCTGCTATCAAAGTGCCTCTTAAACCCCAATCGCCCTGTCGATAGCAGTGGCAGAGGCTGATGGATCCCCAGACGCCCGCTCGGGGCGCTCCCGGCATGCCCCAGGCGGGAGCATCGATTTCCCTCTTCTGCGAAGAGGCAAATATTTGAAAAGTGATAAATAAGGGGAGCTGCCGGCTTGGCTGCACGCGTCAGCGCCCGGGATTAAGGCAACGAGGTGAGACTGCCCAATTAAATCCCAATAAAAATGGCTGCAAATTCAATTTTTCCCCTCGTCCATATCCATTTCCAGAGCTGAGGGTGTGGGGGGGGGAGCTGATAACACAGAGTTCATCGATTGTCACTGCCAGGAAGAAATCTCTCTGAATTCAATTAGCTTGGAAAACATGCTGGGCGGCGCGGGGAGGTGGCTGCCCTCTGTGAGCACCCCCTGGGCACGGGGTGATGGCACCCCTGGGTGCCCACAGTGCCTGGAGGGCTGGAGCATCGCCCTTGCCATGCACCGGTGTTTCTCCTGTACCGGGGAGGTCACCCCGGGTCTGGCACCCGCGGTAGCAGCAGCAGCTGTGTGAGTGAATTAAACGTGCCCTCTAAGTCCCCTGGGTGGATGGCGAGTGACAGGGAGCTGCCTGTGTGTCCCCAAGTGTGGCTGCACTTCAGGAAGGTGCCAAGCCTGCAGTGACCCCATAAGCAGCAGGGCTGGCCCTGGTGAACCCTGGCCCCACGGGATGGGGAGGGCAGCGGGTCCCGATGGCGTGGGGAGCCGGGGGGCTGGGGGCTGCAGCTCTTCCCCAGCCCCAGGGCTTCAATGTGGCGTGATGACCCCACCAGGATGAACAGCCATCATGTCTCATTGCCTTGGAAACCGAGCAGCAGCACTGCAAAGCCTTCCCTCTCCTCCTCCTCCTCCTCCTCCGAGCTGGGCCCACAGGAAGGGGCTGGGGGGCCTGGGGACATGGGGGCTGCGCACCCGCTGTGCTGCCGTCCTCCCTGCTTCCTCCTGCCCATGTGTGAGGATAAGTGCGAGGCCCAGTGGATGCCAAGCTCCCACGGGACAGTGTCCAGCTGGCTCGGAGGACAGCACCCACTCATGGGTCACAGGGGGACGGTGACACCCAGCTGGGGTCTGCAGGCACAGGACAGTGGGGTCAGGGCAGGGCTCTGCCTGCTGCTGCTGTGTGCCTCCACGTTGCTCCAGCACAGCAGCACCAAGTTGCCTGGTAACCCTCCTCCACCTCTTCCTCTTCCTCTTCCTCTTCCTCTTCCTCTCCTCCTCCTTCTCACAGCCCAGGGATGACCCTCTCACCAGGCACAACTGAGCTGCTCTCAGCAGCCCGGGCACTCACAGCAGGTCCCAGCTTTGCTGGCCCCAACTCCCAAGGGAGGAAGGGAGCCCCCGCTGCCGGCTCCGTGCTGCAGGGGCAGGCAGAGCCCCCCGGCTGGGCACCCCTCAGGTGGGCACCCCCCAGGCTGGCACCCCCTGCCCAGGCTCCTGCCCCGGCTCCTGCCCCTGCCCCTGCCCCTGCCCCTGCCCCTGCCCTCCCACCGCACCCCAAAGCTCCTGGGGCCTGGGTTGAGAGTTGATATTCTGCCCGCTCCCCTACACACATTGGCAATTAGATCATAATTGTAATATTTGCATATTCATAACAGCTGAAATTAATCGCATTTGCATAATGGTAATGAAAGGGACTTCATTAATTACCGCTTTTTTTTCTGGGGATTTTGCATATAAATGGCTTCCATTAGGCAGGTTGAGTGGGTGGGAAGGCAGCAGTGCCTGTTTTGGGATGGAGCTGCCCCCAGCTGCTGGCTCCTGCCCATCCCCAGCCCCTGGCAGCCCAGTGGGACCAAGGACAGGCACCAGGGCTGCTGCAGCCACAGCTGCTCATGGGCCAGACCTGGGGGCATTTGGTTAGTGCCGGGCTGGGGTGATGTTGCTTGGGGCTGGGAGTCACCTGGCGCTGTCCTGGTGTCCCCATCCCATCGCTCTGCCTCTCCTCCAGGACAGCCATGCAGCCCAGGGGCTGTCACCATCTCTTCCCTCCTGATGTCCACAGTGCTGCCACCAAAAGGGGACACCAGCACCTCTGGGGTGCGGGATCACTCCCCTGTGACAAACCCAGGGAGCCCCTCTTGGGCAGCCCCACCACGGAGGGGATGTCCAGGGGCAGCACCAGGGGACCTGCGGGACCCCAGAGATGGGGACATGGGGACAAAGGGTGCTGGCACAGCCAGGGCCTGTGGGCAGCCCAGCGCTCCCCCTTTGTCCCCAGTGGAGATGCAGGAGAAGAGATGGCAGCTGAACGTAGCACGTGGAAGCTGGAGAGCTGGGAGCAGGGAGTGAAAACTGGCAGTCGGCAAATGCAGATGCTGAAAATATCAATGAAAGCCAGCGGCTGGTGGAGTCGCGGGGAGCGGGAGATAATTGTGGAAGCAAACAGAGAGAGAATCAACTGCAGGCAGCAGCAGCCTGGTCTGGAGGTGAGGGAAAGGTGACGAAGCTGTGGCCTGGCAGAAATTCTGCTCCAGGTTGTGCTGAGGTGCAGGACGATGTGTTTGCCTTGGCGTGAAAGGGAAGGGCACCATCCTGTGCTGGTCCGGATGCCCCAGAGCATGGACATCCCATACAGAGCCAGGAGGGTCTGGCTGAACCGCCCTTGTTCAGGGCCTCTGCCCCACAAGGGGGATGCTGCAGCTCCATTGAGGTGCAGGGGCACCTCTGCTCTGCTGTGCTCTGCTCTAGCCGCGGCCGCCTCCCGGCCCTCGTTGCCTCCTAATGGATGGCTCCGTTCCTCCTGCTCCCCTCTCAGAAGAGGCCTGCAGAATAAATCAGTGCAGGAGACAGATTATGGCAGCTAAAGACTCCAAATGAGATGATAATTGCCGTGGTAATGACAGCGAAGAAGACCTGATGCTGCGGATAAGGGAATATCTCCACTGCTCTCGGCTGGTGCCCAGCCCGGGGCTGACGCGGGTGGCACTGTGAGGACTGTCCCCAGGGTGCTGCGACTGGGCACCGCTCCCCTCCCACACTGCTGCTGGGGGGCACGGGGCTGCCCCAGCACCGCCTTTGCCCCAGGAGCCCCCCGGCAGCACCTGGGCACCCAGGGTCCCTCCGTGCAGTTCCCCAGCACCCGCAGCATGTCCCAGCGGAGGCAGGGATGCTGCTGCCCCGTGTGGTGCTGGGCTGTGCCTGGCACCCCAGGGTGCGGGACCAGGCACCAGCTGGGAGCTCTTGGTGCCTGCGGCTGCCCCTCTGCCACGGGGCCTGATCCTGCAACCCACCACGTCCCCAGCACCTGCATCTGTAAGGGCACCGGTTGTGGGGTGGGGGACAGGGGGGCAGGAGCTGGGGTTGGTGGGGTCAGGGCGCTGGGCGCGAGGCAGGCGGCGCTGCCGGGGCTGTTGGCCTGCCTCTCCCGCCGGCTGCGTGTCAGCTCTAATTAGGCAAACTTCTGTATTCATTGCGAGCCCAGCCAGCGGAGAATTCCACAATTGAATTTTAATGCCCTAAAAACACATTACAATCAGCCTGATTAATTAAGAGATGGCTTAACACGGTGACCGGGCTGCAGAGGGACACTTGAGGCAGGGCCACGGGGCTGCAGCGTGCCGGGGGCCAGCAGAGCCGGTCCCGTCCCCAAATCCCCACCGGGCTGCAGGAGGGGACGGGAGCTGGGGACGTGCCCTGGTGGTGCCCATAGCAGCTGTGGATCCCTCCCCATGTCCCACCACCAGGACCATTGGTACTGTGCACCCCATATCTTTTCCCCAGCCGATGGGCGATGGCACAACCCACAGGTGCCCTGCAGCAGATCTGGGGCCAGTGGCAACGCTGGGCACACTCCCCGGGTGCAGGCAGCCACCGACAGAGTGATTGCAGGCGTCTGCTTAAATATTTGTGCGGAGCGACAAAGCCCTGGGCTGGCGGTGAAATCGCTCCCCGCCGAGGTGGCTGTTACGGGGCTGATTGGCACCAAGATTACAGGGGTGCAGGGGAATCTCACGGAGCTGACAAAATAGTTGTGACAAACGCGCGTGTCGGGGGCGAGGGAGGCGGGCGCAGCCGCAGCGCCAGCACGGGCGGCCCTGCAGAGGGGCAAAGCCCGGGGCAGAGCCCAAAATTGGTGTCTGTGGTGGGTGACGGGGGGTGACCGGCGTAAAACGGGTGGGAAATGGGGAAATTCATAATCGTGGTAAAGGAGAAGTTACAAGCGGCAGCGCATAAATCAAGGAGAAATTGATAAAGGGAGCCTCTCGCCAGGCAGGGACCGGCAGAGGAGGGAGGAATGTCTAAGGCATAATAAGGCCAAAAGAAATCCTGGCAAGGCTATAAATCCTGCACCCGCTGGAATTGTTCGAGCGCTAATGATCATGCAAAAACGCCAGACACGTTTAACAAATATTTCTGCTCTGTATTTGGAAAGAAGCGGGACGACATGTTTGAATCATACAAGAGTGATGAAGCCGTCTATTAATTACTGCCGGGAATGTTAAACAACATCTGCCAGCTCAGCAGGCCCAGGCACCGCCTGCACCGGCCTCCTCCAAGAGCTGGAGGAGAATTTGGCCTCCTCGTTAATTTCCCGTGAAATCTTGTGATAGCACGAAGATCCCAGAGACCCATGTGGGGCGAGCCCACCCGTGCTGCTGGGGCCGAGGTGGATGGACCAAAAGCCGCCAAATATCAGGAAAACGATGCCGAGGGGCTAGGGGGTGCAGGGCGCTGGGCCTTCGCCTCCCCGTCTTGGCCTTGCCGGGATCGATGTCACGTTCAGCCCCAGCTTGGTGCTCGCTGATGAAGAACAGCCATAGTGCCGGCGCTGTGCGTTTGTTTCCCAGCACATGATGTATGGATTTTCAGCCGAGCGTTTTCGGAGGCTGCAGCGAGGCAAGCTCGCTAAAGCACCCTGCAGAAATCCTCACCCAGGCTTTGGGGACAGGTTGGCATGGTTCCCCGCGTGGTGCCCAGCAGTGGCACTATTACAGGTTAAAGCTACAAGCCAAAAAGTAAAACGACCCTCCCAGCTCTGCCGAATTAAAGAGGCTGTTAATCCAGCTGAACGAAAGCAAGTTTCCCCGGTCCCAAGAGGAAACACCTCACATTTCTGGCAGGGGGCTGGCTGCTGGGGAAGGCTTTTTGTCTGCTGGTACCTCCTCATCCAGACGGGATGGGTTTTGGGACGACTGCCCACCCGGCAGGGTGACAGGCGCGGGGGGGACGTGCCACCCAGCCCATGGTGTCGCAGCCGTCCTGGCCCCTGAGGGTGGCATCTGAGCCTGGGGACAGGTAGTTAAAAATACAGAAATGTCAATTTAAATTAAAACACAGCTTGTGAAGAGAGAGAGATGAAATCTTGCCCACAGCACAACGAGCAGGGGGATTTACAGGGTGCTGCGAGGACGCTGTCCCCGTGGGCTCCAAGCTGGCCTGGCCACATGCTGCTGGTGCCAGGGGGCTCCCCGAGGCACCGTGCCGGGGCACAGGGCCCTGCCGCCTCCCCATCCCTGCCGTCAGAGGCCACAGCCAGGTCTGCGCCAAAATGTCAGTTCGCTAATAAAATGAGCCAGAGCTACGCTCTCCCCGGGCCCATAAAGCTCGTGGCAGGGATGCGTCCACGGCTCCCAGGGCAGGCAGGGCTGGGGGTGCCGGCGGCACGGCGCTGCCCCAGCCAGCGGTAAATCCTCCGCACCCTGTCAGGGTAAAGTGACAAAACACCCGACTGCAATGCAGGAACTGCAGTTATAACAAGAGAAAATCAATGAAATATATTACCAGAGATATAAAGACGCCGTTAATTTGTAGAGCCCAGCAGATGCGCTTGGTGCTGGCAGGGCAGGTCTGATGTGCAGGCTGCCCGAATCTACACCTCTTGTGCTCACACCCATGGCCTCCCAGCTCCGGACCATGCCCTGTGCCCGACCTAGAGCTGTGGATGTGTCCGGGTTTCCTGCAGCTGGAGCGGGCATGGCCTCGGCAGGAGCCTTGCGGCTCCGTGGAGCAAGGGCCAGGAGCAAGGGCCAGGCACAAGCACCAGGCTCGTTCAGGGGATGCTCCCCGGGGACACGCCAGCCCTGTGCCTACAGCTGTCCATCACCAGGGACAGTTCTGATTATTGCTGAGAAGTCGAGTCAAGCTTCTCCTAATTGATTAATCAATAGCCTTAATTGAGTTGAGACTCTTTAATAGATAGCTTTGCTGCCACCTTCCCCTCTGCCTGCGGTGCCCTGACCTCCTCCAAAGCCCTCCAGCCATGAGTGGAGGCAGACGGGGACAGCAAGGCACAGCCCTGGGGACACCCAGGGGACAGCTCGGGTCCCCTGGCGGGTTTGTCACTGAGGGAGGCGAGAGCTGGCAGTAGCCACGTTCGTGCACTGCTATAACGGGGCTCGGAGCAGCGCTGTGTCACCCGTGGGTGCTGGGCTGGTGACCGGGGATGGGGACGAGGGCAAGAGCAAGAGCAAGGACAGAGGCAGAGGCAGGGGCAGGGGCAGGGGCAGGGGCAGGGGCAGGGGCAGCCCCCCCCAGCCCCGGGCGGGCTCCGGAGCCACGAGATGGCGGCGGCTCTGCCCCTGCCCCCTGATTTGCATAGCCCCGCCCCCGATCTGCATACCACACCTCCATCTGCATGGCCCCGCCCCCGCCGCCATGTCGCTGCGCTTCGCGGCCAACGTCTCGTGGCTGTTCGCCGAGCTGCCGGCGCTCCCGGCCCGCCTGGAGGCCGCTGCCCGCTGCGGCTTCGCGGCGGCGGAGGCGGCGTGGCCCGAGGGCTGCCCGGCCCCCGCCCTGCGCGCCGCCGCCGAGCGGGCGGGGCTGCCCATCGTGCTGCTCAACGCCCCGCCCGGTACCGCCGCGGGGATGGGCGCGGGGGGCGCCGCGGGGCTGCCCCCGTGGCGGCGGGGAGTGGGTCGGTGACCGTCCTCCCCCGCCCGGCTCTCTCGTAGGGGACCGGGAGCGGGGCGAGCTGGGGCTGGGCGCCGTGCCCGGCCGGCAGGACGCCTTCCGACACGGGCTGGCCGCCGCCGTGCAGTACGCCAGGGAAGTGGGCTGCCCCAGGTAGGTGCCCACGGGGCTCTGCCCCGGCACCGGGGCTCGGGGAGAAGCCAGCCCCGGGTGAGGTCTGTGCGGGCTGAAGGCTGCCCCGGGCAAAGTCTGAAGTCTCCCGGCCCGGCTGTGCCTGCAGCAGGAGGCAGCTCCCTGTGCAGAGCCCCCGCGAGCAGGACCCAGATCTGCCCCCGCACAATGTGCCCGGTGTGCTGCTCCAGCCCCGTGATGCCCCCCGGGGCTCTCGTCCTCCCCTCCACCCAGCAGTCCCCATCTCACAACCCTCCTTCCCCCCTCACCTCCACTTATGGCAGTAATTTCCCTTCTGACACCACCACACTTCTGCTATCAAAGTCCCTGCTGACCAAAGCCCAGCACAGGGGTTGTAAGAAATACAATGAGCCTGACACAATCCACTCCAGAAGACCAGCACGGCCCTTTTATCGCCCTTTGCACACGGGGAAGTCAGGTTAGAGCCAGAGCTGCCTGGGGACTGGATCTGTGTCTGCAGGATCCACCTGATGGCCGGGCGCGTTCCTCAAGGTGCCGACCGTGCAGCGGTGGCAGGTGAGATGGAGACCACCTTCATTGAGAACCTCAGATACGCCGCTGACCTCCTGGCCCAGGTAACGAAGGAAGGAGTCCCGCTCCTGTTAGGGTACCGAGGACAGAGAACCCCACAGGCCTGGCACGGGGAAGGAGTGCTCCCCCTGCAGAGGTGAGGGGTGCCCCACAGGGTGATGTTACTGTTCCAGGAGGACATGATCGGGCTGGTGGAGCCTATTAACAGCCGCATCACCGACCCTCGCTACTTCCTGAACACCCCGCAGCAAGGTAAGGCGGACATCTCTCCCTCTCGCCTCCTTCAAGGCAGCCCCACGCTCTCTGAAGGAAGGCAGATCCCACGCTGTTATCTGAGCACAAAGGCAGGCTTGTACTGAAGAAAAGCCTAAAGCTTCCAGCCTGGCACTGACTGGCTCTCACTTCTTACACCCGTAGCTGCTGCCATCCTGGAGAAGGTGGGACGGCCCAACCTGAAGCTCCAGCTGGTGAGTCTGCACTGACAGCTCCAGGGGCCACCTCCCACCAGGAAACCTCGCTTCCCACATGCAGAACAACCCCAGCACCCAGGCACAGCTGAGTGCAGGAGGCACCCAGCATAGCAGCGTGAGGGCCGCAGGCAAGGGTTACACGTCAGGGCTGTGCAGCCCCCCTCCTGCAGCCCCAGAACACAGCACACAGGAGTACAGTGCCTGGGACCCCAGGAAAGTCCCAGTGGCTGAGGGCACGTTATCCCCTCCTGGGGATATGGGGAGGGCCAGGGACTGTGACACAGCCATCCCCAGACAGCTGCACTGTCTTTCCTCTTCCCTACACAGGACATCTTTCACTGCCAGATCATGGATGGGAACTTGTCCCGCAACCTGGAGATGTACTTCCCGCTCATTGGTAGAGCCCTGCTCCTGAACTGGCTTCTCTGCGACCGCGGGCAGGAGGGACTGGGAGGGAACCCTCCTTCCTCAAGCCAGCTGGGGATGAAGGGCTCCTCTAAGGTTACCTTGTACCTGCAGAAGGCTGTAGGCAGGGCTGCCTTGGGCACAGCCTGTGATTTCCTCCGTAGGTCACATCCAGATAGCACAGGTGCCAGGGCGGCATGAGCCTGACAGCCCTGGGGAGCTGAACTTCCCCTACATCTTTGAGCTTCTGGAGTCCCTCGGCTACACCGGCTACGTGGGGTGTGAGTACACTCCAAAAGGTGAGTGTGTCTGGGGGCAGCGTGTGGCCTGAGCCCCCCAGCAGATGCTAGCATGGACCAGCAGTGAGGGACAGCAGGGTCCCTACCTGGGGACAACAGAGCAGAAGCTGCTCCATCTTGCTTTGGGCTGCCAGCAGGACGCTGTGTCTGTCACTGCAGGAGACACGGTGGAAGGTCTGGGCTGGCTGCGCTCGTACTGGGAGAGCCGCGGTTTGCAGCCTGGTGGGACCAGAAAGGCAGCAGACTAAAGCAAGGAAATCACGGGAATAAAAAGTCAAACTGATGGCTTAACCCTGGAGCATGTCTGTCTTCGGTGTGAAGGATGCGAGTGGACGGGAGGGAAGGTGTTGATACCTAGCATGACGTTAGGAGCATCCATGTCCTATTCCCCTTTCCCAGGCCATACTCAGCACCCTCATTTCCACTCTGCAGGGGGGAGTCTGGGCAGAAGTTTCCAGGCCCCGGTGCTGAGGGAGCATTCACTCCTTGGGAAATGAGCGTGTTTTCCCATTCCAGCTCCAGCTTGCTGCTCCTGCTCAGGTAGGAGACCACAGCACAAACCCAGCCTCCCCTGCTCCAGGGAGAGGCAGCCTGAGGGGCTAGGGTTGCCTCTGCAGCCCCTGGGAGGCTTGCCACATACTAGCCTAGCACACAAGTAGGGATCTGATTGAGTTTATTTCACAGATATGTCCATGGCTTTAAATGTACACCTCCATAAAACCTTTCCCTGGTCCAGTTCACCCTTCCTGTCCCATTCGATGCTCTCTTCACGAGAGCAAAGGGCCTGGAGCGGGCAGCCTCCCTGCCCAGAGGTACAGTCTTTCCCCCAGCAGGCAGAGTGCTGTGCGGTGCTGCCCACTGTGCACCTCCAGCCCTTCCTGGCAGGCAGAACTCACTGCAGGTGCCAAAGGCACATCCCTGAGAGCTGCTCTGCTCCAGCCAGGCTGCAGCAGCCAAGCTCCTGTCCTTGCGCTTTGGTTCAAGGTCACTCAAACCCACCGAAAGCTGCACCCAAGGCCCCAACAGGCAGCCAGAGACAAAGGTACAGCTGGGGCTGGAGCCCACGAGGAGCAGCCCGGCTGCCCGCACCCATCCGCAAGCTCCTGTTTGGTACCCATGCGTGCTGCCAGCAGTGCTGAGAACGGGTCCCGCCCGGCGGGCTGTCCTTCCCTCATCACCCACGGCACAGGCGTGCAGAGATCCGGTACGTGTCCCTCCAGGACGCGGGTGCCAGCGCTAGAGCAGGCCTGTCCAGAGGTTGAAGCAGGCGGTGTTGATGACCGACTCCAGGTGGTGGTACGTGGACACGAGCTGCGGCAGGGGGCTCTCGCTGTTCTGGGGCTGCACTGGGAATGGCTCCCGGAAAACCACGGTGAGGCTCTGCCGAGAGGAAGGAACAGGTCAGGGGGTGGGATTAGGAGGAGTAGCGTAGCCCCTAGCGCAGGTGCGTGGGCACTTGCTTGGCAGAGTCAGGCAGAGAGCTGGAGAAGTCCCAAAATGCCAGCGGCACTAAGCTGTGCCTCCTCCTGTGACAGCATGTTTGAGCCTCCTCCCAATTTTCACGGGGGAAATTAGGTGCAAGGACATGCCCACCCCCCCGTCCCAGCCCCCGTGCATCTGCAGTTACACAAACCCCGGCAGCTGCCTCGGGAGAGGAGGGGATCCTACTGCCTCCACAGTAATAAGGGGTTCCAGGGAAATTAGAGGGAAATTTCTTCCACAAAGGCAAAGAGTAGGAGTGGAACGAATGGGGAAGGGGAGGAGATGAGGTGTAATAACTGCAATCCTAAAAATACATGCTAGCTGCTCTGTTCTCATTAATAACTGTACTGGCAAGGTGGGGCAAGGGCAGGGGGGGCAGAGAACAGGGTGCAAAGGAGAAGGTTGCAGGAAGCGAAGCTGAAGAAACACGTGAGTGACTCAGTGCACTCAGAGGAGCATCACAGAGGCAAGGCACAGGGACTGGATGTTCTCCAGAGCTGAAATAGAGCACACCCAGCAGCCAGGGCCTCCTAACAAACCTGTGAAGCCCTGAGAACAGCTACCCAACTGCAAAGCAGCAACTGCACTGCTGCCACTTAGGAGGGCAGAGAAAGTGACTGGTGAGCCTAACTCCAGGAGCGTGCAAGGCTTTAAAGCACGCTTGGAAAGAACGAGGTAAAGGCAGCTCTTTTACCACAGCGATGTGCTAACACAAGAGTTTTCTTTGATAAGGTAATATTTCTAGACAAAGGAATCATGGTATATCTTATCTGAGCTTCGGGAAGGATTTGATGTAGGGCCACATGGGAAATTTAGGTAAGCTGAAGATAGGAATTAATGCAAAAAAAATTAAGGTGAAAAGGGTAGTGCTGAAAGGGGAAGTGGTTGGCTGGAGACGGGTTACAGATGGAGTTCCTCCAGGATGGGTTTAGGGACTCACGTCGCCTAGTACTTTAATGAGTCTAGCACAAAGATGAGGAGCACGTTGATAAAATTTGAGGCACTAATACGAAAGTGGATTGGGATATTACAAAAAAAAGCCCTAGAGAACTTTTGAGAGGCCACAAGAAAAGAATGAAAGTTTAGTGGAAAACACACGGTTGTAACAGAAATCCTTCATGTTCCTAAGACGGGAGCTCACCGGGAGAGGCGGAGGTGCTAGAGGGCCCGGCTGGTCGGTGACCACGCGGTGGCACTACGAGCAGGGCCACGACCACGAGAAGGCAAAACCACCCTCGGTTGTACCAGGAACAGCCGGCAGGGAGAAAGACGGCTCTGCTGAGACTGCTCAGGAACACCGGGTGCAGTCCCAACCACCTGTGTTTACAAGGGCTGACCCGAGCCTTTCAGGCTGTGAAAGGCAATGAAGCTGTCAGGGAAGGAAGGCCTGAAGCTTGTGCAATACGGGATTAGCAGAAAACCCCACCTCCAAACGTGGAGGTGAACGTAGGGCTGGGAAGAAGCAGGTACATGTAAAGGGCTGTTTCAGCTCTGAGCTCCCACTGGCTTGAGAAGTGGCAGATGAAAGTGGCTACAACAAAAGCTCCAGCTCAAAATGGGAAGGACTTTTCATCATCAGGTGGCGAGAAGCACTGAGCAGCCTTCCAGCAAGCACCACCTCTTCTGTCTCCCCTAGCCACGTAAGATGGTGTGCAATGTATTTCCAGAGGGATCAGATACGCTGCAGTCCCCGCAAAAGCCTCACTGGACTGACACATCTCTTAGGTCCCCTGCTCTCACGCGGAGCTGCATTCCCTGTGACCCACCCGATCCCCTGCCCGCAGCACAGTTGATAACAGAATATATTTTGCTCCCAAGTCCAATGAAGGCCAAGGCCCATGCAGCTTTGCTGTGACCCTCACTCACAGTTCAGATCCCCTTCCTTTTTGCTCAGGTAGGAGCAGCCTGCAACACTGCAGTTAGGTGTGCTCTAGCTTTGGACTGAATAGAAAGGACTCAGCCTGGGCAGAAATAACTTGAGGGATCTAAAAGCAACCCTGTGAAAGAAAAAGGGATCAACTGCCCACTGCTTTCCAATGTAAGAACAAAGGGGTATCAAATTAAAAAAGCCTAAGTATGTCCAAAAACAAGCCAGGGAAGCTCTTTATCCAGGCAGGAACTGCATCATGGAGCTGCGAGTCAGGGGAAGTCACGGTTATTAGAAATTAACCAAAAGAAATAAAACCACTGAGGGCTATTAAATAGAAAGGCCTCTAGCTCAGAGCAGCCCTGTGCCAGATGGTCAGATGTTGGGACAGTTATTTGGAAAAGGTGTCAAAAGCTTCTTGACTTGCTCTTATTCTTCTCACGGGCACTTGCTCTCACCCACTGCTGGATGAATCCAGGCAGACTCCTGGCCTGAGCCAATAAAACTGCTCGTGTTCGTAAGTTCTTACCGTCTTTCCTGAATGAGAATCGAGAAACACGAGAACAAAGCAATCTGTGAACTTCTGGTTGAGCACGACCTGTTAAGAAAGCCACAGCACATGTTGGAAAGGAGAGAGCACAAACCCCAGGACAGGGCTATGGACTACACCCACCCAGGGACATGCTGATGTGCAGGTGAGGGGCCTGATCAGGAGCAGCAGAGAGCAACGTGGCAGCACCCCAGCTGCCCTGACAGCACCCGCCAGGCCCGCGCTGTGGGAAGCCACGGCAGGAGAGGGCCCTAGAAAGGGGAGTCAGGCCACAGGTGGGCCACAGGCTGGGTCTTACCAGGTACTGGGTGCCGGTTTCAGCGTTGTGGAAGTGCCGGCAGCTCTGGGGAAAGCGGCTCAACAGCACTTTGATGAGGCTCTGGTACCACGAGACCGTCATGGTGAGGAAGCAGCCCTGTGGGTGGAAAGGGGCTGATCTCAGCTGTACAACGCTACAGCAGCCTTCAAGCCCCACACCAGGTGCATCTCCCAGAGCCCACTGAGGCATGCTGACCTGGGGCCAGTAATTCTCCACAGACAGATCTGTGCAGCCTCCCCCTGCCAGCTAGAAGCCATGTTCCTGCCTCTGCCTCCCCATAAGGAAGAGCTGTGCCCTGCAGGCCCTTCACCTGCAGCCCCACTCCCTTCCCCAGAGCAGGACAGCCACTGCTGGGCACAACTTTTGCAGCTCACCAGCTGGGGGTCCACATCAGCAATGGATTTCCCATGCACGGCGTCGAGCAGCTCCTCCAGCTCCACCAGGGACAGCTTGCCCAGCTTCAGCTTGTCGGAAGCCAGCGGCTCCAGGAGGAAGAGGCGCTTCCAGAGGTTGTCCCTGCGGCAGTGGCACTTGGCCAGCTGCACCATGCTGCTGAGCTGCTTCTGGGCCGAGGCCACCTCCGAGGCCAGCAAGGGGAAGAGCGGCGAGGTGTAGAAGAGCCCGGGTCCCAGTTTCACTTGCTTGCCCCCTGCGTAGAACTCGCTGCTGTCCTCCACGTCCTGCCACAGTTCCTGCTCAGCCGGCTGCTGCCGTGCCAGGCTCGGCTCCGGCTCCGCGGCCTCCCACGCCGCCCGGCCCACCACTGGCTCCAGCACCTCTCGCTGCAAGCGGGGCAGCTTCTTGAAGCGCCGCATATCGGCCGTGAGCCGGGGGAAGAGCTCCCGCTGGCTGGTCATGATGACGTAGAACCGCAGGCTGAGAGCAAGGAGACATTGTGACCTGGGGAAGGGCTGCTCCCTCCTCAGCTGGGCTGTAAGAGAGCCATGGGCGCCTCTGTCCCCACCAGTACCGGTGTTCCTCTGCCCACACCAGGGCAGATACCGCACTGCCCTGTGAGGAATCTCCCGAGGTAGCACCACACTGCTTGTGATGTCCCAGACAAAGCCAGTCCCTCCCAGAGCCCTCTTCCCTAGCCAGGAAGCTTTACTGACATGCCTCTGGGCCCTCAGTTCTCACCGGAGCATGCGCCTCTCCGCCTCGCTCTGCTCCTCGAACGGTGCTGCACTGTGACACACCAGCAGGGACACGTCAAAGTCGTCGTGATGACGCAGACCTTCAGAGTCCTTGTAGGAGCCCGAGCTGGGAGAAAAAGCACATCAGTGTGAAGGGGGTCTCGCCTGGCTCCCACAGAGTTACTGGACATGCACGATTTGACACAGCAGTACCCCTCAAAAGCACTACAGGAAGCAGGTCAGTCGCATGTGTGTACACAAACACACATGGCCACCACCTCAAAAAAGCTGGGTAGAACCACTGCCTGACGCTATGTAGGACAGAGTCAGCTTTTCTGGCACCTTTGAAGGCAAACTCGCAAGATCGGGGTGGTGCCTGGCAACTTGAGGCAGCTCCAGGAGCTTGCAGCAGATGCACTCACCTGTTCCAGATAGAGACCAGCGCGTACTCGTTCTGCTCGGTGCCTGGCGTCCCCTTCTTGCTGTCACTGCCCGTAGCTGGCCGGGCCATGCGCAGAGGTTTCATGTGGTAGGTGTTGGCGTGGTCGGCAATGTAGTTGTACAGCTGGTGGGCAGTGATCATGTTGGTGGGCAGGGCCAGCATGCCTAGTGGAGGAGGACACATTACTACCACGGGAGTCACTCGGTGCCTGTTACTGGGCAGGGCAGTGTCCTACAAACTGCTCTGGGGGACGCAGCTGTAAAGCAACCAGCCTCCCTTCCACAACGGGGCAGCAAGGACTATCCCCTGGAGTGGCACCTCATGTCACCCTCCTCCTGGATGCTCGCAGGGTCATGTGTATTTGTAAAACACTTGGGAACCTTTTGCCATGTTATGGGCTGGTGATCAACCCCCGACTGATTATGTGCTGAGCTACTCACCTTGGAAAACGTGGTTGCGGCCAAATTTGGGGATGTCAGTGTGATGGGCGATGAAATCCTCCAGGAAGCTGGTGAGATGGTAGCCCTGGCGGAGAGTCATGTGGGAGCCCAGCAGGTACTGGTGGACTATACGCAAGTGGAAGTCATAGCTGAATGAGTGCACGTGCATGAGATCCCGCACCTTGTCACACTCCTCCGTGAAGAGCATGGAGAGCTGTGGGGGACAGGGAATCAAGGCAAGCATGTTACCAGGCACCTCACACCCTTGTGCATGGCAGCACCAGCACAGTCACCCCTGCCCTGACACCCCAGCAGGATGCAGCCCAGAAGCTGTGTGCACAGTGCAAATAGCAGACGTGTGGACCTGGCCCCTGGGACAAAGTGATCAAGCTTGGTAGCACTTTCCACACTTGACCCCATCACTGATCTCCAGTAGCAGCACAGGCTGATCAGCACTGCTTCCTTTTTGGCATCGGTACCTCTGCCCCCTAAACTGAAAGCCATGCGGATGTGAAGGAGGACACAGCCTCCCTTCAACCCCCATGTCCCTGAGCAGGTACAGGATGCAATGAGGCAGGAGCCCCAGCAAGTTCTGCATCTTCAGGCAATGGCTGACGCACCAAACATCCCTGGGAGCAGCACAGGGGCCTGCACAGAGTGGTTGGACACAGAGATGAGCATCAGAGCTGCTAATGCCCAGTAAAAAACAGAGACCCAGCCGTGGCTGGTGTGTCACAACTGTGCCTGGGGGAGAGCCTCTCCAAAACATGGCTGTCACCTCTGCCCAGCATGCCAGTCCTTCACCACGGCAGTGCCAGCCTTCACACACACACACACACTCTCAGCCATGCCCCCAGCACAGCTGCAGCTGCCGTGGCAGGGGATGGTGTTGGTGAAGGACTCAGCCTTACCCTCATGCCAGGAGCCCAGAGTGCCATTTTAATGTCTGTCAGCTCTTTGCCCTCTTTGGGCAGTTAACCCACACCATTATCTCTTGGCTTAAGGACGGGGCAAGCAGGGAAAAACAGCAGGCAGGAGGCATTGGCACGAGAACACATCTGCTCTCTGTGCCATGAGCCAGAGGGCAGCCAGCACAGCCAGGATCAGCCCGGCGAGGAGCCTATAGCTCTGTCCCAGAAAAGGCAGGGCAAGGAGCAGGAAACACAAGGTGCTGCCCCATGCGAGCACCCGAGGCCCACCCCATCCTCCTCCCAAGCTGTGCTGCCCTCTGTGGCATGGACTGCTCTGGCAGCCGCTGGCACAGGAGGCAAGAGGCTGGCTGCTGGGGCACAAAGGGTGAAAGCACAGCCCGTGGGAGATTCAGCCCTGCACTCAGCAGGTCCTGCCGTGCCCAGCGTGGCAGCAGGAGGAGAGGACGTACCGCAGACTCAGAGACGGGGCTGGGTCCCATGCAGCTCTTGCTGCGAGCTCTGGCTGCAAGAGTGCCCTGATGGAGAGAGATGCACAGCCACTGGGAAGAAGGACAAGGCACTGCTCTGTTCCTACTCCAGCCTGTCCTACACAGGCCCAGGGTGGGACATGGGGAGAGAAGGGCCAGAGGAGCCCTGCCCCACCTGAGGGACCTGTGGGCTAGTTCCACCACGTGGCAAGGCTGGCCAGCCCCCTGCAGCAAGACCCATACTGCTCACCCGCTGCTCCCAGCACCGTGCCCTCCCACTGCAGAACCCCGCAAAGCTTTTTCCCAAGTGAGCCAGAGAGCCTGGGCGATCCATGCAATGCCAGCTGCAGACCGGTAACCCTGCCCTATGCAATGCAGGCTTCCCAGGAAAGCCTCAGCCAGCTCTCAGGGACTGCAGCAAGATCCTAGTAGGCTCTAGGCTTACAGAGCTATTCTTGACATATGTGATGCCACCTTGCTACAGAGCCACCCTGGAAAGGACAGCATGGTCATACGTGTCTGCTGCCTCAGACAGGATGGGGGCAGCCAGCCTCTAGGCAGCCACCTCTAGGCAGGAGACACCCTAACACACCAAAAGAGAAGGGTGCAGGCAGCCACATGATGCTGTGGAACAAGGCACAGAGGTGTCAAGAACCAGGGCTCATGGTGTAGAAAGTGATCTTCTCCAGCAAAGGGCAGCCAGCCGTGTTCACAGATCCCTGTTCCCATTCTGCTTCCCTCTTGCTCAATGGAAGCAGAAAGCTTCTGGCTTTCCATGCACTGACTTTCCCTGGAGCAGCCATTTTTGGCCAAAATTGCTCCTGTTCCTTCCCAGCATGTCCTGTCTTGCTCCCCGAAGCTAGGACAAGAGCCATCTTGTGTAAAAACCCCATCCCCATCTCCCACAGCAGCCCCTGACTCCAAGGAGCACCAACTGCATTTGCAAAGCCATTACCTGGGAGTTGACAGACTGGCCCATGGGGATCCGTGAGCACTCCAGCGCGTACTGCTTCACACAGAAGTAATAGCCCTGGAGGAGAGACCACACACTGAGCACAGCACAGGCCTTGGGCCTCTCCGAGGAAGGAGAGCAGCTCCCACAAGGCTGGCTGCACCCCAGACTTGTCAATTCATCCTCTGGGATGGATCCCTGACACTCTTGCTCCCTGTTTCATCTCCTTTCCTGTCTGAACTAAGCAGGCCTCAAGGAAGACCAGCTAATGTGTGTCTGAGTGCAGAGAGCACTACCTGGTGCTAAGCTCTTGCTTGCGTCAGTTCCACTCCAGGCAACTCTTACTGCTCTCAGCCCTTCAGAACTGTCCCTAGCTGATCCAAAGTCCTGCAGGACTGTGGAAGATGCAAGACAAGAAAGGACTAATCATATGTTCCTGCTGCACTCCTCAACATACGCATCGCCTCCTCTTCAGACCGTCCCAGACTCCCACAGCCCATACTTTGTTTCTTGTTCTCTCACCTGGAAGGCCAGCTCCATCAGCACAATCCCGCCTGGAAGAGCTCTTTGCAGATGATAGGTGGCAACAGCAGGGCTTGTGCTCTGGGAAGAGAAAGACAAAGCTAGAGAGGCTCTCTGGTGCAGGAGAGCAGCCCACACACCAGGGTGCAGGGCTGCCATGAGGTTCTGTGGCAGAGGTGGAAACAGAGGAACTTCAACCATCCAACCTCACTGGAGGTAGGTGAGCAGCCATGCCAGAGCTGACTGTGAGAAGAATTCTAACAAAGCTAATAAGCAGCCTTCAAGAGACGCTGCTCCCTTCACCTCCTGCCCACACTGGGCAGGGTGTCCCAGAGTTTGAAGGCCCTGTGAGCTGAGGGGTGATGCTGCCCACAAAGCCTCACTCCCACCCCTCCCTGCTGAGCACTCACCAGATCATCACATCTGCCTGACACAGCGCTTATCAGAGGCATCCACCTGGGATTTCGAGCTTGGCTGCCAGAAAATTCACTTGTTCCTGTGCTAAGCTGTTCCAGTGGATTACTCTCTTCTTGTTTTAACTGCAAGGTGTCGTCTTACCCACAGTTCTGTATTGACTTCACCCATAAAGCAGGTATCAGGAAAGGGTGACAATAGGGTCAGCAAATGCTGTGCTTCCATTAGCTCTGGGTTTCCTGACCCACAGGTGGATTCTGCCTACCTAGCAATTTTGATGGATTCCTCTTCCAGGTACTTACCTATTCTCTCTTGAACCCATAAGCTCTTAATATTTACAAAACCTTTTGATAAAGACCGCTGCTACCTGATGAATGAAGAAACAGTCCCTTTCACTTAGAGACTAGCCCCCATTACTCTCATTTGATAGTGAAAAAAGACAGCAGGTAGCCAATCCCTTTCCTGGCTAGCTATGCACACAAGAAGGCAGCATCTCCTGCCCTCAGGTCATCCTGCTGCACTTTCAAGCTATTATTTTCCTCTTGAGATTTGTCCTGGTTCCACCCAGTCTCAGGAAGGGTTTCTGAGAGCTGCAGGAAGACAGGCAGGAAGGGAAGGAGGTCTCACCTGGCCCAACATCCCAAAGACAGTTCTGGTCTAGGTGGACTCTTTTCCTGCTTCAGTCCCCTCTCTGCTCTCACACCTCCCTTCCATGAGAAACTGATTCAGAAGCCAACCAGAAGTGCCCCATGGCACAGCCTGACTTCCATCCCAGTTCCACTTCTCTAACAGCACACGCGCTCACCTTTGGACTCCCCTCTGTTTTTGGCTTTGTGTAGGAAAAGGATCCTCTCCCCTCCACACCCATTGCTGCCAGAGCTCGGATCCGACTTGTGCTACTGGAAATGACAAGAGAGCACCTTGAGCAGGGGAACCGACCTCTCCTGTTGTGCCAAACCAGGGCATGGCTCTGGGTCAGCCCTTCTCCACCAACAGTTCTCCCAGAACATCACTGACCTGCGTGTGGTAGGTGACGGTGGCCGCACCTGGACCAGAATGAAGCCCATGCTCTGCAGGTACTGGATGTATTGCTGCAAAAAGGCATTGCACATCTCCTGCAGCCAGGGCTCCTCCTTCAGCTTGCAGGGCAGTCCTTCCGCTGAGTCACAGCTGTGGCTGCGGTCTCTCCCTGAAGCTGTGGAGTCATTTGAGCGGTGGCGCTTCTGGAAGAGAAAAATAATTTCCCAAGGAGATCTGCTGTGACTGTTGTGCAAGGGGACGCTTGCTGGGATACCACCAGCTGTGCTGGCTGAGCACAGGGCAGATTCCCCGCTGCCAGAGAGCACTAACAGCTGACACCACACGTGCTGGAACACAAGATCCAAGGTTTACCCAGCCCTCGACTGACCTAACAGCGCTGCAACAGACTGCCAGAAAAGTTGCACTGGCAGAAGGGGACAACTCACATCTCCCCCCACAGAATGGCTTACACAAAGTGGTGTTTCACTCACAACTGGTTCACACAGAGCTCCATGGTGCTTCAGCTTCTGCTGCCATGTAACAGTCCAATTCTTTTATGAAGCCTGGTGACATCTCAGCTTTTATTACTAGTTCAGTAACATGGCATGAATAATGCTTCCTTTTAACCATTTTCAGTTCCCCTTTTGATGTATTTGAATACTGCTTGTCTTTGTGCTGTGAGACACTGAAGTTTCTTTTCTTGATCTCCCTACTTTGAGCTGGTGGTTCTCATTTTTCTGTCTGCCCTTTCATCCGCCTGCCCCAGAAGTAGGTCTCTTTACCTAGAGTCTCTCCAGCTTCTCTCTAACCTTCTCTGAGTTGCTCTAGTTCAGTGCCTTTGCCACAGAATGCCTGGTGTCTCACTCGTCCAAACGAAGACGTTCATCCACCAGTATTTTAGAAAAGTATTAGAATATTACCCACAATATTAACACACCTTTCTGATGTATTCTAATTAGTTTGCCTTTTGCATGAAACTGTCCACAAACTGCAGAAATCCATTGGGCCGTCTACTCTGCCCACAGAGGCTCTGCACTTAAGCGTACAATACAGGAGGAAGTAAAGTTTCTTCCCACACTGTGCTCTGTTTTCCTGGGAACCAGGTCCCAGCTTCAAAACACCCCTCAGGCTGCTCAAGGGAGAGTTCCTTTCAGCATTTCTGTTCTGAGCAATCTGAAGCGCTACACAGCATCTCAGAGCTTGGCATCTCATATGTGCTGCGATAACTTATCTGCAGATAAAGAACCCAATACACAACCTTGAAGCCCCTGCTGCCAGGCTCTTCAAATCAAATAGCCAATTTTCACTTTGCTCTGTTCCAAACACAAAGTTAAGTTTTCATTGGGGTAATACTTTTCTCTTTTGAGTGCTCAATTTCTGTAGCAACCTCTGCTTAAAGACCCTGTCAGAATCCTCTTGACATTTAGATAAATTACAACAGCCTTTTCTTCCCTTCTCACACGTACAGACCATGAATGGCCAGTACAGGATCTGCACTGCTTAGACTCTGTCAGGCTGCAACCTGCTCAGGATTCAGACAGCTTGCTTTCAATTGTTCCACCTATTTGCTGGGCCCTGGCAAGTTCTACCAGGTCTGGCTGCTGAACACAGAGGGGGAAGTTTTGTTTCCCCAGCAGGTTAGAGCCAGACAGCTGGCTTTGCTAGATTCGCCCCTGGATTCCCTGGGTAGCCAAGGGATTTCAAGTCTTCCCAGGGGTGGTGCAATAGCAGGAAAAAGGCTTTGATGACCCAGTGATTTTCTCAGTCTCTGCCTTCACCATGGTGAAAGCCCCGTGCTGAGGGTGCAGATTCATCCTGTAATGCAGGGCTCAGCTCTGTTCTGAGCTATCTTGGAAAAAAAGACTGCAAAGTCCTCTTTTTTCCAGTGCACAAAACCAAACCCCACTGTCCCTGACACTCACCTTCCCCTCTACCTTGCCCTGCTGGTCAGTCTGTATCTGCTGCCGGAAGGCTGGGTCAAAGAGCAAAGGGGTAGCACAGTAGTGAACAAGGCGTGAGGACTGCTTCAGGGTCTCCAGGTCTGCCAGCTGCATAGCACAAGAAGAACACAGTTACAAACCTCATCAAGACCAGGAACAAGCTGTCTGTAACACTATCACACTGCTCAAGTGGGGATAAAACTTTTGAGGCAAGCACCCTGCTTTACAGCTCTTCCAGTGCTGGGCAGCAAAGCCCCAGTTACAAAGCCCAGCATGAGAGCCCAGCAGACCCAGAAGTTCAAGCAGAAAGCACTGCTCCACTGCCCCGACATACAGCCCACTCCGAGCTCCACTGCTCCCTCTTGGGCCCGCTTTGCTGTGTGCCCGCCTGAGCTGCACTCACACTGATAGGCATGTTGGACTGCGCTGATCGCTGCTGCCAGGTCACAAAGAGGTTCTCAATCTTCATCTGCTTCTCCAGCTCTGGAGGAAAGAGAGCAGCCATAGATGTATCAAGTCACATCCCCAAGTACTGTCACTGCATTTCACTCCCATCCTACCCACTCTACTTACACAGGCCACAACCCATCCCATTACCCTGGCAGGAAGAGCTCAGAACTGTCTCCTCTGCCAGAACTTCCATTTTGCTTCTTCTGAGCTCCTTTTCCAGGAGCAGGGGTGGGAAGAGGCAGTCAGACTCCAGTGACAGCACGCCTCTTGTTTTACCTTTCCTCTCCATGCTCTTGATTTCCAGGAATTGGGCCCCATGCCGTGACACTGGGTCGAAGGGTCCCAACTCGGGCCCATGGGGTATGCGTTTGACAGTGGTAACGTCCCGCAGAGCTTCATCGAAGGGCACCACGTCGGGATGGAAGTGCAGAGATGGCAGGCTGCGTGCGGAGCTGCTCAGCCGGCCTTGCTCCTTGCTGGGTGGGGGAGTGGGGCTCCGGATCAGCGCATCCACATCCAAAGTGGAGTTCAGGAAAGGATTTGGCTCCTAAGCAAGGAGACAGACATGAAAGCCTCCTTACTGCCAGCCTTGGAGCAAAGACCCACAAGAACAGAGTAAACCCAGTTTCTGTCATCTCCAGACATCTCTGCTGGCCTTCTCCACCGCCAGTCCAGAGGACTGAAGCCTTGGCCCAGAACAGCTGTTATGTGTACTGGGAAGTCCATTCCCCAGCCTCCTCTTATCCTAAACGTTCCAGGCAAATACTGCCCACTACAGAGCCTACTTCCCTTTCCACCTCTGGCTGTCTGCTACCGCAGACAGCAGCATCCTGGCTGGACACAGCAGCAGTTGGACACACAAGCCCCTGGGGACGTCTTCCAACTGGTGCACAAGAGCAAAGAAACGTCTGTAACCTCTCACCAAACCCCAGAGCTGCCAAGGCCCCTCCAGATGGCGAGAGGACTGCCCTGCCAGGCAGGGCGCCCTACCTGCTTGCTGTCCTCGTGCCACGGCGTGTCCATGAAGCAGTGGTGGTGGAAGAGTCCCATTTTCTGGCTGATGAGGCAGTGCACGATGTGTGACCGGGCGTTCTGCCACTGCAGCAGGCGAATGAATGAGCAGTTCAAGTTGGCTCCCAGGTCTGGGGACCAGTTGTAGGTGTAAAGTGTCAGCTGGAGAGAGAGGAGGGGGAGGAAGGATGAAGTATCTGCTTAGTAAAGTCCTGCACGGTGACACAGGCTGATCCAGGTGCTTTAGGAGGGACTTGCTGCAGCTCCAGGTGGCTTCAGATGGCGAGGCTGGGACAAGGATAGTGACAGCCACCCATTTACACCACCCCATTAACAGCCACAGCACAGGGTGTTAAACTGGCAGCACAAATGCCATGGCTGATGTGGGCCTTGCTGTGGGGAGGGAACAGGCAATTACAATCCACAGTGGGACAGCTGGAGCCAGGGACAGCTGCAGGGAACTCCTGCTCTGCTTGTGGCACAGGGCTCCTGCCTGGGGCAGGCTGGTTGCCCGTAGCAGCACTGTTCCTCTTTCTAGTTCTGGGCCAGTTGGAAAAAGCCTGACTTTCAGCAGACAGGATCACACAGGCACCATTGCTACCTTTTTGTCAATAATCTCCATGAAGAGAAACCTCTGCCGGGGTGCCAGGTCTCGTCCAGAGAGGCTTGGGTCAGAGCCTCTCTCTGCTGAGCTGAATTCCATGGCCTCGAAGCGCTGGAGCCCTTTGTGAGCTGGAAGAAGCCAGAGTTGTTACCCTCAGTACCAGTCCATCCTAGAACAGCAGGACGTTGTGCCATGGTACTTACTGCTCAGCTCATCACTCCCGAATGACAGTTGAACACAGTTCACACATCATCTAACTGAGACCCTGAGCAACAGCATTGGTATTTTCCTCATCACAACCCAAAGCCTCCCCTCTTGGGGCCTTTGTTCACTTTACCTTTATTACCTTTGTTACTGTGATCACTCAGCACACCTTGGCTCTGCTTTGTCATCTCCAACCAAAGACCTCCCAGGTCCCATGATTTTCATCTGAATACTATTTGCCCAGTTCTTCATATTTTTCCCTGCATACCTCCCCTTGAAACACCCCTTGAAATAGGCAGTTAGAAGCAAATCTGAGAATAAGATCTCAGTAGCTGACAACGGACACCTTGCTGCCCACCCCTAGGCACAGGCAGCCCGTCCCAGCAAGGAGAGGCACCCTGCCCATGTATCTCCCAGCCCAGAAGTCCCCAGCACACAATCCCGTGGACCCTGCTCACCCTGCTCCGTGCTGCAACGCCACTGGTGGAAGTTGCGCCCCAGCAGGATGAAGTGTCTGATGGCTGCGGGGCGAGGGCTGGCACTCTGGCCGGGTTTATAGGGCAGGAAGGCAGTGCTCCCATGGCAGCTGCAAGGAAGAGCACCAAAGGTGCGTAGCAAACAGAGCCATGGGAGTAGAGGCTGGCACAGCTTCCACTGGTGCCAAACCGCTCCCATGAGTCACGTAACTCACCAGATCCGTTCAAACACCTTGACGGTGGTGTCGCTTGCCAGGGCAGTGACCAGGTTCACCACTTCCACCAGGATGGAGGACAAGAGGAAACGGGACACAATCTCTGCTGAGCACTGCTGCACGGATGGGCACCCTGCAGGGG
The DNA here is from genome assembly GCA_011076525.1 of Nettapus auritus. Classification (NCBI taxonomy): domain Eukaryota; kingdom Metazoa; phylum Chordata; class Aves; order Anseriformes; family Anatidae; genus Nettapus; species Nettapus auritus. The sequence continues at coordinate 20,529,731 of CM021772.1, read as the reverse complement.
AGAAGCACTATTGGACTCACCCAAAACTTCCAAGCCCCGTCCTCAGCAGCGCAGAAGACCGGAGGGGGGGGGGGGGGCGGGGCACAGCAGTGCTGCTGCCTAAGTTCCTGCCTTGCATGGAGCAGAGGCAGAGCTGTAGAACAATGAATACAAAAAATATAAAAGCTGAAATAATCCCTGTTTCAGGTTCTGGCCTGAAATCAAGCCTGCAACAGAATTCCTACATGCTTAGAGCCTGGCACTTTATTACCCCATACATTCATTGTTTCCTGCCTTATTCCCCATCAAAGAAGGTGGACAGCTCTGCCTTGCCAGCTTGAGGTGTGAGGACAAATGCTGGAGTGGGCAGCATTCAGAAAGCAGTAACACAGCAGCCTCAAAGACCCAGATCCTGCCATCCGAAGGGCATCCCTCTTCCAGTTTGCTGCCTGCCTCCTCCTCTCCCTCCTTGCATGGATGGGGGTTTCCCCATGCAACTTCTCAGTCCCAGAGTGTTTCAGAGGCTCAGATCCTCCCTCCCTGCTACATCTGGGAGCTACACCATTTCCACAGCTGCTGTGGCCTGAGATACGTACCCAGGTGGTTCATGAACGCCATCCACTGCTGGCAGGTTTGACTGAAAAGTGGGTGCACGGTGCCCACATCCCCTTCTTCCAACTGGCAGGCTCGGCGCCTGGGAAGAGGAAGAGCAGAATCATTATACAAGACCAAAGTCAACAGCAACAGAGGCAAAAAGGTGCAATGGTTCCCTCCCAACTCATGCAGAGCCCAGGGAATCTCCTTTTTGGGTTGCTATAGTGTTTGAGCTTTGTCCCCCTGGGTCGGCAGCCGTAGGTGTTGTGTGGGGAAGGGATCTCTGGCAGGGAGAACCAGCTGTGCTCCCAGCAGCAATACAGATAAAGGCTTTGTGTGTGGCAGGCAGCTCCCCTAGCTGGCTGTGTAAGGGAGGCACTGCAAGGAATGAGGATGTGGTCCAGAGGGTTAAGATGCACAAAGAGCCAGGGGGATGTCAGGCTGGGGAGCTCTGCAGTGACATCCCAGCTGCCTGGCCCACAGACCACACTCACCTCTGTGCCTGTTCCAGTTCAGCCGTGGCTGTGGCCCGATCCTGGCTCAAGTGCTGCTTGACGTTCTCAGTCTTGTGTCGCCGCCTTGTGCGAGCCTCTTCTGGCCTCTCCAGCACAATGTCATCGGTAGTCTTGGGGCTGCCCAGCTCTGAGGACTCTGCCTTGCTCTAGGAAGAAGCGGTGCAGGGTTAAGGCTCTGCATATCCACAGCCCAGCCGCTGCCCTGATCTCAAATACCCCAGTTATCAAGCCCGGCCTCCCTACCCCAGGCAGATCCCTCCTCTCTCCCTCCTGGCCTAATACACCACGAGGCCCTGCAGGCCCTGCTGCCCACCAGTCCCTCAGCAGTGTTACCAGCATATCCCAGAAGCTGCGGCGGCCCAGCTTGCTTGTGGGTGTCACTGGCTCCCCAGGGCTGGCTGAAGGGGCAGATGTGAACTGCAGAGGTGGAGGACAGCTCTTGCCAGTACCACTGGTACTCAGGGCCAGGCCCTTAGTCTCTGACATGGTCCTCCTTAGGCCTCCTGTGGAGACAGAGCAAATCAGGTGCTTCAGAGCCCCCCACTGTGACATTCACGTGCCCATGTCTTCTGTACCCCACCATGGCTGGCCAGAGCCTGGATGGAGAGAAGGAATGGAGCCCTCAGCAACACCTGGCAAAGTTCATTCAGTCTTCTGGAGCAGAGATCAACCTCTAAAGATCTCTTCCAACCCTGTTTCTATGTTGCTTCTCCCCTGGGACATCACACAGCAAAGCTCGCAGAGAAGGCAGCGGCTTCCTCCCTTCCCAGCCCAAATCCCCTCCCAGCACAAGCTGAGCTCCCACAGGGAGGAGAAACAAGGCTGGTGGGGGGCTCGGGGTGCCTGTCCAGTCCCATCCCACTCCCACCTGCAGAGCTCAGCTCCTCCACGTCGGTGGCAGCCAGGGGGCAGGCAGCCTCCAGGCAGAGCGGGGCAGGCAGCACGAGGAACTCCATGACAGCGTCGCAGAGAGCGTGGCGCAGGGCCCCGCGCAGCTTCTCTGACAGCTGCAGCAGGCTGATGTTGCCCTTTTCCCAGATGTCCAGGCGCACCAGCACGCAGGGCTCTGCTGGGAAGAGGCATTCCTGCATGGCTCTGCATCCACAGCCTTCAGAGGCATCCCCGGGGACGCAGAGGCAGCAGGGAATCAGTAATTTTCACTGCCTACCTGAAGGCAGGGTGCTGGCTTCAGGCTGGTGCTTGCTAACGGCAGTGAGGCTTTCGAAGTCAGCTTCCTGCAGCAGGCCCACGACGGGTGAGGAAGCAGCCATCTTCAGGGGGTCGGGCCTCTCCCCGTGGGGCAGCGCGGTGGGGCTGCCGTTCTCATCCACAAACGTCAGGGCAATGCACGCGATCCCTGTGGGGAGAGCCCGTGGCAGCCCCTGTCAGCCCAAGGAGCACAGTGGCCACCCCATGCCTGCCCACCAGGGCTTGGGATCGTCCTCTGACCCCTTGGGTTTCACAGTGCCACGGGTGCACACGGCAGGCAGAGCCCACGGGAAAGGAAGCAGCCAGGGGAGAGGTAACTAGCTGTGTTCATCAGGAGGCAGGGTAAGAAGCACAGTGTTTGGCACAGGGTGTCCCCATCACCCCAAGAATCTCCCTCCTGCATCCTTCTGGGATGGGGCTCACCATCCCTATCCTCCCAGGGGACAGTACAGACAGAGCCCAGATATTCTCCAACAGCCCTCTCTGGGCTCACAGGCTCCTTGCAGAGAAAGACTACACACGACACCTTGTTGCAGGTTACACTCAGGGCCTGCTTCCCACCGCACATACCTACAGACAAGCTGCCTTCCCCACACATTCCATCAGCACAGCTGGGGGGGGCAGAGCAAAACGGGAGCTCACTCCCCACAGCCCATCTCCTGGCCAGGATACCAGGGAACAGCAGTGGGGATGGAGCTATAAGGTCCCAAGCCCCTCAGCCAACTGAACCAGCACTCAGGGGATTGAATGGCAAAGCTGTCCCAAGGTGTTGATGGCACGGTGTGCAGGATGGGTGTTCTCTCCATGCACATACAAACCCAGCCCTAGCAGCCTGCGCCTAGTCTACCCAGCCAAACAACCTGGTTTCCATCCTCCCTACTGAAGTGTAAACTCTGCAGCACCCTTTCCTCCAAGACATGCCAGATGCCTCACTCAAGACCCTCCTGCCTCACGTAGCCTCTTGCTGCAGCAGGGCAGCTCTCTGGGATTTAGGTGTACATACAGAAATACCAGGAGCAGCAAATATGCTCCAGGTGACAGTGTGTAAGTGCTGCTAGAGCCTATTAAGAGAGCCATGAGCCTTAGCAAAAGGCACAAAATCCTCATCTGTCTGGCTTGACAGTAAGCCCCAGGCCCACCAGAATGACGCTGGATGCTCATTAGCCTCTTCTTGAGGCAGGTGATTGTAGACCAATTATGACCAGGTAGTCATCTTCCCCTCCTCCTGGATAAACTCCTGCACTGAGCCCCCTCAGCCTCCCCCTCTCTGGCAGGCCTCCAGACCACAGCCCTTCCTGGAGCTCCACTCCGCTTCAGTCCACCTGAAGCAAGGAGGTAACAACTGAGCACAATGTCCCACGTCCTCCTCATGCTAGGACACGTGCTCCAGAGAGGGAGGACCCACAGCAGTGCTTTCAAGCGGGCCAGGTCAGCAACCACAGGAGCAGATGCTCCTTTGCACATGGCTCCTGAGAGGAGCTGGTTGGCCAAGCAAGCACCAAGCACCGCAGCAGGCTCAGTCCCTTGGGGCAGAGCCAACAGCTGCTGCTGCCCTTCCAGCGGGAAGGCTTGCTTGTCTGCTGCAGGGATCAAGGCTTCCAGTTTTGTCACAGGAGCACGGAGAAGCAGAAATGCAACAGGTACGAAACAGCCCTGACAGGACACAGCCTGAGCTGTGTGGCTATGGGAAGAGGTAAGCTAGTGAGGGCTGCCAAAAACCTTCCTGCCCAGAGCCTTGGAGTTTGGCTACGCATTCATCCATCGCACCGTGAGGATGTTGTGGTGCAAATAACCTGTAACCTCCCCGCTATGAAGGGCTCTTCAAGCCCCCTCCAGCCCAGGCTCTCTGAATTACAAAGTACACATCTAGAGGTGCCCGGTCACTCCAGCCCTTCAGTGTGCAAGGCAGCCCCCAGCCCAGGGCACAGCCACTGGGAGCGTGATGGTGCTACGCCCTGAAGCTTGAGACCACAACTGAAAGATTATGATCCCTGCCCTTCTCAAGGGTGAGATGGCCACTTAGACGTGTGGGGAAAAGGGCTGTAGAACTCTGAAGCTCACTGCATGCAAGCAGGTTGTTTGCTCGTTTGTTCTGTTTGCTCATTTATTGTTTGCTCATTTACCCAGCCAGCAAGAAAAAGGTGACTCAGCTGGATGGACACGCACACAAACACACAGAGGAGTCAGAGCTGAAGCCACAGCACAAGGGGAACAAGAACAGCAGGGACCAGAGGGACCAGGGATCTGCACAAGAAGGGAATCTAGAGTAGTACTTGGAGCCAGAGGTGCTACCTTGGAAGTGGGAGAGTGGAAAGAGGTGCTGCACAAGGTCCGACATGGTACCTACACAACAGAAGAACATTCAGACTGTGCACAAGGGTCACAATAAGACTCACGACAGCCAGGTAACAGACTGCATGGCCTTGGCACAACATGACATGACAGCATGCTGCAGGATTAGCCCTATCCAATCCTTCCTCCAGCAGTCCACAGGAAAGAGCAAGGGCATTGCCCCCACAGCTGTGCCCCAGGCTGCATCTTGCCCTACAGCAGCTGCAATCTAGAACCACTTCCTACAGCAACAGGCCAAGCTTAGCGAGTTGCTCTTAGGGGCTCCTTAGCTCCATTCTTTACCATCCATACATGGTCCTGCAGTCTCCCAAGAACACGCCCTGCACATCCCTTAGCCTTAGGAGAAATACGCTGACCTGACACTGGCCCTCCTCAGTCATTCAGAGCTCTCCAACGTGAGAAGTTGCTCCCCAACGTACAGCTCCATACCCTCCTTCAAAAAAAGTTGAGCACAGTACCTTTGCCACCAGTGCCTTGGCCGCCCGGCTTATTGTACAGGTAGAGATCCTGGTCAGGGACACCGCCACTGTGGTTGAAGTAGTGCTAAGGGGAGCAAGAAAGAAGTGAGAGACTAGAGAACTTGCACTGACTGGAAGCAGAGGTCCACATACGCAGAGCTCATCCCCCAACGTGTAGCAAGCAGTCCATACCTACTTAAAAACCACTTGCCAGGAGAGTCTTGGCAATTGTTTGGTGGAAGGACCCTCCTACAGCTCTTTTCAGAGTTATAAGGCACTGCACATCTGGCCTCACCTTCTATCCTTGCTATGGCCATGATGAAGGAGTGGGTAGCTGCTCCCAAACTTTTAGTAACCCTGATGTTTCAGTCCTCAGAGCTTGGCTGTGCAAGGAACCAAACTCAACTTTGCAAGGGGTCTCCTCCCATGCTCCTGGGAGAAGACTGTGGGCATGAACTTTGTAGCTGCTACTTTTTGCACAGCAAGTGGCCACTTGAGAGAAAGCAAGGCCTGTTCGAGTTTATAGCAGGGCAAACAGGATCTGCTTGCTGTCCTACACAACTCCTCCAGGCTTCACTATTTAGTGTCAATTCCTCCCCAACAACACATGGCAAAGCTGGGAACACAGAAGCTGAGCTGCCCCAGCAAGCACCCCCCAGCAGCAGGTGGAAGCTGGGCAGACTGTTGCTCTCCTCACCTTGAAGTGGTGCTCCACATTGCTGTCCGTGTACTTTGGGGTGTGCAGGAAGATGAGCAGGTTCTGGCGCAGGTAGTAGGCCACTGCATGCAGCCAAGGCAGAGCTGAAGGTGGCAGTGCAAACTGCAGGACTTCTGTGGGCGGCGTCCCAGGGGGCTGGATAAACTGCAGAGAGAAGGCTTTAAAACTCAGCTGAGTCCAGCAGGATGCCCTGGGGCTTTGATATGGATCTGAATTACACCAGCTGGCTACACAAAGGGAGAGCACAGCGTGCAGAGCCCAGACAGCACCCCAAGACAGCCATGGGGGCCAATGGGTATTCACAGCGAGGCCCTGCCATGCTGTGAACCCCAGGAGAGGTGATCCCACCAACTACCCTGGTACTCACACAGAGTGTATGTCTGTGAATGCCAGACTAAGCCAGCACTGGAGCTGGGATGGGATGCAGCAGACTGCCCTGGCCTTCCCTGCCCTGGGGCAGGAGCGGCTGAGATGGGTCAAAAAATAGGAAAGAGCGATGGGCAGAGCTGTTATCCTGGTACATACCTCAACATCTGCTGGGGTCAACTTGCAGTTCCGCACCAGCATCACAGTGATGATATCCAGGGTGGCCTCATCCAGGCGTCTGCGCAGCACTTTTACCAACTCATCTGTGATCTCAGGCCCTAACACAAAGCAGAGGCACAAGCAACTTTTTCACTTCATCTGGTGAAGACCACAACTACCTCCCTATACCTGTCCCGAATGCACCACCCTCACAAACAATCCTCACAGGGAACATATCTTTCCCCACCATCAACTTCTTCAGACATCATTTTCCACCTGTTCTTGAATACAAAAGACTACTGATAAAGCAAAGGCAAATGTACTTCTGCACAGGGAAAGCTGGCATAAGCCATTTGTTCTGCAAGAGGTCTTATCATGGGCCCTGGGTCCTTTCCTCACATTTCCACCCAGGCAGAACAGAGAGCAACTTGCTCAGGAGGGACATACTCTCTTTGTTCTTCAAGCAAAGAGGGCAAGGACCAAAGCTTCATTCCTCTGCTTTGCAGAAGCACAGTTTATCTGCTGCCAGGCTTTGTAATGTTTACCTGCTGGGGCAACTCCATGGACCATCAACTGGATGTGCCTGTCCACTTGTCCCACTGGGCGAGCAGAGTCCACACTACGGCACGAGGCTGTGTCCAGAGAGGAGCGGGAGCCCTGGAAAAGCCAAACAAACAAACAAAACAACAACAACAACAACAAAAAAAAAAAACAGACATGAAAGCAGTTCCCATGTGAATCCCTGAACCAGTGCCACCCATGGCTGTCAGCAGAGTCAGGTAGAACCCCTTACTGCTGCCCCCACTCCACACATCAATATAAATTTCATTCTACATAAAATTCAGGTAACTGGAACTACCAAGTTCCCCCTTTTCCCCAAATCCTCCTCTACTCCACCCATGCACTCTGTAACCAAAACCCACATCCAATCCCAGAGAGCAGCAGACTCACCGTTAGATCCTCAGTGTAGATGGGCTCCTGACTGCGTGTCAGTGCCAAGGAACGAGACGCTGGATTAACGGCGCTCTCTGCTTCCCACACCTTCCCACTGTATGTGGTTTCAGTCAGCCTGAATATAGGAGAGAGACATGTCAGCCTCCATTCCCAAGAATGGCAGCATCATACCAGAAGATATGCATCCTCCTTACTCTCCCCAGAGGAATTCCCAGGAATCAATTCTTACAGCATAGAGCTTGTGCAAAAATTGCTCTGTTCCCCTCCCATAACACTTCTTCCTTCCAGGTAAAGGCTTGGTGCAGGAAGAGCAGGAGGGGTCTGGTTTGACATGACTCTGATTCATCAGAAACCAGACATTTGCTGCTTGGGTCACGGCAGGGTCCCCAAGGCTAGGTAGACACTTCCTGCCCCAAGGAGCTCTCAGCCTGGTGCAACACACATAGCAGGGTAGGGTTATGCCAACAAGTCAAGCTGACTTACCGGAGGTAGAAAACAGATTTAGTGGCACGTTCCTGGTAGACAAACATATTCTTCCTGTTCACCACGGAGAAGGCATTGAGCACCGACCGAAGCGCCTGGATAGCTGTGGGCAACGTGGGATGTTAGCTATCCCACACTCCCTCCTGTCATGCCAATCCAGCCAGAAGCCAGACTCCTGACACACAAAACGAGGAGGAACCCGGGCTGTACACACCTCGCGAGACCCCCATGTTGGGGCCCATCTTGAGGCGTGAATGCACGTGGATGAGTGTGCTCCACACCACATCACAAGCAAAGTGCCCTGGCATGAACTGCATGGTGGCAGCCAGGTAGTCCCGGGGCTGGTAGCTCTCCTCTACCGAGTAATCTGCAAAGAAAATAACATGTAGCTGGGGCCATCACACAGTCTTTTTAGTTATCACACTGTCTTTTTAGTCAGCTGCACTACTGCTGAGGCAGAGCCAGAAGGAGTATTTGTACCATCTGTGGGCAAGACACGCTGCCTGTAGGAAGTATAGGGAGTTTCACTCTTCCAGATGTCCTCCTCACTCTCTGCCACCAGCAATGAGTTGCATATGTGGCTGTCATGCAGGTCTTGCAGCAGCAAGCGCTGTAACAGATGAGAAAAGACAAGTCCTGTTGTTTCCATAGCCACACAAGATGGCAACAGGGAGGGCCTAGGGCCAGAGTCCCTTTTCCTTTGACCCCCAAGCTGGGACTCCACCTGCTGAACTGGCTCCCATGACCTGCTCAGAGCTGTGCCTGGACCAGACAAACTCCAGAGGTCCCTTTCTCATCTAAGCCATCTAGTGACTGGCAGTTCTACCCCTGTCCTCTGCAATTTGTTACCTGATTGACAACCCTGCAGATTTCACTGATCTTCTTCACCACCATCTGGTTGAGACTCTGGCACTCTCCTGGCTGCTCTTCTTCTGTCTCTGCTGATGCTGCCTTCTCCACACTCAGGCTGCTTTACAGGGAAGGGGAGAGAGGGGTCAGTAGAGCACCTGGACAGTGCCCATCTCTGTGTGCAGGAAGCACATGCATGGTGGGGAAGGATGGTGGCTTTCCCCACGAGGAGCACCAGGCTAGTCCTGCAGCTCCCCACCCACACAGGGCAGGAAGGAGATCCCACAGAGATGAGCGTGCAACAGTAAGGCCAGACAGCAGGACCCTCCTTACCGTGTGTGGTAATAGACTTCCACTCGGTCCTGCTCAATTTTTATGATGAGCCAGAAGTCTGGCATGAGGGGACACCTGGGTTCCTGGTCACTCATTAATGCCTCCTCATACTCCGAGTCACTGCTCCCCCCATCGTAACCTGCAACGTATCCTCACTTCAGTCCCGGGACGCCTGGCAGTCAGCCTCCTCCCTGAGAAGAGGGAGCTCTGGGATGTTAAAAACATTCCCAAGCCCCGTCCTCAGGGCTCAGCCCAGCCCAGCCCAGGCACACAGCCCCATGTCCCCCCACTACCACCTCACTGCCAGCGCCTGGCTGCATGCTGCTGCTGTCAGCACCAAACTCACCCAGGTGGTCAGAGTCCATGCTGCCCTGGCTTGACACAAGGCTCTGAACGCGGCTGGGACGCTGCTTGCTGGAGCCTGCAAAGAGGAGAGGAGCTGATGAAAGCCCGTGCTAAGCCCCTGTGCATGGTCCACGTGTTAGAGAAGTGCTATGGGCAGGCAGCGCTGGGAACAGGCCTCATGCAGCCAGTAACACCAGGAATTTCATGTCATTACGGATATCAGTGCAGCAGCACAGACTACCCCAGGTAACATTAAGCAGCAAATTGTCTGCGCCCTGGCAAGGGAAGGGGAGAGGAATAGCCCTGAGCACTGATTCTGGTGTTTGGGGACTGGAACGGGAATAACAGTCATGTTTCACACACTACAGCCAAAATTGGCCCCTTCCCTTAAAAGCTTCCGAGGCACACCCTGCCCACATTTGCAGCTCCTACCTTCCCTGCCCTGTGCTACGGACTCAACTAGGCTTGCTGCAGACGGTGTCACTAACGGTGATTTCTCACTGTTGCCCTTTTCAGAAGATGAGGATGGCAGGGATTGTATGGTTGTCTCCAGAGCCGTCTCCTCCAGAGAGTCATGGCCAGGTGCTCTGCTCTGCTCAAGGCTCAGTGCTTCTCCTGTGACCTGCACACAAGCCAAAGTTGCAAAAAGTGAACAGAAAAACAGGCACAAACCCCAACCACACCCCTGCATATCACCCTCCTGCATCCCTCTACCTTCAGTTAGCAAAAGATCCCACACCATACCACCACCACACCACCTTAGTGTCTCTCACCTCATCCTGCATGTGGCTGCCTCCACCTACAGGGTTTCCAGCTTCTGGCACAACACGCATCTCGCTCTCTGCCCACCCCCAGAGACCCTGGGCTTCTTCTGGGAGGGCACAGCTTGCATGGTGCAGCTCAGAGCTCTCTGCCTCTGCTTCACTGCTTCCCTCCCGGCCCGCCTGGCCCAGGGCTGTCCTGGTGCTCCCTCCGGCTTGCTGCTGCAGGCACGGTGTCCCTGCAGGGTTTGGGGCTGCCCGTCTAGAGTGCAGGCGGCTGATGGAGATGTAGTGGTAGTCACTGCCTTCTGCATTCAGCACGTAGCCTGGCAGAGCCATTCTTCTGAACTCCTGCAACACAGGGAAGAATAAGCATCCCACTAACTACGGGCATGACACTGCCTCAGGGCTCCCTCTTTACCTCCTTGAACTTCTCCAGCGAGTGCTCGGGTCCGAAGACAAACTGGAGCAGCACCACCTCGCTGTGGCAGCTGGGCCGCCCCTTGGAGTTGTAGATGTGGGTGGCCACCCGGTGCAGGATGGAGGTGCTGATGACCTGCGAGTGGCGCAGCGCAGACACGATCTCATCGTCCAGAAGCCAGCGAATCTGAGCAGCGCAGGGACACAGAGCAACCTAAGTGACCTCCAGCTGCAAGGCTGCCCCAGTTCTCACCCAAGTCCCAACATTCCTCATTTCCTTCTTAGTGTACATAGGAAAAGGGCTCTGGAAGAGATGTCTGCCTGTCCTTCCCCAACTAGAGTAAGAATTTTATCAGGGTAATCCCACATTTTTGGGCAACACAAGGCCAATGGCCTGTGTGATACAAGCAAAGTCACTTCAGTTGACAGAGGCTACAGCCTGGAGCAGGCTAGGAAGTGTGGAGCAGCAACTGTGTGCTGTGGCAAATTGCTCCAGTTAGAAGCAAGGCTGCCTTACCTCATTCATAGTGGCTTCAATCGCCTGCCTGTGCACTCCAGGGAGGTTGGATAGGGCAGGGTGCCTAGGGAATAGCACAAGAATAATCCGTCAGTCATTCTCAGCCACCACAGTGCAGATCTTAGGCAGCAAAAAGAGCCCACAAAAAGCTGCAGCACCATACCTCTCATCTCCTGTGGACGGGAGCCGGTCCAAGTTGTGCATGATGTCCTCATCTGACCGGAAAGAGGATGGCTGCCCTGGAGAGCGGGTGAAGGACACGCTGCTCTCTGAGGTGCATCTGCCACAGGAGAGAGAGCAGGGTGAGCATCAGCTTCTGAGCCAGAGAGGATAAACAGTCTCCAGAGGAAAAAGAAAGGATTCCTCTAAAAGGTGAGCCTATCCTGGAAAAACATGAGTTTTCTAAGGGCTGTGGCAGGCTCTGTGAAGAAGATAATCCCCAGTCTCAGTACAGGGAGAGGACCTGAAACTGTCTTGCTGGGAAGGGCAGGCAGAGGATGGGTAAAGGCCAGGCCTCTCTCCACCTACCTGTTGTGGAGAATGTCTGCATTCACAACTTCTATCTCCTGGGGCAGTGTCAGCACAAAGATGTCCAGTGTCACACACAGGTCCCCCAGATCAATGGTGTTCAAGCCCTGGCAGCTTTCCAGACAGCCCAGAACTTCCCCTGAGGAGAGATCCCAGATGAAGGGACAACAAACAGCTCTGCTTACACACACACAGAGCATGCTGGCAAGTACAGAGACTGCAAGAGATGTCTACTGTCCCACACCTGGACAGGCTCAAGAATATCACCATCCTCCATGATTATTCCATAATTAAACCCAGAGCAAGTGGGAGACCTGGTGAGAATGCCCTTGTCTGACTCTAGGAGACCATGAGGGCTCCAGTATAGGGAGGGCTAGTCCATCGACAGTGCTGTTCAGGACACGGCATGTTTGTTCCAGGGGTGCTCCCCCAGCAGGGACTCCGCAGATGCGCTACTATCCTTTAACTTCACAGCAAGGCTTGCGCTTACCTAGACAAGTTGGTAGGGACTGCACAGGCATGGAGCTGTGCTGGCTACGCAGCTTCACTGAGCAGGTGAGGTGCACAAAGAGCGGGGGCATCTCCTGCTCCAGGAACTCTTGCTCGTTGAGCGAGTCCCCTCCCAGCACACTGAAGGAGTCATCATCCTGGTTCACTGTGTTGGAATCTGACAGGGAATCTGTGTCGGGGAACTCATGCTCCAGCTTCTCACGGTACTCCACCTCCAGCTCTGGGTCACTCTCCGTGGCAATGCAGCACCCGGACACAGCTCCTGTTGACATAGGATCCCTGTTAGCCAACAGACCCCACCAGACACAGCCAAGCTCTGATAAGCATTACCACAGCGAGATACTTTCTTCTCCAGGACAGAACAAGGAAATTTTACCTTCTTCAGCTGCCAGTTCTGCCTCTGATCCCTCCATGTCCTCACTGCCTTTCCTGTCTGTCTGATCTCGGGATGCCTCTTCCTGAGGGGAGAGAAGGAGGGCAGATACTAGAACCATGCCAGGCAGTGAAGCAGGCCGTTGATGCCCTCCAAGGGCTCAGTCTGCCCAGGAGTCCACCAGCCCAAAATCCAGATCTGATGACAAGTAAAGCTACTTTGCTCCACAAAAACTAGGTGCCTGCCAGGGTAGCACCATGCCTACCTCCTTCTTGGCTGATGGTGGGCAGTAGAAGAAATAGTGAGGATTTGATGGCACTGGCTTGAAATGTAAACTTCCAATTTCCAGGAATTTTTCCTAAAAGACAAATCACAAACATGAGGCAGACATTCCACTCCACTGTCCTGTGGGAGCCAAGCCAATCTCCCATGTTCCTTACCTGGATAATTTTATGCAAGTCAGGGTGTGCCTGGCATGGCTGTCCAATTTCAAGCAGTGAAAGGGGAAACTCTGAACAGCAACTGGTGCCCACACTGCTCTTCGGCTCTTCTGTGGGGCTAGCAACATTATGGGAGTCCTGCTCACTGTAGTCCTCCATTTCCGCACTGAAAGGATCATGGACAGGTCAGACAGGCAAGTCAAGAAGCAGTAGTTTTATGTATTATCTACCCAGCAAGCATCCCACCTCACAGTTCCCCACACCTCATCTGTGTAAACACGAGGTGACTTGTATGTCCCCACAGTCCCCACCCGTGCAGCCCCAGAAGCCCTCCTCCCACCCACAAACCCAGATAAGCACCCAGGCTGTCTGAAGCCGGGCCAGAGGCAGTTTAACCATACCAATCCTGTGGTCACTTACTCTGCAGCACTCTATCCCCTCCCTGGGAAACAGAGACAAGCGGCTGAGTATAAGATCAGCCTGGAGCAGTGTGAATTCCCAAAACCCAGTTGAAGGCGTCTCGCAGCAAATACTGCCATGCCAGCACTCCTAATGTCTTGGCAGCATGGAGAGCACAAAGCTCAGGCCCACGCACATGCATCAGCTCTGTGACAGAATGGGTCCCTACAACTCAGAGAAAGTGATCTGGGAAGTGGGATGAAGGTTGGTCAAAGTACTGCCAGGTGCCCAAGTTAGTAATACAGATGGCAGATAACAAGCTATATATCCTTCAGAAATGCTTATTATAAATCACCAATCCCAACTCAGATTGTGTATTTTATAAACCAAGAAAAGTTCCCACAGTTTCTCTCGGTGAAATTTGCACTTGACAAAGTGACTGGACTATCCAAACATCGAGCGTTCTTCAAAAACAGAGCCTCATCTTGCTGACTTACAATGTGAGAAGAAATAGGGTTGGGGATTCCCAACAAATTCTAGTGAACTCACATCAAGGAACCAAGGATAGTCAAGAGCAAACAGAGGATGAAGAACTTAGAATGTTTCTTCAACACACACCACAGTAAGGCAGAGTATTTCTCCCTCCTTAGGTTTCCAGAGGCAACACAAACCTCAGAAATATCCTAGCAGGACAGAAGTTTATGATCAAAGGATGTCACCTGTCCTGTTCACCAGAATCAACAGCAAATCTCAAATGAATCAGGCAGCAGGAGATGCATAACTTCTCCAGAAACAACAAACCTGAGAGCGTTACTTGCAGACAAACTGCACTCCATCCCAGGCCAGTTGGGACTTATGAGCTAAGACTACAAGAGACAGGTAAAAGACGCACGTCGCCATACCTTGATTCAGAGACCAAGACACCCCGTTCCCTAGAGCTCTGCTCCTCCTCTTGTTCTATGCTGCCCACTTGGAAACTGGCAGTCTTGGGGTGCATACGGAAATGTTGGTGGCTCTCTCGGAAGGAGCGGACGTGGCTGCACACTGTCAGCAGGAAGTTGGTGATGTCGATCTCCTGGAGCAGCTCCTCGCAGTAGTCCATGGCTGTGAGCAGGTCCTGGGAACTGATGCTGTGTGACTGCTGAAGGCTCTTAAACAGCCCTACGGATCAAACACAGCTCTTGAGCCCACTGCAAGGATGTGAGGCCATGAGAATCAGGCAATAGCCACATTCTGGGGAGAAAAGACCAGGTTTTCACCAAGCGCCAGCCTTGGCCATGCCAAGAGTGGCCTAGGGATCTGTCACCCTGAAGGTGAGAGAAAAAGCCCAAGAAAGAATCCCACCACCACAGCACTGCGCAGGTCCAGGAACAGCCTGTGCAAAGCCCACAGGGAATATACTGAGCATCTTTAAAGTCTTCCTAGTGAGAGAGACAGTCCCACAACTCCTCCCTTCTTCCTCAGGGTAACATCACAAGAAAAATAAGACATTGCTTTCTTAAAGGAGACCCAGGGTCCAGCCCCATCGCTGCCTCAAACTCCATCATGCTACTCCTCACCTTTCACGTAGCACTGGTGGGAGTGTTCCTGCAGCAGCGTGCAGTAACTCACCAACTCCTTATGCTTGTGGTCTAACCAAGCAGCAGCAGGAGGACGCTCCAGAGACTGGGACCTGGGAAAAGAGGAGCCACAGAAGCCTTCAGCACCTGTAAAGCATGTTTTAAACTGTAAATGGCTCTGGCGCCAGTAAAGCAGAGCCATAGAACATGCACAGGCAGTGGCTACTCTAAGTTAAATAACACAAGCCAAGGCAGGGCTAGAGCCAGCCTCTTGTCGGGGGCACTCCTGACAAGGGATGCAGCTCCGCCCTCTGTCTAGGAGCCAAGTTTGGTTGGCATTACCTGAAAAAGATGTCCCGGGGAGGACGGTGTGTCCGTGGGCTGACAAGCTGCTCCCGTAACAACTCCAGAGAGCAGCTGTAGATATAAATGGGGCAGCGAAATCTGCGACACTCGCCTAGCTCATTTTGTGAGTTCTGGCGAC
The DNA here is from genome assembly GCA_011076525.1 of Nettapus auritus. Taxonomy (NCBI): domain Eukaryota; kingdom Metazoa; phylum Chordata; class Aves; order Anseriformes; family Anatidae; genus Nettapus; species Nettapus auritus. The sequence continues at coordinate 20,514,426 of CM021772.1, read as the reverse complement.
AGAAGGAGATGTGTACATCTCTCCGTGAGGGGCCACCCTGTTCTCCAGTGTCACGGCTCACTTCTGCAAGAGAAAGAATCCTGAGATAAAGGCATTCAATGGGTTTCTCATTCCTGGCCTGCAAGGTCCCGGCTCCCACAGCAGCATCCACAGGCAGGTATTGGCTTTACAAGCTTCTCACCACTCAAACCCCAGAGTCATTCCCCCCAGCCAGCACCCAACCACTCAGAGCAGTGCCTTGTCCACACTGATGTCCTTCCTGGGCAGCTGTGACCTGTCACCACCATCACCTGCTCCTGCAGCAGCACAACCCACCATCCTCAGCACAGACCTGGCTGACTACACCAGGGACTGTTCGACCAAATGGCACACACCTTGAGACACCACCCGTGCCCTGCTCCCTAAGGCAATGTGCTGCTGGTAGTGCCAGCCTGGGTCATAATGTGATAGTTGCTGACTTCTCTGTGTAAACCAGTGACTGCCATTCCTAGTCGTCTCTATAAACCTGCAGCCTCCTGGCCCGCGGGGAGCCAGCCTTGGACCATGCTCACTCAGCCCACGTTGCACTCCTTCACTGTCCTATGAATAGCGTGAAAGTTGGCTGAGGTTTTGCTGTGCCCCTTGTCCTGATCCTGACTATGCTGACTGCCAGGCAGGAGCTGACAGGCTGTAGTGGTGTGTTATTCCTGCTACCCAACCTGCCCACCAGCAGGAACTAGCGTGCTTGGGAATAGCCAGGGAAAGGCCTTGCACTATTTTGTTAGCCAGGTATAGTTGTGAGGGCAGTACCATGCGCTGGCGTTATGCTGAGGGTGGGTAATGGCACTGCAGCATCCCCTTCTTCAGACTCAGGCCTGCTTCGCTCTGCAGGGACAGGTCTCAGGGTATCCTCTCCAGATCTACTCTCATCTTTTGGAGATTTGTCCAATCCGCAAGCCATCAGCTTCTGTACATCTGGGAAAAAAAAAAAAATCCTCTTCTGTTCAGTGTGAACAGCTTAACCCTTCCACATACGTTCCCAAGAGGGCAAAGGTTCCCACTGCCTGTCTTCCAAAGAGTTCCTCCAGCTGAGCCTACCAGCCCCAATGCCCAGAAGCAGGGATGCCCCCAAACCATCCCATCAGCAGCGAGCAGCACCATGTCCAAGGAGAGAACAAGACACTCATCACTTTGCACTGCTCTATTCTTGGCACATAATACAAGAAGACTGGGTTTAGATTCTGCTGTTCAGTCTTCCCTCCATCCTAGCAGAGCTGATTCTGCATTTATTGTTGTCCCGAGGAGGTGCTTGGGACTGCTGTATCTTCCCCCTCCCCACAACAGGGGGCCTCACCTGAGAATGTGGCTGGCAGAAAGGTCAGGAAGACGTGCTGCGGGTTGACCAGCTTCGCGTAGCATCGCCACTGTGGGGGAAAGGGCCCCGAAGCATCACTCAGTGCCACGTCATCCTCAGGCAGCTCTGTGTTGCCAAGGCTCTGATGGAAGAGCAGAAGCTGGGTAAGTTCACAGAACATGGCACAGCCTACCCCAGGGCAAGCAGCAACCACACAGAGCAAGTTCCTCCACAACTGCTGGTTGGCACAGTGCTGACATCACTCTGTGGCGAGTCCACGCAGCATTCTCGGAGCAGCCTGGCTCCAGGAAACATAGTGCATACAGTCATGAGATGCTTAACTTAAACCAGCTTTGCTGGGGCTGGTTCTAACCTCAAAGTAACGATTGCCAATGGTTTCTGAGCTTTCTGCAGCGCAGCATCAGTGCTGCTCTAACAGGCTAGGCCCATGGTGAGTGCAACTGCCCTGCCCATACAACTATTGGATTCCTGCTCGACTTCAGCCACATGCTACTGCTTAAACTGCTGCCAGCTGTGGGGAAAACGGCAGCCTCTTAGTGTTCTCAACCCATATGCTAACTCTCCTGATGCTCAACAGCTGCTGCCTTTCCCCCAGAGAGGGCTCAGGGTAGGGACAGCAGCATAGCGGTACCTGCAGAGTACTTGTGGAGCCAGTCATATCCCTGGTGCCGTTGCTGCCAACCAGATGATAGGATGCAGAAGCATCCTGCTGCTCCACGGTCCCAGAGGCTTTCAAGGTTTCTTCTGGAATGGAGCAGAGAAACCAACCTGAGGAACACCAGCTGAGGAAGAGACCAAAAAGCAGGGCTCCTGAGACACCCCAGCCGTCAGCATCCCTGCTGCCATGCTCCTGGCCCTTACCTCGGATCACGGGGAGAGTGAAGGGTGGTTGATGGCCATCACGATCCCGCTGCAGAACCTGCTCCATGAAAGCCACGTGATCAGCATCAGCCATGGGGATCTCCCGATCACTGAGGTCATGCTGCAGGCAGCCATGGAAGAGGTTTAGTAGCATTTCATTGGGCACAAATGAAGAGTCCTTGGTCACCTCCTCATTCTCTGCTTCAAAACAGAACCACGGCAACTTCAGAGACAGCATCTCCACAGCCACCACCAGCCCAGGCTCCCCAGAAGCAGCCCCTTGACACTTCCACACAGCCACAAGTTTCCCCCAGCACCCCTGCAAAGCTGACTTGGAGGATGCTGAGATGCAGTGCCAGCATCACAAGCTGCCCTGCACTGACTCGCCATGCTACTGTAACTGTTCTGGAGATGCCCAGGGAGGACAAGAAACTGCCACACAGAGCAGCTGCCTAGGCTGGATGCTTCCAAAAGCAGCTCTTCCAAAACTGCCATCCCAATACCAAAACTGCCATCCCAATAAAGCAATGTATCTGCACAGCCCTCAGGCTGCAGAGCTGGGAAGAACAGAAGAGGCATGGCAGCCCCCCCAGCTGCTTCCCAGGGAGACAAGCACACAGAGCAGGGTGCCCAAAGCCAGTGAGGGAGGACAGGAGAAGGCAGGAGTGAAGAGACACTTACCTTTTGTAAGCATCAGGAAGAACATTTCGACCTGCTGGCACCTGGGCAACAGCTTCATGAGGTTGAACTGGAACGGGATCTCATGCACTCGGAAACCAGCCCCCATGTCTGGATCTACAAGAAGAATTGGGAACACAACATTCCTCATGGCACCAGAGTCCTGCCCCCAAGGCCACCTGCATGTACATGGTGCCAGCCCAAAACACAGCACATGAGCACAAGTGACAGTGAAGAGCAACACTGCCCCAGTTCCCTCTGCTTGGGAGGGTGGAGGTTTACAAAGAATGAGTGTGGGGAAGATGAAAGCCTGCTAGAGCCTGCAGCAGGTTGTGAGGTACCTGCAGAGAGGTACCTCACTCTTGGAGTCCCCTGGGCATATTGCCATCTTCATACAAAGGTGGACTGGAAACCACGAGGCCCTACAGAGCCCAGGCTGCCTGCAGCACAGCCATGCCCAAGAACTGTACGTTAGTGTCACAGGAAATGCTGCTGGAGGCCAACAGCCATGCTAGGAGCCAGAGGCAGCCTCTGATGCCAGAGATGTCATGGACAAGAACACCCCTCCCTTCCCCCCAGCTCCTGTGACCGATCTCCCATCCGGCAGGCTCTGCACATCCCTGCAGACATTTCCTGTCCTCTTACTCAGGAAGGAGTCTCTGACCTCCATGCCCTGAGCTTTCCTGGCCCTCTCCTCCTCCCACGGGACCAGTGAAATGACCCAACAGGGCTCCTTCAGGTCCTGCCCTCAGACTTTGGGATGATCTTGGCTCCCTCAAACCCACTCAACACCTGTTGTGTTGTCCGCTGCAAGGCAAACAAACAGAAGATTGAGGATGGGATAAAACTAGCGGGAAGAAGCAACATTAAGGGTCAACGTTTGGGAAAAGCTTTAAGGCAAAAACAGTGAGATACCAGCACAGATTGTGTGGCAGGAGTGAACCTCCTCCCACATTCCTGGATTTCTCAGTTAACTACAATAATTCTGTCAGATCAGAGTAGCACTATCCTACCCTGAAGAAAGAGGACAGACCAGATCTCCCAAGAGCTCTTTTCCCATCTTCATGAGATAAGGGAACATTCACAGAGGGTTTAGAGATGAACAGGGACACCACAACAAAAGTGTCCCACAAACTGCTTAGTTACAAGACACAAGACTCAGTTACAAGACACAAACTGCTCAGTTCCAAGAGTTTCCAGAGGATGCAGGAGCTTCTGCTTGCATCATTTGCAGTTTCTGTACAACCACCTGCCCAGGCATCTCCTTCCCATCACTGCACAGGTGAGCTCATCTTCCTTCCGCTCCAGAAACCAGCCCCTCTCACAGAAGAGCTACGGTTACCAAGGTCCTCTGTGGGCCATCTGGTCCAACTGCCTGTTCAAGCAGAGCCACCTTGTCACTTCCCCATTCCGGGCAGAAAGTCTCAGTGCTTTTTTGGACTTTCCAGGATGAAGCCAGATTTCTGGTAGCTTAGCACAAGTGTGATAAAGTGACCCACAGCCATCAAAGTCTACAAAGTCATTGTCAAAACACACGTTCAAACTTGCAGAAGCATTTAGCATTCCCCAGTACGTTCAGGGCCTAGCTGCCTTTTGCTCCCTCAGAACTGCTAGGACATGTACGCTGTGCTCACCTTCAGTAGCTTTGGTGTCTGAAGGAGGGCAGACCCACTCCTTGTTCTGGCACAACTGGCTGATGTACTCAAATGTCAGCATGGTGGCAATGCACGCAAGGTCCCGTGGATAGAGCTGCAATAAGCAGTCAAGGCTCAGCTGTATGCAGCAGAATTTTGCTATCCCCAAATGCAGCAGAAGGCAGTTTAAAGGCAAGGAGAGGAAACACCCACGTTCCTGTCCCCTGACCCCTTTACTCATTGCTCCCCGCTGCTCCACCAGCCTCTCAGCTTCCTTTTGCCCTGTTCAGGGGGTACAGGCAGTGCTGCCTGCAATCCATCCGTTCTCTGACCCAGCCCGCTTCCCTCTATTGGAATGGCTCTTGAAATCACCTACCCCAGAGCACCACTGCATCCACTGCCTTGCAGTTCAGAAGCCATTTCTGTCCAGCAGTCTAATTCCTCTTCTGGAAACCTCAGCCTCAGTTACCAGCACTGCCATCTCTTCTGGCCCTCAGTGACTTACCTGCAGCGTTGTGGTGCGCTTGCAATGAAACCCTCTCTCTCCACAATAGAGCACATGCCCAAAGCCTTTCAGGGACTCACCGCTTTAGGTATTTTCTGGTAGGGCAAGCCATGGAGGTGCTTCCAGTTCTCAGCAGTACTGTGCACATAGCCACTCTGTGGCTCTACCCAGCACTCAGTGACCAGGTTCAGCTCTGTGTCCACCTCAATGGCTTCCACCTCTGTATCATTGTCATCATCCGTAGAAAAGCTGTAGGAAAGACGTAAGCCTTATGAGATGGAACAGAGGCAGAAGCTTACTGCAGCTCCTCTCAGAGCTGCGAGAGCAGCCACAAAAACTGCAGGTGTGCAGGCAAAGCCCCATTTATGGTGAGCAATCCGTGACAGGTAGGTGTCTGTTCTGTTGCTACCTGCAAGGCTGGAGCTGTGCCACCCCCTGCTGCCAGCCCTCCCCAGGAGCAGGGCCAGCCTCACCTGTCCTTGGTGGAAGTGGAATGTGGGGGGAAGAGGATGTACTGGACAACACAGGTGTGCTTCTCTCTGCCGCTGCTGCTCTCACTTGAGCCATCGATCTAGAGGGGAGACACAGCATGAGCCTGGCCAGCAGCAACAGCCCACACCTACCCAGAGCCCTGTTCACAGCACGGCCCCATGCTTCAGCTGATGGTGGTGGAGAGAGAGAGCCTGCACCAGCCCCAAGAACTCCTCCAGCACAGCCTGTCACTGCCAGCAAAGCAGCTAACTGCTGATAAAGACAAGAAAAGACCCAACCCACAGGCTGCTTTTCTTCAGGGGAGGAGCTAAGTCTCCCTATACACATCAAGAGTACATGCTAGGAGAGGGTGGGAAGGTGAATCCCACACACCCACCACAGGAAGGTGAATCCACCTAAGAAGCAGCCACAAAGGATTGCCTCCCCTCTGTAGCCTTCAGACTCACCTGTATAGGCAGCTCCAGTACCATGTTGATAATTCCATCCCCGCTGGATGCAAAGTGGAAACCCTCTGACAAACGGACCCTGGTAACAGAGAGGCAGTCAGACAAAGAGGATTTCACTACCTGTACTGCAAGCCTGAAATACAAGAATGACTCAGCCCCTCACTCTGTAACACCTCCCTTCCCAAGAGAGGGAGTTGCACACAGAGAATGTGGAAAGGTGGCACTTTGCACAGGACAGCCTGAGTGAAGCTCAGCACACTCCAGGCATAGTAACACCACCTGCCCTTTTGTATGCCTTCCGGGACGCTCCTTTTCCTCAGCTGCAGATGCAGAACTGAGCAAAGCACTGGCCCAAGTAGTTCTGGAAGCTGTGTGCAGGACCAAAACTCTCTGCCTCAGATCTGCACCCCGAGGGCCCCAGAGAAAGCATTTTCATTCAGGTGTGCAACTTACTCCGTGAGCGTGGAAAGGAGCTGGGCTACAGCTGTGATGGGCACGGCTGGTGCCAGCCCCGACTGGACACTCCATATCCAGCGCTGGTGGTAGAAGTAGCGGGACAGCGAGGCCAGGGTGGAAGAGGCAGTACGATTGGCCACCATAGTGAGCGGGCCAGACACTGGAGGATGCTCCAGGTTGAGAATGAAAGGAGCTCGATAGTCAGAAGGCAGCTTCTCATACCTGGGAGAAAGGAAAGTTTGGCTTGCTGAGGTAGAAAGGATGTTCCACTCAGGACCAGAGCTGCCTGGATTCACAGCCTGCTTGCTGGGCCTGGGACAGAGCCCTCCAGCAGCAGTGTGGCTACCCCAGCACAGTATCCTGCTCAGACAGTGCTAACTAAACTTAATTCTGCATCATACTTGGTAAGAGTAACAAGTCTGCTTGTCTAACAAGGCCCCCTGCATGTCACAGCCCCCCAGACTCCAGCCACCATTCCTAGCCACACAACCCCAACCACTACAAGCCCAGGCTTCACAGCCCTCCCATCCTGCCAGTGGCAGCACCACCCACAGCCCCTCTTCCTCCCACCTCCCAGGGCAAGGAGGCCACACTGCCCACCCCGCTCTCCATCACTACCTGATGAGCAGCTTCTCCAAAGGCTTGTGCAGCACTACGAGGCAGGGTCTGTCCGAGAGGGCTGACTGGGCCCCAGCCACAGGTGGGGACTTGGAGGGAGAACTGCTGCCAAGCATTTTCCTCTTCGCTTTTGGAGTTGCCTCCTTGCTCTGGACCCTGTGGGGAAAGCGGAGCTGCAAGATTCGGTCCCGTAACTCCTCCACTATCTGTCATGGCAGAAGCAAAAGGTAAACATGACCACCTTTGTCTGGAGAAATAAGCTACGCAAAATAAGCTTCCAGAACAAGAGCCTGACTAAAAGGAGTAACACACTCCTCGAATATCCTGATGAAGAATTAAAGGTCATTTTATTTCTGAGGCCCTAGTAAGACCAAGACCAAAATGATACAAGGTTCTTAGGTCCGAATTTTAACAACCACAACAAACATTTTCAAAAGCACAAAAAAAGTCAGAACAACCCAAAAATTGTTTCAAGACTGGAGAAATCATCTTCCATAACTCTAAAATTAATTGCATGCTAGCTCCTCCACAGAAACTAGCTAAACCCTCACTCCTCCTTCCTTCAACAGCCTGTAGTAAATGCAAACTAGTACATTTAAGACAGGACCACTGTTCCCACAGCTGATATATTCCCCCACTATCACATTCATGTGTCAAATCTCTGTAGTAAGAGATTTCAAGAGACTAACTAGTTTTTTAGGTTAGGTTATTTTTTCCAAAATACTTTCCAAACAACCTCTGGCAGGTGAAAAGCGAATAGAAAAAAGATTATGCATTATATAATTCATGATTTACAGCTCCTGCTGCAATGCTCTGGAGCTTGCCCACAGCTGCAGGGTATGGTGCCTGTCTCACACCTTCTGAGGCAGGTTTTAACTTATACCTGCTAGAGAGAACTCCTTCATAAAACTTGCCCATGCAACCAGTAACCAAAGCCTGGATCTCCTAATGACTTGAAAGTGCAGGTCCACCAGAGTGCCGGAGCAGTGTTATCTAGGGTCATCATTATCTCAAAAAGCGATGGTCCTTCGTGTATCTGTCAGCTTCTCCTCAGGCTAATCTAACACTAAAGTTAAGTAAGACAAACCAAAGACTTCTTTCATGAAGTCCAAAGATCAAGGTTTAATGATAAACCCCTTGTTTATAACAAAAGGTTCACACCGATGCAGGACATATTTGTCACACTTACTGTTTTACCTAGGAACACTTAGACTTGTTCCTGCCACTGGAGCTGGAGCAACAGTTCACGCAGTAACCCCACCTTCTGAATCTGACTGGGACAGCCCATTTCTTTGGGTACAAAGGGGTTATGAAAAGTCTATCTAGCAGACGTGCATCTCTCTAAAGCATTTTCTGTGTGCCACTGTGTTTTTCCATCTGTGTAGTGGTCACACAGGGCATTGTTTGCATCTTAACTCTAACCCCTCCGTGCTCAGATTATACAATACATACATGCACTTTACCACCTACTGCAGCAGATAGCCTAGGGAACATGTAGTACATCCATCTTAGAGGTCTCCATGGATGAATCAGACAAATATCTGCTGCTCCTGACAAACAGTATTGATTATGCTTTGGTCACAAGGATAGTCTAGATAACCTGTGAGTCATTTCAAGGCCCACAGTTCTATTAAGCAGTGGGAAGAGCATTCATGTGACCAGCTATTTATTGATCTTCGAGTTTTTGGGTTTAGATCTTTCACAGACTTGACAAAGAAAGCTTTGTCCAAACTGTTCCTTCTTGTAACAGTAAATTCACACCTACCTAATCCTTAATATATTGAGCGTTGCCTGTGATCTACCCACCACTTCCACATCCAAAATTATGTGCTTTGCTCCTACCCCAGGAGGCAGGCAGCCAGCTCTCACCTTGTTCCTGGCCTGTGCAGGTGTGCCGATGGGGAAGCCCAGTCGGAGAACCATGCACGGAGCTTTGGAGATGATCCGCACCACGTAGAATGAGGAAGGAGTAGGATCCTCAGAGCTAGGGAGGATGGATTAAGACATAATGTGGCAGCAACTCATCAATTCTAGCACACACAACCCCCCCAGGGCCCAGCTACCTTCCCTCTCCCTCCGGGCTCTGCCTGAAACCCAGTGGCAGCAGTTCAGAATATACAGTTTTACATCTGTGTGCCTTGCTCTAGACATCAGCTTCTGGCCCATCACAGCACACTGGTCTAGCTGGATCTCTGGCCTGGCCACGTGCCCAATTCCCTACACAGGACCATCTCCAAGCCACTCACCCATGGATCAGTTTGACGTAGGAGTAGCCTTCCACCAGCACAAAGCTGCTCCAGTCCCGCAGCAAGGAGGTAAGGGCAGAGTGGGAGATGCGACACTGGATGGTGCTGTAGCGGCCGTTGTTGCCCGGCGTGTGCAGGTGCTTGGGCACGGGCCTGCAGAGTGCAGTAAACAGTCATTTTAAAACCACAGTTTCTCTTCTCCTCCCCAAAGCTTAGAGAGACTTTGCTACATTCATTGAAACTCATCCAACCAGCACAGCCTTCTTCCTGCACATATTCTCCTTCCTCCTTCCACCCATATCAAAACGTATCCCATGCCCATGAGCGAGAGCCACACTCCCTAAGCGCACAGGTACCCCATTCTCCAGCTTGCAGAGAGCATGCTCTTGTATTGTTTCTAACTCCCTCCGTACAAAAAGCAAACAAAAGCCTGTGGGACAGCTTCAGCTGTATGGTCTGCACTCCCTGCAGTCAGGCAATCCAAATCCAAGGACTTGAGAAACAATTTATACTTTCAAGATCAAACTCCCTCTCGCCAAAAGCTGAATTCCCAACCTCAGTCCCTCTCAAAGAAGTAAGCCTTTATCATCTGTCAGATCCAGACAAAGTCATATCCAGTCAGATCTAGCAAAGCTCTTCCCCAGCCACAGACACCTGCAAAACAGCTGCAGCTCTGTAGCAGGACTGAATTGGCATGCAGTTTTTCCAGTGTTTGGCTGGACAATCCGATGCTGTGCTTTCCTTGTCTGGCCTACCCTGCGCATGCAGGCTCAGCCCTGCCAGTTACATACGTGTCATGCTCCAGAAGGAGAACGATGCGATGCATGTGCAGCCACCGCTGCCAGAAGTTGGCATCCATGGAGAGGATAGGCTTCCAGTAGGAGGCAAACTGGGAATGGCTCGAGTCAGACCCACTGTGCTGCAGGGACAGCACCTGAGGAAAATGACAGGATGGATCGGTAAGAGGCAACATTCAGCAAGAACCTGTCTGGTTCCACCCAGAGAGCACAGGGATTTATCTCGTGACTAGCTGTGTAGGTCTAGAAGGCTAAGCCACATCCCTGGCTTTGAAGAACTGCCTCACAGAAGAATAACTAAATGTGTTCACATTGAAACAGTACAACACAAGTAAAAATAAATTAGGCTTCTGAAATGTCGAGTTAATTAGGAATTTAACTATTTAGCTTCAAGCATTTCAACTACAGAAGAGATGGCATATGTAACGGTGTCCTTTCTGATAGGAGGATATTTGACTTGTGTCAGCAGAACAATTAAGCACTGAGAAAACCCACCTGAGAGAGCACATGCAAGGAGTGTGCCAGCAATAGGTGGCACTGGGCAACTCTGACACATTTGTATGGTTAACACTGTAGTTCCACCAACTACAGCAACACTGCTGACACAGGAATAAAGTGGTTAGCCATAATATGGGATGCTCCAGACGCACTGTGGGATGTATATTCATACAGAGAGTAAATTTATTACACAAACCTTAAGGGGTAAAGGGCTTGAGCAATACAATTTAAATGAAAGCTCTCCTAATGCTGGTATCTGCTAGTCATCATCTTCTGCCAAAGCCAAGGACGCCACTAGCAAGGACCAGGTAGCATGTTAGCACTTTTGTTCTGTGAACTTCACAGTGGAAACTGTTAGCTCATAATTTTTTGTTTCTGCTGTGCTGATGACAAATATGTCTCTTTCACCCTTCACAAGTGCTCAGAGCAACGAGCCTATTAAATAAAAGCCATTTAGCAGAACCTATCTTCACCTCGTGTTATATCACCAAGGTACAAGGCTGTCAGCAGCAGCTCCACGCATATCATTGAAAAAAGCATGGCAGTAGCATCAGCTTGCCCATCACTGCACATCACTGCAAGAGAAGGCTTTGCAGCATGCTTAGGAGACTTGCTGTGAGGCTTAGAGGTGTAGCTCCAGCAAAAAAGACAGAGTGATGTCTCAGAGGGGAAAAAACAAGGGATGGGATGTTCACAGGCACTGCATTGTACCTGAACTGTTACTGACTGGGACAAAGAGCAAGAGATGAAGACAGTTACAGGAGATCTTGGTTGCTTGTTGGGACTCAGCATCCCCGGGTGCAATACAAAACAGGCAGGAGGGACAACCTGCCCTACACTAAATGGCACAGAGAGAGCACGTACCGGAGTGGTGGAGCCTGGGGGGATATAGAAGAGAGGCACCCCATTCTTGGTGCTTTCAGGAATGGTGAAGTGTTCTGGGACTGTGTCAAAAGACTGCAGATGAACCAACATCTGATCCGTCTGGTTGATGCTGAAAGAGAAGAGGCAGTTAGCCACACAAACCCATGTTCCCCCCTTCAATGCCTCAGTCACCCAGTGGCTGCACGTGCAACACTCCTTGTGTCTTAGGAGCCCATCTGCCCCAACTCAGAAGACAGATGATCAAAGTTAGGAAAGAAGTGCTAAGAAAGAAATCTGCAGAGCAGTGAGGAGCAACAGTCACCCTGGCCAGGAAATTGTTATAACCCTCAGGCCTAGGAGACACAAGGGATTTTCCTAGTGTCACGGTGCAGCACAGCTAACCACATACAAACCTATTGCAGCACCGGCCTTCAGAGCAAGGCAGTGCTGTAGGAACACACCACCTCCATGGGATGGCAGTCAGACTTAAGGTCACATCACAGCTTCTTAGCCAAGAAGCAACATTACAGACTACGTCTCAGGCCAGTTTGAGTATTTCCCTTGGCCAGAAGGCAAGCTTGCTGCCAGTGGTGCCTCTTCCTTGGAAGCGCATTCCTTTGGGACCCTTGGTTGGGAAGGCCACCTGCATAACCCATGCCCCAGCATGCCAAGGAGGGGATTTCTTGGTTACAATGGACTCAGGACTGCGAGGGATGGTGCAGCTCACCTCTGCAAGGTGTTCCAGAAGCGCCGGATGACTGTAGTGCGGTACAGACTGGTGATGGGTTTCCTCATGGTGCAGCTGATGTCATGCAAGATGTCGTAGCTCCCCTCCATCGTCACCTCTACCCATGTGCTGCGCTTTGATGGGTCCAGGGGCCAGGGTGTCACAGCTAAGTACTCGATCCTCATGTTGTGCTTCCAAAGCAGCACGAGCTTCACCTCCAGCTGAGACCCACCTGCGTGAGAGCAGAGGAACAGTCACAAGTGCTTGTTCTGCAAACATCTGAGCTTTATCTCTGACCACAGGCTCCCAAGGACACAGAGACTGCTTACTGACCATGAGGAAGACAAAGTCATCTAAAAACTGGCTGCTTGAGCTGAAGTAATTCTCTCTCCTCTCCAGCAGAGGGAGGCTTTGCTTGCTCAACAGCATTTGGCAAACAGTCCTTTAAATGCACTGGTACTATCTAAACTACAGAAGGCAACCAAAACTTGGGGGAGGTGCTGACATTTGCAATGCGCTGTCCTTACAGCCTCAGCTTTGTTTCCAAGAAAACTTTTGCTTTGCACCGATGAGCAAGGCTTAAAGTTAAGCTTAAAGTTAAGTTAAGCTTAAAGCTTAACTCTGCAGACTGCACTTAAATCTATCCCACTGCAGAATCATGGATGTTTGGACATGATGGGACCTGATCAAAAAGGAAGGTCCTTGCCATGGAAGGTGAGGACCAATTCTTGATTTAAACTGCACATTCTTCCTGCACAGAGAGTATTTCACGCAATCTTCAAGAATCTTCAAGTACCAAGAGCTTCTCACCATGCTTACCCTCTTCTCCTCAGCTGATCCCAAAGTGAAGAAGTTAAGACTTAATATTCACCCATTCTTCAAACTGTAGTTTTATCTTGAGACAGCCATTGCATCTCTAGCACAATTAACACAAACACCTGACAGCCTTACTGAGCCAGAAGAGCAGAAACTGTCCCAGTCCTGCTGACTGTGCCTGTGTATTTGTACCAAAACAACCCAGGGAACACATGATTTTCTATAGCAGCACCACGCTGCTGTTTCAACTGCTCAATCATCTGTTCTGATGTCCAGCCTGCTCTACAGTTTGCCAGACCTGCAGAATTTGTGAGGTGAGCGATTAGATGTGCTGGAAACCATCCGAACAGGTCATCAGCCTAGATCTTGTGTTTCCTGCAGAGTTGCATTTGCTGCTGTCATAGATACATCACGCCACCTCCTTCATGGGCTGATTACACGACATTTTAAAGCCATCTTGCTGATTACTCCCATGGTCCCTACTAGGAGGCTGCCTTAGAGCACCCACCAAAATTTAGAAGCAGCCTTTCAGAGTACATGCCCAATTCATGCTTAGCTGCTATTTTGCTGAAATTGTTCATATTCTGAGAAGCTTCATTACCAGAAAATTGGTATTAAGCATGTACTAGGGGAAGAAATCCTCATCCAGTTTCAGCTTTTACTGCGCAGGTTAAACCAAACCACAGTCAGCAGCCTATGACTGACTATCCATGAACAAGTATTTATAAATGGATGTATAAACAATAATTTATAAATGCATGTCTTCCGATTTCATGCTGCTAAAGTGCATCTTATTCCTACTGCTCATCCGCTGCTTTCTGCACAATATTTTGGTTCTCATAACAAAGCCTTCCTACTTCATCAACAGCAAACATGATAAGTAAATTCCTACTTATTTTTCGCCTAGATCATAAATGAAAATATTTCCTCTTTTCCCTGTAGGAAATTTCCAACTGTTTCCATTAGTCATCCTGGCTTTGCTCATACTACCCAACACAAGCAAAACTAAAATCACAGGCAAAAAACATTTACTTAGTTTGAAGTCATACCTAGATGAATCTTCAGTCCATTCTTACTGCTCAGCAATCCATTTCAGTTTCTTGACTTTATAGCTAATAAAGGTGTTTGCTTCTTTGATTTCTTTCATAAAGTCCAGCTCTGTTTTTTAGAAAACCAGAGATCTTAAAGAAAACACTGAGGATTGCCATTCTCACTGGCCAGACTATGCCCAGGCATTTTTGGTGCTGGACTGGTTTCACAGAAGATGAAGTTTCAAAAAAAAATAAAAAATAAAAACTCCTCCAAGCTTTCCATCTCTCCCCAGTGCACAAAAACACAAAATAGTGTTTTTGTTATTTTTATTTTTATTATTATTATTATTTTTTACAGACAGCAGTCCTCTGACATTGTCCCAGAAAGAAACAGGAGAGCTGAGCTCTGTCACGCCTTCTCAGGCAGAGCTTCTCTCTCTTCCATACTTCCCAGTCCTTCCCCTTTCACGAGCACTTCTGTATTCCCAACTAACTACAGTAGCCTTCTAAACACCTCAGTATCTGGAATCAAATCGTGAGGGTAACCAGAGCACTTATAAATACCACAACCAACCTCTCAGGCACCCCCAAGCACAAAGCTAGCTATTTATTCTATTCTGCCTTTGGCAAAGTAAAGCAGAAAAGCGACAGTGTCAAAGTCCACAGCTGCACTCTTTCCTCTTGCTTCACAGCCAGGTTGGCTCTTTAACAGCCTCTAGTTGGCAAGCTTTGGCAAAAGCTTTTGGCAATCCAGGTTAATTAACTGTTCTTTGTTAGACATTTCCCTACAGAATGGCCCAGAGAGCTCTGATTAGCCAAGCACGCTCTTACTTTGCAGAAGCAGTGCTGGATGTCTAAATGTCTTGATCTTTTATAAATTCTACTTTAAGATGTTAGTTCAACAATTCTTCTGATCAGAGCCAGCAATTCCCCAGGGCATTTAGCCTTTCCAAAGGCTAAGTAACATTATCTGCTACTATTCTGAAGGCTGGCATAGAAATACAAGCTGTATTTTTGATAATTCAGACATTTCGTTTTTAAATCCCTCCTAAAAAGACCTCATGGAAATACACAGGAAGTATTTTTGGCTCTGGGAGCCCCTGGGCTGCAGACAGATTGAGGGTGCTCAGAGCAAAAACAAAGGAAACGAGAAAGGGAGTATCTATGTTCACTCTACCCTTACTCCTCCCTTCCCTTAGCTACGCATCACCAAAGGCAACACCAGCCCAGGGCAGCCAATGTTCTGCTCTTGTAAGAACAAGCGAACACCCCGGTGTCCAACAGCTGAAGGAAGGCAGGAAGATACCTAGAGAAAACTCCACGGAGCGCGCTAAGTGTGCAGTGATCTTTCTGACACATTCTTCCAGAGCCCAGGAATTTGCTGCCTTACAATATCTTGAGCGAGAGGTTGTAGCTCCACCCTTGTGAAAAAGGTACAGCGTGGATTTGTCTGACTGCTTTTGGAATGATTCACACCCGCTGCCTCTTCCAGCATTTCTGTATGGGGCTTCATCGTCACCAAGAGCACTGCACCATTGTTGGCAGATATAAGAAAGGCTTTCAGCAGTAAGCTGTAAGTGAGCTGGTGCACAGAAGGACAAAAGATATAGTACTGAGCACAACCTGGACAGGAATTGACTTGTTGGACTGTTTCGTAGGCATTCCTAGACAAGGAGAGCGCAATGGACCTAATCTGTCTGGATTTAATGGAAGCATCTCAGGCCACACCTATGGATTAGTGAAAGCACCCTGGGGACACTGTGAGGAGAGATGGAGCTTCTCAGTGGGAAACCTTCAAAGATTCTTAGTTTAAACAGAAAACTCCCAAAACAAGAAAATTTGGGTATTCCTTGAAGACCATCTTTAGAAATTATCCTATGTAATCTAATTGTTAGTAACATTTAAAAAAAAAAAAAACAAAACCACACACTGCTCAGAAAAATAAAAATAAAAACTCAAACAAACCAACACCCCTCTTCCCCCCCAGCTGGTTTCAGATTCATTCTGTTTGTAAGCATCAGGCCAGAAGAACAACTCCCAGTCATCACACGGGAAGAGTGAACTAACCACTCAGACCAAAGCGAGAGATTAATTTAAGTCTACTATGATGTGAAGAACAGCACATTTAGGGACTACTAAAAAGCAAACAAAATCAACAAACCAAAACCATAGGACTCAGCAGCTGGAAGCACAGGTACGTAAAAGATGCAGGCATTTCTGAGCTAACAATATAATGCAATCATGGGGAAAGCTCATGCGATTCCTGGTCTACCAGATAGGCTATTTTACTTCAGAAATATTAGCACTACTAAGCAAGGCACCGATAAAACCACATTCACAACACTCTTATCAACTGTTTCAAGAAATATGAAACCAAACCGAAAATGAACTGGAAAAAAAATTACTGTTAAGAAAAATAAACAGAACAGAAAACCTGTCCTTGCAAAAGGAGACTGAAACATTGGTTTGCCTACCCAGCCAAAAGGAAGGTTAAATGGAGAAAGGCATTCTTCCTAAATAAGCGTGTGCAATGCCAGAGGAGGATAAACTTAATTAAGGATAATAAAGTCACACAAGTCTAATTTGGTCTGAGTAAGTTTAGAAAGGAAGCTAGAGAAAGAGCAAGGCAGCTCTGGGACAATCTTCCAAGCACAGCATGAAACCAACTTATTTGGTCTTAAGGCAGAAGAACATACCATCACATGGCATGTTTGGAATTATTTTCAAATCATATCACAGACTCGATTCTCTTATATAAAATGTATTCTGCGTAATAACATCCCAAAGAGGATAGTGAAGACACCGGATCACTAGGTGTCATGCACGTTTACAATGCATAAACAAATCTTATTCTTCAGGGTTTCTGCTGGTCATTGTACAAGTCAAAAGTAATTTGTTGCCTTGCTTGCAGTTGATACCTTGCATTTACATTTTTTCTCATCTCCCATTCAGTTGAGGCTCTAGCCACCAGTCACAGCTGGAGATGGAAAGTTCGGTAGGGTTTACAGACACTCCTTGGGATACTCAAATCACTCACAGTCCCTAGTCAGTGGCTACTTCTCAAGGTGCCATAGCAACTTTTAACAAGTCAGAGAGAATAGGACCACTGAATGCTTTTGTGTTTTTCTAGCATTGGTCACAGTTCTGACTGATGGGGCATTTTCACCAGTCTCTTTGGTTCCTCCAGTTTCTTCATTTGGAACGCTGTAGTTAGGAGGCTTTCAATCTTTTGTATTGAAGGGTTCAACTTTGTGTTAATATTTTGGAGTGCATGTGGCAAAAGACAAGAAAGGGACAAAAAAAAAAAAAAAAAGAGAAATGGAGAGGAAAGCCCAGAAAACTCTCCAACATGAGTTATGTCACTAGTTTTCTTGCAGCCATGGGGACTCACTACCAAGATAAAAAAGGTCAGTTGGTCTGTCCCTCCACATGTGCATATAACAAGCAAGTACACAACTGTGCAAACATCCTGAGCAATCCTGCGCCCTGCTGTTGTTACAGAAAACAGACTTTGTCATGGTTTGGGGAAAAAGGCTCTTTTCCCCCTGTATCAGCACTCTGCTAAGATGGCAGAGCCTGCACCATGCCCTGCACAGTTGGTACAGAGCCCTTTGCAAGCCTCCAGGCCCATTACAGAGCTGTCACCTTTCGTGATGTTGACCTCCCGGATGCTGTAGCCCTCGCGCAGCCTGACTGAGACAATGCTCACGAGGTCGGCGTGCACCTCCTTCTCTGTGTGCTTCTTCCTCCTCATAGCCAGAGCAGGGTTGCTGCTGGCAGACACCAGGTGCTCATTGAACAGTCGGTGCTGCGACACTGCAAACAACAGAGATGGGGTTTACAAGGGAGCAGCTCCCCTGCTCCTCTTCCTACAGCAACAGCCCTCCCCAAGTGCTTTACAGGAGCTGCCTGGAACACCCACTGGCCTGGAGAACAGTACATCCTTCAGGCACCACTTACACCTACTCCTGGTTCTGCAACACAGCAAACAGGTCTGCTGGCGTGGGGTGGGGAGTCAGGCCTGCTTCCTATGGGACAGCCTTTGTGACAAGGCACATATTAGAGCTACACGTTTAGCCTAGACAGGCAGGAAACACACAGCTGTTACAATAGTCACACAGGAAGCTTTTGGGCTTTACCCCTTTCCCTGGAAAAGCTCAACTTCCCAAGTACTTTCTGAAAGGTATCAGGCTGTGGAAGCTTTAAGTTTAAACCACTGACACCTGATCCTTTTCAGAGTCAACATCCCCAAGTCCCAGGCCAGCTCTCTTCAAACTTCTCACCATGTGCAGTTTCTGCTGGCAAGCTGCAGAAAGCACAGATGGCAGCAGCACTATAGCCGGGCACAAATGGGTGTCTTCATGCTTTATTGGTAACTAATCTCTCTTGGCATACTCCCAGCTGCTAACATACACGGCATAAGAACAACCAAGAGAGGCATTTGGGGTGGTTCTCAGGAGTTTAATCTTTCAATCCAAACTGCCATCTGCAAGCCTGATGAGGACAAGCTTTCCAAGACATCCCCATCTGTGAGCTAGCCAGTGTGGAGGAAGGCTTGGAAGGGAACTTCTCAGCCCCTCCAGGTTCCAACATGGAAGGACTAATTGCAGTTTGCTGAGTGAAGTCCAAAGAAAGGGGAATGGCACAGAACTGGACATTAGTTTTCCCCAATTCACCCAATTCCTGGAACCAGGAGGACGGTGACGGATTAGCCTGCACAGCCCAACAGTGCCCAGAGCCTACAGGAGGTACAGAGCTCTGTGGAGTCCAAGATAGTGAGCACCCTTGGGGCCCTCTGTCTCACACAGGCACAAACACACAACACTGCCCATGTGGGAAGGCAGCATTCCTGCCAAGTCACACAAACTGCTGCCTTTCCCTTGCCTCCGTAATACTCACAAGGGCCCATAGAGGACAAGGGGGAACATCAGCATAACCAAGCCTGAGGGAGTCACCCCAAAGATTGGTGCTGTAAGACACCCTTCTGCCAGAAGGACATGCACACTCCTCACCGCAGTAGTATTCTGGATTCAGGGACTCTCCGGTACGCAGGAAGGAGTAGAGCAGAAATGCCTTGTGATACACGTTCAGATCCAGGCTCAGGGGATCCAGCTCAGGGCACGTGGAGAGGTAAGCACCAAAAGTGGCCATGGCGATGAATTTCATCAGTTCCACATTGGGAACATGGCCAAAGCTGCAATCATATGAGTAGACACCGCCCACCTAATGGAGGGATAAAGAGACCTGAGCGAGCACAGCACTGCTGAGGACATGGGAGAGGACTGCGGAAGGGCTCGGACAGGCAGCAAGGTCCCCTTTTCCCCTCTGGAGGAGAGCACTACCAACAGCAACTCATCTTCCTCCCTCTGGCAGGAAGCAGCCCCCACAGTCCCTGCTGACAGTAGACGTACCTGGACAAAGGAGCAGGCCACAGTGCCGCTGCGGAGCTGGTTGAGTAAAGTCTCACACACAGCCACATCGGGGACGCTGGTCACACCATCCGTAATTATTATTATACCTGTGAAGAAGGCGTTATCTCAGAGCATCTTCCACCTCAACCAGCTACCGCTCTCCTCGTATGGGATTTAGGCAGGGCAAAGGTAAAAGTAAAACCTTGGGATGTCTTAGGACACCAAAAAAAAAAACAACTAAATTTTGGGACTGACACCAACGGCTTTCAAGGCGTTCTAGAGCTGGCAAACTTCCCAACAAGGCACAGTGAAGCACTGAGCCTGAGCAAAGCTCCGCACACCCTGGGTTATTCCAAGCAACAATCATGGCTATGCTACCTCACAAACTCTCCAATGCTGACACCTGGTGTGTGGTGCAATGTTTTCCACCTTCCATTCCCACCACCACATTTAGCCCACGGTGTGCAGAGCAAAAGCTACCCATGGAATTTCATCCCTAAGTGAAGTGTCCAAGCACCAGCCCTTACAAAATTCATCTCAGCCTACAGCAGGAGGACTACAGCCCTCTGCAAACAGCTGGGCACCCTGAAAGCCCGAGAATGATGCCAACCTGCGCTGGAGTTGGAGGGCAGCAGCTGCAGTGCCAGTATTCCCTGCCGGACCATGCTGACCAGGCCAACGTCAGCAGTGACAACAGACACGCTGGGCTTCCTCCCAGATGGCTCCTGCGCATCACCAGGGCCCTCTTGGCTCAGAGGTGATAAATCCACCTGGGAGAGGAAAAAAGGAAACAAATTAACTCCCAAACAGCCTTCCCAAACAGCCTTCAGCCTAGCAGCCCCATGGTACCGCGGCCCTGGTGTACTTGGCAAACTCTACTTTTAGCTTTAATTTCCAAGTGCTCTTGAAGTCCTAGTCACTTGGGCTCCTTAAAACAGCTGGGCAAGGCTGCTTGGGAGTGGAGGAAGGGGACAACATGCTCGGAGCTTTATTGTAAGTTGATTTCTGACACTATGGGAAAGATGAGACACTTTGGGGTCACTCAAGCTCCTCTGTGGAGCAAAGCAGCTCTCAATTAGAGATGCTGAATACCTTTATTTTTTCCTTGTAATCTAGTAGAAGCTGCAGCCACTTAGCATTTCCTCAAGTAAAATCCAGAAAGGCAGAAGACACTCAAACAGCTGTGTCTCATCTATGAAGCAAGGCAGCAGAACATACAAGGAGCCTTGTAAGGACGAAGTCTAGTGCCTTTATATTTATCTGTTCAAGCAGCACTAGTTATGCAGTGCTGATATAAGCAAATGCAAGTAGGCTTCTCCTGCATTTTCTATCAAAAGTATTCCCCAGGCAAAGCCTAAAATTTGTATAATTACAGTTGTGAGGAAACTACTGTGTTCATAGTCCCCTCATCTCCAGAAGGCTCTGACATGGCAACCCTGTAATAAACTATTGCTTCATTTTTACTGCTCACACAGAGAACGGGTGAGACCCCCTCCTGTCGAGCTACACAGATGACTGGAGCTTGGAAAACAGAGTTAGAACAAACTGAACTTTTGTTCTGCACCAGCAGTCTGCTGCTGTGAGCAAAAAACCTGACCATCCATCACTTTGGTTTGCTAGATGCCTTCAGTTCAGACTCTTGTTGACAGCAATACAGCTAATCCAACTTCAAAAGTTTAAAAAAAAAAGTTTCAGTTCCTGCCTTTCCCCTGGGGCCTCCCACCTCCACCCCACAGCCTGTGGCAGGACTCGCCAGTTCCTCTGGCCTGCAAGTGCGTCTCTCTCCTGGATTTGCATGGCATTACAGGGTAGTTTGTTATGAGAAATACTGCAGCAAGCAGGAATGCATACAAAGCACTGCAAAACACCAGCTGGTCACGCTAGAAAACTGTTTACTTCCTGCAAGCCCTTTCCTATTCCAGTACTGACAGTCTTTGTATTCAAAGAAAAATTTCAGCTAGAATGTGAGATCTTATGCACTTTGATATATAACTGCAAGGGGTCACAAGTAGCCTTTTGCTCATCTGACTGGGACCTTTTTTTCCTGCCTTGAGCTCAAACGCTAAAAGCTAACACTAAGTAAGGACGAAATAACCTCAACCAGGCCAAAAACACCTTTGAGTTTGAGAAGAGTCCTCACAGATACGATTCTGACTGCAGAGCAGCATAACAGTACCCCAGTGCACTCTCTCTTGATGAGAAATTCACAGACACCCCGAATTCCTACAAAGTCGCACTTTTACCTTCCTCCTCAGCTGTAGTTTATAGTGCTGTCATTAACTGCTGTCATTAACCTGTATCCTTAGCTACTAAACAGCATCTGCTTCAGATTTCAAGGAGTATCAGGAACTGCACCAGCTGCATATTGAGTTTCATGGTCAGTTTTTGTGGTGACAAGGAAGTATTTTCATTTAAGATTGTAAAAAGGGCCAAGGGCATACTCACAGCTATTTATAGACTAATGATAGGGAAGCAATCACCTCTCCCACCATTTTCTTCAGAGAGAAAGCACATCCTACTGTCTGTCCCACGACGTCAAAGAAGTCAAGCTGCTTTACTGTACTTTATTCAGGCCTTTTATTGCAATAATCTTGGGGAATGTAACTGCTTTCATCAGTCCTTCTCCTAAACACTTACTGGTTCTGCTTTATTCAGTGTTCATTTCTTATTGCTGGATTCCAAAAAGTTTTCTTCCAAACTCCTGAGCTGTTCCTTCTCCAGACCTACACCTTTGCTCCTCTTGTTGCCAGACCTCACAGAGCAGATCTCCAGTGAGCAAGAAACCCCAGCCACCTCTGCCCTCCTCACCTGTGGTTTGGGTTCATACTGCTGTTGGAGCATCTCTGCCACCTTGTTCTCAAAGGCACACAGCTGCGTGTAAACCTGGTGCAGGAAGGCTTCTCGCTTCGTCTCATCCAGCTGGCAGCCCTGGAACAGTACCTGGCCCGAGGACACACATATCAATCACCATGTTCAGGTTTTATACTGCCACCACCCACAATGGTACATGGGAACACAGTTCAGTGCAGCACAGTTCAGACACGTCCCTGACAAAGGAGAGGTACAGCACAGGCCTCTTGTCCTGCCTGCAGCCAACTGCCTGTGTGCAGCGGTGTTTTGTGGCATCTGCAGTGCACTCCGCAGCAGATGCTCACATCTGTCTCTGGGAAGTCTCCCTTTTGGGCAAGAAATTTCTACTTTTGCCTTCTAAGACAAGCAGTAGGCAGGAAAAATTAACATGAGATTCTCGTTAGAAGGCATTAACTCTGGCCCACATTTCTAAGGTAGAGCTGTTTGCTCCAATCTAACCAGCTACTGAATGATCCAATTATCTTCCGGTAAGTGGCTGGATAGAAGAACAGTAAATTGAAATAACGGACAGAAAAAGTTAGATCAGACATTACTGAAGAGGCTGCGAGACATGACAGAGGGAGCCTGCCACCAAAGAAACTCCCTAAGCTGAGAGGAACGACGCTTGTATTTACAGCGCCTTTGTACAGGCAAATCCCTGCCAAAATTAGGTGTCACAAAACAAGGAGGCTGAGGATGCAATGTGTACACAAAGAACTCAACAGACTGCTGGGACACAGCACGTCATCCACATTCCCTCAATACCTCATAAAACTTGGGAAAAGTAAATGATTACAACATAGATGAGTTTTCTTGGATGAGGAGTACACCTATATGCCTTTTACCACCACAAAAGGAACACACAGCTTCTCCACTTGTGCCCACAGGTTACAGTCACCAGTCTCATACAAGAAACGGGTCTTTAGAGAGATCCAAAAAAGAAAGCCATAGCCACTTCAGCGCTCAATTTAGTGTAAATAGAGGAGATACTAAGCCAAAGCATGATGACACCTGAAGGAGAGCTGGACCAGAACACACAAAAACGTCGCTAGTGAATCAGAAGATTCTCACTATGCTTACTTTGGTAGCATCTAAGACTAAAGCAAGGGCCCTTAAAGCAAATGCTCTTCAAGCAACATAAAACCATTCAAGCCTGCAGATTGCCCAGAAGGCTCGAGTAGAGGTGAGCCAGGGGAGAGGGAGGGAGGAAGCAAGAAGAGACTTACAGGTCATCCTGTTGCCACCCACTTTCCCTGGTTTTAGCAGAGGAATGAAACACACCATCAGAAACGTGAAAATACTGGGAGGTGGAAGGAAGCAACACAGGAAGGATAAACTTCAAAAACCCCTAGGGCACTGTAAACCAGATTTCAATTTACTAAGCAGACCTGCCCTGGCTCAAGTCAGTGTGAGATTACTGGGACTGGCTGCTCTCTCCAGCAAGGAGAAAGACGTTCATACCAATGCAAACAGAGAGCAAGGCTTGCCAGAAGAGAAAATTACCATTGAATAAAGCACTGCTACACAGCAGGAGCAGGCAGACAAGCTTTTAGGCACACCGCCTCTTCCTGAATACTTCAAACTAATTATAACAGGCCAAAAAGAATTAATCAACAGAGATTTAAACAACAACAACCATGCAGTAAACATGAGGGAAAGATATGTTATGGCCTAACTCAGAGAACGCTGCCTGCAGGCACCTTCTCAGAAGGGCCCTGCTCCCCCATAAGAAACTCTGCTTCCTCCCAGAAAAAGAGAAGTTGCTCACCTACACTTCCTCATCACCCCAGGCTACACGTTTTAATGAATCAAGGCTACAGCACTCTAGTTAACAGGGCCCGGCTAACAGATATCCCCATTTTCCTTTGGGTTCACAGAAAACCAGCGCAAGCTGCTCACACACCGAGACGTGCCAAGGGTGAGGCCGAGTTTTACCTGGTGGGACTGGAGGCCAATGATGGAGGAGTACGCCTGGATGGTGACGAAGATCTCTGGCTGATAAATGATGTCTGAGCCAGGGATGCGGAAGGGTCTCAACAATCCCACCAAGCACCGGGACAGGGCATGGAACACTTCATCAAAAATTATCTCCCCTGTTGAGTCGTCCTATGGAAACAGAGAAATGAGGCAGCTTTTGCATCTTCCAGGACTTTTGGTCTTGTAGCACCACCGCACAGAGCCAACAACAAACCGTTTTCTGCAGCAGCAGCAGCTGCATCAAAACAACAGCTTCCTGCAAACCGTGGGCACATGCATGGCATTTAGCAGAGAAACGGGAGTTGCTGTGGGGCTGCTTCACTAGGAGCATCACATGCCTCGCTCCTAGGGAATAAGGCGAGACCCCTGCAGAAGCTAACACAGAGGAATTAGCCTGCTCAGCAAGGAGGTTGCTTCTCCCTCTAAGACGCAGCACCCCAACACCCCAGCCCCTGCACTCACCACGATGCCAGTGGAGGGGCTGAGGTCGAGCTCGATCACGAAGCGGTACTGGCGGGCCAGGAAGGTGACGCGCGTGGAGGGCACGAGGAGGTAGGGCCGGGGCTGCACGGGCTCGTCGGGCTGCCAGCCGTGGGGCAGGATGCTCAGCACGTCCAGCTCGTTCTCTGAGTTCACCTGCGGCGGGGGGGAACGACAGGCGGGGGGGCGCCGCCGTGAGACAGGGGCCGGGGCCGGGGCCGGGACCTCCCTGTGCCCGGGGACACCCCACACGGGGACAGCCCCGGCCCGTCCCCGCTCACCAGCTCGGGCTCGGGCAGCGCCCAGATGACCTGGTGCAGCCGGCTGAGCACCCAGGCGAGCCGCACGTTGCGGGAGATGCGGTAATCCTTCTTCATCAGCAGGAACACGTGCCCGGCCTCCTCCACCTGCGGGGACAACCACGGCGGCCGCTCACCCCCGGCCCCCTTCTCCCCCCTCCCCTCTCCCGCCGCCCGCCTCACCTCGCCCTCGGCCCTCTCGGCGGCCGCCATGTCCGCCCCGCGGCCCGCCCCGCTCCCGGCCCCGCCGCCTTCCGCCATGCCCCGGAAGCGCGGCGCTCCCCTAGCAACCGGCCCGCGCCGCCATGCAGGTGAGGGGCCGCGGCCCGCGGGGACGGGGCGAGCGGGGCGGGGAGGGACGGGAACGGGGTGGAAGCCGTAGCGCCAAACCCCGCCGCCGTTGGCGCTCCTTCGAGGCCCGGCCCGCTGTGCTGTATCGGCTCGCGGTTGGTTTTTCCCCTTTGTTTTCACGCACGCGGTGCTTTCAGTTTGCCCGCCCCGGGTTCCGCCGCTGGCTCCCGTCCCGCCGCACCGCGGTGGTGGCGACGTCCCCCGCCAGCTCCGGATCCCGATGGCTTTGGAGAGAGCCTGCAAAGGGAGGAGGCCGGGGGCCCGCAGAGCGGTGTGTGCAATGGGCTTTAATTCACCCTCCTGGTGATCCAGGTTGGGAGAGACCTCCAAGATCACCGAGCCCAACCTCTGACCTGGTGCTAACAAGTCCTCCACCAAACCGTATCACTAAGCTCTACATCTGAACGTCTTTCGAAGACCTCCAGGGATGAGGCCAGGTGAACTGTCTCGGATGTGTACCCCGGTGCCTTTTCAGTAACACACTGGCTGCTGGCCCGTCTCGTAGTGCAGCACGTGGTTAATCTGCTCACACAGACGCAGCACACACAGCGCACACGAGCAGGTGTAGACTCATGGCCTCAGTCCAGCCAGGAACTGACGGCCCCGTCACGAGATGGAGCAGAGTTGTGCTGTGCTCCCGAGGTGTAACACCCCAGCCTGCTCCGTGAGTCCACTCTGGACCAGGAGTGGTTCTTAACAACATTGACTCGGCCATTTATTTTGAGGTGGCTAATTGAAGTCTGATCAGCAGTTTCTAAATAAAAATAAAGCCTTTATAGTCTGGCTAGACTATAAATTAAGTAGAATAGCTTTGTGTTCTCGTGAACATGCAAAATACTTGATAGTCTCTCCCTGAAGCTCATGCTAGTTAGGTTTGTTTAAACAGTACAAGGACTAACCCGACAGCAAGCATGCAAGCAGCCTGAGTCACCCCATCTGCTTTCCCAATCGGCATTCCCTTTCCATTATTTGATTGCTTTGTCCCACCCTCTTCATGGATTATTGTACAGTGCCTGACTTACATTAGCAGTTCATTAGGGCTGGGACTTTAATTACATTTTGTGCAATTCCGTCGTATGAATAAGTAAGAATAGATAAGGTTTTAGAAGGTTTTTGCAAGAGGCAAAGATATGACGTGGTGTCTGTGGCAACAGATCACCACACACCCCCTCACCCAGAGAAAAAGGTTATTTAAGCAGTGAAGTCCAGAGCAAAAGGCAGGAGGTGATCTTTGCAGGTCTCCAGCTACGTACAGTCTGTCACCACAGTGCTTCCCACAGCTGGGAAGGGAGAAGTCAAATAGGAATTCCCAGTTTTTTAGCAGATGACAGTGGCACTTGGGCAGGAAGAAAGTAAAAATTGAGGTTAAGGGTAGAAACTGGAATCTTTAGGCCACAGACCTGATTGATACTCATTTTGCAAATGGCTGTGCTGGGTGAACACATCACTGTGCCCACGTCTGCTGTCAGCAAGGGTTCAGAGAATCCTAATCTGCTTTGAGCTGGGTTGGCATAAATAGCTCACAAAAGTGGTGTGAGCCAACTTTGATGACTTTGCCTGATGTGGTAAAAAAGCAGATGGAAGAGATAATGTCTTCACTATTCTCATCTAGATCTTAAAAAGCACAGCTAGCCAGGGATTGGCACAGGTATGTGTCTCTTGCCTAAGTTTTCTTCCCAAGGAGACATGCTCAGTGTGAAAATACAATGTATTTTTTTCTTCTGGGCCTCTATTTCCTTCCCCTGCAAAGGAGTCTCTCTGTAAGAGAGATTCGACTATGAATGCGTGTGTGTGGATCACAGTGGTCCTTGGAGAAGTGTTAAGCTTTGTCCACATCCCTGTCTTTCCTGCCTTTTTTTAGAGAGAGGAGAAGCAGCTGGAGCTGACCCTGGAGGCACTCATCAGCCAGGTGGCTGACCTGAAGAACTCACTGGTCAGTTTTATCTACAAGCTGGAGAATGAGTATGACCGGCTGACGTGGTAAGGCACCTCATGGAGACAGGACACCCCAATCACTGCTGAAACTCTTCCAGACTCTGCTCAGAGGACCACAGAGTATAATTAAAAACCACAAGCCTATTGTCAGTAGGCTTAAATTTGCTTTTCACATTTCTGCTGGAGGAGCCACTAAATGTCTTCCACCAAAAAACAATTGAAATCCATTTGTTCCACAGTGTGCAGTAATGGTCACGCCGACATCCTGGGGGCTAGGCACTTAAGGGAGCTAGCATAGATGCTTGCATCTGCAGTGAATGGAAACTCCTTGGATAAAGTATCTTTAATACCCACATATGCTGTGAAATGAGCAATCATTCTTTCTGCATTTCTTGACCTTTTTGGCTTTCTCTGGCTCTGGAATAAATTGAGTTCTTCTGCATGTGGTTTGCTGCTTCAGCATGTTTTACCAGACAGTTTGAGAGGCTTGCAAGGTGGCATTCTCTTCCTGATGGAGCATAAGGATGATATATCTGCAGATTAATAACCTGTGCAGCATCTTAGGCAGTAGCTGCCACTGAAGCAAAGCGTCACAGAAGGAAAGAGAGGTGATGAATTCCCTGGAGAAAACAAGCTGAGGGGGACCTCCTTGACAAGATTATCAGTTATTTTGCTTCATTATCCCCTAGTCTGGATAGCCAAGCTATAAATACTGTTTTTCCTGGTTGTATTGCTTAGGAGCTAAGTTGTGTCTCAGACCTTGCTTTAGAATTTTACTGGGAGAGTTAGTGATAAGAAAAGCATTGCTTCTGTGTGTGTTACTGAAATCCCAAACAACTGCCACTTCCAGTGGTGCTTGTAATGTCCCTGGGCTGTTTGCAGCTTTGTGTACAGGGCCTGGGATTTGTCCACACCTGCACACTCAGCCCTAGCTTTTACTCCTTAATGTCCGGAGTAGACAATGTTATTTCCTCACTTCCCAGACGTTTGAGTGAGGAACAGATAAAAGCCATCTGTGGTATCTATTTGCGTGCTCTGTCTTTATTTGCTTTCCCAGGCCTTCAGTTCTGGACAGCTTTGCATTGCTCTCAGGACAACTGAACACTTTAAATAAAGTGCTGAAGCATGAGAAGACCCCTCTGTTGCGAAACCAGGTTATCATACCCTTAGTGCTGTCTCCAGACCGTGATGAGGAGATCATGGTAAGAAACTTCCCAATGAGTGTCAGACCCAGAGTATTACAATGTGCTTATGGACCCACTTCAGTTTGCTATACCTTGTGCTTGGCATTCCTCAGCTCTGAGTGTAAAGAAATAAAAGGTGATGAGTAATTCTGCCTTGGAACTGCTTTGCTCGGGGGCTTTCGCTTTCCAAGACTTGCTCTGGATATACTTTACAGGATGTGCTCTTCATAAATAATGTATTTTCATAAAGTCAGGGACAAAGGAAATGGTGTCTTGCTGTGTAACTGGAAGGCCTCCTTGCCATCTCCTCATTTCCTGTGCCATAGCTGTGCAGACATCTGCATCTTGGGTTGCACTAAGTGTTAATTGACCACCACGGGCTGTATTTCAGAACCTAAGGCATGTGCCGGCAATATTATTCTCTGCTGAAGTAAGAAAACATTTCAACTGATTGTGGCCATGCTGGCAGGCAGCAGGTGGGATTGCAGACCACCGTGGGTTGCTCTGACCAGACACAGTACAAATTCCTAGAAAAATGGTTGAAACTTCCTCATGCCCCCCAGTCAGGGTTTCCCCACAGCGTGCGAGCAGCCCTGTTCTATGGCCTGTGCTCTGGTCTTGAGCTCTCTGAGTGCTTGGCTGGAGGAGGAGGCCCTGAGCGTGGCTTGTCCGACTATTGCAGCGGCAGACGGAGGGGCGCGTGCCCGTGTTCAGCCATGAGGTAGTGCCTGACCACCTTCGAACGAAGCCTGACCCCGAGGTGGAGGAGCAGGAAAAGCAACTGATCACAGATGCAGCTCGAATTAGCCCCGATGTGGCACAGGTAGGTGAAAAACATTTTGATAATTCTGCTTCTTAGCCCTAGGGCAAAAATGCCGTTTAGCTCTGTTTCCTTCACTCTTCTATCTGACAGTTTTCTTTTTTGTTATGCCCTTTTCTGCCCAAAATTTCTCCAGATGACCTTAGCTGAGGTTTGGGTTCCTTCAGTCTCACAAAACAAGGGTGTCCAGCCCACTGCCTGCTCACGAGAGGCACCATCACACCAAAGAAAGACGAAAGCTATCTCACTCCTTTAGTGCCCTCCTGCATGCATTGGAACTGAACTCTTTAGCTTTGCTAACAAAATATTTGTTTGGTTACACAGACCCTGGGAAGAGAAAAATTGTTAATTTACCTTGCTGACTTGTACTGTGGTGGAAATATCCTGGCAGTTACTGTTGGTTTCCGTTTTGCAGAAACAGATCCAAAGTCTGAATAAAATGTGCTCAAATCTGCTGGAGAAAATCAGTAAGGAGGAGCGGGAATCTGAAAGTGGAGGTACGTCACTGAGGTGGGAGTGGGGTGCAGGATCCAAGCAGCAAGCTTGAGAGATGGTGGCAAAGTAGGTAAAGCAGAGAGCCTAGTGCATGGGAAATGCATATTAACAGAGACAAAAACATTCAGGAACATGCAAGACTGGTCATCCTGGAGTCCCCTCATTGGGAAGGAGTCCTGTGGGTGCATGGAAAGGAGTAGGAGGTTCTGTAAATGGAAAGGAGGGGCAGTTGTAGAAGCGTACCTTAGTGTCTCCCCAAAACCACAATTTTTTTATTGGAAAGTTGGATACATGTAGAAGTGCATTCTTTGCCAAGCAGCAATTAGAAAATTGATGATGTGGGGATATGAGGGGAGGCTGCTGAAGGCAGCCCTTTTGCTTAATGGCCTGCGACTCACTGCTATGTTACTTCTCCCTTCACATACCGAGAGCAGTGATAGCACTGTCAGAGATATGCATGATTAGTCCTGTGCTGCTGAATCCAAAATTTTCTAAGCAGGTAGCTCAGAGCTGTCAATAGGAAAGGGTCACTGCAGGCAGTATGAGACTCACTGTCACAGTCTAAATAAATATGTTTGTGGAAAACAGAATTTAAGAATGTCATGGGATGCTCTTACAGACACCATGCTGCTGCTGAGCCTCAGAACAGGGATGTTGCCATTGATTATTTAGAACCTAATGCTTGTTACCTGCCATAGGATTCAGCATGGAAAAGAGTGGAGTTGGCCTCTTCTGACCCCCTTTCTTGAGCAGCATGTGCCCAGCTCTCTTGGCACACCGCTGTCCTTGGACTTTGCAGCTTCTTTGGCCCTCCCAGAGCCTCTTGTCGTACAACTTGTTAGAAGCTGATCTCTATTACATACAGCAAACTATCAGAAACGTAAATTCAGGACAAGCTCTGTTGGTTTTTGGACTCAACTGCCAGAATGCTCCAAAATCTTTTCTTTATTTTTCTGCAGGATTGCGGCAGAACAAGCAGACTTTCAACCCTGCAGATACCAATGCCCTGGTAGCAGCTGTGGCCTTTGGGAAAGGATTGTCAAACCGGCGCCCCCCTGGCTCTGGGGGGTCTGTCCAGTCAGGGCAACCAGGAGCTGGTGCCATCATTGCAGGGGCTTCAGGCATGCAGCAGGTACCAATGTCGGGTGCACCAGCTCAGCAGCAGCCAATGCTGGCAGGAGTGCAGATGGCACAAGCAGGACAGCCAGGTAAATATGCTGCATATCTGAGAGTGATTGAAAAGCTGGGAGCAAGAAAGATAAATAGGCTCTAGTATGAAGGGAGATCACAGTGTGGTTTTGTAGGGATCTATGCTGGGAGTTTTGCTGTCAAACTAGATTTGAAGGTAGGGAGTAAAGTAGCAAAGTTTGATGGTAATGAATTATTTAAGATAGGAAAAAAAAATGTCTGTAAAGAGCCACAGAAAGATTTCATATTCAAAGTGACTTCACTTAATTACAGTACGTTACATTTGTATTAAATAGAAAATGAAGCACAATCAGCAAAAGCAATTTGTCTTTACATGTCCAGTACCTAGACTTTAACTTAGTTGCCTGTATTTGGGAAATAAATACATGATATAATCGTTTTGTAAAAACATTAAGTAGATGTTCAGCTGGGGCTAAAGATGCAAACAATGTAAGGAATTACTAGGAGAGGAACAGGGAAACAGAATATTGTTAGGCCATTATATAATTCCATTGGGCACCCGCATCTGCAATGTTACGTGCAGTTCTGATCTCTACTCTGCAAAAAAGTTGTTGTAGAATTGGAAAGGATCAGGGAAGAGTGACAAAATCGCTAAAGGTCTGGAGCAGCTTTCCTTGGAAGGAAGACTTCAGAAAGTTCTGGTCGTTCATCCTGGGGATAGCTGCTGAGGTTAGGCTGGGAGTAGGAGGAAGAAAACATGAAAGCCTATAAAATCCCAAATTGTGTAGAGGAAATGAATGGGGAACGATTACTCATGATTTCCCATGAAACAGAAGGATCAATGAAAGTGCATTAATGAGAATACTAAGTTGTAGGTTCACAACAAAAGGGAGACACTTTTCTGAATACTAGATAATCACTCAGTAGGGCGCATTGCCCAAGTGTGTGGTAGACACATAAAGTTTATATGGAATGGAAAAGTAAATTTCTGGATGAAAAATCAGTCAGTAGCTAATAATCCTGAAGACACCATCTCTGACACAAAGTCCCTGAGCTACAATATTGGAAGCCGAGGGTGTGTTTTGCAGGAGTATCACTGTAGGCTTGCCCTGTTCTGGTATTCTTCCATAAATGTCCCCTGCTAGATTCTGTCAGAAATGGGTTTGGCTTGGGGGACTTGCAGGCCTAGCCCTGTATTGTCATTCTTGTGTTCATATTAATGGAGATTTGGGATACTGGATATTCTAATTGATGTTTTTTTTCCTGCATAATGACCATGTTGTTTAGAAATGAACTTGAGCAACGATATTAATCCTAAGTTAATTGGGTATTTATGTAAGACTTAGAAAGTAATTTCCACTGTAATTTGGAAACAAAGAAGCCTCCTGTGATTTCTGGCTGCATACCCACAAACACTGTATCCAGGATGGGAAGACATCCCCCTCTTATTCAGCTTCTTCACATCAAGCTTCATGTGCTGGTAACAAGCACTTGTCCAGCTCGTGTTACCAGGGAGTTCCGATTTGATAAGAGCAGCTGTACTGTTTGGCCAAAGGTCATTCCCCTTATCCTTGTCCTGATAGTGGCCCACAGTGGAGCCTGAAAGAGTACAAGAGCAAAGCATATCCTGACAGGCACCTCCAGCAGCTGTTGTTTAGGCAAATTTTAAGTTAGAGTTCGGTTTGAAACCAGTGGGGCCAAGAGCCATCAATTTCTGCAGTTCCTTTCTGAACTACAGTTTAGACTCCTGCAAAGCTGGTGGCAATAAGTCCCACAGCATTACTGCATCATTTTCTTAAAAGAGTTTCCTTTTTTATGTTTAAGTCTTTTACCTGATAATTTCATTTGATGATTCCTCTTTACCTGCGTAGTGAAAAATCACAGTGAATAATCATTCCTCAGTTACCTTCTCCACGCTAGTTTTCATTTTTTGGAATTCTGTCATGTTCTCTTCCCTGGGTACACCTGTACACTTATCCTGGGCTGCTAGGATCCCATGTGTAATTGGTGTCAGCAAAGACTAATAATGCCCAAGAGTTGGTTGTGGTTAAGAGAAATTAAGAAACCTGAGAGGGGTTTAATAACGCAAATAAATGCTCTGACTACAAATAACGGTACATGGAAGGGGATACAGCCTGTTGTATTTGTCTCTCTGAAATGAAGTGGGGATCAGTTTGGTTTCTTATGTCGGGGCTCTGGTAGCAACTTCTGTGAAACTGAACAAGTCCCACACTCCTGTAGAAGCCTCCTGGCAAAAAGAAAAGCTTGTTTAAGGTGGAGCAAGGATAGAATTGGTAGGGGAACATGGTACCTGATGTCAAGGAGATTTCTCAACAGAGAAAAGTGTTGATTTATAGGAGAGAGTGACTGTATTAGGTCAGAAGCTGAAAGATGCTGTAGCTTATAAGCCTGATGTGGCACCTGGGGTGGAAAAGGAAAAGCATGGACAGGACAGCAAATCTCCTTTCTTATAGCTGAT
Source organism: Nettapus auritus (assembly GCA_011076525.1). Classification (NCBI taxonomy): domain Eukaryota; kingdom Metazoa; phylum Chordata; class Aves; order Anseriformes; family Anatidae; genus Nettapus; species Nettapus auritus. The sequence goes on along the minus strand of CM021772.1, from coordinate 20,480,973 downwards.
TTTGCACTGCTTGTTTTCTTTTTCTAGGAAAGATGCCGAGTGGCATAAAGACAAACATCAAATCTGCCTCAATGCATCCGTATCAGAGATGAGCTGACATGAACCAGACCCAGGGAACAGCAGTTACCAACATTGCTCCTGCTGCAGCTACCACACATGGATTCCTTTTCAGACTTCTGAGTTCCTTCACACATCCATACACTGTATCTACAGAGCTGGGAGTTATGACGCCCTTCCCTGGGCTTTATTTAGTGCTGGGTGGCTTGTGTGGAGCTGCTTGGAGCCGTGTCTCCTGGAGACAAGTACTCTGTTCAGCCAGAACAGCTTTTTTTTGTAGTAGCAATCCCATTTTCTTCAGGTCTGGCCTGGAGTGCACCTACCCTTTCTTGATACAGAACGTGAAGAGCTGCATGGATCACTCTGCTTCTTGTATCTGTCTGTTGATTCGAGATACTCCTAACTGTACTCCCTGTTGTTGAATAAAGATCTTGTTCTGCTTACTGTGAGACATTGGCGTCCATCTCTTGGGTCACAAGTAGTCTCATTGCTCTTTGGATGAGGCTACAGAGCAGCTCTGATCTGAAATAAACGATAAATTTTAGCGGCTGAGTGCTGGAGCTGCAGGCTTGTGTGTAAAGAGCTGTTATAAAGTGAATCAGAGTACAAACGTAAGTAGTAAACGTTTTGTTCTTTGTAAACCCATTACAACTATTCCCCGGAAAGCAAAATACCGGCAACGACTATTACAAGACCCACAGCAAGAAGGCAGCATTTCAGGAACAGAAGCACAGAGCTTTTGCACTCTGATGCTGCTGCAAATCCCAGCTGGATCCGATTTCACTTCCATAATTCCCTGCCTCTGTGTTCCTATAAGGCTCTAAATTAGCCAGGCCATGAGATGTGACCATTTCTGTTCGGAACCGGACGTTGTGAAGCCATCCCTGTTCTAATTTCGGCCCTTTAGCTGTAACATGTAATCTGCTTAATGGAAGATTCCTCTGTGAATTAAGGGTGGGGACAGATGCCTACAGAGCATGTTAGTACATACTAACTATCCAGAAGAGAGCCATCTTGCCTCTTGCTGCTCTTGCCTGGACTTCCCCTTTGACTTGTGGTGAAAGCCAGCGCTGTGCTTTACTCAATAGCATCTGTCAGCAATCTTACGGGTGAGGAAATCTCCACTCAGCAGATACAGCCTGCAGCTGCTCCTGCACCGCTTGCCTCTGAGCTAATCAGATCCAGCTTATTTGTGGAGGCTGTTCTCCCAAAATGAAACCTTCCATAAAACTGCGACTAGGGCAGTTGTCAACCCATTTTGACGTGCAGAGCCTGGGCATTGTCCACTGGAGTTACGGACACTGATGGATTAAAACCTGTTCCTCAAAGAGGTGCTTTGCCAACTTATTCTTTGTTGCTGCTTAGAAGTAGCCCGGTATTGCTGAGGTTCTGTAGATGGCTTGAAAAGCACTGCGCTGGGAAATAGAACGTTTAACTGGAAGCACAGCTTGTACGATAAGCAGAGCGGCTCCATTACAAACGAGCCCAGCTACGTGTCTGCAGCAACATCCTCCTGGCCAGGCTGACGGGGCTGCGTTTTGCCCTCAGTGAGCGCAGCGCTCGGGAGCTGCTGACTGCTGCAGGGAGCTGCTAAGGCAGGGGCAGGCTGCTTGGGGCAGCGCTGGGAGCTGGATGACGGGCTGCGTGTGCCCTGCGAGGGGCTGAGCGCCGCGGGATGGCCGTTCCCTGCTCGAGCTCACGCCCCTGTTTAGGCTGGGAAGGAAGGCGGAAAAATGTCAGAGGAACTCGTGCCAGATGCGTGGCGCTCGTGGTCATACGCAGAGCCTCAGCTCTGGGATGTTGCTTTGCTTTGTCCCCCAGCCTGTCTTCCTTATAAAGCTAAAACATTTCAGGGCTGGGGCAGCCTGGGACACAGGCAGAGTGGCTGCCTGCCACCCGCGCTAACCTGGCTCTCCCAAAAACGCCTCCAGTGGGGCAGGCCAGACCTTTCACACACTTGGACAGGAGGAAGGGAAATACAGGCAGGGTTTTTTGTTTTTTTTTTTCCGTAGATTATAGAGCTGGGGAGGCCGGCAAGCTCGCCCGCGTAACTTCCTGTATGACACAGCCTGCCCTGAATCAGTTCTTGTGTAAATCGTTGTTAGGAAAACAGTCGATCCTGAACTGATACAGCTCTGCAGTGGCTGGTAGGTTGTTGCAAAGGTTAATTTTCTTGACTTATTGCACCTTATGTTGAGGCTGTATTTCTTGAATTCCCTTCAAGCTGCTGGATCTTGGCCAGGTAGTGAGCCCCTGGGTTGTTACTCCCATGGAGAGGAGGCTGGATGTTATACTCGAGCCTTCCTGATCCATTTTTACAACAAACTGAACTGATGGAGGTCCCAGAGCCTTTGGCTTTAAGGTTTTGCTTTTTTTTTTTTTTTTTTTTTTTTTTTTTTCTGGTTTCCAGCACTTGGCTCTCATCCAAATATTTTTATGCATTCGTGTCCTCTGGGACGTGGGACTAGGACACGCTATTCTAGCTGTGGGAATGGGAATTTCAAAGGCAGACTTTAACCCCTCATCCAGCCGCTGACAGTGCTCAGACGTGGAAGCAGGGAACAGGGACAGGCCTTTCACCCACAAAGTCATGCTGGAAATACACGGTCCGCTGACTGTCCCTGTGGCCTGTAAGTCCAGCGGGGTTTCACCATTCCCAGTGCACCGTATCAGAATAAAAGCACAGCCCTGCAGGGCCAGGGCTAAGCCCTGAGCCCCGCTGCAGCAGCAGCCCCAGCAGATGCTCAAGGATGGCTGTTCTCCCTGCCAGTACAGGGACGTGCTGCACACAGAGCCCCTGGGACTCCTTCTCCTGCCTTGTCCCATCACCCTGTGAGCCTGTCTCCTCCTAGCAGGATAATTTCGGCAGGGAGGAGGCTCACCCCGGCGCAGCAGGTGCTGCTGGGCTGTCTGGGCTGCTCTCCCCCCAGCCCCAGGGCACCAGGCAGGCCCCGCAGCAGGCGATGGACACCTTTTGCCCTGGGGATCCCGAAGGCTCCACATTGCTGCTGTGCTCCTGGCTCCCGGGACAGCACGCTTTACCTGTCATTGCTTTGTTTCCTTCCAGGCCATCAGCTTCACTCCATTTAGCATTCCCTGACTGAAGCAGGTCTGCGGTGCCAATTCCCCGGGGAGCATCGCCTCTGCTGCCTCACGCCCGGCCAGGTTGTCGGCAGCTTGTTCCTTGAGCGCTGCCGTCCCAGCCAGCTCTCCCCCGGAGATTTAAGGCTATACGGTGCCAGAAGAATTATCACGTTAGCTTGACAGGTTTACTGCCTGGTGATTGGTATTTATATTTTTCTGCTTTAAGCGCTTATTGATACGATTGCATATTTTTCAGTCATTATTGTGCATGGAATGACTGCCGAATAGACACACCTGTTTACAAGGCCATCCTGTTTACTTTGCTAAAATGCTGGCATAACATCAGCTTTCTTGGCCTCTGCAGCTTGTCCAGTCTTCCTTGCCTTATTGAACGTCAGCATTTTAATAATTCATATATATATTAATTTAGAGTACTTATATATGTTTAAATTCAGAGACACAGGGTATGTGGACTTTCAGTATTTTTACCATTTGCCTTGTGCAGCCGCTGTTGACCATCTTCCTGAGTTACTGTCAGAGTGGAAAGTGTTTCACCCTCCTGACAGAACACTTCATCTGGCTTCCTCCTGGGCGCAGGACCGGGGTATTTATTGCCTTTCCTTCCTGCCCAGCTCGCGCCGGTCCCACCGCTCTCACCTCGTGCCGTGTTCCCCGCGGCCTGTCCCGCTGCTGCCCTGGGCTGCTCCTCCGGTCTGGAGGGGTTTTGGAGGTTTGGTGGGGTGCCTCCGCTTCCCAGGACCTTTCCACATCCACCGAGCAGCACGGCCAACATCTGCCGTGTGTTTGTTCTCCTGGCCTGTCCCCAAGTGGAGATGTGCCCGCAGGTGTCTCGTTTTCATTAAAAAAAGAAAACACAGATGGGTGTTGTTTGGTTTGTAACCTGCAGGTCTTTCTGTGGAGAAGGTGAGGTGCGTAAGGTGAGCGGAGATGTGACTGAAAAGGCCAGCGGGACAGCCGAGGGAAGGGAGCCTTTGCAGGTCTTTGCTCTCCATACCAAAGGCAAGGCAGGGACCCGGTGTCTGTGGGACTGGAGGAGGTTTGTGGTGGCTGGGCTGAGGGAGCCTGAGCACTTATTTTTCACTAAGAAGAAAGACAATGGTGTGTGTGCTGCCAAAACACGATGAGCCAAGTTTTGCATCTGCATCATCCTCAAAGCAGCCTCACCTGCAGCCCACAGAGGCACAAACACATGGACACGGCAGCAGAATGAACTGGAAACCAAACTGCTCGTAAACTAAATGCACAAACTGAGGGAAAATGGCCAAGAGTTGGAAGCAGGAACCCCAGCCGGGCTCTCCTTTCCCCCCAGGCTCTCCCCAGGAGAGCCAGGTCCTGTCCAAGTGACAGCTGCTGTCTAACATGAATACACGGTCCCTTTGGGAAAATCCCCCAGAGCTCTGCCTTTCAACCCAGCGCAATAAACCTTCACCTACCTCAGAGGTAAATGTTACCGCTTTGTGCCTCACATAGACGCTGTGGAGGTAAAAGCGTGCTCCAGAGGTGGGATATTTGGGTATATTTGTAATACGTGCCGTAAGAATAGTTCAGACTGATGTGCCCCCACAGTGTGTTTATTGTCCTTACGACACTGTAGCTGCCTGGCTGGATCCACAAACGTTGCCTTGGTGGAAACCTGCACTTAGATATTAATAAAAACCTTCTGCAAACATTTGGGGGCAATCCTGCACACGAGGGAATACCGAAGGCCTACGCAAATTCTGTTGGCTGGCCTCCTGGAAGGAGAAGCGTTTGTCTTTTTTTGTCTGTGTGTCAATGTGGTTTTTGTTTTGTTTTGTTTTTAAGAAAGGAAATTTCTGTGTGTATTTTTCTGACGGAGACACATACTTTCCAAAGTCCAGGGATCAGGAGCTGGTTTCTGCAGCGGCTGTCTTGTCCCTGCTGCTCTGATCCTGTCCCTGGTTTGCAGGTTTGCTGTGAGGCTTCTCCCTCTGTTGCCTCCACGTCCCAGCAGCTTCTGCAGCACACCAGCGGTGGTGCCAAGGCCCTGCTGTGCTTCGTGGCGTGGCAGCTCCGTTTCTTCTTAGCAAGGACTGTGCCCCAGAGTAAATTATTTTTTTATTTTTTTATTTTTATTTTTTTTTTCATCAAGCGGTTACAGGCCCATTTTGGGGCCAACAGGGCATCACTGCTGTGTGATGGGTGTAAGACCTCGTGGCTGTGCTCCGACCTGCATTTTGAGCACAGAGACCCCTCACCTTCCCGTATTCATGCTCTGTATTCTCTGTCTTTCCTGAGACTGAGTATGAAATGTTTGTCCCCGTACACCATGCAGGCATGAGGGTACCCAAGGAAGCCTGTGATGTTCACCAGGAGCAAGACTTTGTTGGAGAGATGAGAATGTGCAAAAAGGAGGCTGCTGTGTTTTCTGCCCACTATCTCAGAGCAGTTTAGTGCATATCTCTGTTTCCCTCCTGGTTCTATCTGTCCCTTCAAGGGAGGACGGTTGCTGCCAGCTATCTGGGAGAAACACTGCAGCCCCTCACGGCGGGAGCTGCCCTGCTGCTGCTCTCTTCTGTCCCTGTGCCCCTGGGACCTGCCAGGCAGGTGTGGGAGCCCAGGACCTGCCATGGGCTCACTTTTTCTGAATTTGCTTTTCCTCATCTCCCGTCGTGGGTCTTGAGGGACGTGCCGTGCCGCTGACTGCACTGGGGGAGAACGTCAGAAGCAGAGAAGATGCCAGGAGGGCTGGGGAGGACAGCAGCCACCGGGGAGCGGGCAGCGTCCCCCACCAGGCTGCAGCCCGGACAGGCAGGCAAAGCCCATCCTGGGCTGGAGCTCAAACACGGCCTCATTTCACAGCAAAACAATCCCTCTTTGTGCGGCCTGTTCTCCCAGAACAATCCCCCGTTCTGACAATGTCCCTTCTGTGGCTTAGTCCCCGCAGAGCGAGCAGCAGCGCGCTCAGCCCGACGCCTGGCAGCTTGCAGCAGCGCCTGCCCGCAGCCCCCCACGGCCGAGGCGCAGCACCCAGGAGCCCTGCGGGGCCAGCCAGCCTCCGCACGAGGCTGTGCTCACTGCAGGTAAAGGCAAAGGCTTCCCGGGAAAAGCTCCGGCACAGCTGAGGGCACCTGGGAGGTGTTTTTCTTCTGATTTCATTCATTACATAGAGATCCTGCAGCACGCATTGGGAGGGCAGCCCTGGAGCAGGGTGTAGGGGCAGCAGTCACCGCATCGGGCTGGAACCCCAACCACCCGTTGGGAGTGGAGATGTCGCCAGGCTTTGAGAAGCAGCTCTCAGGCTCCAGGCAGTCTGGGACGGGTTGCTGGAGCCGATCCACCGCTGTGGGCTCTAAATCGCAGAGACAAAATGAAATGGCTTCAGAGAGAAGGGGAGATGGTGGGGATGAGCAAAGCTGGGGCTTTCCCATCACCTGCGTTTTCTCTGTTCCTGACCATCTGCCCATGAGACAGCTTTGGAAGCTCCCTGCGACGGGGCCGTTTTTAGGTTCCTACCGGGGGCAGAGCTCGCAGAGCTGCCATGGTTTCCTGCTGTGGCACACTGCAGGTGGACACTTGTGAAGGTTAGCACTGGCAACAAAGGAGAAGGAGGTTTTAGCAGGTCCAGAGACTGCTGGCATGTCCGTAGAGGGTCCCAGGGTGTCACGTATTGCTGGAGTCATGTTGGCAGCCTGCGACTGGGGTGTCAGGGCTCACGCCAGCGAGGCTGCTGGCTTTTATGCAGCTGATAAACAGTTCTCGTCATGGCAGGAAACCGCAGTCATGCATGCTGCCCACCCCGGCTGGCAGGCAAAGTTCAGCAATTAAGCACAGCAGGGTGAAAGTCTGCCATCAAAGCACCTGAGCTCAGCCACCACAGTGCCCACAAGCTTTGCTTTTGTCTCACAGGACGCCTTGTTCCAGGTGAGGTTTTGAAGGGAAACTACAGCGCTGTGCTACAGCCGGGGTCTGAGCGGGGTCACTGCATGGCTGCTGCCGACAGGAATGGCGTGAGCTGTGAGCTGTTTCCGGATAGCTCGAGGGGCTTCCAGCACTTGGGATTCCAAGGCGGATGGTATTTCGCTCCTCTGGCCAAAGGGAAGAGTGCAGCGCCGACCGTGCTGGGGTAATGGGCCTTTACTGCCCGGGTGATGTAATCAGCAGGAACAACAGATGCAGGTTTGCACAGATGAGTCACTTAACGCTGATAACAGCCATGGAGGGAGGCAGCGCATCAGCCTGAGCTCAGCCACGCACGCGCAAAGGGCATGGCCTATCTGCCCATCTTCGGCTGTCGAAATCCTGAGCGGGCATTATGGCATGTTGTGGTCTTTCAGGCTCCAAGCAGTGTGTATGTCTCCGCTTTTAGTGACTACGAAAGCCCTGGTTTATTCTTTCAGAAGCAGATGGGGCGATGTAGGAGCATCTCTTTTTGGGGCTCTCAACATTATCAGCTTCTCATTTTTCATCTTGGAGTTACAGAGAAAGTGTGCAGCAATGATACATGATTGATAGTGCTTTAGGGTTCAACCTCCGGAGAAAGGGAGAAGGGTTAAACCACATTACAGAGCCAATTTACATGCAGGGTTTCTATCTAACTGCATGCAAAATCCCTGGCTTTTCAGGATTAAAAAGAAAAGGGCAGGGGGGACCTGGATGTCATCTTTTCAATCCCCAATTAGGTACGTGAATTTGCTAACTATATATGTCAAAGACCACTGAAGAATTAGAGAGCCAAGAGTACCTATGCTTACTTTTCACTGAATTCAATTTACCTATTATCTTTTAGATTTTTTGAGTTGAATAATGTCAATATTTTGCCAACAAGAAACTCACGATTCAATTTTTGAGTATTAAAAAAAAACATAGCTATAAATTCAGTGAATGATATGAAAATATAAACGTATTATGTAAATCAGGCACGAGTTAGAAGATACTTCAGGTTCTTAGAAAACCAAGATCTTGAGAATTTCTACCTCTGCAGTAATAACTGAAAAACTATTAACAGAGAACATCGACTGATCTGAGCGCCTGGAGGGGCTCACACCCCACTTATCCCCCCAGCTGCAGGGTGACTCTAAGCCATTTTTCCAGACTGGCAGGAGCAGAAAAGGTGAGAGATGGTGCTGTTTCTCTCACTGAGAAACCGCATCAGCATCTCTCATCGCATACAGACGAAATTGTCGTTACTAATCCCTAAGGTCATAACCCCTCATTGAACTTCATTCCTATTTTATTGCCTAGTTCCTCCAGACCTTCCCGTCTGATGGTCCGATAATCCTCCGTGCTGAATACCTCCATCTTTGCGCCTTCAGCAAGTTACATTAGCGCACACTTTTTTGCACCAAGACGGAGCAACGAGGAGAAGGAGAGCCACATCTGGCTCTGCAGGAGTGAAGGTAACAACCGGTGGATGGCAAAACAGAAAGGCAGAGTGCAGACTCACACCCATGTCCACCTGAATGAACTTCCATGCTGAGAAGGATCAGCAGTCCCTCACTAAAGCCAGTGGAAGTGGTGTGCTGTTCTCCCAGATAAGCGATGGAGGAAGAAGCCCAAATTCCCCAAAGCCGGTGCCTGGTGTGCCTCAGCCAGGCTGTACGCAGCCCTTGCTGCTGCGAAGTAGAGCACGACAGCCAGGTAGTTTCTTGAATTGCAGGTGAAGTGTTAATGACCCGCAGGGCTTTGCCCGCTGCAGGAGTGGTTGCATGCGTGTGACACGATCCTCTCTGGTTCGCAGCCGCGGCTGCTGCCAGTGACACGCTCGGCTGGCTGCAAACAGCCACACTCCCGTATTGCGGGTCACGCTGGCAGGGTTCCAGATCAAAGCAGATTATCCATTTACAAAAGTCTCTCTCCAGACACTCCGGGAATATCAGCCTGTGCACGACAGGCCGTGTCACTCTGTGGCTTTGTCTCCTTCATCCTCACCAACCTCACTTTTTGAGGGATTTTCTTTGCTCAGTGTGCTCATGCTACCCCGCTCCCAAAGAAGCCAGAAGGCAGGAGCTCCACAAGGCACAGCAGATTAGCCAAGTCCTTGCTGGAGACCTGTCCCCAGGGATTAGGAGGGGGCTCTGCATCCCCCCAGTAACTGGGTGCTCTGGTGGACAAGGGTCCTTGCACCTCCTGGAGCTCCTGCCCCGCCTGGTGCAGCTCCGGGGACGTGGAGGGAGAGGGACTCCAAGGAACTGCAGACACCCACGGAGCATGAGAAGTGCAAATGACATGCAGACAAGGGCAACCCATTAAGCAAATGACCATGAAAAGGAAACAAACAAACAAACAAACAAAACTAATAGAGGAGAAATAAAATGAAATATATTTGCTGTGTTGGAGAACTGACAGCACAAACAGAAGACGAGGAAGCAAGGGAAAGCTAAAGAGCAAATAGCCCACAGGAATAATGTTGGAGACGGCAGACGCAACCGGGAACTAGAGTCCAGGACCAAGAGAGAGGAGAAAGAAATTTCATTCAGAGCAGAAGACAGTGACCTGGAAATTTATTCCAACAGCAGGAAGAGGCTGGGCTGTGCAATTTGGGGCTCATTGTTAGAGCCTGACAAGCCTGCCAGCAAGGGTGGATCCAGAGGAGAAAAGGAATGCTTGGAGAAAGCTCCGAGATGTGGGATACAAGGCTGAAAAGTATCTGGTAGGGAATGGGAAGGAATCCACCAGTGATCTCTCATTTCATGACAAACAACGTAGCAAGATTTCCACTTTGCTGGACCAAGAATCAACTAAGAGATTGATGGTTCAAATTAAAAGGCGGACAAGTTAAAAAAAAAAAAAAAAAAAGGCAAAGAGAACAAACAAGATTGATCCCTATACTTAACAGGGGAGAAAAAGTGATCCAGACAGCTGCAGGCCTGCCAGTCTGATGTGAGTATTCAATTAAAGAGTAACTCAGCACATGGACAGGAAATGGAAAGTGGGATAAAATATAGTCTATTATGTCTGACTAACCTTTCTGTAAAGTAATTGGCCCTATATTGACTTCAGGGAAGCAGCTGATACACAAGAAACCTTGGTAGGTAGGTGGTGGGGGCAGAGGTGAGCACAGGAATTTCATGTGGGAAGGAGTGGTTAAGGTCAAGATGAAAGCAGAGCCTGGTGAAAGGGAGCATATCAGGACACGCTGAAGGTTACTACTGAGGTACTTTGTGGATGTTCTTATAAATTAATTTCCTTAAGGACCAGCAAAAATATTAGGAGTTTTCTGATGAAATCTGCTGGAATCCAGCATTGTGAGGCATCAGCACTGCAGGAAAGGAACACGTAAAAGGTGAGAAAGTCACCATGAGTGCAATTCATACTTCAGTTTTGGGATTCTGTGAGCTGCAAGTACCTGAAGCACAGTTACAAGTGCAGCTGTGGTCTGTCCAGATGGGGAATCCTCACCAGGCCAGCACCAAGCGTGCCACCACTTCTGGTCACCCACCTTCAGAAGAGGGAATTGGAACAGCAGTGTGACCAGAAGCACTGCCAGGCAGTAGGTGCACAGACAGGCTGGCTAGTGAGAAGATGCTGGAAAAGCTTGTTTAGACTTCCATAAAATGGCTGAGAGGGAGGTGATTGCTGTCTACAAATACAGTGGAGCACAAATACCCAGGTGAGAACCTGTGTGAGATAAAAGACAGTGCTGGCACAGGAACAAATGGTTATTAACTGGCCGTGAATCAATTTAAGCTGGAAATGATTAAGCTGGAGATGATCCCTAACAATTAGAACAGTGAATTCTGAAACTGCCTTCAGATCAGAAGAGTGCAAGCCAAAGCCCAGACACTTTTTAGATGGAGCCTGATAAGTCTGTGAGGACAACACACGATGAAGCCGTGTGCGAGACGAGGCAGCCAGACTTGATGTCTTTGAGGACTCCTTCTGTCCTGTGTTCCCCAGCGCTCACCACAGCTGTTGTGGTGTCACTGGAGAAAAACCAGAAGTGCCTGTGCCACCTGGAGCTGGATGTTTCCTAGGAGCCTAAGACTGGAAGAGCCCTCCTAAAACACCCAGTCCGGGGCCTCCCGTTGACCCTGAGCTCTGGTGAAGGTGTGCACCGCTGCCTACGGCTGATGTGGATGGAGGTTGTGCCTCGGCTGCAGATGGCCTGAGGTGGCCGGGTGTCTGCCCACCATGGCAGACCCATGGACCCTGCTGGGGTGGAGCACCTGGGGATGCTGTGGAGGACCGGGACTGCCACTGGAGATATGTTGGGACAGCACAGTTCTACATTTTCCTCCCACTTTAGATGACGGCAGCTCTCGCTGCTGCCCCTCGGCCTCCTCAGAGGGCTGCCTCGCCGCTCAAAATCACCCAAACCGCCCCAAGTTCCATCAAACTCCATCGCCCCCCCACAACCCCTCAGCTCCCCGCGCAGCCCAGCCCTGAGGTGCTGCCGGTGTGGGCGTGGCCACTACACGGGCGGGCTGCGGCTCCGCCGCCGATTGGCCTCGGGGGATGAAAGCCCCGCCTTAGAAGGCGGAGTTTTCCCCTGGGGACCAATCCGCGGCGGCGAAGGGGGCAGGGCGGCCCTATTTAAGCGCGGGGCGGCCGTGGCGGCGGGCAGAGCGGGGTGCGGCCGGCGGTGAGTAAGGGTAGCGGTGGCGCCGTGCGCACGTGGGGGGCGGCGGGGCTGGGGTCGGGGCCTACGGGGGGAGCGAGGCAGGCTCGGCGGGGGCCGTCCGGCCTCAGGAGAGGGGAGCTGCTCGCGGGTGGTCTGGCCGGCCCGGCGTCGAGGCGCTGGGAGGCCCGCGGGCTGGGTGCCGCCATCCCCGCGGGGCGTCGGAGCGGCCGGGAGGCCTCGTCCCCCCCGGGGAGGGCCGGGTGTCGCCGCACGGCCCGGGCAGGTGGCGAGGCCGTGGGGCCGCTGGGCGCGGCTGTCACCGCCCCGGGGAGGGGTCGGCAGCGGGGTGACAGCCGTGGGGTGACAGCGCCCGCCCCACGCCGGGCTGGGGGCTGCGGGCCTCGGGTCCTACCCCCTGGGACCGGCGGCCTCCCCGCTTCCGGGGCTCCGGGCGGCCGCGGTAGGCCCCGTCCGGGCCCGGCCTCTCCCCGCCCCGCCGCGGGGCCCCGGCGCCGCCCGCGGCGGGAGGGGACGGGGAGGCCGCCGGGGGGCCGGGCTGTCCCCGCCCGGTGGTGGCACGGCGGGGATGGAGCTGCCCCCGGCGTGGCGCTGGGCGAGAGCGGCCTCCGCCGGCACCGGTTCCCGGCCGTCAGCATCAATGTGCCATTGAGAGATTCCTCTTCCCTCCTCCGGGCAGCATGGCAGTGCCAGGCCTCCCCCGCGGCTGGCAGCACAATGTTGGCTTTGAGCGCCGGCTGCTGTAGGTGCTCGGCCGCCTGCCCCGGCGTGCCAGCGGGAGTGAAGGGCCCCGTCACCCTCCTGGTGGCCGCGGTGCCGCTGCTGTGGGTTCGTGCAGGGGTCTGTGTGTGCTGGGTGGCTGCAGGTGTACTGAACGTGGCTAAATGCTCAGCCCACCTGCTGCAGGTGGTGCTGGGCTCCTTCTGTTGGGGGCTGTGGTAGTGGAGGGGCAGCAGGGAAGCTGCTGCTTGGATCTCTTCACAGCACCTAATGGGGCAGCATAACTAAAGGGCATTGCGACAGGTGGGGAGGCCATGGGGGAAGCAGACTGTGCACCTCAGTGCTTAGGCTTCTTCCCACAGCTGCACTTGGAGCAGCACAGGGGCTGCCTGATGCTGTCCCCGTGACTTTCTGCCTTGGTTCTGGAGTCCTAAGGACAGGAAGAAGCGAGGGGAATGCCCCTTCCTACCCCGTGTGGAGGCTTACTGGTTCAGGGGATGGTGTGGGATCACACAGGGTGCTTTCACTGCCGGTGCATTCCTTCGGAGCATCTCATCCACTCGATTGTCATGTAGCAGTAAATCCATCCTGCTGTGCTGCCCCAGTGGCAGCTGTCCAAACCCCAAGGTGCTGTCCACCTTCTCTCCTGCCAGAATGCAGCCAGGGCAGATTCCTAGCTGGATGTAGCTGACCTTCCCACCAGACCTGCTGGGCAGCTTCTTAAGGATGGTTTAGAGAGTCAAACAGTTGGCTGAGCCCTTGGGGCTCGACTGAGGCTGCTGTGTCCTTGTCTCCTTCCAGGGAAGCCCCTTCAGATCCTGGGTGTGCGCTGCTGATGACAGCCTGTTCCTCTGGGAAGCAGCTCGGTGCCAGCTGTTGCAGCCTCTTGCTGCATCTCGCTGTGGGGGTTAAGCCATGCCACCCACACAGCCTGGGCCCCTGTGGTCCTTCCTTGTGTAGTAGTCTCACTTCTGTTTCCTGAAATTCTGTTAGATATGGGGGTTGTATGGCCCTCTGGGACAGGAGCATAATAAAGGACCCCTGGTGAAGCTGGGGAGGGAGGGGAACAAAACTTGTTCTGACCCAGAGGTGTCTTGAAGCTTCGTGCATCCAAAACACTACGAGGCTGGCTTCCTTGCATTGCTGCATGGCAGCCTGTGGGTGAAGGTGGGTGCCTCCCTTCTCTGCTGGGGCTGCAGAGCAGCCAGCTCTTGGGCTGAGGTGCCTCAGAAGGCACTCCCAGGAGGTATCGGCAGCCTGTGACAGCCCGGGAGATCTCGCCCATGTTTCTGTGTTTTGTATTGGGTTTGTGCTAGCGTGCGCCCTGCTGGTTGTCAGATGGTGGGAGGACTTGGGCTGGAAAGTCTGGTTCCTGCCCGTCCAACAGGTGAGGCAGCCTGAGCTCCTGCAAGGAGGAGCCGGTCCCCAGGAGCCAGGGCTCTTCCCCAGAGGAGCCGTGGGGCTGCCGCTGCTCAGATGACAGGCTGCAGCAGTCCCAGCCCCATGGCCTGGCTGCTGCTGGGACCTCAGCAGCTTGGGGCTGGTGGAGACAGCAACCAGCTCTGGCTCTGGAGTCTTTCTCGGTGCCTGTTTGCTTAATTTCAGCTTGATCCTTCCCGTGTGGGATGGATCAGGGTGGTGAGCTGTCACTGCGGCAGCATGTTCCCCAGCTTTGCTGCGAGGGGTGCTCTCAGCCTGTGAACCTTGCTCCAGTTACCTCCTTGCTCATGGCTCGTTAACAGCTTGTTCTGTGTACAACTGGGTAGGATCCCAAGCTGCTTCTACTTAATCCTGAGAGGTTTCCCTCTCTGCCCAGGAGCAGTGGGAGAAGCAATAGCCCTGATCTTTCCTCTACACCTGTGGAGATAATTGGGCCTAATGCTATGAGGTGCCTCTGTGGAGGGCTGTGAATGAACCCTGAGATAGCTGTGGTGCAGTGCTGCTGCCGCTGGAGTCTCTGGTATTGCCAGCAAACATAACCTCCTGCCTGAAGGTGGCTGTGTGACCCCTGCCTGCTCGGTGCGGAGGGCAGGGAGGCCCAAAGCTGCTGCTGTGGTGAGGTCTAGGCAGTAACCCCTCTTACTGACGGGTGTCTCTGAGTTTGTACTCGAGCTTCTTGAGTGGTCAGAGTTGTTGGAGGGAGTTGAGGAGTCTCCTTTCTGTGTCTTGCTTTGTAGACTTGTTATGTCCATCTTGTGTTGGTGCAGTTAATGCCTGGGCCTGGATGGGACGGCACACAGATCACCAGGTAATGATACAGACACTGCTGTGGGAACGGGTTTGAAGCCCTGTTGTGAGGTTCCTGCCTGATTAAAACCACAGCTGAGTGCTCTTGCACCGTGTCTGTCCCACGTACAGTTTGGGGTGATCCCCTCTGCTAGAGGGCTCTGGAAGACTTGACCTGTTTCTAGAGGCTGGTGTCAGGGTTGGACCAAGCAGGGCTGATCTGTGTTCTGTTACTGCTCAGTCCTGCCCTCCCAGCCCACATGCACTGTGTGGTGCTGCCATCATCACTCTAAGGCAGCCCAGCCATCTCCACACTCTCTCCCGGTGCTACCCGAGTGAGCACAGGTCACTCTAGCTTGGGAAGATGTTGGTTTGACTTCTGTAGGTGTCTGGCTCTGTTCCTTTATTCTTTCACCTCATCAGTGCCTTGTCCCTTGTAATGCCAGACTTCCCCTGATGTTGCCTTTCCCTGGCAGCTCCTGTCTGTGCTGACAGCAGCTCCCTGAATGTGCAGGCACAGTGCTGGACGTGATCAGGAGGAAGCCTATTCCAGCAGCTTGCCTGATCAGTCGGGATGCTGCTTGTGGCAAAACACCGCTTGTGCTGTGGGCGACGTGCCTGGGCGCAGTCCTCTCACCGTGAGCTGCGTTCTTCTGGGCCCTCCGCACCCAGTACCTGCCTGGCTTTGCACGAGGCTTCCTGACCAGACTGCGGTGGGCTTGTTCCTTCCCTGTAAGCTGGTGGGGGGACGCGGTGGCTGCACAGGCCCTGCAGGGCTCGCCTGCTGGTCTGGGAGTCTCTTCTCGCTCTTCCTTGCAGTGAGCATGGGAAGGGGAGGACGTAATCGCTGTAGGATGCCATCCAAAGGCCCGAGGGTTCCACAGCTGCTGCCTGAGATAGTGGTGTGTGTTAACACCCACCTGCCGAGATGGAGAAATGCTCTGCTCCAGACAGGTCACTTCCTGCACGGGGAGCTGCGGTGCCGGGAGCGGTGCCCGGCTCCGTCCCAGCTGCAGCTCTTGCGAGAGCTGTTGTGTGGCGAGGGCTGCGGTTTGTGCCTGCACCATGAGCACGGCCCTGCTGCGCTGCCATGGGAGCGTGCTCATGTGGGCACCGGTATCGGCTGTGAGCCCTGTCCTGCAGCCATGTGCAGTAGCTGAGCTGGGAGGTGTTCAGTGGCTGTGGGATTCAGAAAAGCTTTATCATTCATGATAAACATCGGTCTTAGTGCGGTCCCACTGCACAGTTCATGAAGAACAGGGTGCTGCTGCTCAGGGCTGGCCGAGCTCCTCATCCTCAGTCTTGCTCTGACTGCTCTGCTGCCAGGCAGGTATAGTTCTGTGCTCATCTTACTGAGTTCCCTTGCACGTAAGCTAAGGGGAGCTTCCGGAGCTGTGACAGCTCTTGGTGACGTCTGGAGGTGGCAGCCTCGATGCTGTGTACAGCCCTGTCTGCGATGGCTCCAGAGCCACCAGATTGTTCTGGGTCGATCCATCCCATGCAGCTGCCACCAGCAGATCTCCTGACCTGCGGCCTCCAAGCCCTGAGCCCCTGGAGCTGTGGGGACACCGCTGGACCCCCAGTGGGTTTCTGGAGCTCTGGGAGGTGGGGCAGGGGCTAGCACAGCGCTGGAAAGCAGCAGTGATGGAGCTGGGCAGGGTGAGCTCAGAGGAGGCCTTCTCTGGAGGCAGCGAGCCTTGCTGCCAGCTTGTAGGCCAGGGATGAAGAGGGCTGGCACGGCCTCTGGCCAGCCGCTTATCTTCTGACCTCTGAGGGCTGCTGCTCCCTCGGAGCCCCGCGGGGCCAGACCTGCTCCAGCCAGCTGAGTGAGGACACGGTGCCAGCCCTGCCTGCGGCGCCAGCTCCGCGGCCACCGGCCAGACTGCTCTGGTGTCTGTAATTAAGCAGTGGGGAACTGGGGTGGCTTCCTTCTCCCTTATTACAGGACTGATCTCCGGCTTGAATGCTGATGGAGCGGGAGGGCCGGGGCTGCTGCAGATAGCACGCCTCGCCCCGTGTGGGTGGGCTGAGCTCGGGTCTGTCGGTGCGGGGGTCTGACTGCTCCAGGCTCCTGGGGCTTGGCAGGAAGGGCCTAGCTTCTTGCTGAAGTAGCACTAATTAGCTGCACGGCTCGTTTGGAAGGCCATGGTCGACAAACTGCTTAGTGTGGGTATCTGGTGCTCAGCGTTGGATATCGGGGCAGAATGTGGCCCACTGCTCTGGCCCAGAGCTGGAACTTTCCTCTGGGAGGGCAGCGACACCCCGGTGGTGAGAGGTGCAGGAGGTGTTGCAAGGCCCATAGATACTGTGTGGGGTGTGTTTGGGCCCCAAGGTGCTTTGGGATGCTTGAACCTGTTTGCTTAATTTCTCTTCAGCTAATCAAGGCTCATCTCTGGGTTCCCCCATCTCCTCCCAGTCTCTTGCACAAGAGGCTTAGGATCCTGGAGGAGTCGGAGGAGAGTTTCTCCTGTTCGGAGGGGGCAGGCACCAACCAGGGAGCTGTAACCTGCGTTGTGATGTGCGCTGCAGCGTGTAAGAGCAGGTGTCTGGCTGAGCACTGAACCCCTCTCAATGTGCAGAGGAAATGGCAGGGGTGAGGTGAGGCCCCTGGAGATGTGCTGGAAAACCCCTGCCTGCAGCAGGAAGGCTGGCTTGGAGCTCTCACGGGGGGCTGGCCAGTGCACTTGGCATCCTCCTGTGTGGTGGAAGGTAATGCCAGGGTCTGCTCTGCAGCCCCACGAGGGTAGTGGGTGCCTCACAGGAGGTGGAGGTGGCTGAGACCCCTCTATCTGTGAGGTGGGCGCTGGTCTCTGCCTGCTGCAGGACCATGCAGTGTGCCAGGGAGGACACCAGGTCTTTCGGAGACCTGGGGACCTTGGGACCCTGCAGATGTGGGTGCTGTTAGCTGAATGCAGTGGGATGTTCTGCCTAACAGCCGTGGGGAAGCTCAGATCCCTTTCATAAGGATCTAGAGCATAGTTCTGCCCTGGCAGAGGTCCTGTTGCTTGCCCAGAGCCTGTGTTAAGGACAGGCCTTACCTTGGTCTGCCAGGGCCAAACTGCAGCGAGCCCTCCAACCGGGGTCTGGAAGGCCCTGGGACCCCTGCTCTGATCTGGGGTCCTGGGTGGTGCTGGAGCCTCAGGTTCAGAGGAACCATGGTGTCTGAGTGCTGTCCCTCTCTGCAGCATGAGATGTAGGTTTGTAGGTGACTGATAGGATCTTCTAATCCCAGCCTGCCCAAAATAGGCTCGTGTTCCACCTGAGATGTGTCTCTGCCCTGGCCCTGCAGTAAGACTGACTCACTGGCTTGATAAGATAAACACAGCTTGAGCAGTCCGGCACCTGTGCTGGGAACTAAACTCTTGAGGGCTCCTCAATCTAGCAAATAAAGGTGTAGCTGGATGTCGTGGTTGAAAGCTGGAACCCGACAGACAAGTTTGGAGCTTGCTCCCTGCCATCAGAGCAGCTTAAAGCTCCGCAGCCCTGGGGAGCTGTGTGCTGCCCATCCACAGCTGCAGCCTGAGCGGCTCTCAGGGATGCTCTTGGTTCCTGCTGTGTTCTTTGGGCTTCTGCTGCTTGCGTCTGGGACCTTAAATACTTCTGATCAGGGAGACGCTGCCAGCAAGTATTGCAAGTGAGTGTTGGGGGATGGAGGTGAAGGGGCAGGTGTCTCACCCCACCCCTGCTGCAGGGAGCTGGGTGTCCCTCCCCAGCACAGAGCAGCGGGGTATGCGTGGGATGGCACGGAGCCAGCACTGATGCTGCGCTAGGACAGGTTTGCTGTTGGCTTGCATGCTGCCCTGGAAGGGTGTTTGTCCTCCGAGCGATGCCGTGGTGGTGCCTGGCAGCACCACGCTTGTCCTTGGGCTTGTGTGGTGCCTGCTGCTGTCCTGTCTGGGCCCTGACCAAAGGAGGGACGCTGGTGAGGGCCCGTGTGGCTCTTTCCACCCAGCTGGGACCTGGCTGGGAAGAAGGTTGCTCCAGCCTGGCAGGAGCCGCACGCTTCCTGGTGGTGGCAGCAGCAATCCTCTGGAGCAGGCTGGGATGGGGACCCGGTGGTTGGGAAGCAATTCCTGTGCCCCTTCCTGGAGGGGCAGGCAGGGTGTCTGCTCGGCAGCAGCCCCGCAGGGGTCAGCAGGGGCTGGGGGCTGCACTGCCTCCTTCCTGCTGCCCTTTGGGCTGGGGTAAGGATGTGTCAAACTGCCCTGCCTGCTCCTTTGGGAGGCTGTGGCTGGATTGCTCTCTGCTGTGCTCCTAGCAAGGCTGGGTGTAGGGGTGCCAGCCCTCGTGCCTGTAATCAATCCTTAGCCTTTTCCTGTGGCTTTATGCCCAGCCTAGGGGTACTGCCCTTGTCTGGAAGGGGGAGAAGTGTCACTGCCACAGAGGACTTGCCTACCCTCTGAGGTGCTGGGCTATGGGATGGTAATTCTCATCAGGAGCTTTTTTGTGCAAGGCTGTGGAGCCAGGACCTCTGAGAACAGCAAGCTGTTACGTTAGCTTCTGAACTGATGGCTTCCGTGTGCAGTGGGTCTGGCAGTGATGCTGTGGTGCTACCCTTCAGGAACCAGCGGGCAGGAGCCCAAAGCGTGCCATAAAGGCATGGCTCTGCATTGCTCTTGGGGACCTCGTGCCAGGGTGAGGCAGAGCAGTGTGCTGGGTGGGTGAGGCTCAGGGACGAGGAGTGGGTAGCACATGTCCTTACTGCAAAGCGGGTGCTGGTATAGAACTGGCTGGAAGCAGTGCTGCCCAGACACACAGGACCTGTGAAGCTGTGCTCAAAGCGTGCTGTTGTGCAGGGCTGTGCTCTGCAGGCTGCTCTCCTGGAGCAGCTGCCTCATCTGCCCTTCCTCTCTCCACAGAGACAGTGCCACCACCATGGAGGGGATCGAGGGGATTGTGACCATGTATCAGGACTTCATGAAGAAAGCAGGTGAGCGTTGGGCTCTGCCCAGCTGCAGGGCAGGTGGCACTGTGCCCGACTGCACAGGGATGTACCATCAGCCCTGCTGCAGTCCGGGTCTGGCTGCATTCTGCTTCTGCCCTGGCATAGATGCAGCTTTGTATTTTGGGGGGCTGCCTGAGACTGTCTTGCCTCAGTGCCTGTCGGGACACCTGTGCCCTCCTGCATCCAGGGTCTCCAGGCAGCCCTGCAGCACAGCTTCGGGCTGTTCCTTACTCAGTCTGATTCGGCTCTCCAGCCTCTGTTACCAGGCTGCCCCCTGCCTGTGCTCCTGTCATAGAACAGGATTTCCATGTCCTTGCCTCCAGTGCTTACTGCTCTGCTCCATGGCTCTCCACAGACCCCCGCATTGCTGACTACCCACTGATGCAGTCCCCGTTCCTTGTGATGGGCATCCTTCTGGCGTATGTCTACTTTGTACTGTCCTTGGGTCCCCGGCTAATGGCAAACAGGAAGCCTTTAAACCTGAAGAAGTTCATGGTGCTATATAACTTCTTCCTGGTGGGACTCTCGATCTACATAGTCTATGAGGTGAGTTGCCAGCAGCAGGCTTTGTCTGGTGTGTGTATATAAAGCACTCCATGCAGGCAGTGTGGGTGGTGGGGAGCTTTGGGGCTGTTCCCTGCCCTTCTGAGCAGGGCTGTGGAAATGCTGATGTGTTGGTTCTCACCCTGATGATGCTCTTGTTGCAGTTCCTGATGGCAGGGTGGCTCACTGGGTACACCTGGCGATGTGATCCCGTGGACTTCTCACAGGACCCCAAGGCCCTCAGGGTGAGTTCTCTTCCCTCTCCTGATGTCAGGACAGCAGGATCACAGCTACCTGCCTGTCTTCTGGGGCAGCTGACTTAGTACCTGGTTATTAGATGGAAGCATTTGGGTGTGGGGCAGCATGTCCAGGTTGAGATGGGTCTCATGTTAACCTCTTGTGTTGCAGATGGTCAGTGTTGCTTGGCTGTTTGTCTTCTCCAAGTTCATTGAGCTGACAGACACGGTGAGTTGCTGGGCAGGCCCTGTGCCGGGGGGAGGCTTGGTCTCTGCTTGCTGGATGGGACTTGGCGTAGGTGCTTCCTTCAACCCTTCCAGTCCAGACTGCCGGTGCTGCTGTCTGGTGTCACTGCCAGGGAGGTCACTGGGCTCTTTGCCGAAGCAGCTTCCAGGGTATTACAGCTCTGGAAGCTGTGGGGTGACCTCGTGTGTGGTGGCAGTGAGCTCAGGGATGAGGCATCACTGAATGAGTGGTACGGCCAGCTCTAGCTGCTGCTGGGGTCGCTGGTCCCTGATGCGTTGGGCTCTCGTTGCAGGTCATCTTCGTCCTGCGGAAGAAGAATGAACAGGTCACATTCCTGCACCTCTTCCACCACTCTGTTCTGCCTTGGAGCTGGTGGTGGGGAGCCAAGTTTGGACCAGGTAAGGTGGAAAGTGGCAGGGTGCACAGCTGGGGGAAGGGTGGGGTTAGCATCAGCTAACCAGAGAAGGGTGTTTTGGCCCTGCTGGGCTCCTGGGAGCTGCTTGTACCAATTACTGCACAGGATTGATTTATGCTAATGGAAACTTGTCTAACAGGGGGAATGGGCTCATTCCATGCCATGATCAATTCCATGGTGCATGTTGTCATGTACCTCTACTACGGGCTCTCAGCAGCAGGACCTGCCTTCCAGAAGTACCTGTGGTGGAAGAAGCACATCACGGCCATCCAGCTGGTGAGTCTGTTGTGGGGCGGGGTGTGTGCCCTCAGCCTCTGTGCATATGGGAGATGCAACCAGGAGCTGTCGCTGTCTCTTCTAGAGCCTCTCACCCTGGGTTTCTAGCAACTCTGCCCTATCATGGCCTCTGACAGGGCATGGGCGCTGCTCAGCCTGCTCCCCTGTGGCCGTGCTCAGAGGGTGATATGCAAAAGCTGCCTTGAGACTTGTCCCTGTCTCTTCCAGCTGCTGCTGGCTGCTCCTCTTCTCATCATGCTTGACCTGTACTTTAGGGTGGGCAGGGAGCCTTCTCCCACTTAGGAAGATCTGTAGTGGGAGATCCCTGGCCCTGCTCCCATGAATAACTTGTCCCTGCCTTTGCCTTATTCCCAGGCTCAGTTCGTGATCGTCTCTGTCCACATCTCCCAGTATTACTTCATGCCCAGCTGCCAGTACCAGTTCCCAATCTTCGTCCACCTTATCTGGATTTATGGGACCATCTTCTTCATCCTCTTCTCCAACTTCTGGTACCAGTCCTACACCAAAGGCAAACGGTTGCCTAGGGTGGCTCAGCAAGCAGCCCAGCACAACGGTAGCAGCATCCATGAGAATGGCACTGTCACCAACGGCAAGGTCAAAGCCAACTAGAGGGCGAGGCCCTCCCAGAGCCAATGAGAGCCCCAGGGCAGAGGCAGCTGGGACCTGTTCCCCTGCTCCTGGGTGCCACTAGTCAAGTCAAGTGCCTACAGACTGTTGTACCCCCGTGCCCAGCCCTGCTGTCCTCTGTCTGCATGCCCAGCCCCTCTGCTCTGAGCAGCCACGGGCGACTTCTCCTGCTCTGGGGAGGGCTCGTGCTGTTCCTAGCTGTTGCTGAGCAGAGAGGCAGCTGCCTGCATCACAGCTGTGGGGCTGCAGTCCCATTCCAGTGTTTCCAAAGGAACTTCCCCCCAAGTGCCTGCATTTGGCCCTTCTGCCTGGGGGCCATTTCCTTCTGAGTAGGACCAAAAAGAAGAGACTGGTCCCTGTCCTGGTGCCCTCTCCTCTTCCCAGGCTCATCAGAGCCTGTGTGGATGAACCGACTTGTCCCTGGTTGCTTGCTGCTCTACCGTGCCTCGTGCCACCTTGTTCCGTGCCACAGTGCTGCATGTCCCTTCTGGTCCCCGTGTGCCCAGGTGGGGGGTCCTGCCCTGCTGTCTGTGCTCAGGCGTGGCTGTGGAGAATGTAGGGGCAGCCAGTACGGGACTTAGGCCCAGAGCTGCCCAGTACAATGCACATGCCCAGTGCCTGGTACGTAGTGGGGTAGTGACAGCCTGAAATGCCTCTGCCACATAAGCCCAGGTTGCCTTGCGTTGCCTTTCTGTGCCTGGGCTGGGTGCTGAGCGTGTGCTCGGCCTGCGGGATCCAGCGGGGCAGCTGGTGGCTTGTTCAGAGTGGGGGAGGCCAGGCTCATCTTGCATTGGACAACTTCCATTCCTGCAAACTCAAGACTTGAGCAATAATTGCCCCTAGAATTTGGCTTCTGTGTGGGCCCAGCCCTGCTCTGGCCTGGTGTGAGCGCAGTGGAGGACGGCTGTAGCGTGCCCATGTGTGGTGTAACAGTGAGTGCCTCTTGCCTCCGTTGATCCTGCTGGGCCTGGGTGAAGGTGCCCTCTGCCATTCAGCAGGGCAATGCAGCAGCTCTCTTGGGCCTGGTGCCCATCACCTGCTCTGGCTGTAACCAAAGCTGTAACAATGGCCTTGAGGATGAGGTGAAGGAGCCAGGCCCAGTCAGATTGGGCTGCTCTTCTATCATAAATAAACAGACAGAAGGAGAAAAGGCTCTGTCCTCTTCTTTTCCTGGCTTGCTGTGCTCTGAAGCTGTTCCAGGTGCTTGGTCCTGCCCAGTGTGGTTGGAGGCAGGGCTGGGAGAAGCAGCTGGTGTAGCAGGTTTGTGCTGGGGGGAGAGGGTGATAGCAGGGTGCTGATGAAGCAGATGGCAGATTGTTTCCAAGCGCTTTGGTAGAGTGGTGCTGAGGGCAGGAAGTGTATCAGGGCTCCTGTTGTGAAAGTGGCTCCACCCTGTGAAAGAATGGCTGGGGTGGAGCAGGGGTGCGGGCTGGGAGCAGGGCCAGGAGAAGCTGCTGCTTTTCAGAAATCCTGTCCTGGCCCCAAGTGCAGAGCTGGGGGATGCAGGTGATGGAAAACAGCAGGACCCCAGCCACTTCCTTTCTTGCAGGAGAGGCAGGGGCACTGCTTAGGTTGAAGGAGTTTCTATCTGAAGTGCCATGGCTGGGGTGGTACAGAAAGCAGTCCAGTCTGGGCTGCGGGGTGCAGCTGCTTCCTTCTTGCTCCTGCTACAATGGTGCATCCTCCCCAGCTGTGTTCTGCTCTTCTCTCTACCAGCTGAGAGCCAGCTTTTCTTCAGGGCTGCCTTCCCCATCACCTTGTGAGGATCAGGACAGCCTCCGTGCTGATTCACAGCTGTGGGGTGAGGTGGAGTCGGTAGCCAGCTCAGGCTGCTGCTCCTGGCTGTGGCTGGGAGGAATGCCTGAGCCCAGCAGGCCTCCAAAGCTGAGTTTCAGTGTAGGTTGGGTTGTGGTGTGGGAGGACTGTAGTGGAAACCCAGCCAAAGCCCTGTGGCTGGGCTTGGTGTCAGAGAAAGCTCTGCAGTGCCCAGTTAGGGCTCATTGCCCTCCTATTAATTAAGCCCTAAAAGGGGGTGAAGCTGTTGCCCTGTGCAAGTGTTCTCCTAATTACTGTTGTTGCTCCCTGGGCCAGGAGTGGCAGGGGAGTTCTGGTCCCTGCTGCAGTGCTGTGTGGTGTTACTTTGGGGCTCAGGAGTCGCTGCTTCAGGAGCTGGAGGAGGCAGTCCAGCTGAGATGGCTCTTTGCCATAGCTGAGCCTCCTTTCCCCTCCCTGCCCCTCCCAGCTGGCTCTTACAGGACTGTCTTTACTTTTGCCCAAAATAGTAACAATGCTTTAAACTACTTACACTTGGTATTTTAAAACAGGGGCTGTTCCCTCCGTGTGCTCTGCTCTCCCTTCCTTCAATTGTTCCAGTTTGCTGTGATCTTTCCATGGGCTGGCTGCAGCGCTTGGTGATTTATACCCTGTCACAGCCAGCACGGGCTGCTGCGCCGAGCTGCGTTCACACCCTATATGGCAGGTTCCTGGGCTCGCTGTGGCAGAGCCCAGCTCCTTCCTCCTCTCACCCAGTGCAGCAGGACTAGGATGGGGCCAGAGGAAGAGCACTGCACTGCATCCCCTTCCAGCAACACTCAGAGTGCTTTCAAGGGGCGTGTGAAGCAAAGTTTCTGAGGGTGGGTACTTGCTATGGATGGAGGCAAGATGAGCCCTGAGGAAGACAAACTGCTATTATGTGGGGCTAGGTGGAAAAACTACACCAGCTTTTAGGCATGCAAAGCCTTTCTTCCAGGGACAGGCCCATATGACAAACAAGGCTCAGCAGTGGATGCCACAGGGCAAGTCTAACTTCCGGCACCACAGCTCTTAAATAAGCAGCCCAGGTCGGGGTTGGGTCAGGCCAAACCTTGTAGCTGGGTTCTTCCTCAGGGTTCCAGCTGCTGCCCAGGGTTTTGCTTCTGAGTTGCCTTTTCCTCCCCTGGCCTTCCTCTGCTCTTCCAGGTGGCTGAACTGGGGTGCACCAACAGCCCCCTGAGGAAGGCGCCTGGCTCAGGTGCTTGCGCTGTACTTGTCCTGCTGAGGCTGTGCCCTGTGTCCACACCAGGCACAGACCTCCCCCTGGTGGAGGTGGAGAGGTGCTGGCTCAGCCTGAGCACAGCACACATTGGTACCACCGCTGTGTGCCTGTGAACACTTTGGTCAGCTTAAACAGTAGAGGCAGGTTGAGAGCCTGGCACCACAGACAGGGTGTTGTGCTAAGAGGAAGGGGAAAAACAATAATCCACCTGCAGCTAGTCACAGGCCCATGGGTGGCACAGGCTGCGTTGTGTTGCTTTGCATAGGCCAAGGTGGTAATCAGGCTGTGCAGCTCCCAGACAACCCCTGGCTGTGCTGAGGCAGGTGCAGTGCCCTGCTGCAGCTGAAGGACAGGCTTGATGGGGCTGGTGCAGCCCCCCAGCCTCAGACAGCACAGCTCCAGTGTGCTGAGGAGCAGAGCAGTTCAGGCCAGGCTGCTCCCTGCTCAGGTAAAGGCTCAAATATGCACCCACGCCAGTTGCAGTAGCATAGCTAAGGCGGGGATTTTCTTAAATGCTGGAAGCTCAAGTTTTGCACCGAGTCTCAGTTGACCACCCTGATTTGTGCCCAGCTTCCCCTTAGCACTAGGTCTTACCCTCAGAGCAATGAGGGCTGCTGTAAAAGACAGCCAGACAGCCACGGGGAGTGAACTGGACTGATGTCACATGGCAACCAGGCAGGCTGTGACAGCATAAACTAACAGCACCTTTGTTTTGCATTAGGCATCACATTTAGTGCATGCCTGCCATCGCCAGCCCCCTGCCTCGCCTTTGGATGGAGTACAGCTGCATTGCTACCCCACCTTCTGCAACAGGAACATTGGGCTCATAAACCCCAGCTACCTGATATTTCTTGAACTCCCTGCAGGAACAGGTATTTCTGCCCCTGCGGACGTCCCCACTCCAGCACACAGGCTGCACACAGCAGAACCAGCGTGCTGGCTTATGCTGCCAAGGTCAAGGCCCCAGACTGCTCCCAGGTGGGCAACCTCTCCCAGTAGCTGTGTGTGGAGGCACACACACACACACACACACACACACACCACAGTCCCTCTCACCCAGAGAGAGAATACAGAAGCTGTTCTTTTAACTCGAGCCTTACTGCTACCCCTCACAGCTGGCTACAAGAGCAGGCAGCAGGTGCCCAGCCCTACAGAAGCTGAGAAGTGCAGGGTATTCCCTCTTACACCCCAGGGCTGGAGCTAGGGGTCAGTTTGATACCAGATAGTAACTTCAGCTTGGGAAGTTACTGCTGCTAAAGCAGAGCCCCCAAGCTGCAGTCTTTCATTGTTACAGCATCCCCATGTGGGGTGCAAGCAAGCTGCAGCCCCACGGGTGAAGCTGCACCTTGTCAGCTCAAGAATGCAGGAGCTGATGTGCCTGCACTACCTGAGAGACAGAAGCACAGCCAGCCCACACCATCAGCTACAACTTCAGGGCTGTGCTGGGCTCAGACTGCCTGCACTGGCTCTGAAGACAGAGCTCCAACTTGCCCAGAAAACAAAACCTCAGGGAAGTGTTTCTTGATGTTCTAGGCCCTGGTCCTTTCTTCCAGGAAACTCCATCCAAAGAAAAGAGCAAACTAAAGCTGTTTATTAACATTTAAAATACTGTACAGTATATAAGCTCATTTACCCCCTTCCCACAGCCACCCTCTGCACTCATCGGATGCCCTGGTGAATGATGCTGGTTTTGGCACTGTTTGCCTTCTCTTTTTCCTTCTTCTTTATGGGGTCCATCTCAAAACAGCGCCAGAACCGCAGTGTTTCATCAGCAGCTGCCGATGCCACTGTTGAGCCATCGGGGCTCATGGTCAAGTTGAGGACTCTCGCAGTGTGACCTGAGGAGGTGTGCAGTCAGGGCTGTGTTTTAAACACAACCACCTTTGCCCACTTCTCCTCCCCTTTTTGCTCCTGTGTGTCCCGTAAGCCCTACAGCTCACACACCGTGCTGCGGGGTTATGAGTGGACATCCTTGGTACACATTTGGAGCATTTCAACATCCCCCAGGCACGCCTCCCTCTAGCGGCATGTCCCTGAGCACCGTTCTCTACCCCTGGTGCTTCAGACCAGACCCGCAGCAGGCTGTTCAAGCTGAGGGTTACACCTGCCCTCCCCAACAGCCCTCCCTTCCCCAGGTGAGGGGCCCAGCCTACCTCGGAGCTCAGTGACCTTGGTCATGGTCGGGTACTTCCATATCACCAGCTGATTCTGTGCAAAGCCATGGCCTGAAATGAACTCCTTGTAGTTTGTTGACCACAGGATAGAGCAGACCTGGGAAGAGGCAGAAATGCAGGTAAGCTACAAGCCACTTGTGCAGACGCTCACCACCAAGGTGTGAGCCCCTGATGCTCCCCCTCCTTTCCTGTGCCCTGGGAATCAGGAGCCAGTATGCGTGTAGGCGTCCTGCCAGAAGGAACTTGTCACCAAGCTGATGCCCGTGTCTCACCTGGGAATGAGCATCTACAGCGCTGAGACAGGTGCCAGAACACACATTCCAGATGCGGATGTGTCTGTCGCTAGTTCCACCTCCAGTGGCTAGAACATTTAACTGCCATGGACACCAGGCCACAGCCTGAGAAAGAAAGGGTTCATTGTAAGTACAAGAGGCAGCCTGTTGTTCCCTAGCTGCACGTCCCAGTGACTGGGCCACAACAGCTCCACGGCAGCCTCCGCACACAGCAGAGCTGTACCCCCTCCCTCCCACGAGGCAGGGGGTACAGCGAGGGCTGCACGTCCACCTCACACACACAGACACGCGCCCAACCCACTGCAGAACCGCACTCACCTTGACAGCGCCCTGGTGCTGCGTGAAGGTCTGTACAGGAGCATAGTCTCCACTGTCCCCCTGGGCGCATGGCCAGATGTTCACTAGGTTGTCGTTGCCACCACTGGCCAGGTAGCGGCCATCTAGAGACCACTTGAGCCCACACACCTCCTGCGTGTGGCCAGAAAGCGTGGCCACATGGTGCTCTGCCACTCTGACATCGTGGTGGTGGATGTGACCAGTCCGTGCCCCACTGCAGAGAGATTTGCAGGGTCAGAGGGGCGCATTTTCACCAAAAGCCATTTCTGTGCTGTTGCATGACTGCCCTTCCTGCTGCTGGGTTTCAGCCAGCATAACCAGCACTACTGCCCTCTTGACACGAGCAAGGCAGCCAGGAAAACTTCATAACTTCAGCACAAAGGGGAAAAGCAGAGGCCTTCCCGAAATCACAACAGAACAGGCTGAGTAAGAGCCTTGAGAGAGGAGGTAAGAACCCCAGAGCAGCTCCTGTAGTTGCTAATCCACACCACTGACAGATCTAGAACAGGAAGCTCCAACAGCTGGATGCTGTCCTTCACACACAGCTTTACCTGGATACAATGTAGTTGTTCCAGCTGAGGGAGCCCACGCGGGAAGAATGGCTGACCATATTTCGGAGACGTTTCTGCTGCTGTATGTCCCATAGCTAGAGAGACAAAGTGGTAAATTCTCCAAAGGATAAGGAAACTCGGCCCTGTTGCTTTGCCCAGGGAACCTTACTACACAGGCTCTGGCATTCAACCTTTTCAGTATGGAAGCAGATAAATTTATCTCATGTATACAGCACAGAAGTTACTCCAGGTGTTGGAAGCTCTGCCTTGCTGCTGCAGTTGGTCACCGACCACAGCTGGATGGGAACACTTCTACCCTGTACCAGTCTTTGAACCCTCAGCATCACAAGACAGAGGCTACAACCACCGGTGGTCCCAGGGCTGCAGAAAGGATTCATTGCGGTGAAGGTCCCTTAAAGCCTTTTGGAGAGTGGCGACACATGACAGCTGGAAAAACACTTTGAATTTGTGTTACTTCCTGGTGACTTGAACACAAGGACACCTTCAGACAATATCTATTGTTGCTGACATGGCAGAGCACACTGTCCTGAGGTGTTCTCTACAGGCCTCTGTCAAGTCACCCACTTCACCCCTCAGTTCTCCACCAAGAGCTGCAGCTCACTGAACTCTAGCAAGTCCTAGAACACTTCCTCCCCCCCAGCCTCAGGGTACAGGCAAGTAGAGTGCACCATATCCTCCTCGTGCTATCCAAGCCTTTGCTTCAAGGCCCCACAGCTTCAGCAACCCCTAGACAGCCCCTCTGGTTTCACTACACTCACCTGGACCTCAGCATTACTTGTACCAACAGCAAGATAGTTTCCTTCTTTAATCCATGACACAGAGGACACGTAATCGTCTGGATGCTCCATCTGCAGCAGATGGATGATTTCCCCAGAAGTACAATTCCACAGATAGACAGAGTTGTCCAGAGCCACTGCCAGGAAGTTCTGAGAGCTCCAGTCAATGAGATTCAGATCTACAGTTTGGAAGAAAAAGCAGGTGACGCAGTGCTGACCTGCAGAGCCCTGCCTACGCACAGGCTACACCTCAGCAGTCAGTGCCAGGCTGGGTGCAAGAAAAACTGCAGCAGCCCAGTTAGAGAAGTTCAGTTCAGATCACACTGATGCTAGGAACTGCACTCCTGTGCAAAGTGACCCCAACACCCAGCGCTGCAGGCTACTCACAATAGTCATTGCGAATCTCCGGTGCATCCAGGATCCGGTCTGGCATTGAGGGAATGTATCTGCCGTTCTTCCTGCTGGAAGTAGGTGTAGTCTTCTGGCTGTAGAGCACTTTCAGGTTATTCTGATAGCCTGCGTGCAAAGAAACAGCTTTGTTGTCCTCAGCTAGTTTCCTCCTGACTGCCCACCCAACTAGAAAACCCCTTCAGTGAAAATGAAGTCCTAGAGAAGAGAACTGCTCAGAAGAGCATCGTGCGCTGCCATCACTGACAGAATTAACTGCTGAGCTAGGGTGGGTTCCAATTCCTTAATCCTGGTATGTTTGGCGACCACTGCTGCACACTTTCTGGCCTAGGGAGTCTAAAGCTTTTGCAGACATCAGGAAGATTTGCCATCTGTAGTACATGTTAACAACTGTCAGTCATCAGCCAACCCTAGGAAACCTGGGAGGGAGACCCAGTGTGCACAGAACTGAGAAGCAGGCACCTGATCCCTCCCATGGTCAAACCCAGGGGCTCTACGTTGTAGCTCCCCAGCTGAATCACTTGCTTAGATCGTGCGTTATACCTTCAGGAGCATTCTGTGGCTTTCCACTGAGGCGGAGGATCTTCGCCTCTTCTACATCAAAGCCATTAAGATTCACTGCCCAGGCTTTCTGTTGCTCCTAGAGAGAGAAACCACACTCAGCAAGACTCACTTCAAATACAAAACCCATGCCACCCTTTAGACAGAACTGCAGCTAGTACAAAATACACCCAAGCCCCTTTCTCCTAGAATCAGGAGGTATTTGGGCTGTGCTGTGGGAGTCAGCTGTACACAGGCAACTCAAAGCAGATTTAGCACAATTTTTCCCCCTCAGACACTGGCACTGTATCTTGCTCAGATTTTCATGCCAAGGAGAGGCAAATTCAGTGTCTCGTGGCCAGTGGGTAAAGCCCCAGCCACAAGGGACCAAATGCTTCATAAACACATTTCGGAGCACAGCGTACCCATTCCAGAATGGCTCCCCATGCAGACATTGTCCTACAACAGCTACCACCAGCAGTTTCACTGTGCACAGGCTCTCAGCTTTGGTCTCTGAAACACGCTCTATTTAAAAGAATCAGTAGCCCAAATTTTGCTACCAGAAACCACATGGACTAAAGTAGAAGCAGAGGTATAAGGCTCTACATTCTTCCCTGTGCATAAGTAAAGATCCTTAGGGAGCAGCTGTGTACCTGTTCCATTCACAGGCACCACAGCTTCCACCTCACCCCAGGCTCCGAAGCCCAGTGCTGGAAGTGGTGGTGCTGTCACCCCTGTATGCTCACTTTTGGAGTCTGTTTCTCATTTAAAGGTCACAGAGGTTGAGGTGTTTGGCAACGACTATGATACTAAAGCAGTGTGCTCACCTTCTTGGTAGGGGAGTCTTCAGCAGGGTCATTCTCTTTGGTTAGGAGGAAGTTGGCCACGTCCATCTGCATAGTGCTGCGGTTGGGAATATAGCGGTCCCCCCCAGCTTTTGTTGGGGTGCTCTGAATTTTGGATCCAGATTTACCTGCATTCACACACACACATTGTCTTAGAGGTATTGAACAGTCTGTATTAAAGCTCTCAACAAAACCAAACCAGCATTCTACCAGCACAGCCTGCGTTACATCCAGCCTGACAAGTCCCACGACCTTATCAAGGCTCAGAGCACACAACCCATCCAAGTCACAGCTGTCTCCTATTTCTTGCCTCCTCCCTACCTCCGTGTGGAGCGGGCACCAAGCTCTGGTCAGGGACTAACAGCAGATAACACCTTAAGCTCTTGTGCAACAACATCTCCGGAGCTCAGAGCTAAGGGAGGACGGGCCGCTGCGGCAGTGCATTAAGCTGCCAGCAGGCGCAGCCCTCCCACACGAGCCCCAGCGCACATCTCACCGGCCTCCGCGGCTCCCAGCCCCAGCACACGGCGCTCTGCCCACCCAGTGAGAGAGGGGCGACCCCCGGGGCCGGGCCCCAGCCCCCCACCTCACGTCCGGCCAGCAGCCCCCCAGCCCCCCGCACCGCCTCTCACCGGGGGTCCTGCCCGGCGTCTTGCTGCCGCTGGGCAGGCGGTTGGCCGGCTTCATGGGCGACACGCCGGGCTCGGTGCTGGGCCCGGGGGCTCCGCTCTCCTTGGCCTTGCGCTGCCAGCGGGCGAGCGGCGCGTTGGGGATCGGCGTGTCCAGCTTCAGCAGCCCGTGCAGGTCCGCCTCGAACACCAGGTGCGCCATGGCGCTGCAACGGGGGCGGCAGCGGCCTGCCGGGGGGGCCTCAGCGACAGGACCCCCCCTTCAGCCCCGGAGCAACCCCTTCAGCCCCGGGGACCCCTCCGTCCCCTCAGGGTTCCCCCAGTCCCTCAGGGCCACCTCAGCCCCACTGGTCCCCTCAGGAGCCCCCCCGGTCCCCTCAGGAGCCCCCCCGGTCCCCTCAGGAGCCCCCCCGGTCCCCTCAGGAGCCCCCCCGGTCCCCTCAAGGATCCCTCCTCAGCCTCCCCCCCCATCCCCTCAGGGTCCCCTCTCAGCCTCCCCCCGTTCCCTCAGGCCGCCCCCCAGCCCTCTCAGCGCCTCACGGCCCTCACCTCCTGTCCGCTCGCGGCTCGTGCCCCGCCGCTCCCCTCAGCCCTTAAACGCCCCGCAGCCGCCCCCCCCTCCCATTGGCCCTTTCAAACCCAAACCGCCGCCCGTCGCCATGGCGACCCCTCCCGCGCGCCGCGCCGCCATTGGCAGCGGGAAAGCGGGCGGGGAAAAAGTGGGCGGGGCTCCTCCCGGCCCGGCAGTCGGTGGGTGGCGGGGTACGGGCGGGGTGGGGTGTGCTGTCGCTCTTGGGGGCGGCGCGAAGGAAGGAGGAGGCAGGGTGATGGCGGAGCGGTCGGTGTCGTTTATTGGGGGGGGGGGGGGGCTCAGGGCGGCCCGCGCGGCTCCCAGCCGCTGACGAGCAGGTAGGACTGGTTGGCGATGTCGGTGCTGGGCGCCCCGGCGCGGGGCAGCGGCCGGCCGGCGTCGGGGTCCGGCGTGGGCGGTGTGAGGGCGGCCGGCGGGGCGGGCAGCACCTCCAGCAGGCAGGGCAGCACCGCCTCCTCCGGCGGCTGCTTGTAGAAGGCCTGCGGGGGGCGGACGGCAGGGCTCGGGGCGGCCCCGGCGGCTGGGGGGAGCTGGGGGGGGTCCCGCAGCCGATCCCGTCCCGTCCCTCACCTGGCCGTGCTTGCCGCCGTCGCGCAGGAAGCTGCCCAGGGCGCGGTGCAGGTCGGGGATGGGCGGCCACAGCCGCTGCTTCACGCTGCTGAGCGCGGAGGGAGGCGGGCGTCGAGGACGGGCACCCCCCCGGGGCTTCGCGCTGCCCCGGGACCGGCCCTGCCCGCAGCCCCCCGCGGCCGGCCCGGCCTTACCTGTAGAGGGCCGGGAAGGTGCAGCGCAGCCCCAGCAGCGCGCCCGCGAAGGCCAGCGGCAGCACCGTCACGCTCGGGATGATCCAGCCTGCCTCGGGGGAGCAGCAGCCGAGGTGCTCAGGACCCCGGGACCCCACGGCACCGCCAGCCCCGCGCTCCTCGGCACACCTCCGGCACCCTTACCCGCATCGGCCGAGACGTCGACCACGACGGCTTTGGACCAGGCGCTCCAGCTGCCCTGGTACCGAGGCCCGCCGGGCCGGGCTCGTACCTGGGCACGGTAGCGAGCGCCCGGCCGCAGGTCCAGCACTTCTCTCCTGGCCGCCCGCGGGACCTGCAGGACCTGCGGGGCAGAGCCCAGCTGGGGACGGGGCTGTGCGGGGACCCGGCTGCTCCAGGGTGAAGGCCCGTGTGTTACCTTCCAGTCGGGGCTGCTCTCGGCGGCATAGCGGACCTGGTAATCCAGCTGCTCTGCCAGCTCCTCCAGGGGCGGCAGCCACCGCAGGCTCAGCTGGCCCTGGGCCACCACCGCCTCCACCAGCTGCGGGGCCTCCGTGAGCACTGCGATGATGGTGGATGTGTTACTGGCACCCTACCCTGGTGCCCTGTCCCCAGCAGCTGAGCAAGGGCCGGGGCTGTGCTGGCACTGGGACTGACCGGCCTGGTGCAGAAAGAAGGGCTCCTTGAAGTAGCTGAGCCCGGGCAGCACGTGGGGCCGGGTGACGTTCAACAGGACGGCGATGGCGCTGTTGTTGCTGGGCTGGAAGGTACAGGCTTGGGCTCCCTGCATCCCCACGCTGGCCTCCTCGCAGCGCTGCCACATGTCTTCCCTGCACGGTGAGCGGGCAGCCTGTGAGCCCTGTCCGGGTGGCACCACTGCCCTCACCCTCTGCCAGCCCTGCTCTGGGGCAGAGCCCCCTGTCCCCCAGCCAGCACTGCCTCCCTCCTGCTCATGCCCAGGAAAGTCGGGGTTGAAGCAGCAGTATGGCTGGGGGAGGTGGCAGGGAGGTGCGAGGCTGATGCTGGTGGAGTAGGACACGGTGCCTGGTGGCATGGTGCAGGACATGGGACGCTCTTCTGCTCCATGCCAGCACTGCGTCCCCGCCGTGCCCCTCACCTTATGCCAGCCCCACGTGGAGTCTCCTGGTAGAAGAGCTCATGGGAGCTGCTGTGCTCTGCGGGGTCCCAGCTCCACTCACAGTGCACGTGCTGCAGGTCAGGGGTGCTGCAGCACAGCCCGATGTCCCCTGGGCAGGCGAGAGCCGGGGCAGGGAGGGGGCTGCTTCCCCTGCCCTGGCCCCCCGAAACCCAGCTGCTGCACCTCGCCTACACCAGGACCTACTCCCGGGTGTGGGCGCCTGGCAGCCCCCGGTCGCTCACCGGAGGAGTGTGGCGTCTCCGCGGCCACCGCCTGGGACCAGGGCCCCCACACGCCGTCCATGGAGGTGCCGTCAGGCTTGGTGCGTGCCTGGATGTGGTACCTCACCCCCGGCCGCAGGTGCTGGAGGACCACCCAGGTGTCGGCCTGCACTAGCCCCTGCAGGAGAGGTGTGAGGCTTTGGGGGGTCGCTGTGTCCCCCGAGCCCCCCAGCCCCTGTACCTACCTGCCCTGCTTGCGGGGAGTCTGCGGCTCCCCGGGCCATGGGCGGGTGGGTGCTACTGCTCAGATGTGTGTGGGGGTCCCCATCCCCGGTGTGCTGCTTGCCGGGGTCCCACGCTGTGCCATGGGGCATCCCTGCAGGGCTCACGGCGCTGTAGCGCACCTCGTAGAGGAAGAAGTTCGGGTAGTCAGCAAGTGGTGGCTGCCACGACACGTGGAGCTGCCCCGTGGCTCCGGCCCAGCGGGCACTGATGTTCACCGGGGGGGCGATGAGACCTGCGGGGAACGTGCCACGGCGTTCCCCTCCTGTGGCAGCCCCCACACGGGCACCCCCGGCCCTGCTGAGGCACGAGGTGCTGCCAGCCCTGGAAAGGACCCAGGTGCGGGGACAGTCCCGGTGCCCTGGTGTTGTGCCGGGGGAGGGACTCACCCACCACCTCCACGCTGAGCTCCCGCTGGTGCCTGGTTTGGTTGGTGGTGGCGTCCAGGACGAGGACGTGGAGCGGGGTGAAGAGCCGCACGTCCTGGCTGGGGAAGGCGCAGACGTGCCGTGTCCCGCCGGCCTCGCGGCGCTGCGTGGAAACTGTGCATGCCGTGGACATGTCCCTGAGGAACAGATGGGGTCCTCCAGCACCCCGTGCCTGGGGCCAGGTGGAGGAGAGGGCATCTGGGGCATGGCACCGAGGTGTCACCCCGCTGCACTCCGTGTGCCGGGCCAGGCCATGTCCCCACCATGCCTTACCTGCTGTACCAGTAGTAGAAGTGGCTCATCCCGCTCGCCTCCTCTTCCTCATCCCAGAAGCACGTGAGGTCCTCAAAGGAGCGGGAGAAGCAGAGGATTTCCTCAGGCACCTCCTCCAGCAGCGCAGCGTCTGGCAGGAGGGTGGGCATGGAGCACCCCCAGGCACAGCGCTGTCCCCAGCGTGTCCCCATCCCACTGAGCCCCTGCCAGGGTGGCACCGCAGGGAGGGACACGCACATCGCCGCGACCAGGGCTGGAGGCCCCGCTCCCCCTCCCCAGCACGCAGGGTCCTTCGGGACAAACAACCATCCGAAAATAGCCCTGCGGTTGGAGGGGGCTCGGCCGGCCCTGGAGATCAGCGGGAAGCACCCTGCCCGGCTCACGCCGGAAGGTGCGCGGAAGTGCGATAAGGAGGAGCAGTGCCCCAGGGGCCTGGGGCTGGCGTGGGGGCGCACGGCTCTGAGCATGGGGGGGTGTCAGCCCTGGCCCCGGGGTCTGTGGGGGGCTCTGGGTCTCTGCACCACTTCCTCCCGGTTGTTGCAGGGGTAAACTGGAGTGTCACACCCCTGCACTGCCAGCTGAGCCCTCTCCAGGGGAAGAGTGAGCCTAGGAGTACCACGGTCCCCCAGTGTCTTTGCCAGGTGTCCCCTCGCTCTACCTGCCCCTTACCTTGCCCTGACCCCTGCTCCTGTTCCTCCTTTCCCAGCTGAGCATCGCCTTCCTCCCCCAGCCCGCGTCCCCTGGCCGCAGACCACAGCCGCTCCCCGCTAGCCTCCTCCGTACCTGCTCTTCCCTTTTCGCACCAACCCAGCCCCCCCGGCCTGCTCTGGCCTCCTGCCAGCGCCGTGCCTCCCCCAGCCCCGGGGGACAGGATGGGACAGGACAGGGTGGCTGGGTCCCTGCAGCCTGGTGGCACCGAGACCTGTGTCCCCCTGCTCCGAGGCGCTGCAGTACCCGAGCATCTTTGCTCAGTGCAGGCAGTTTCCTAGGAAGGCTCACTGCTCAGCCCTGCGGCCAAAGCGCCCTCAGGCATCGCGCTGGCAGCACGGCAGCGGTCTCGGGGTGTAGAGAGGCTGCAGGCAGTGGCTGATCCCAAGCCACACCATGGGTGGGTGTGAAAAGATGAAGCACGAGATGAACAGTTCTGTTCAGTTAAAGCTTTTTATGGTGTTACAGAAAGGGTTAGACCTATGGAGGGGCTCAAAGGCCATGCGGATGGACCTGAGGCTGACAGAGCTGTGCAGCAGGCAGCAAAGCAGCAGGGAGCCCGGTGGGGCCAGCTCATGGCTGGGTGGGAGCGTCCCAGCGGGGAGGTAAGGTCACGGCGCTCAGGGCTGCATGCTGCCAGGCCGGCACAGGAGCACCGTGGTGAGCCAGCAGTGCGGCTGCTGTGCTGCAGTGCAGAGCCGTGATGGGATTTTGCTCTGATCTTGTCATCGGGAGCCCAACATGATGCCACACAGCTGGCAGCTGCCACCCCAAAACCATTCCTTAGGGCTGCCAGGTTGTTCCTGCAGTGAGGGAGGCACCCCATGTGTGAATGGGGCTCCATCGCCCACCCCGAGCACACGTGGGTGCCCCCTCCCCGATCCCGCACCTCCCTGCCTGCTGCGGGGGTCTCGCTGCTCCCTGCCCGGCCAGCATGCCAGCTCCCCTCTGACACTCCCAGGGGGGAAAAAAGGCCCCCAGGTCCTACCTTGGGATGTCACCAGCTCGGGGGCCATCGCAGGGCTGCGGAGGCTCAGCAGGACCACGGCGAGCAGCGAGGGCAGCCAGCCCCAGCACAGGCAGGCCGCCATCCCGCGTGCCGCGCTCGGTGCTTCCCGGCGCCCCGGCTGCTGCCGCGACTCGTCGGGGCGATACCTTTATCTGGGAAGTGTCGGCTGTGCAGCTCAGGAAGCCTGGCTGGAGGCTCCCCCCGCCCCATCGCCGGCACTTCCCCGTGCCCAAAACCACCGTGCCGCGGCCCCTGCGCCGCCAGCCGCAGCGCCAAGAGACTGCTCCCATCAGATAGGCGCCACGTCCTGCCCCTGTGGCTACCGGCACGCCGGGAGGCTGGGGTGGGAAGAAAAACAACCCCTGAGAAAGCAGCGAGGCCCCTGCTTGGGGCTGGGCAGGCTGCTGGTGCTCTGCGACACCCGTGTCCTTGCTGGCACATCGGAGCGTGGGGCACGGGGCAGTGGCTTCAGTTCCATCCCAGCCCTCGCTGCCCCTTGCAGCTCTGCATGGACCCGCTCTGTCTTGCAGCACCATCCAGGGCTGGGCAGCTGCTGGCACATGTCCACACCGTGCTGTGGGTGTGTTGGCATCTCCTTACCCCACAGGGGATGGGGGCAGCACTGCCGGCCTGGGGGCATGGAGGGAAGGGGGGGAGCAGCCAGCACCAGTTTGTCACAGTTGAGTTTTGTCAAACCAATCCCACTTCCTTCTCCCTCCAGTGACTGGGCTTTGCAGTCAGAGAGGCAAAAACACTCGAAACTCAAGAAAAAAACTGAAACTTGGTTTCAGCACGGCTGGTGGTGCTGCCCCATGTGCCATTCCCAGCAGCACCCTCAGTGCAACGAGGGACACGGCACCGGGCAGCCTGCAGGGGCTGGCCCTGGTCACCTTTTCACTGGGCACCTCAGTGACGGAGCAGAGAAGATCACAGAATCACAGAATCACCTAGGTTGGAAGAGACCTCCAAGATCACCGAGTCCAACCTCTGACCTAACACTAACAAGGCCTCCACTAAACCATACCACTAAGCACTAAATCTAAATGTCTTTTAAAGACATCCAGGGACGGTGACTCAACCACTTCCCTGGGCAGCCTGTTCCAGTGCCTAACAACCCTTCCAGTAAAGAAGTTCTTCCTAATATCCAACCTAAAAGATGCTCACTGATGGCTGCAGCTGACACCAAACAGCACTGGAGGCCGGAATGGGAAATCAAAATGGTATTGACACACAGGTGGGTGCCGGCAGTGGCCGCGGACAAGCCCTGCTCCATGGGGACAAGCTGGAGGACCGGGCTTATTCCCATGGAGAGCCAGCTGAGGGGACACTGGGGCTTGTCTGGGGACACTGGGGCATCCCTGGGGCAGAGCACCAGGACGGCGACAGAAGTCACTGCTGCGGCAGCAGAGCAGCAGACACCCTCCCCTCTGCCAGAGCCGGCTGTCCGTTGCACTATGTTTATTGACCATAAAGCATAGCTGTTGATTTCTGAGGGGCTAGTGCCGAGCTGGTGGCCACGCACAGTCCTTCCTCCTGCGCCGGGGCTGCCGTGTCCCACGCCGGCAGCGATGCTCGCAGCTCCGCTGGCACCAGAGCACGCCGAGAGCTGCGGGGAAGGGAGCTGCCAGGACTCTGCTTCCTTCTCGCCCCAAAATTTGGGTACTTGTGTCCTGCCAGGGCTGTGACATCCCCTGGTTCCTGGGGGCAGAGCCCTCTCCTGCCCTCTCTGCTACATGCAGCTGGCGTTTGTCCTTCGGGGCTGTCCTCGCGTGTCCTCCAGCAGTGTCGGTGCTGGGCCAGCGCTGCTGACACGTGGGGAGGTACCCGGAGGGGATGGCACCGTCCTGCATGAGGAGGGCACTCTGCAGGTGCCACCAGCGTTTAACTGCTGTCACCCGGCGGGGACAGGCAGCCTCTTGTCCCCGCGGTGCTGTCCCGGCAGGCTGGGGGCCGGCGTTGTCCCCCTGCGGCGTGGAGCCGGGCGCAGCCTCACGCCTCCTCGGCGGTGGCGTCGATCCCTGCGTAGGTGAAGTTCTCGAACAGGGCCATGTTCACGTAGGCCTGCGTGGGAACCCGAGTCAGGAGCGGGACGTGACAGTGACCATGTCCCCACTCCCTCCTGCACCCGCTGCTCACGGGCACGGGGCTGGAGCCCGCAGAGCTGCTGGGGGGAGATGCTGGGGTGCTCTTGGTGGGGTTGCACAGGGATGGAGGGCAGGTGGCCCCCCTGTGCCCCGTGTCCACTCACCTTCCGGGCCTCCAGCATGCGGATGAGCTGCATGGAGATCTGGGCAAAGGGCGGCCGCTCGTAGGGGCGGTCACGCCAGCACTGCCGCATCAGCTCGTACCTGGGGACAGAGCCCGGGCGGTCAGCGTGCGTGGAGTGGAGCGGGTGGAAAAGCTGCTGGGGGAGACGGGGAGGAGCAGGTGGGAGGCTAAAAGCAAGGGGAAGGAGGTTTGGGGTGTGCAGGGGACTGGCCAGGAGCTGCCAGAAGCCAGTGAGAGCCCCCAGGAGTGGCGGGGGGGACACGGGGCACTCTGCCCACTTACACCTCGTCATCACAGTTGCGGGGCTTCTCCATGCGGTAGCCCTGGGGCAGCTTCTCGTAGAGCTCGGCACACGTCATCCCGCAGTACGGAGTTCCCCCTGTGGCCACAGACACGTGTCCTCATCCCCCCGACCCAGACCCCCGGGGAGGATCCAGTGTTGTTCACCCTGTCCCTGGGACAGTGCCCAGGCTCCTGTCCACCACCCCTTTGGGTTGTCCCCTCCAGGGCTGCAGCAGGATGAAGGCTGTGCAGACCCACAGGGACCCAAGCAGGCACAGCAGACAAGGAGGAGCCTTACCCAAGCTGACGATCTCCCAGAGCAGGACGCCAAAGGACCACCTGAAACAGCGGGAGGTGAGGCTGGGACAGAGCCGGTGGCAGTGTCCCACTTGTGGGTAGGGGGACAAACAGACGGGGTTCGTGGTGGGATTGGATGGGGCCAGGAGGGCAACCAGGGCTTGGGCAGAGCCCGCAGCTCCCCAGGGATGTACCCGCTGCCCTGGAGGGACAGAGGTGGACATGTATGTGCCCTGACCCCGGTGTCTGTGGACTTACACGTCGCTCTTGGTGGTGTACACGCTGTAGTTCAGAGACTCAATGGCCATCCAGCGAACTGGCAGGCGGCCCTGGGGAAACAGGGAGTGACCATCAGGGGACATCCCATGCAGGGAGGTGTGGGCAGCTGGCATCCAGCTGGTCCCAGCATGCTGGGGTGTTCCCACTGCCAGGGGGTCCTGCCCACTTTATCTGTGCAGGCCCCATGGAGTCCCCTAGCCCCCGCCTCACCATCGTCTTCTTCACGTAGACCTCCTCCCCTCTGGAGAGGCCAAAGTCGGCGATCTTGGAGGCCAGGTTTTCTCCCACCAGGATATTCCTGGCTGCCAGGTCCCTGTGGATGAACTGAGAGAGGCCAGCAGTGAGCCATTGTGGCACGGGAGCACACCCCTGCCCTTGTATCCCCGGGACAAACCTGCTTCTCGCTCAGGTACTGCATCCCCTTGGCCACGTCCGAAGCAAACTGGAGGAGCTGCTGGGAGGTGAGGGTGGACGCAGTGCCGTGCTCCTTGGCAAAGGCTGGGTCAGTCTCCAGGACTCTGCTTTTGCGGAGGAAGTCAAGGAGGTTTCCGTAGGGGGCATACTCGATGGCAATGTACAGGTAGCCTGCAGGCAGGAGGAGGCAAGGCTCGTGGGGCTGTGCCCAGGGGCAGGGAACACCCAGCAGGGAGCAGGGGACAGCCCTCACCCTTGTTCTCGCAGGCCCCCAGCAAGTTGATGATGTTGGGGTGATGGCCCAGCTTGCACAGCACCTCCAGCTCCCCGGCAAAGTCCCGGTGGTCGTTCTCTGAGGCAAACTCTGGAAGCAAAGCAGGGATGCACTCCTTGGTCCTACAGGAAGGACCCTTCCTCCTCTCCTCCATGGGCATCTCCTGCCCCTCCTCAGCCCCAAGTGCTGCTCAAGACCCACCCGTGTCTCCCCATGCCCTCTGCCCTGCCCGCCCCACGGCAGCACTCACCCTTCAGCATCTTGATGGCAGCGTTCATCTTCAAGCCATCCTTTTTGATCATGGCCCTGATGACCTGCCCGAAGTTCCCCTCCCCGATCATATCCTCGAACTTGATGTCCTCCCACTCCAGGATGGGGTAGCTGAGGGGCTCGGGCTGCGGCTTGGGCCTACGCGTCAGCGTCAGGGTCCCCGAGTTGAACTGCAGGATGGTCTCTTCGCCCTGCCAGACGGGAGCGGGTGAGGTTAGAGGCACCGGGCACCTCTCTGCCCCGCGGCGGAGCCGGCAGGGCAGGCGTCGTGGGCAAGGGTGGGCTCCGCACCCTCTCCATGTGGAGGTGAGGCCTGGCTGCATCCGGACTGGAGGCTACGGAGCGTGACCTGGATCGGGCCGGGACGTGGGGAGCTGGGGACACCGTCCTGGCGGGGCAGGCGGCACTCACCGAGCCAGACTGGTACGTGAAGGTGCGGCGCCGGTGGAAAAAGTTCTTCTTGATGAGGAAAAGCGCCAGGAGGGCAAAGAGGATGGTGAGGCAGGTGACGGACACGGAGCCGACGATGGCCAAGAGCAGCTGCTGGTCTATCCCCGACTGCTCGGTGCCCTGGCTGCCCAGGCTGGGCGGCACGCTCAGCGCTCCTGCCGAGAGGAGGGAGGGAGGATCGTGGTCCACGGCTGAGCCCTGCATCATGGGGCTGCACGGATGGCTGAGCACCGAGACCTCGGCCCTGTCCCAGCACCCCGGGAGCCCATGAAGGCACCAGAGCCCACCCCTAGCTCCCAGTGGCACAGGGGGAAGCTGGTACTGCCCAGACCCTGCCAGCAACTCATCAGTTTCTGGACCTGCAACCAGATCTGGTTCCTCCCTGTGTTTCCACAGCCAACAGCCCTTTTTGTGCCACCTCTGTCCTGCCCCTTGCACACCACGGCACCCTCTGACCAAGGCAGAGCCACTCAGGAATAGGAGGAGCAGAAAGTCTGAAGACATACACAAGTGTTTGGGCTTGGGTTGCTGCTCCAGAGGTTACCACGAGCGGCCCAGCCTCTCTCTACTGACCCAGACACTGACATCGAGCTCCAGCAGAGAGCTCCAAGCTCCCGGGGTGAGGTGGGCAGCAGGGCACGGCAGGTCAGCGGTGGGGCTGTGAGGTGACACCTCCTGCCGAGGAGCTGTGGTGCAGCCCCGGGGACACCCCACTCACCGTCCCCCAGGGTCTTGGCTTTCACAGGCTGGCTCCACTCCCCCGGGACGTGGGAGTTGGCCCGGACACGAAACTGGTAGGTGGTGCTGGCGTTGAGGCCCCCGACGGTCTTGGTGGTCTCGGCGCCGTTGTCGGTGTCAATCCACTGGGGCTCGCTGGTGCCCCCCACCTGCTGCAGCTCCACTATGTACTTGGTGATGCCCCCGTTGGGGTACTCGGGGACCTGCCAGGAGAGCCTGACGGCCGTGTCAGACACAGACTCTGCCGACAGCGACCGTGGGGAGGAGGGCCCTGGGAGGAGGAGAGGAGAGCGTCAGTCCCAGCATGGGGCTGCCGGTGCTGCAGGGGCTGAGCGCTGGACCTCTCGTCCATCCCTTTGCTGTCTCGAGCAGCAGCAGGCCACTGTCTGCTTCCTGATGACCCTGTGTGGGCTGGGAGCTGGCTTTCCAGCCACCTTTCAGTCTCACCTTCTTCCCTGGATCTGCCCCTTGGTCAGACCACCTCCCCGGTGTTCTGCCTCCAGCAGTTGCCAGAAGTGGGTGGGGATGGGAGGGTGGAACAGCAGGACAGGGCTGCACCCCCTTCTCCCAGCCTCAGGCACACTCAAGCTCGATGTCTCTGTACTGAGCACCTCTTGGGATATTTTCTTTCTTCAGCTCTTACTCACACATGATGTTTTTTTATCTTTCCCACTTCCTCCTCTGAGCCTTGCCCACATCCTAAAGCACACATCCCGCAGTTACCCGAGGCTCTCACAAGCACAGAGCAGCGGGAGCACTACATCCCCCTGCCTGACACGCAAGAAGCCTTCCCAGCAGGTACCAGGCTGCGCTGAACCTCACTGAAGTCACACCTTCTGCGCTCCTTCCCCCTCGTCTGCCAGAAGGCTTGGCCAGGCTGACGGGACGTGACCACCCAGTGAAATCACCAGGGTGAACGCAAACAAAACGAATATTTTTTTTTTTTTTTTTTTTTTTTTACACAGAATATAATTATATTGAGGAACTTGTCACTACGGGGTGTTGTAAGGGCAGCAAGTGTAGGCAAGCCCAGCAAGGTGAGGGCACAGAGGACAGATCTGTTTGTAGGCATCACATGTCACAACCCGAACGCCATGCTCAGCTTAGGATGTTTCTCAGCTGCTTGGAGTTGGAGGCTGTGGTGCCTAATGAGGACACAAGGACCGATTTTGTCCTCCACCTGCATCTACCTACCCCCAAGCAACGGTGGTCTTCCAGAGCTGGGTTACAGGAGCAGCCAGACCTGGGCATGGTGGCTGTTACATTTATAGCTGATTTATTGCTATAATTCCCTGGATTTTTTCTTTTTCTCCTTTCTAAAGACAGGTTCTGCACTTCACCTCCCTTCTTCCTCCCCTTTCTCCATGAGGTGCAGGTAGGAGATGGTCCCCCAAAGCCCCCTGTGCTCTGGGGTGAGCGTGCCTGTGCCCGG
Source organism: Nettapus auritus (assembly GCA_011076525.1). Taxonomy (NCBI): domain Eukaryota; kingdom Metazoa; phylum Chordata; class Aves; order Anseriformes; family Anatidae; genus Nettapus; species Nettapus auritus. The sequence goes on along the minus strand of CM021772.1, from coordinate 20,437,290 downwards.
CCCCGCGTGGTGCCCACCTTTGCTGTTGATCATGACCTTGTAGAGGTCGGAGGGGGGCCCCAGGCTGGTGCAGTGGTACAGCAGCACCTCCAGCCCGTACTCCTTGTTGAACTCCAGGTCTGCGATGCGGGCGGAGAGCACGGAGATGGACGTGATGTTTTTCTCCCAGACCAGCCGCCTCGCAGAGTCGAAGAGACGGACGATGAACCCGTGTGCTGGCTCGTGGTTACTTGGCAATTTCCAGTTGACGTGAAGTGTGTTTTTCTCCTCGATGGACCAGCCTTCAATCACAGGCTTGACTGTGGGCTCTGTGAAGAGAAAGGCAGCAAAAAGTGACCACATGCCAGCCCTGAGGCTTGGTGGACCCTGTGCCATGCAGGGTCGGGTTTGGGGTCAGAGGGATGGGGGCCCACCTAGGCACTCAGTCACCATGACGGCCTCGGGTCCCTTGCTGCCCTCCCCGCCGTCCCCCGGCCGGCTCAGCTGCACCTTGACGACATAGGCAGTCACCGGCCGGAGGTTCATCAGGGTGATGTTCTCGCTGTTGTCAACTGTTGGCCAAGAGGATATGTCAAAGCCATGCCCCCCACCCACAACCTGCCCCACCATCGGTGTCCTACTTGGCATCACCACAAAGGGCCCCAGGGTGTCCTGCTGAGTGGGATGGAGACCTCTGCCCACCACAGGCCCCCCCACCAGGTCCTACCTGTGAGGACAGGCACATACCCACAATAGAGGACCACACCGAGGTGTCATCCTTGGGCTTGTAGAGCAGCTTGACGGAGACGATGGGTCCATCACCAGAGAAGCAGTCCACAGGTGACACCACGAGCTGGCGGCTCTGCTTGGCCAGCAGCCGGGGGGGGCTCAGGGGTGCTGGGGGCACTGGGTGTGAAGGAAGGAACAATACCAGTGGGACCAGGAGCAATGAGGAGCAGAGTGTGGGGACATCCACCACCTCTCAGCTCTTTCCAGCTTTGTCAGGGAAGGGAAGACCCCAACAAGTGTCTTATCACCACCCAAACCTGTCTGCTGGCACTGTGACACATGATGGGTGGCATCTAGTCCAGCAGGGGGGTCACATTGCCACACCATGCTCCAGCAACCCTCACCTCGGATGTTGACCTTGACTTTCCGGCTGTCCTGGCCCCCGGTGGTGGAGACTCTGCACTCCCAGAGCCCTGCGTCATCCTTCATCAGGCGCCGCACCTGGAACTCGCAGGTGATCTGCCCCGGCTCGATGATGGCTTTGACCAGCTGCGGGCACAGAGGAGCCATCCATCACTCCCTGAGGCAGCCCAGGCCAGTGGGGAGACCGCTGATTTTGGGGGAGCCTGCAACATGGGTGCAGGGCCAGAGCCCAGGGATGGTAGCGGGGCGAGGACATGGGGTGGTGTGCAGTACCTTGAGCACGGTGCCGTCAGCCTTGCGCAGCTCCACGCCGTCGCTCGCGGGCAGGGGGTTACCGGTGGCCACGCAGCTGATGATGGGCTCTGAGCCCAGGTTGAACTCCAGCTCCGAGGCCAGTTTGATGATCTGGGGGAAGCGGTCTGGTGCGGAGAGATCAGCGTTAGGGCTGGTCGTGCTTTGCCCCATGCACCAGAGATGCTCAGACCTTTCCCCATTCACATCTGCAGTGGAGCTGGTGCTGGGGGTCGTGGCTGACCTAGATCCCACCCCATTCTCCAGGCACAGCAATGCTCTCAGCACAGCTAATTGGTGAGAGCTGGAGTACACACTACCCTTGTGGCTCAGCACCCTGGTTTTTATGGGGCTGGGGGCTATTTCTGCCAGCAAAGCGGGCTGCCCACCCAGCTGCGTAGGCTGGCACCAGCTCCCACCATGTCCCCATGAGGAGCTGGAGCCCCCCTGCAGGGGAGAGAAACCCGTCACAGCCCCTCACCAGCCTCACCTGACTTCTCGCAGTGCTGCCCGTGCCAGCCCGCGGGGCAGACGCAGCCGCTGAAGCGGTTACATGTGCCCCCGTTCCGGCAGGCGCACCCCAGGGCGCAGTCGGGGCCGTAGTATCCCGGGGGACAGGCTGTGGGAAGAGAAATGCCCACTGCTTTCCCCAGCCACAGTGTGCTGGTGGTCCCATGCCGGGGCTGGGGTCCCCACACAGGGCCGGGTGGCGGATGCCCGCATCCCTGTACCTTGGTTGCAGCGGGAGCCTCTCCACCCCGAGGCACAGGAGCAGCCGTAGGGGTCTGGCAGGCAGAAGCTCAGCCCCCTGCAGCCCTGGGCTCTCTGGCACGTCTCCTGGCAGTTGCGGCCAAACTGGCCTTCCCGGCAGGCTGGAAAACAAGCAGTTTGCCTGTGCACAGCGTGGTGACAGCTTGGGGTCCTGAAACCCCTATGACCACCCCAAGCGGGCAAGGAGCCCCCACCCCAAAGCTTGTCCCGATGAGGTGGATGGTCCTGCTCAAGAAGCAGGGGGCTGGGGACGCAGACACAGTTTCTGGCCGTGGTGCCTGGTCTGGGGGTGCAGCAGGGAACCCCCCAGGCACAGCTCATCCCTGTGGAGCAGAGGCAGCCAGACGCCCTACCTCTCTCGCAGCGGGTGCCCGTGAAGCCAGGAGGGCAGATGCATTCACCGACGTGGTCATGGCAGACGCCCCCGTTCAGGCAGTCGGGACAGTCCTTCTCGCAGGACGGTCCCCACTTCTTCGCGGCGCATGCTGCGGGGAGAGCAGAGGGTCCGTGGGGTGGCACCGGTCTAGCAGGGCCACGTCTTCCCATGGGACGGGAAGGGATGGCAGGGTGCCACCTCCCCGGCCCCGCTCACCTCTCACGATCAGCCTGTAGAAGGCACTCCACAGAGGGCTGTCCCCCATGAATGTGGCGCTGTAGACGCCATTTTCGCTCACGCTGACGTTGGGGAGGGTCAGGGTGAAGAGGTCGCCCCGCACCTCGCCCCGGTCTGTGGTCTGGTAGTAGGTACCTGCGAGGGGATGGAGGGTGACCTGGGAACACCGGCACCACGGGGTGGGGGAGTGAGCGGGGTTGGGAGCGGGGCTGGTGCAAGGAACCGGGTGGGAGCAGCCCTGCTGCGGGGCCACTTGCCATTTCTTTTCCACATAACATCCGTCTCCTTCCTCTTGAGGACCCTGGCGGAGAAGGTGGCTGTCTCAGCGATGTTCACAGACTGCGTGGCCCTCACCGGGAAGAGGTGGGCTGCGGAGGAGGAGGAGGAGAAGTAGGCTGAGGGCAGCAGCAGCACCTCATGACCAGCCACCCCAAACACAGCCCAAGCCCAACTTTCCATGGGGACATCACCATGTACTTCCCCATCTGTTCCCCTGGCAGATGAGCTGCCAGAGGGCTGTCAGCCCAGGGACAAGGTGACGTGCCCTCCCGTGAGCACAGGATGCTGGTGACGGCAGCCTGGGGAGATGTGACAGCCTGGGACACCCTGCTTGCTGCCAGACCGGGGAGGTGCAGAGCGAGACAGGCAAGGGGCAGTGAGGGGCAGGACCAGCGGCTGCAGCAGAGCATTCAGCCACAGCACAGCCACGTTTTCCTGATTTCCCAAGTGTCAGGGTATGCGACAGCGATGAACTCTCATAGCTATGCCGTGAGTCAGCCAGAGCGCAGCTTTGAGCCTAAACCAGGCTATAAATATGTTAAGGACTGGGAAGCCAAGCCCTGGGTGTGCCAGGCAGACACAAAGAAGGGCACACTCAGGTGCTGGCTCCTGGGATGCCAGATCACACGCCCTGACTCCAGCTGTGCTGGGTGGGAGCAGGGGCACATCCAGCCCCGCATCCTGCCCCCAGCACGGGCCAGCGGCACTCGCGGACGCCCAGGGAAGGGCACAGCAGGTCGAGTGCATCCCGGTAATTCCCCAGGAGAGCCTCCCTGCCTGCACCACCTGCAGCTCGGCAGCTTCCCGAGTCAGCTCTTATCTCTCTTTTCACTCTGCCCCACTTGAGACTGTTCTTCCGCGGGTTTTGTTCTTGTCAAAGGCACACAGATTTAGCCCAGGTCCTGCCCAGCGCCTCGTGCACAGACCACAAAGAACCACCTCCTTGTCCCCTCTTCACCTGCCTGTTACCAGTTTTCTCTTGTGCTTGCAGTGGGAGAGATAACATCGAATAACTGATGGCTCTGCGGTGCTCCCAAGCATGCAGGATCACAGAGCTCTGAATGCCCCCGTCTCACTGCAGCCCCGTCCCTGGCAGCCCAGGAGGCTCTGCCCACCTCTGGACCTTCCTCTGGTCAGATGCCCCAAGTGAGAGCCCAGCATCTCGCCCTGAAAATCAGGGTCCCCATGGGCATTTTGCCTTTGAAAGGGAATTTTATTACATATGGGTACAAGCCCCCACCTAGAGAGCTCATAACGCAGGCCGGTGGCACACCAGCAGCCTTGCAGCCTGACTGCTGGCACCGATGCAAGCCAAGGAGAGGTCCTGGCAAGGCGGCACTGCTCGTTTATGCTATTTATTGCCTGTCTTCTCTTATCAGCCCTGTAATTTTAGACAGATCCTCTGACAAATTTCCTGAACTTCCCTATTGTGTTCACAGACACAAAAATAAAATAATTTCATTTTTCTGCAGTGGCCTCTCTGGGCACCTTTCTGCTCTGGATATCTAAAAAATACTTTATTGTCAAGTTTAAAACCTTCATCAAATTGCTTCTTGGGATCTTTTTGTTCTGTTTTACTGTGCTTTTACAGCAAATCTTTCAAAGTTCCAGATCCTTTCTATGCTCCCACTTGTGCACAGCCTCTTGGAAGACACCAGCTCTCCTCTGACAGCATTCCCTACCCGCTGCTTATCAATACCACTTTTGTGCACACTCAGCCCACCAGGGAGAGCCAATACAATATGCACTGTACTATCAAAGGTGGTTTCTTTATACAGCCCTCACTCCCCTGGCAAGATTTACTTTTTTTGTTATTTTTTCCTTTAATCAGTCTTCCTCATTTTTTTTTTTTCTAAGCTTCTCCTTCTCAAAATTAAACAGAGCAACAGCAGCGTTTTGGTCATCTGTAACTCCTGCAGGGGCTTTGGACCAGACATGTGAGCCTGGGTCCGTGCCACCACCTCATCCATGCAATATAGGGGTGCAGAGCTCCCCTCACACCCCCTTAATTTACTGCGGTGCTCTTCCAACACGCCCCCGCCCTCCCTGTCCCCTGTGCACCCGTGTGCCTGCCCTCGCTGCCTCCCAGCACTCTGCCCTCCTCCCTCAGCACCTCCCCAGCACTCTGTTTGCCCAGACTGGCTGTCTCTGTTCCCGATAACACCGCTGCCATTTTCAGTGCAAGCCCCTGGCGGAGGACACAGACCAGCCCTTGCTCCTTGGAGGATGCTCGTGCCCCACCAGCACAGTCCTTATCGCAGTCTGTTCTCCAGCTTGAGATACTGGAGCAGCTCAAAACAGTGTGGTAGAGCTGAATTTTAACGTGGGCAGGGAAATGTGTTGTTTTAGTCAAATCTTTCTAACAAAGAGCTAGATAACATCCAGAGGAAAATTGGATTTATCACTGAAAAATTCAGTCCCAATAACTGTGTATTCTCAAGATCCATGAGAAGAGGAGGTCAGCAAGGGCAGTGCCAGAGACCGTGGTCCCTGGGCATTATGCCCAGCCTGGGGAGGCCCTTTTGGGTCTCTATGGCCCTGCAGAGGGGTTATGCTGCCTCCTGCACCCCGCCCTGCCCAGGAGCCTGGCTGGGGCAGAGCCAGCCCGTCGGGACCCCTCAGCAGGCCTGGGGGCTGGCACTGCCCGCTGCCCCCTCCGCCTGGTTGATGATTGCCAGACCTCCCCACCTCCTCCAGCTTCCTCCGCTCGGACCTTGCCCAGCTCCTGAGCACCCGCCCCAGGCGGCTGCCGCCGGCCGCCCTGCCCACACACCGCCCTGGCAGGAGGCCACCAAGTGCCATCAGGGCCAGGCCATGCTCCTCCAGCTGAAAATCCCTCTGCTTTCATACCTTCACAGGGTGCGAATGCTACTTCATTGCACCAGGTTCCATCTCCTGGTTAATCCACAGCACCCTACGAACATCAAAATGGCTGCTGCTCATGCCCAGTGCTTGACCAGACAAGACCTTGTGGTGGTGGTCCACCACCTCACCCACATTCTGCACAAGCACCAGAGCTGCCTGCTGACCCGAGAGCTGCTACCACCAGTGCCAGCAGACCCCAAACCTAGGTTCAGTGACTGGGTCACACTGCCCTAGCGCCCCATCCACTCACCATTGTGGCTGTTGTGCACATAGACCACCTGGGCTTGCTCCGTCGGGGTGCGCCCCATGCAGTACAGGATCCCCACCAGGTCAGGCATGGAGAAGCCCCTGGCCTGGACATGGTTGCTGCGGTTGCGGTAGTTTTGGAAGCCCGTCTTGGGATGCGTCATCACGATCTTGTTCTCCCGCTCAATCTGCAGGTAGGTCACGTCACGCTCGCCCATGACGCAGGAGAGGAAGAAGTCGGAGTGGGACAGGCTCTGCACGTTGGCGATCAGGGTGATGTCCAGGATGGCCCCTGTGGGGGGGAGCACTGGGGCACGTCATGGCAGGACCAGGGCTTGGGCCCACCCGGGTGAGTCACAGTGACAGACACCATAACCCAAATATCACCCCTTTTCCAGAACCTTCTTGCCCCCAGCCCGACAGCATGGCACAGTGGGAATTTCCAGTCTCTTTTTGGAGATCCCCACAGGCTCAGGTCCCTGTGTGAGCCAAGCATGCAGCAGAATGGGATCCCCCTCTCGTTTCATGAACTGCCTGCCCCAGTCCCATGCTGGTGTGCAGCAGAGGGCAGCTCAGCCCCGGCACTGCCATTATCTGAGGGCTCCAAACCACCGATCTCACAGGGCTGTTTCCTCCCTCCATGCCCCCCTTGAGTCCCCGCTCCACCAGCACCACTGAGGTGCCACGGCTGCCTTGTCCCACCAAAGCTCCCCAGGGAAGCGTCTGCCCCCAGGGCAGAGGGAAAGGGGAGATTTACCTGCCAGCCACGGGAAGAGAAGCAGAAGATAAACTCGGAGTTCCATGTCCCAGCAGCGTGTCCTGAATCTGGCACAGGTCAGAAAATCCCCACCATGCCCCAGCCACGGGGGATGGAGCCAGCAGTGGCAGTTGCCTACAGACTCCACATGAGCGGGGGCTCAGGACCCCTGCCCCCTGCCCGTGCCCCCCATCTTGCCCCCGTAGTGCTGGTTGGCATCTGGGGGAGCCAGGACCCCTTCTTCTGGCTCATATTCTGGGCATGGTGATGAAGATGCCCTCGTCCCCGCCTGCTCAGCAGCTGCCCGGCTGCTTGGCAAAGGGGCTGCCTGGTGGGGCCTCACCCCCTGGGGTTAGGGCTGCTTGATCAAGGTGTCCCCAGCCATGCTGAGCCCCAGCCGGGTGGTGTCCCAGCCCCTTCTTCGATGCCTTGATGGTGAGGGTCTTACGCCCGAGCCCGCTCGGGTGGCAGCATCCTCATCCCCTTGGTGTGCCCCCGCGGCTGTGGGAAGGGCTCTGTGGAGCAGGGAAAGGAAAGGGGCCAAGGGGCCGCGGCTGGCGGCGGCGGCGGAGCCAAATCCTGTTTCCCATGCGGCGTTTCCTGCTCTCCACCCATTGTTTGGAGCCGGCCCTGACTCCAGGAGCTGCGGGCGGGAGCTGCCCTGTGCTGGATCTGCCCCACAGTGCTGAGGCTGAGCACAGCTCAGGACACCTTGGCCACCACGAGCTCAGCCGGGCCATCCAGCCAAATTTCTGCCCCCATCCCCAGTGCTGGCTGAGAGGTGTCCAAGCACCCCTCTGGTAGGGAAGTCCTAATGCTGCTCCTTCCCTTGCCACTTACCCCTTCACTTCTATGAGCCAGATTTTGGTACCATGGTGTGTACAACAGATGAGCAGCTCCAGGCAGCCCCAACAGGGTGCCACCATCCCCTGCCCCATCTGTGTCCCTGCGGGCCTGGGTGGCAGCACAGGGGGTACCGCAGAACTGCTCTGCCTGCAGAGGCCCATATCGGGGCAGAGGACTGGTTTGGCACCAGATGAGACCTTGCAGCAGGACATGGCCAGCCAGCCCAAGCAGGAGGGCAGCAGCTGCTGTGGGGAGAAAAAAAGCCCTCCGCATGGCCATAAACACGTCTGGGAGGAAGCTGGAAGCAGCCGAAAGCCTGGCCTTCCTTGACTGCCTTCCAGCGCGTCTCCCTCTTTCCTGTTTCAGAAACCGCCCGTCCTTGGGCTACACCCAGGGGAAAGCTCTGGGCCCTGACACGGCGGCAGCCTCTCCGTGTGTCTGCCCAGACGTGCAAGGCCATGCTGGCCTCGGATGGGCGCTGGGCACTGGCTGTTAGCCAAGTAAATTCGCGGCATTCCCGAGGAAATCGCCGCAATCTTCACTCACTCAATCACACGCTGTTTTGCAAGCAGCACACTGAGTTGTTCCCATGTGAATGCCTAGGCTGCTGGGGAGCGAGCCTCGTGTTTTGGTGTGTCCCGAACCCATGCTGTATCCGGCCAAAAATCTAAAGCACACATGGAGAGGAAGGGGAAATCCATTCATCGCTTCCGACTATTTACAGCGCGCTCTGGGGCCGTACGGGGCCCGAGGAGTGCCGAGTGATGGCAGCGGACAGGGACACTGCTGTGCCGCCTCTGTGCCCAGCTCTTACCCACTCCTGCCAGCACAGCCAGCAGCCACCGCAGACAGGAGTGATGGAGAGACCCCGAAAAGATGGGTGCTGGATGCATCTGCCTACATTTGCCTGGAAAATGAGTTACGTTGCTTCCTCAGTTGGTGGGCTGTGGGTAGGTGAGGGGCTACATCTTTGGGAAATTCTGGGGCATGGCTGTAATTTAAATGAGCGCATGTCCAGAAGCATGGCTGCTCCATGTGGGCTGGGCAACTGCAGCCGGTCCCTCCTTCAGTCAGTGCTGCCTCTCCGCACTCACAGGGACTGTCTTGTCCAGCTTTGCCTGTCAAATCCAAAGCTGATTTGCAAAACCTCTGGGTCAGGGATTCATCCACGCACTCAATACAGCTGCGGGAAGGGGAGTAGGCAGATAAAAACATAAATAAATGGCTGCTTCCAGTAGTTTACTGGCAGTAGAGGTCAGTCACGCTCAGGACTGTGATTGCCATTGTGCCACCTTGTGCTTATCTGCATTGGAGTCAGGCAGCACGCTCTGCAGTCACAGCAGCGTGGCCGTGCAGGCAGAACAATAATCTATGAAGCACTTTGTGAAATGTTGTCTGACATGAGGAACCACTGTGATGAAGGGATTATTGACATGGAACAAGCACACTTTGTGGGGACACTCTGCAAACACGGGCCTCGCAGTGTGCTCCTCCAGGGAGCAGGGCATGGCTCCTCTTACTGCCAGCAGGGGATCCTGGGCTTTGCTCTGGTCTTTTTCGGAGTCGGATCCATTTAGCCATCAGCTCTCACACCAGGCAATGAACACATCTTAGGGATCTACCAAGGGATCAAACCCAAACTCATTTATTCCCTTGCATTTTTTTCTGGAGAAGAGGTTTCTATCTGCGCAAATCCCCTGTGTCGGAGGCAGGGTAGGAGACCTCTCAGGGGGGACACTCAGCCAGGACTCTGCAGCTCCTGACAAGGAACCAGCCAGCCTGGTGCAGCCGTGCCCACCACACTCGCTCTCCTCTAACACAGAGCCATAGGACCACAGGGTGGTTCCACAGCACCTCAGTTTCTATTGGATTCACAGACTCGAACATTTTTGCTGAATCATAATGTACTAAAAAAATTAGTGACAAAAATACCCCTTTCTGTTATCATTTGCACGTTCTAATCGAAGGCACCGCATGCCAGAAACCATAATGCACTGATACGTTTCCTGATAGGAAACGCAAACACCCTGCGAGTCCACCTACAGGCCGCCTCAGCAGCATTTCCTAGCCCTGCCTTTCTGGCAGTTTGCTGTTTTCTGCGCACAGCAGGCCCTGGGGACGCCCTGCACGGCCAGGTTCAAGGCTGCCGCCAGCACTGGGGCTCCAGCATGACGACGCCGCTGCATGACGATGCCGCTGGCATCCCCAGCCTGCCCATTGCACCGGCAGAGCAGGAGGAGGCAGGGTGCCCGTCTGTGTTGCATTTACCCCACACTGATGAGATCAAAGACAGGTGGCTGGGAAACCCTTTCCCTAAGGATCATTTCCCTGGTTTTCGCTGAGGCCAGGGCACAGCTGGCAGGCAGCCCCAGGGTCAGCCGTCCTCGAGCTGCTCCCCGGAGCGCGACCCTCCTGAGGTGCCACCTCCATGCCCACCTCCTCCTCTGCCACAGCCACCCGGCCAGGAGCCTGCGTCTCCCCGGAGCAGCCCCCGGGGCGGCGAGGCGCGGTGGTTAATGTGTAACCCGTGCCGCCGCCTTGCCCTGTGCCGCACGGCCCGCGGCAGCGAGCGTGGCCGCCGGGCTGGCCCCGGGTGAGCGGCACCGCGGAGCGTCGTGGTGGCCGTGGCCTGGCTGGGGGTGGGCGTCCCCCGTCACCACCGCGCCTCACCGGCACGGTTGGCTCCTCCACCCGCCCTCAAACTTGTTTTTCTGCCCGGCAGCTTCCTGGAGCCAAATGGCTCCTGCTGGCCTGCTCCGTGTCTGCGGCCTGCTCTGCGCCTGGGCGGCGGCAGTGGCGGGACACCCCTGCAACCTCAACAGCCAGGTAGGGGACGGGGGCTTGGGGGTGGGCTCGGGGTGGCGTTGTCCCTGCTGGTTGCTGGAGCATGCCGGGGCTGGCGGGGACTTGCCCAGGCTGCCGTGTTGTTGGCTCCAGGGATTGCTCAGCTGCAGCACTGCGGCCGCCCCTGAGCAGCTGCGCAGCAGCAGGCATGTCCCCAAGTGGCTCCCAGCCAAAATCTGGTTGTACTGGGTGTGTGTCACCTCCAGGGAGCCCCTCGGTCCCTTCTCCCGTGTGCGGTGACACAGGGACTGACTGAGGCTGCAGCATGGCAGATAGGGAGCTCTCGCAGCGGGACCCTTGTCCCCAGCAGCCCCAGGCCTGCCCTGTGCAAGCTCAGCACTGTGCCTGTGTGGTGTCACCATGGCTCAGTCCCGGCACCAGCCAGTCCTCAGCAGCCTGGGTTTGTAAGTGCCCACCCGTGTCTCTGGCAAGAGGGGACGGAAGGGGCTGGCAGGAAATTTGGGAGAACAGGAGGATGGAAGGAGAGGTGGCCATTCAGGAGGTGGAAGAATGGAAATGCCTGCTAGCTGGAGAGCAGCCAGCTTGGAAACCTGGCACCAAGGGCTTCAGCAGGTGTCCAGCACGGGACACTCACACGCGGCTCCGCTAGTAAATAGCAGCGGCGCCTTGGCAGTGTTATATCTCCGGCAGCTTCCCTCCCAGCCAGCCAGCCCTGTCCCAGGTAATGCCCAGGCAGGAGTAACGTGTGCTGGGACTGCTCCAAAACCAGCTTGAATGTGACAACGTCATTTTTGGAGGGAAAAGGAAATCCATCCGCTTGGGTTGATGGATCCATCCAGCATGGACTGCTGGCCTTCTGGGACAGAGAGTGGCCTCCAGTCTGTTTTATTCTCTAGTAGAGTTGCAGGCAACTTGCACTAATCCACTATTTGCTGTGTGGCTACAGGAGCAGGCAGGTGTGGGTGCTGTATCCCTGCATGGGGCCTGGGGAGCAGCTCCTGGCATGGGCTGCAGAGCCCATGGAGCCTGCTGCAAGGTGACCCCAGGTGGCAACTGTCCCAGGAGTGGGGACGGGCTGGCTTCTGTCTATCTCTGATTATCCTGGCTCACATCAAGCTGTGAGCTGCCACTCATGTATTTTTGCACCCTTTTGTGTCTTTGCTTTTCTAAGCTCTGAAAGGGTAATTAATTAAGACATTTGAACTTCTGGGCAGTCTCGGTCCAGAGATCCTCCCCAGTACGGAGAGCCCATCTCAGACAGCAGCTCTTTCCCCAGGGATGGGCCAACTGCAGCGGTAAGAACCTTCTGTACGCTCCGAGCTCCCTTCCAAGAAATATCACTGGCTTGGACCTCTCCTTCAACAGCTTGGTCATGCCTCGTCATGGGACACTTTTGATGTATTTCCCTTCCCTGCACTCCCTCAACCTCTCTGGCAATACCCTGCTCACACTGAGCCCCGCTGTCTTCTCCAACCTGGGGGCACTACGCCTGCTGGACGTGAGCAGCTGCAGCATCACCTCTCTACATACAGACACTTTCAAGGGCTTGGAAGGCTTGCACACACTGCTCCTAAGAAACAACAGTCTGCAAGAGCTGGAGGTCCCGTTCTTCCTGCCACTGAGAGGTCTTCTACACCTGGACCTGCGGAGCAATGCGCTGCTCTCCATGGATGCTTCGATGTTGCAGCTCATGGAGGCTGTCCCCGAGGTCCAGCTAGATGGGAACCCCTGGGTCTGTGACTGTGCTGCTCACCCTTTGCAGCAGTGGCTAAAGCGCAGACAAGGTGAGTTGGGGGACGGGTGTCAGGACACGTTTCAGACAGGAGGACTCCTGTGTGTGGAAGTTTGATACTTTTGCTCCAGCCCCTCTGCAGGCTCTGAGGCTGCTGCCCAGGGATTTCTCACCTCCCTGCTGAGGGACACAGAACTGAGATGTAGAGTCAGTTCCTCACTTGCGGGTACAGACAGTATCAACGATTATGAGGAATGTCAGACAGAAGGAAAATATTCAGTGAGCTGTAATTTAGCCATTTTTCTGGGAAATGAGCGGCACATACAGTTCAGCTCCTAAATCTGTACTTATATATCCACATGAATTGACCAGATTTTAAACGAGCTGCTGAGCATTCAGCACCTCCTCCTGAGGAGCAGGATCAGGCTTCAACCCCCTGAGCTCAGCTCCCAGGCAAGAACAGCCTTATGACTGTGGGGTTTCTCTCAGTGTCCATTAATTTGGCACTGCCCAGGTAAGTAGAGCCTGCTAATCATGGACACACATTTGCACAGCACTGCTTGTTGTTGACAGCTCCATGGTTAGGGCTTTTTAACTCTGGTTGTGCCTTACACCAAGATGAGGACCAGCGAGGCTGAAGGGCAGTGCCATGACCGCCTCATGAAGCATCCCATCAAACCAGGAGCAGGCAGGGGGCACTATCCCTGAACTGGGGAGGGAACAGGTGAGGACCCCCCATCTCACCTTGGCCTGTGTGTCTCCCAGCCATGCAGGTCACCTGCACATCACCCCCGGAGCTGTGGGGTCAGGACATCACAGCTCTGGACTCCCAGGACCTGGGCTGCCAAAAAAAGCAGCGGTTTCCTCGGGATGTCAGCCCGGGGCAGCTGACCACAGCCACCCACAACGACAGTAAGTTGTGTCAGTAAGAACCAGCTCCCTCCTGCCCACCCCCATGGATGACCTCCCCGTGGTGGAGACCCCCCCCATTCTCCCCTGCAGTGTGCGGTGCTGCAGCTTGGCCCACAATGCCCTGACGTGCCTGTCCTCTGCTGCAGCCACCACCGTGCCTGTGGGGAAGGGAGGAAGGAGCTGGCCATACCTGGTGGGCTTCCTGGTGACAGCCATCAGCATCTCCATCCTGGTGGCGCTGGTTGCTAAGTGCAAACTCTGCCACAAGAACTTCGTCAGCTACCACCACCGGCCGCTGCCCGAAACCAGCTCGATAGGAGGCAACCCCTTGGAGGAGGGCCTGGGCTGGGACAGGGGCTCCTCGGGCTGGGGCAATGGCGAGAGCCACCCCATGCCCAGTGTCACCGGCCTGCAAGCTGAGGATGATGACGGCTTCATCGAGGACAACTACATCCAGCCCAGCGAGCAGCTGCAGGAGGAGGAGGAGGAGGAGAGGGAGTCGCATCTCTCCATCTGAGGCTGCCGCCCCGCTCCATCCCCATGCCCCCATCTCCTTCCTGCCTTTTCCATTCGCCCTTGGCTTTTGTCCCCATGCGGAGGGGAGCAGGAGGGAAGGAGTGGGGAAGGGGTCCCCGTGCCCCAGTGTGATGCCAGCGGGGCTGCACCAGTTTGGAGACACCAGACACGCTGCTGCCCTCCCAGCCCTGCTCAGGTTCTGAGGAGGAGCAGGATGGTGCTCACTGCAGCTGGACGAGGAGGATTAAAATGTGATTAAAGCGTGATTCAACACTGCCTCTGCCTGCAATGGTTTTCTGGTGCTCTCCCTGTGTCTCCATAGCTGACCTGGGGTGTGGGGCAGCCTGGCAGGGCCTCCGGACCCCTCCTGGCACGGGGGAAGCATCACACCAGCACCACTGGTGGCATTGCTGTGTCTCTGGCAAAGGAGAGTTACTCACCTGGGTTTTCCTCTCCTGTGGCAGGGACAGTGTGTGTCACTGTTTGTCACGGTTGCAGCATCGTGTGTTCAGCAAACCTTTACCAGCCCAAAGGAGGAAAGTTTAGGGTTGTAACAGATGCTTAATTGCTAATTATCTGACTAAACTTGTTAATTGTCTGGCAAAGCTTGTGTAGTTTTAGCAATATCTTTTTATATGCCATTTCACAGAACTCCATACCTGGTGCAGACATTGAGCCATTTCTCTGGGGCAGCAGTTCAAACTCTCACGTCTGTACCAGGTGCTATATGTGAGGGTTTCCTGACCTGTAAAATCTGCCGTGCTCTCTGCACAGTGTCCCCGATCCCCCTGCACCTGCACACTTACTGCCAGCACTGCCTGCGGCCGCTTGCCTTGCAGCGCCAGCTGAAGAGCGCCGCACCAGCAAGCACCCAGCTGCAAAACCTGCCTTTTATCAACAGCCTTCTGGAGCCAACTGGGTGAAACCACGCCAGGAGCTGGCCTATACATCTGGCTCAGATGGCTGAGTGTTTTGTCAGCCAGCTCTCACTGCTTAGATTGCAAACACTTCCCGTGTCGGCCTGTGTGTGTGCCAGCACGGCTCCTGTCCCACTCACGGAGCTGCCTGGGGCACGCAGAGCTGGGACGCTGGCACGTCCCACGGAGCGGTGCTGCATCTCTGCAGCTCCCCGTGCTCTGGCATGACTTGTTGCTGTCAGGAAGCTGGGTCTGAGCCTCTGTGTGCTGGCATCACGTTAATTCCTCCCGCAGCCAGGTGGTGTTCATGCCGATGCTGCTAGCAGCACGTGCGGTTGATCAGCTTGCTGGGTGGTAGAACAGGGAAAGCGATGCTGAACAGCTAGGGAGAGCTGGAAAGATCCCATGTACTCACTGCGGATGGTAGGAGTGTCCTCTCCTTGTGTGGGAAGGCTGCTCTGTCAGCAGGGACCACTTCCAGCACCATGTGAGTGCCCCAGGAACCAGCTCCACAGTTATCTGCCGGCCAGGGCAGTCCCTCTGCCCTCTGCCTCTCCCTCCGCTGTATTAACGCCCAGACAGCGAGACACTAAGGAACCAGAGTCTTTGGGCTCTACAGGCTAAAGCATTAACATATTTAGGAAAAATGGGAGACAAAGCGAGGTCCCAGTTGCCAGGCATATTCCCCCATCCCACATAAGCTGCTTGTTAGGGCTCTGGCAGGCTGACACTGGTGGGTGACAGGTGCCTTTCCAGGTGTCCTTGACCAAGCAACCACTGTGAAAAATCTCCCTCTGACCCCAGCCACCCCTCCTGACGGCAGCAGGACCCCCGCTATCTCCCCGCTCTTCCTCCCTCGGGGCTGGAGGGAGAGATCGAGGGGCTCGCTGCTCTGCCCACGAGGATGGAGCAGGAAAGCCAGGAACTGCAAGACCCTCACTAGGGACCCCGGCCCACAGTGCTCAGCCCCACCGCAGACTCTGCCTGGGCTGGGACATGGGTGCTGCCTCGGGTTTGCTCAGGCGTTGCTGTGCACTTTGTGCCCTGAGAGAAGAGATTCACAGTGTAGCTTGTGTTCTTGTGCAAACAAACCTGTTACGTGATCTCGTACACACCGTCCTTGCGTGTCGCTGCAGGGTTCCTGTGTACGTTTCTCCAGAATTGTTCCCTGCTGTCTTCCTTCTCTATTTTCTCTCCTCCCTTTGCAGCAAGACGTGCTACAAAGGCACCTAGAAAGGCTGTGGTGCCAGGCAGGCACGTGCGCTGGGGCAAAATGGCCCCATCTCACGGGACTGATTGCATATCTCTAACCATGAATTATGCAAATGTTATAATTTTTGCATTCCTGGCATCTCTGTGATGAGATGACGCAGCCCAGTCCTTGCTGTCCCTAGAAGCTGGGGAACCCCCGCCCTGCTCTGAGGGTGCCGGGTCACAGGGAATGCCTTCCTCACAGCCCTGCCACGCTGCTGAGTCCCCTGTGCCCTCCAGACCTTCATTTTGTTGTAAACCATCTTCTCGTTTGGCACATATTAAGGTGTTTATACAGCAGTGTAAACAGAAGCAGACAACATGTCAGAGAATGTGAAGCGAAGGGCACAACCGGATCAGGTGTCTGATGCAGGGTGGTAGCTTAAAACATCTTCTGGGGAGGGTAAGCCTTGTCTGGAACCACGAGGAGATGCAAAACTTGGTGGCTTGTTTTAGTGGTCCCTCAGTTTTCTCTCTTAAATGCCACAGCTCTGAGCTGAACTTGTCCTGCCTTTAGTTTTGCAGTCACTGCCTTGTGTTTTGCCTTCTGGGCTCACCTGAGGAGCCCTTTACTACCTCTGCCCCTCACTCTGAAGATACACTTTGTGCTGTGATTTTGGGAAATTCCTAACATATTTCCTGTAACATAGAACAGGAAACTTAAATCTGAGGGCGGAGAAAATACATTTCAGTTATCCATAGGAGGATATTTTCTGAGATTTTGAATATGCTTTTTACAGTAAGAACTCCTGCCAGATGCAGTAGTTTACTTTTGGTCTCAGCAATGTCTTAAAGGAGATTAAACACACAACTGTTTTAGCTCCCTGTCTTGACTACGATACTATTAGAATGTCAGGACCTCACTCTTATCCCTCAGTACTGAGTGGTTAGTTACTTTGACCCTGCTCTGATGCCCAGTTGTTTATTCTTTAACTGACCAGCGCGGATGCTTTCCCGTCATGCAGGGCCCCAGCACCTCTCCACCACCCCCAGGCAGCTCCAGTGCCAGGGGTGGGTGCCTGGCAGCTCGACTGTGCTGGGGAAAATTGCATCTGGCCTGCAGAGCTGGGGACACAAGAGGGTCAGAGCAGGAAAGGAGGAGCCTTCTCGTACCGGGGTCATCCCTGGGAGCTGCCCAGAGGACGAAGGTTCAGGCTGGCGGATGTGAGCAGCAGCAGGTATGCAGCCGGACTGGTTCCAGGCTCCCCGGAGGCAGCAGCTGCCACCGCGAGGCTCGAGGCTGAGCCCCACCGCAGGGTAAAGCAGCTTCTCTGTAAACAACCCAGCCTGCACCGTCACGTTCAGGTGGCTCTGCCTGCTTAATGAGCTCCTGCCGGGCACAGCTGGGTCTTAGGCTCATGGAGCAGTGGTAAGGGGACCTGTTGTGGTGAGGTCCTTGAGCAGAGGGAGATGCCTGAGCTTCGGGAGGTGGGAGTCACGTACCAGGAGATAAGTACAGGCATCTGGGGGAGTGTGTCCGCGTTGCCCTGCTAGCTGATGAGCTGAAACCACAGCCGAAGGCTGGACCCCAGGCTGTCGTGATTCCCGCCCCAAGCAGAGGTCAGATCTGCACAGCCCTGCAATCTCCTGCTCTGGAGAAGAGCCCACTCTGAAGCACCAGCCTTCGGCACAGCCAACTTCTGCAACACTTTATTATGTTTTTCCATGCACAACACAGGAAATGAGAAAGGAACAAAACAGTAATGCTGCTGCAGGAGGTGAGTCAGTGACAGGCTCCGTGCAGCCCGTCCATCTGGGCAGCCTGATACCCAAACCTCCTTCTGCACAGCCAGCCTGTTCTTATCTGTTTCTTCCTTGGGCTGGGACGTGGTCCCCAGGCATCCTTTCCTGGCACAGTTCATGTGCATTGGGGCACATTTTGAAGGGGCTACGGAGGGAAGGATTCACATTGACAGGCGGGCAGCACAGAGCTGCGAGCTGGGCACAGACGTGCATCTTCACAGAAGTGCCCAGGTGTGCAAAACAGCCGGCACGCAGGTCCCTGCGACCTGTCCAGGCGTGCAGGGCGGGGAAGCTGGGAGCAACTGGAAAAGCACTGCTGCAGGCAGAGCCGGTGCAGCTCGGTGTGACTGCACGTGCACCCCCACAGACGTGCACAGCAGCAGCTGCGGGAGGTGCAAATCTGTCCAGCTGCGGCCGTCCCTCCATGCGGGCACACAGCCGTCCCTGCTAACCTGGGGCTAAGCAGCCCTGTGGGGAAGGACTGCTCTTTGCTACACAAACACAGAACATTTAGCACAGAAGGACCCAAGCTTCCTAGCACAGTCTCGGTTCTTGGGCGCATTAAGGGAAGTGATGCAGAGAGGGGAGAAAACATCAGTTTAATAAGATGTATGGACGATATGAAAATGGCAGGGAAAAAAAAATATAGAAGAAGCAGAGATCCAGAAAAGAAAAAAACAAAACAATGTTCCCATACTTTGGGGAAAACAATCCCAGACTTCAGGGGGAAGGAACATCAGTAGGAAAGATGAAAGGGCAGATGAAGACAGAAGTGCCCTTGTGGTCTGAGTGCATCATGGACAGTGTGGTCTGGAGCTGCACAGGGATGAAGTCCTCCTTGTCCAGCTATACCTGGTGGGGTTCACGGATACTGAACCTCCAACACTGCTTCCAGGTGTAATACGGGCAGTGGTTCATGCTGTCACTAAAGGAATGATCTATCATCCTCTTCAAAATAAATTTGCTAGCAGACACCAAAAAGAAAAAGTTTGATCTTGTTCTATTACAGAGACCCTAGTTCTCACGGGAAACTTGGAAAATAAAGATCAAAAATTATGGCTAGGGCAGAGCAGCTCAGGTCAGGGGAGATGGGAGTAGACAGGAAGGTGGAGAGAAAAAAAGAGGGTTGCAGGGGAACAGCTTGGCTAAGAAGGTTGGATGGAAAGGGCAGAAGCAGTGAAATGGTTCATGGGTCCATGGAGGAAATAAAAATGTTGACAGGTAGATTAACCTCAATTCACAGGAAGAGTTTCTGAGGGTGAGCTGTTAGCCTGCCCCTAGGAAAGGCACCTCAGTGGTAGATACCTCACAGACAAAACCAGGAAAGCTCAGGGTAAGGCCCAGGTGGTAGTGAAGCAGCTGCCCTGGCGTGCACAAAACAGTGCAGCCCGGCGGGGACTGGGTGAGCCGCAGCACTCGGGGTGTCTCTGCTGGGTTGCTGAGGTCGGACACCTCTCACCCCCCTGGCAGAGCAGCAGCTCTCTGTGCAGAGCAGCCCCAGACCTGAGATGGGGCTGTACCAAGGGAATAGTGGGAAAGATCTTGGCACTGCGGAAACAAGTGGCATTTCAGGGGCTCTGGCACACAGACTCCCCAACAAATCCCCCCCACAAGACCTCTCTCAGAGGCTGGGCTGGGATTACACCACCAGCAGTCGCAGCCTCTCCTGCCAGTAGCAGCGTGGCCCAGGGAACAGCATGAGCCAAGTCCTGGGGTCCCCCGAGGTGCCGGATGGGCTCACCTGGCTCTGTAACAGCAGGACACAGCCAGCAGGGCAGGCAGCAGTTTTCACAGGAGGCTTTGTGGAGACAAAAAGCAGAACAGGCCAGCGCTGTGCTCGTAAAGCTCCAGATCACAAAGCCTGTCCAGGCAACCCAATGTCCCTGCCGCGCTGTTAGCCCAGGTGCAGCAAATGCCAGTCATCTCTGAAGGAAATGCGAGGCACAAATCACGCCCTTCCTTTGGGAAAGGCCAGCACGGGCCCTGAGAGGGGCCGTATCCAGCGAGCTTCATGCAGGGGTGTCCTGGAGCAGGTGGAGTGGCTGCGGGTCAGATGAGGTTGGCCATGCTGGAGGTGGGAGGAAGGCGCCTGTTGCCAGGGAGGCGGCCGGAGATGGTGAAGACCCGGATCTCGCCTGTCTCCAGGCCCCGCGGGGCAGCCTGGCAGCAGGAGGTGCAGAGCAGGTAGAGCAGCAGGCAGAGGAGGATGACGCTGCCGGCCACCAGGAGGACAATCCCGCTGGTGAACATGCTGGCCAGCGGCCGCACTGGGCTGAGCTGCATGGTGGTGGTGGAGAGGATGGTGAGCACCACCCCGCAGACCAGCAGCACCAGGGCACTGAGCAGCAGCACCAGGCAGTCCGACAAGCCCCCGCTCTTCAGGAGCTCAATCTGATCCCGGCTGCGGATGCAGTTCATGTCCTGGATCGCGGAGCTCAGCAGCTGCTTCAGCAGCACGAGCAGGGCCAGGAGGCAGAGCGTGGTGCCCACCGCCAGCCGCCACTCCCCGGACCGGCTGCTGGTGCTGTACAGCAGGATGATGCCCCCAATCCCACAAGCCAGGATCAACACCACAGCCACCGCGTAGCACAGGATGGACTTCTTGGGGTCCTGGAACCACCAGAGCTCCACGTGCTCCTCCAGGATGTTCCTCTGGATGTGGTCAGCGTCCGCGGGTGTGCGGGGGGTGCTCAGCTCTGCCAGCTCCGGCATGGTGGGCGGCTGGGGGGGAGGGCACGGCACAGGGGGTCACAGAGGAACTAGACCCTTGCAGCAAAGGGAGGGGTCAAAGCAGCAGTGGTTGTGAAGGCAGCTACATGTCTCAAGCGTGGATGGCTCTGTCTCGTTCCTTGGAGCCTGGCGGAGCTCCCTTCTGTGGCAGTGCTGCTTGCAGAGCTACGGTCCGTTTGCTGGGGCTGAGCCCACCCTCCGAGCAGGGTTGCAGGACATGGTGGAGCATCCCCACAGCAGCACAGTACGGGAACGTCCAGGGCTTTGTCCTTTCTTTCCTGTGAGTTTCATCTGAAAGCGAAGAAGAGAAGATAGCGTTAAACAGAGATCCTGCTTCCCTGTTTCGAACAATCCCCTGCCAAACCCCAGACCTCGGCTGCTTGGGGCTGGCCTGCTGACCTTCCCCTGCTGCCCTCACAAAAGCCCCACGCCTTGGGCCACACGTGTCCTCCCAGGAGACCTCCGCATGCCGTGGGGTGACCTCAGCCCGCCCTGACCCAGCCAGTTCCCCTTGCAAAGCCCTTGCCCGAGAGAGTCTCCAGCTCCCCGACCCCGCATGTCCTGCTCAGAGGCTACTGGCACGTCACTGCCCGCGGGGCCCTGCCTGCAGCTGGTGCTGGCAGCGGGGCAGGACGGAGCAGAGGCCAGTCCCTCCGGGGATAAAGCCCCATTCACAGCTCCGGCTTCACATGCTCCCTCATCAGCATCAGCCTCTTGTCACCAACTGGCTCTGCTGCCCAGAGTGACAGCGGGAGGTGGGGGCTTAACCCTTCCAGTCCAGCTGCTGGAACAGGGCGAGCTGCCCTTGCTGCACATCCTCAGCCCCATCCCTGCCTCTGCCCCACCGGCAGTCTCCCTCCCAAGTTTCCTGCAGAAACGTGATGGTTGTGTCTCAGCACTGGGATGGAAAGAGCAGAAGCAGCTGGGATCCAGCACTGTGGTCTTCTCTCACCTAACCTCCAGCTTTGGTATAGGAGTGCTCTGGCTGCTCCCAAAGCACCGGGGACCCCTCCAGCACAGATGATGCCCAAAGAGGACAGTGCTGGGGCATCTGGTAAAGCTCAGGTACATGGGGCAGACCCTGGAGCCCCTGAGCTGCCTCCCAGGCAGGATGGCACACCCTCACAGGAACTGCTTGGAGTCCCACAGGAGCCCAGGGCAGGGACAGGAACCGATGCAGATTCCTTGTGTTCCAGCTGTCTCCGGGAGACCACGAGCCTAACGCACTGCATTTGTCTTTGTGCCGCACTCAGTGCAGCGCTGGGACTCTGGGCTCTTTCTGGCCGGCCGGAGAACATTGGTGACCTCCACACATGGCAGCC
This sequence comes from Nettapus auritus, assembly GCA_011076525.1. Taxonomy (NCBI): domain Eukaryota; kingdom Metazoa; phylum Chordata; class Aves; order Anseriformes; family Anatidae; genus Nettapus; species Nettapus auritus. The sequence goes on along the minus strand of CM021772.1, from coordinate 20,415,563 downwards.
CTGCACAGAGCAGGAACCTTTCCTCCCCCAGACACCCTTCACAGACCACATCCCCCCATGTCCATCTTGGCATCTTCAGCAGGGACAAGCCACCGTGGGGTGGGGGAAGAGGGAGGACAATGGTGGGGGTGCCCGAACCAGTCACTGCCTGACGGCGTCAGGCCCGGCTCCTCCTGAGTCACCGTGGCGGCGCAGCGTGAGCTCAGCCTGGACGTGGCTCGGGGCTCGCTGCCAGCTGCCGCCACGTGTTCAGGAAGCCTCAGCCGCTGCTGGTGTGCCGGCCCAGGACCTGCCATGCCACAGCAGCTGAGCACCGTGCCATTCCCCTGCAGTGCTGCTCAGCGGGGCCTGGGCTGGGACGCAGTGGGCTGCGCTGCCAGCGCTCACCCTGAAGCCCGCAGGGACTTGCAGCTCCTGGCTATAGCCAGGACTATCAGAAAACATCAGTCGGAGGGGGGAAAAATATCAGTGTTTGAGCATGCTGATCTGTGCCCACTGGGACAGTTTGATTCTGCACGAGCCAGCAAAGATACCTCAAGCTGGTAGCATGGCCACATGTGCCCAGGGCACAGGTCCCCGAGCAGATGAGGGTTTCATGGGGCGCTTTGAAAGCAGAGGGGCGAGAAGACACTGGGCCTGGCGGCACTTCCCCAGCCTAGGCAAACAGCTCAGCTTGCCCTGTGTAAGCACGACTTCCTCCTGCCTTTCCTTCTCCAAGCACGGAGGTGCCTTATCTCATCCTTACCAGAGAACGGGTGAGTTTAGTAGATAGCAGGTCGGTAGATCAAGATTTTGAACTAAAGAAACGTAAAGCTTGAAGAAGTGCAAAGGCTGTGGCCTTCTGCCGCCTGACTGAAGTTGTGCACACAATCAAGCTGAGTCAAACAGTAAGCAAAAGCAACACAGCAGCAGCAACCACGAGCAGGGAAAACACCACCAAAAACCAAGCTACAGAACTGCATTCTTATGCTGTTTTTTAAACTTTAGCTGTTGTATTTGCTCAGAATACGGTCAGGGAGCAAGATAAAACTGTTAGCGCACCTGACTGCAGAGCAGAACATGGTATGTATTTTCTAGTGTTATGTTAACCTATATTAAAAGAATGATTTGGAGAAGTAAGGACTTCCACTGAAGAGTGCCTCCATGTTTCCTTGCATCTGACTGAAAATGTTCAGGGACTACATTCTTTTGCTCCATGAGCATCTACTCTTGTTTGGGCTTCTCTAAACTGCAAGGGTTTGTATCCTTGGTGTAATTATTTTTACACTTAGAACCACAGAGTAATTTAGGTGGGATGGGACCTTGTGAACTCATTTGGTCCAAACACCTGCTTAAAGCAGACTTAACTTCAAAATCAGACTAGGTGGCTCCATATCTGGAGAATGGATGAAAATAGGTCTCACATCAACTTTGCTGATGGGTTTCTTTGTGTGGAAGTAAAAAAGGAGAAGACCAGCCCAACCACACACTGCTTTCTGACTGAAGGTCACATTGACAAAATGTGACAAAAAATGACAGTCTGTCTCATTCTCCACCACTGTCTCGCAGGTGGACAAAGAACAGGAAAGCACCGGGAACTCAGGAAAAAACAAAATGTTAGAAAATGTGAGTCTTTCCATCTCTCCTTTTTTTTTTTTTTTTTTTTTCTTTTTTCTTTTTTCCTTCTCTGGCAATGAATGTTTAACTGGGAAACGAGAGTTGTCACCAACAGGTTTCTGACCACTTCTGGCTGCAGGCGTGAGAGACACACGCCTGCCAACCACCAGGAAGCAGTATGAGAATTTATTTATTTACTTACAGACTTTTTATGTCTGATTGATATCTGACACATGGATCATAGACTGAATGTTAATTGACATGTTCATTTCAGAGTCACGTACAGGTCAGCTGTTGAAATATTCCTAACTTTCCTCCTCTCCCTGAACCCAGGGTACCATGTGAGACATTGCTTACCCACAGCGTTCAGGAGGGGAAGTCTGGAGGTGGGACAGGCTCCTGCAGCACCCCCAGCCTTTGGAAGGGATTGATGCAGCTACGTGGACAATGCCAGCCTCATGGAGACTAGGGAGTCTGGCAAGTTTCGCTATAAAATAAAGAACAATACATAAAACGTTTTGCATCAGCAGTCTAGATGCCAACGGAACCTCACAATCTCAAACAGATACAAGCCATCTCCTTCCCCTGTTTCTCCAGTCCAACACAATTTATTTTCTTTTTGGTCAGTCCAGCCATAACCCATTAGGCATGGACTTGTCACTGCTCTGTGCCTCATCTTACCCCTCATCAAGCCCCACGGAAACCTACAGTCCAGAACAGGCATACAAATTTTCCATCCTTTCAAGCAATTTTCCAGTTCCCTGTAGGCTTAAAGAGAATGAAGCTCATATATGTTGCTTTATGCCGGAGTTACTGCTGACACACCAAGCAGAAGCTCAGAGCCCATCTATGTCCCTGGGATAAGGGACTCTGCTGCCCTGGGACATCTCCTTGAGAATTTGGGAGAGGGGACAGAGGAACGCATGAGGAATGGGAGTACTGAGTCTTTTATGGGGCACCTCTCTGTCTTTCCCAAAATCCTGGTAAGAGATCTGCACTCTTTTGGCTGCTTCAGCAGCCACCAATTCCCAGTGCTTCTCCTTTCTGGGGCTGCTCAAGCCCCAGTCCAACACCTATGTCTCTGAGAGCCCACCCTCTCTCCCCAGCAGCGAGCATCCCTCCCTGCAGACACCATTTGGAGGCCCGGGCTGGTGGAGGACCAACCCTTCCTCCCACCGGGTCAAGGGGCTCTGGGCACACAGGTGGTGGAGAGCTGGTTGCAGCAGGGTCAGCAGACAGCTGTTTCGACAGAACTCTTGATAGCTTTGGCATGCTCTGTTACACAGATTTGTGCCTCCCCTCCTCTCTGTGTGTGCAGCAGGTATCTGGCTTCCTGAGCCCACAGGGCCCGTCCTGAGGCACCTCTGCCAAGGGCTGGCTGCGGGTCCTAGAGAACAAGAGGCTCGTGTGCCAACGGGAAGCGCTGTGGTGAGAAGCGGTGAAGTGGAGGCAGAAGGCAGGATCTGCTACAAAGCACCTGTGGAGCAGCCCACGGACCCGCCTGCAGCTGCTGGGGGAGTAGGGACCTTCCCAGACGCACGTTCGGAGCGGGGCCCTTCCCGGGAAGCCAGGCTCACTCACCTGCAGCTGACACCTTGCCCACACCGCTCCTTGCTCCCGGCTGGTTTTTCCAGGCTTTTCATCCACTGGATCAAGCTAAGAAGGGACCTCGCGGGGAAAAATCTCTTCCCTTCCTCCGGCACCTGCCTGCCAAGAAACAGGTGCTCCTGCTGGCTCTCCTTCCTGGTCCGGCACGGGCAGCACCAGCGACAGGCTGCGAGCCCTCGCGGGGCAGGTGCATTCCCCAGCAGGGTGGCGCCTCAGCAAACCTGCTGCTGGCCTTGGCCAAGCTCCAGAGTCACGCAGGCACTACCTCGCCCTCCCTCCCGCCCCGATCCCGGCGGGTGGCTCATTTCCTCTGGGCTGCTGCGAGCAAAGCGGGACCAGGGCTAGGGGAGGCTGCAGGTGAGGGAAGTCTGCAGCGAAGTTGGCAGCACCAGGGAAGATTTATTAAGCGAGTATTTGCTGTTGTGTGGTGTTAAATAAAGTAGCTCCTGCTGTCCTGTACAGGCTAGGGCTGTCTGATGGCGTCGGGGCTGTATATGTGTACAGTGTTAGTCCAGGCGGGTGGTTGAACCAGGCAGGATGTCAGTGTTTTTCCAGAATGCTGTGCCATCACCAGGCAAACACAGAATGCTCTCCCTGGGAGACAGAGGCAGCAGAGCCCACCATGCTGCAGATCTGACTTCCAGGCAATCCAGGGGGAAGAAAGGGGTGAGGAATTTGAGAGGGATTGGGGAAGCAGAAAAGGACTCACTTGAGAAAGGAAAGGGGGAAAAGGCAGTAGCAGGAGCCTTGGAGCCAGCAGGGGAATCAGGGTCCTGGATGGAGCACGTCCCCTCCCCTGTGGCTGGGCTTAACGATAGCAGATGGCTACAGAGATCACTGACACAGGTCTGAGTAGCCAGAAAATCTCCTGTGAGATGCAGAAAGAAGCAAAGAGAGGGTGAAAGCGGGAAGCATCTTTGCACCCTGAGAAATTCAGAAGACCATCAGAATACCAAACCATAATCGAGTTAAAGCTTAATTCTGAAAGCATTTCTACAGCACATGTGTAGGAGATTGATCCTGGCCTTGTTTTCCCAGTACAGAAGGAAAATATTTTTTCCCAGTGAGTCTCTGATAAACCCCAGCTGTAACATTTTGCTATGCCTGACTTTCAATGTTCTCCTTTGCGAACAAGGTTTTAGTCACCTCTTACCCACCATGATCAAGTTCAAAATCCTCTTGAACCTAGTTTGCCAGCTGTCTATGTAGACTTCATCCATCAGGCTTTGTATCATCTTTAAAATGACATCTTTTTAATGAGGGTGACACACGGGCATACTTTCAAGCATATTAATCACGACTTAGAAATCATTCTTCACCTGCATATGCTTCTTCCTCCTATTAGGACAAGGTTCTTTTTTTCAGAAAGATTGATTCTATTTCTCTAAACCACATCTATTAAAGTAGTGGCTGCTACCACTCAATTTATTCTGCAAAGTGAGGGGAAAATTATACCACATGGGAGTCTAGCAAATTATATGGGTGTGTTCTGAAAATTTAAGAGAGAACTAGTTTCTAAAATATTTGCTAATTACATTAATTACATCCTCTTTCTGTACAGGAAGTATCAAGATGATTATATTGGTGGGGGAGGGAGGAAGAAAGGGTGTTAAGCTAGCACGTAAAGAGACCAATTCCATCCTAACTTCTTCCTTTTGTTCCTGTAAAACTTACACTTCACACACGTTAAAGCTGCAAAATGAAAGAAGTAAGACTAAGGAAGCTTCATTCCCCATTCAAGGACAAGGCACTCAGCTGAAGTCTCCTAGGTCGTAGGTACTCATCGAACCATCTGTTTTACCATGGAGTTAGCCTGGAATTCTCTAGCACCCCAAATATTAATACAGGTTACATGTTATCCAGCCTTGGCACCTTGATCTTCAGTGTAATAATACTAGTAGCATTTAGAAAGCACTTGTCACTTCTCTACACTTCAGGATAGAAAACAGAAACAATAATGTAGTGGCTGTTATAACACCATATAGTTCCCATGCTCAATCAGTAGCTAAAAACTTCTGAAGCATGCACAGAATTCTTCAGTGAGGCAGGCATGTATCCATGCGCTGACAACAAAGAATGAAAAATTTACCTTTTTCCCTAATGTTTATAGAAAGGACTCCTTGTTTATTTTCTAAACATCAGTATTTTCAAAAGTGATTTATTAAGAAGAATTTCACTGAAAAAAATGAACTAAAGGAGTTACAGATGTTGGAAAATAGACAAAGCAAAGGTGAAATTATCTAAGCTGTGAGGTATGACATAAGAATTGGACTTTATTGAAGATTTTGTAGTCTGAAACTGGGCAATCTTTTTGTCCTGCTGAAATGATTGTAACAGAGGAGATGACAAACACATGGAGAGACATGAGGTAGGGCTCCAGTTCAGGTGTGCTTGACCACGAGGCAAAGGTTGCCTTCACAGGTTAACTGATTTTTAGTCAGGGACTGGACACTTCCTTGGAATAAGGGACATTATTCCGGTCTTAAGTACAGACAGCTCTTTGTATGGATATACAAAATACTGGAAAACAGAAGATTGATGGTGATTTTTGCACCACAATACAACTAGAATTCTAGTAGAAATGTTTACAGAGTTACCAGCAGTCCTGAACTAGGACACGTCTTTCAAGACACGAGGACACATTATCTTTCAAGTGTATACCTGCCCAATTATGAAGGCACAAAGATAATTTTGCACTAATACAAATATATTTATTTTTTATCTTGACTCCTTGGCAGAAAGACTTCAGAACATGCATGCTTAAATGAGAGGAAAGGACAGATTACAGGAAAGGAGGAGGGAATGAAGGCTGATGCCTTCCGTCCTCAGCAATGAGTGCTGCACAAATGCTTCTAGTGGAAGAGTATACAGTCATGGTAGTCTAATCTATGCTGTTGTATTTCTTATGTTGCCAGGAGAATATAATAACATAAGGTGTCCTTGAGCCAGGTCACTGTTGCTGTGTCTTGTGGCTTCCTTCCAGATTCAGTTTAGGAAGTATTCCATCCAACAGAGGCTGAACTGCAAGGCTTTGCCCCTTCTCCTTGATTTGGTCTCGTAGGTATTGAATTTCCAGCTGCTGCATTTCTATGATTTTCTCATTTTCCTTCTGTGCATTCAACCTCGGCACAGCTGGGCTGGACAACAGTTCACTGGAGGGAGCTAGAAGATAAAAACAGAGAACAAAGAGCAGAGAAACAAAGGTCTAGCTCACAGTTCTTTGGAATAAGCAAGGAGAGGCATCTTTCAGAACAGAAGAAGTAAAGCTAAATAGTAAGATTTTGCAGTATTCACCAGAATGTTACAATATAACAGGTGCCATCAGGCAAGACAAGCTGGTACAATACAGGGACAGTAACAGAATTGTTCGCTAAGGACAAGGATGCTTCTGGAATGAGCCCTGACAATATGGAAACACACAAGAAGCACTATTCACCTGGCTCTTGAATTGCTCGCTTCTTCTTGGTTAACCTTAGTGTTGACTGAAGGTCATGTACCTGGGTATAGGCTGCCTTCAGTTCTTGCCGCAAGTCATTAATTTCCTTAATTAGACTTACATTTTCCTGCAAAAACAACGTGCTCTATGAGGAAAAGTACAGGACTATCTCAATAGCTCATCAATATGTATCCTCATTTCCTTTGGAAGGACACTGGATAGCATAAAATCAGTATAAGAAGCAGAACATACTATATGCTTGTAGAGCTAAAGCAGTCAGTGCTTTACGCCTTTCAGATAAAAGCTACAGTACATCTGATATAAAATGTGACAGTATTCTAATCACATTAGCTCAAGAAGCTAATACTTGTTTTGCTTTTCTGACTGCAGCTTCACTCTAAGACATCATCTTCTCTTACAATTCAACAGGGAAGCTCAGGTCCTGTTCTGGGATTGATCCAATTAATTCAGAACTAATGTGAAGAAATCCCATTCCTCCCTCCAGGGTGCGTTATTTTGCTTTTCACTTGCCACCATGCGTCTGTTCACTTAAATGATCTGTATCTCCTTGCAGTTCTTCAGAGACTTTTTCATTAGTTATGACTGACATCACTTTCCAACACCCCTTCCACATTATTAAGAAATACATAAAGCGCATGGAGACTTGAGACACCTACTGTTAACATTTTGTTATGAGGAAAAGTTAGCTATGTATTCAACTTTTGTTCTTTTGTTAATCAGTTTTCAACCTGTAAAAGTTCAGCTCTAATTTTTTAACAGCATACCACAAAGAATCTTGCTGAAGGTGTTGTGAAAGTACAAATGAATGCAATATGGTTCTCTTTTACTGACTGTATTGACAGGTTCAAAGGCCTCAGCATAAACAATATGGGCTAATACTAGTGAAGGATGATAAAATTGTTGCTCATGACTCATAAACAGGAGAATCACTAGCTAAATATTTCTTTTCTAATTCAAGAGGAGTGGAATTGTACATTTGCCACTGTTCATTTGACAGTGAAATCACATCAACAGCTAGTATGAAGAGCAACAATGATTTCAGTTATCTGTAATGATTTTTCAGAAGTTTTGGAAAATAGCACCATTTCAGCTCCTGGAACTTCACCATAAACAGGTAGGTACACTTTTAGTAACAGTCTCCTACAACAGGAAACACAGTTAAACAGCAGGTGATACAAACAAGGATTACTAGTATTTCAATATTGAAAAGATATTTTCAAGCCTTGATTCTTTTTGATTAGATGATAATTTTGGTTGATAAAGAAAACTATGTTGCCATGGGAGATATATGGAAAACATGTGATTTGGTTCCTTATGATATATTAGACATATTAGCATCACACAAGAGTCAATGTAGTAGAAACAGACAACTCAGAACAGGTTAGTGACAAAGCACTGCGCTTAAAGCAATTTTCTGTATGCAGATGTATTCAAGAAGTTCGAGTTGGCAGTAATAACTCGAGGTGCATGCATCTGGCAAGATTTTTAGTAGCTCAAACTAAGACAAGTATACCAACTATGCTATAGTTTCCCTTCAGCTGGAAGTCAGTGATGCAGAGGCAGATTGTGGAACATGTTAAGGTTTTAAGTTGTTGGGCAGGAACAGCTGGTCTTGCACTGGTTGTGTTGGACTCTAAATACAGCACGAGGGGGTGACCCAATGCAGCCTGCTCTGAAAATATAGTATTTTGTAGACTCTGACTTATTTAATTCAATTATTTAAACACAGACGAAATTTAGCTGCTATACATTTATGCCAGAGCTTGATCCTGAATAGGATAACTTCGGAGAATCAATCACAGAAATTTTCTGGTGAACAGCCTTCAGGGTTGTCATGCCATTTCTGTTAAGGTGCACTTTGGCATGAATACATTCATAAACTCACTCCAAGTGGCTGAATGCTGTTATCTATTGAAGATCTTACTTTTGGCCTATTAGCATAATACACAGTATCCTATATGAGGTAATCTGGGCTATGTAGAAAGGTTGTTTGGCTTGCTGGGTGCTAAAAAGGCTGCTGGCTGATGCTGATAATATTCTTCTGGAGAGGCATGCCATACAGAGAGATTAGCCTTTAATTCAATCTTTGCATTCTGACAGTAAGCTTGCACTGCAATGAAAAGATCATGCAATGGATTAAAATAAATGTTCACTGCAAAACTCGTTGTAGGATGCTGTGGAAACATGAAAAATATTTCAGAAAAAAGATTGATCAAATATGTAGAGGATGCAGACACCAGGAACAACTGCAGATGATGTCTGGATGCAATCTACAATCTCCTAAGTCCCTACAATGCTGACTGTCAGAGAACAGTATGACACATCATAAAAAAGATCATCCTACACACGCTTCATTTCAAGCAGTCTCACTTTGAGATTGTTCAGTATGTCTGTTCTTTCGTATCCCATGTGACCAAAGACGCCATTACAAATACAGAAGGCCGGAGGGAAAACTGACAGTCCAACAACAAGCAGCTTGCCAATTGGTAAGAATAATTAAAATTATCTTGACATTTCTAATCATCTGTTGCAGCAGTCACTAATGGAATGTACCTATGAACAGTCACTCAAAGAGGAATGCACAGCTCTGAAAATGTAAGTGCAACTGAGGAATTACAGAAATACAGAGCTAGAAGGCCATCAAAATGTCATTTACTTGTTCAAAGCAAGCCCTGACAGAAGTTTGTCTAAACTAGTCTAAAAAGCCTCCTGTGATGGACTGGAAGACCATGATAATTCCTCCTGGCTGTAAAGTCTCATTAATCTACTAGACTTCAGAGAACTGCTTTTTCTTTGAAGAAACCAGGCTGGTTAGAACCTTTGATATCTTCATCTTCCAGATGTTTTATTAATTCATTTTTAATCATCATTTCACGTTAGGCTTACCGGTCCAAGACATCAAGTATTATCATTATGAGCACCATCTGTCACCCTATTCCAGAAAGGAAATTCTTCAGTTTCTTTTCTGAAGCCATCTCATTCTGTGTGAAAAGGAAGCATCTAATTCACAGAAGGAATAAAAATAAATAAATCAAGCCCAAAGAAGATCACTGCTGCCTGGGCCTGAAGGAGCACTATGAATACATAACAAAGGACAGATGATTTAGGAGAGGACTGAGGTCTAGAGATCCTGAGGAAGCATAATAAGCTAACAATGAAGAAAGAGCTAGTTAGGGGAAAAGGAAATGCTGACTGAGCAAAGGGAGACCAGGGTAAGAAGAGACTGTACAAGTGCTGTCCTCCCAGGATGTTGGTTGTGGGCCTTTAGATCCTCTCACGCCAGATGAAAACAAATTAAGTCTTTGGCCCCAGCAGTCACAAGTTTATCCTGCCTTGTAAAGAAAAAAGATTCTGAGAGGTCTCAGTACAAATAGGCTTATTTATCATTTGTTTCTGAACTTCCTTGGAAAACCTGGATGTGAGCAGCAGAAAGTTCTTCTGAATTCAGACCAGTAGGCATGGAACTATGTGGCCAAAGAAAGCCAATCTTTTTTCTTCCTCCAAAATTACTTCCTAAACACCACAACACAGCAAGTGCAGCTTGGTACTCAGGTCCACAAGCATCCACAAACAGCATCATTTTCTGGCTTCAGAGATCTTGCTCCTTCTGGCCAGAAAACTGTTGAGCCCTAGAGTTCAATGAATATTATACTTGAATAGAAACTCTTGAAAGCCCTACGCATTTCTGGCAAGGAAGCAAAACAAAACTGTTTCAAAGTCCTAACAAATTACAGCAATATGGTGACTGAAGTCTCTTCTGTGCAACTGCTTCATTCTTACCTCCCTTAACATAAGGAAAAAGCTTGTTACCTGCATGATGCGCATGTAAGCAGCTTGATGGACTTCCTTATCCTTGACCACCTTCTTTTTTAAAGCTGCCAAATTCCTCTCAAGATACTCTCGTTGTCTCGTGTACTCCTTCTGCAAATCTACATCTACCTCTTCAGTCTCCACCTGAGAGGGCACAAAGTTTTGCCTCAATACACTACCACATAAATTCACCCACAAGGAGAAGGCAAAGGCAACTCACCATGTCCAATTGCTGCACATACTTGGTGTAGAGCTCACGGATCCCATACTTCAGTTTTTTGTAATCCTGAATGAAGCCCACACAATTATGAAGATCCATTTTAAACCGTTTGATCAAAGCTTCCATATTTTGTTTCTGCAAGAATAATGTAGTTAGTGTTTAATGTAGATACATTCTTATTTGGCTCATCAGAGCACTCTGTCACACGCAATCTTCTAGAAAGTCTAGCAGAACAGGTTAAAGCTCTCATATACTTTTACTTCCCTTTAGTGTTTTAAAATACTTCATTAAAAAACAAAAAACAAAACAAAACACAAACAATTGATAGGGCACTGACTCTGTCAGGCTTCTGCCTCACTGCTCTATTAAACCTGGGAGAATGTGTTGGTTGAACTTACACACAAGAAACTGGAATTTTTTAATATCAAATGGCTAACCTGGTTTCAGATTTGGAAGTTTTCTGTCATTGTTCCCACTTAACCAGAGAATCTCCTGTTCCCTGGTCCTTGTACACAATATCCCTGAAGGACCTCTTTGCTCAGATTAATGCTTCTGCAGTGTTTCATCCCCCCTTGTTATGCAGGACCTGTGGACTGCTGCCTCATACCTTCTGCCTCTCTCTGTGCATGGTGTTATCAGTTGCCTTTAGTTTCTGCTGCAGTTGTGTGATGTTCAGTTTCAAATGCGTGCTCTCCTTTTGGAATCGTTCCAGTTCCCCCTCTATCTGAAAGGAAGCGGGGGGGAAATCAAGATTAAGAAAACATTATGAAAAAACAACATCTAACTGGAGAACCAGAGACGAGAAACACAGACTTGAGGGCGTAGATCCCCCTTCAGGTTGAATTACATACAACATGAACCAAGCCAATTTTGGAACAACACTGCCCTCTGCCAGAGTATAGAGAAAACACACAAAAAATGCCTATTCAATCCCATTTTGAGTTATAGGTATTTAAGTGATGTGATTCCTCTTCATTTCTTTGACGTGGACTGGAGCTGTACTGTTCCACCTGAATAAAAATGGGTGAGGTATTAATTAATAGTCAATACTGGAAAAAGCAAGTACAACGATAAGAACCAACTGATACTGAAAAGAAACAAATGCATGAAAAGCTGTGATGACATATGTAGAATACAGGGAAAAAAAGCACTAATGCTTCAGCATTTACTGACATGAGATGGTGACCAGAGAAGAGGCTAGGGCTTTCATTATGATAGTCTGACATGCACATAAAATGCTCGTTAGTTATTTAAAAGGTTTTTGTTCTGAATAAACAGACTTATGAAAACTTAACAGGTCACTGATTAGCTATTGAGAGATCACAGTAAGATCCTATCATGAATGAGTTGTCTCAAAAAATTTGCTGCAAGCTAATTATGAACACATGGAAAGTTTCCATGGATTAGCTGATGAACCTAATTCCTAAATTGTGTTATGTTTGCATAAATCTGTAACTTTGTCAGAGAAGTTCACTCTGTCTTCCTCCAGATCAGTAAATGCAGTGCCTTGCAAACTCTACAGGGTGCACGCAAGACAACTACATAAGGATGAGATCTATTTTTAAGGAAAATTATATTACTCAGAGTCTAGAATAAAATACTGAAAGAGGAGCTTAAATAACTTGTATTTGATGTATTGATCATTGGTACCATGTGACACAAAAATAAATAGCAGGTATCGTGTAAATATTTTTATTAGCCGTAAAGATACTAAAACAATGCTTTGTATCCTTGAAAGAAGTTAAGGAAAAAACAGGTGAACCTCCATGGGACTTGCTTGGTCATCTCTGTATTCAGCCAAAGGGTTTAGTAGCAGAGGCCAAATGACAGTGTTACTCACCTCATGGATCTGCTCGTTCCTTGTTTCGATATCATTTTCACGTGATTCTATTTGCTTTTTAAACTGCTCTATTCTGTGGTCCAGTACAAACTTGAACTTTTCCAGTTCCTGATTTTTCTTTTTCAGGTCATATATATGCTTCTCCTGGGAGAAATATGTACAGAGCTATGAATCAGCCACATCACTCTCAAACTGATCCCTATGACAATGTACAAACACGGCAGAGGCAAAAACAGCAGTCGTAGATCTAATGGAAAACTAGGCTTCATATACCTCACACAGACTGAGTGGGTAGGAAGGGGGCAAATAATGCAAAGATCGTGCATAATCCTACAAATCCCAGAACGGGGGATGAGAAACTCAACACCTGAGCTCCCAAAAGCTCAGAATGTCAGTAAAACACTGAGGTCCCAATCTAAAGACTTCGGATTCTTCAAATTAAATTTGAGCTTCCAGTCACATGATATTAACACAATACAATACTGTTAAAATAAATACTTGTATTAAATTAAGGGAGGGTGACTTTGATATCAGCCAATTGTCTAGTTTCTCACCTTGTCCTGGATAGTGTTAGCTCTCTCTTCAATTTCTGTCTTCAGTGCCACAATGTCCTTTTCCAGTGACTTAATTACATCTTGCAGCTTCTGCTGTTCCTGTTTCATTTCCTCAATGTTACTGTTTCGTTCCTTGAGCTCTTTCTGTAGGCTGCTCAACTAGAGAGGCAAACAGGTAAGAGCTTAACAGCCTCCAGAAGCTGCGCACCACTTAACTACCATACTTTCTAAGTTACTTTGAAGACAGTGTAGGATAAAGGTTATCAAATTAAGACATTACAGGATTTAGATATCACTTCAGGAAGGGCATTTAACGTGATGGTGTCTATAAGACATCAGAACTGAAGGCAATACCATGATAAAAGACTGCGGGAAGGTAGAAAACCTCTGTGCCTCCAACATAGATGCTGAAGAAACTTGTAAGTAAAAATGTCCATCCCACATCCTTAGGCAAATGCAATGCCCAGCTAGTAGAAGAGTTAAAAGGTTTTATGTCTCCTTAAAAACTCAAGGAGTAAGAACAATAAAAAATGATGATGTGTACAAAACACAATGTGTATTGCATTAAATGAAGTAGTAGAAGTATTTTTCTAACATAGTAGCACATTGGATCTTGGAAAAATGAAAAGGTTCATTTCTTTCCCATTATAGGAGGAACAATATTATTATTTATGATTTCAAACTACGTAAGATACAGAAAGTGTACTAAAAATAACACACACACTGCTCTGTCATCTGTCTACAACCATATCAACAATACAATCAGCACACATCTTCTTCTTCTGCACAAATATTCTGAAATATTCAAACTGATATAAAAAGGGATGACTATTCTCATATGAAATGCCAAATATTTACAGGCTAAATATTATTAGTCCTTAACATGTCATTAATCATATTCAATTCTTGGCTATAGGTCTCCATGTTATAGGTGTGATCCTATCACAGAATAAGAAATACCCTTTTATTCATGACTCCTATATCTCCCTTCAGTTGCAGATTTGATTCTTTTTCTTCTACGAGTCGCCTCTCATACTTGATTTTGATAGCTAGAATTTCTTGGTCTTCATCTTCTTCAATCTGTTTCCTAATTTCTTCATGTGCTTGAAGCTGCTGCCTTATATCCTCCTCTGCCTGCAGTTAGTAGAAGTAAATATTAGAGAACACAAAAGTAAGAAATCAATAAAGAGGATAATTCTTTATCTGTAACTGTCTTTCTCCTGGGAGGGCCTATACTTAGTGGACTCTTCAACAACAATATCATTTAAGCTAACAATTTCTTAAGGGATTAAAGTCACTTAAAAAACTTAAGACAGATACAAAAAAAATCTTAAGTGAAAGCATTCAAGTCTTAAGAAGACTACAGTATTAAAAAATATATATATAATAATTTGAAAACCTAGCTCAAGTCAGCAAAATTGTCCAGGCAGAAGCAAATGCAAACATGAGAAACACTTCAGAAAATCTTAAGTTGCTGTTTCTGATGCATTGACAGCCAACAAACATTAATAACATTAATAAACAATAAACAGTTTTCCATCAGTCTGTATCACTCTTCTCATGTTCTTTCCTCTCATTCTTTCCATATTGGTGTTGCAACATAGGGCTGCAATCAGTGATGTGGATGGAATTTATTGGCATTAGATGTATCAGCATCGGTTATCTGGCTACCCTGTCTGGCCAAGTCTTTGACCTCAATGTGCAGGAATTTTTTTAAGTACTCAGCATATTCCCCAAATTATGCAGACAGGAACCCCAGGGACTTAGTGTCAGTGGTGATTTCAACAAATAGGAATTGATCTGTCACAAAATTCACCATTTTAGATATGCAATCTCTTCATTAGAACAAGGTGATTGAATCTTTCTCCAACCGGTGTTAAGTGTATCATCTAACACACATTAATAAACAGGAATTCTTAGATATAGGAGAAAGAGAGGCAAACAGAATGCCCAAGGATATTCTCCTTAGCCTGTTACTTGCTGAATGTATGAAGCCCAGAAAAGCTGGTAACTCAGCTGGGGTTTTCCTCATTACTATTCTACCTGTCGACATATTTCCCCAAGGTTACAGGCAGATTAGGATTTGCATGAAGGGAGCCAACTTTCCCTCCTCTAGGGAACATTTCATCACAGTTGGAAATAAACATAGTCAATAATTCAAACTGTCAATCAAGTTTCCTACCTCTTCCAACAGAACAGATTTCTCATTAAGTTTTTCCTCATAATATACTGTTAGCTCCTGCACAGTCCTGCTTTTGCTTTCCTCCAAATTGTGCAGTTGTTTCTCATATTCCTCCTGCATCCTCTGGGATTTCACTTGCAGCTCCTGGTATTTTTCATTTTCCATTAAGAGTTTCTGATTACTGTCAGATTCTGGTAACAGGAAACATATGGAACTGATAAAACTAATAGAAAAGAGAGGTGTATCCTATCCTTTTGCAGTTATCAATGTCTTATTTTCTACTGTCTTTTTGGCAGCTGGTTGCAATAAGTTATACTAGAAGCACCTCATCACTTTCTTCATCAGATATACAGGGGTTTTAGGCTCTGCAGCCATACAAAATTCTACATCAGAAAACCATCTCTTGGGTTTCCTGCTCTTCCTTTTACTTATCACTTCACTAATAATGCCCATTCCAAAGTTGTCATTCACCCTTCTCAGTTTTGTTTCTGAATATTCCATTGTATCCCTGCTCACTGCAACAGAAAAAAAAAAAAAAAAAAGTTCTGTTCCAGCTTGAACAAGTCCAAAACCTGCACCAAAATCACCTAGTTTGCCATAACAATAAATGAGTAATAGCCACTTGAAGCATTCTCTTGAGAATGTCAACAATGACAGAACTGTAAAAGTACAACTGCTACAGAGGATGAGTAAGCAATGGCCTCTCTTATGGGTGGACTTGATTTTTGGTACTAATTTGCAGTATTTCTGCTTTATCTTGATTAAGAATCTGGGGTTCAGGTATTTCCACATTGTGCACCTTGTACATTAGTTAGCCTGCTTGCTGAACTGTGCAACATCACTATTACTGTATAGTGAGCTATAGTATAAATAAGGAAATCACTAATCTCAGGAACAGAACATAAAAGATACTGTGCCCACATGCACATCCTCCTGCTTGTGGATGCTGTTAAGACAAACTTTTGGTTTGCGATAACTGTATGACATACATGCATTTTTTCCTTGTGCTTTGCACTCTAGTAATCTCTTCCCATCATGTTACTTGTTAGGAACCTAAGGCAATTCCTTCACATTCTCGTTATAAACATTTGTTGCAGTCTAACCTAGGTCTTGCATCTCCTTGGCCTGTTTATTCATCAGCTCAGACAGTTGAGACTGGTGTTGCAGCTCCTGTTTTTCTTTTTCTGCCTGCAAAATCTAGTAAAGAATAAGAAAAATACATTTTAATTCATTAGGCAAAGCAGTGTCCTAATTCTTTGAGTTCTTGCCCATGATGGGGAACACATATACAACAGATTTACGTTTGAAATCTCTCACCAAAAAAGGCAGACACCATGCATTACAAAAATGAGTTTTCCCAGAGATTCACTACAACAAATTACAAAACTAAGGAAGCTAAAGGAAAGTAGCAAATGGACTTCATATAATGCAAGGTATTGTATAAGTCTAGTTTAACACGAAAAGTCTGTAAGCCACAAAAACCTCCACTTCTTTGTGTGTGCCTGTTTGAGGAGAATTTGCAGTTCTGCAAATTTCTGTCAAGATAACAAAATTCAAGCTGCTTCCTTTCTCACTTGGAGCAACTTTGAGATCCTAAGACACTGACATTCAAACTCAGGCTTGAACACCGTTTTCTTGGAATGTTCTACTACCACTGCAAACGACTTAATCTAAAAAAGTACTAAGAATTGGAAAAAGAAGATGGGTGAGAAATTTCCCAGAAAATTTGGAGAGAACTGCCATGGGTACAACTTTTTGACTTTCTCATAACTACTGTATGGGTCTTGCATAAACAGAAATACTCTCTTTGCCTACTGGCCACGAAAACTAGAAAGGCTAGCCCCAAACCTGCCTAAATCTGTCATTCTGTTTAATCTTAACACATACTGATACTCATACAGGAAGTACAACTTCCCTGCCTAGAACTTTTATTCACTTTCAAAGGCATTTGCTT
Source organism: Nettapus auritus (assembly GCA_011076525.1). NCBI lineage: Eukaryota > Metazoa > Chordata > Aves > Anseriformes > Anatidae > Nettapus > Nettapus auritus. The sequence continues at coordinate 20,398,342 of CM021772.1, read as the reverse complement.
GCAAGCTTATAATCACCAAGCCTTAAGAAGTTTCAGTGTAGCTGAGATTAATAAAACTCTATAGCCAAGCACTACCTACGAAAAGACCTGAAGAACAGAATAACAAAATTGGCACAGGTAAAACACAGGCAGAGGAATCTGTAAGAAGTGAAAAGGTTTTCTTCTGAAAGGTCAAGCTGTACAAAAATGAGAAAAAACAGAAAGGTTAAAACTCTGGTTGCTTAAGTAAAATAAATAAATAAATAAATAAATAAAAACCCCACACGAAAACCACCAAAACCCACCAGAAACACCAAAGGGCCTAAGGATCAACCTGAAAACATTAAAAAAAGTAATTAAATTTCTCAAAAAAAAAATCAGAAGTAGAAACCTGTCAGACTATTTGCAGAACCAAAAGACAAGAAAGATATAAAAGGAGCACTTGCAAATGAAAAGACCATAAAATAATAGAACTAATTAGTAACTTAGCAAGCTTTCTTTCACTCTGGAATCCTTTTTTATGTGGAGTCAAAATATTGTTTGAAATGGCTATGTAAAACTCAACATAAGTGATGACAAATCACCAGGACAGGATATTATTCATTGAAAATATTTAAAAGAACGTAAGGATGACAGAATTGAATCACGTGATATACGGTGGACAATCTCTCACTTCAAGCCATCTGACTGACACTGAAATTGCTATTGCATCACTTGCATTCTAACTTTAAAAAGGGTCCAGAAATATAGCAAAATAATACAAATGCAATAAATCATAAAGCTGGTGTGTGCACTAGCAGATGGACAGAATAGTATTAGTGGACACAGATAAATAAGACACGTAAGAATTTCAGGAAATTCTTCCTTCATGACCACAGAGAAATCAGTAAGTAAGTACATGAGCAGAAGAAAACCAGGGAATATATTTTACTCCTGTTTTCAAAAAGCATATAAGACACATCACTGAGTATTTTTAAAAATGCTAAGCAGCCAAGGCATAAAGAAGAAGTCATTAAGAAGAACAATTGTTGGATCCCACAGCAGGTGCAACTTGCACTTGATGGAGGTTTTATAGCACAGTCCCATTTCTACTCAAGGGTGATATAGCTTACTGATCCCTGGTCTTAGGCATCACTTACTGCAGAAACTGCTGAAACTGGTTTCTCTCAGGCTACCTGGGAGATCTCTTGCTTCCCCTCAGTACTTATGAGATATGTTCATGCTTTACAAATATCAAGGACATCTTTATTGGAAAGGAATATTTCACTTTTCAGATGCCTTATGGCATTCATACTTATTTAATGCAAGTTTGTACTTAACTCAAAAGGGGAAAGGGAAAGATTTCTTGGTATTTGGCACTGCAGTATAAACCATACCTGGAGTTTAGTTTTAAGGGATCCTATTTCCTGAGTGAAAGTGTCTTTTAATTCCTTTATTTTTTCATTATAATTCATGTCCTTGAGACGTAACTGGTAATCATTTTCTGTCTGTAGCTCTTTCACACAAATCTGCAGGTCTAGCATTGCTTGACTCTGTTAGGACATGGATGAGAAAATATTTCTTTTAATAGATTATTTGCCACTAGCAACAACTTATTAAGGACATTTTATCTATATGCACATATTTATGAAAAAGACAGCCTTTGCAGAGAATTTTCAGCAAGACAGACCAAGAAGTTCCAGAAGTAAAATTCCTTTCTTATTTTACACGATGGTTTATAAAATGCAGTTCTTGACTTTTTCACCACATTAAAACTGCTCACAAGTGACTGGGGGAAGTATTAGAGAAAAGCCTAAACTTTTATCCACATTTGCTGCAAATACAACACTGTTTGCATATTAAGAAGCAGCTGCAGCTACTTGCTGTAGCTTCTTCTTATGAAGAAAGTCATGAAAACCCTCTTAGACAAATAGGCACAGCTTGTAACAAGCATCTTGAAAATGTAGTTCATAAGCTGTAGACCAGGAATCCTATGGTTTGTATGCACAGGTTGCTCCTCCTACCTTCTCTTCTATATCTGATCTCATGATCAGCACTTCCTCAGCATATTCAACTTCCTTTTCCCGTTTTAGTATCCCACCTTCTTTATCATAAACCTTCCAGATCAATATAGAGCCATCCTCTGAGGCAGTCAGCAGAAATTGGTCATCGTTTGTAACAGACATCTTAGAAGAAAGAGAAAGCAAAATAGTCGAGACTTTTATTTCTAAAGACAGGACTTCTGTGAATGCTCTAATCTCTATTCTCCACATACAGGCTCAGCCTTAGACTTAATGTATTATGGTATGAAATTGGAAGGAGAATCAATGCTAAATGAGACATGCAATGGGCATAGTAGGGAAAATAATGTATTCCATGTTACCTTTGTAACAGCACCTGCATGGGCTTGATACTCATTGAAATCCCTGCGCAAAGGCAAGGGATAATTCATAGCTCGAATTGTCCCCAGAGATGTACCAACAAATACCATGTTTCCGGAATGAGAAACAGCTACTGCAGTATAGTCAACATCAAAAGCAGGCACTTCATGCTGGATCTAAAAAAGTAAAAGAAAAACCAAAACAAACAAAACCAAAACAAAAGCAAAACACAGAAAAACACCACGTCACATTAAGTTCCGTCAAGTTGTTTGATTACTTATTACATGAGCAATTGTCATATCACTGCCTGCAGCAAATAAAGCAGTTTAAAGAATCTACATGCCTATGGAAAACACACACACACACAAAAAACTAACAGTAATTAGTATTAAACTTTATGCACATGTGCACTCTTAACATTTTAAGCCAAGTTCCATAAATTAATCTCTTCTAAAAAATGTAATGCTTATCGTGTACAATTTAATATTGTTCTGGATTAAAAATACATATATGCATGTAGCCTACAGAGGTAGATCCAATACCCTGATATTTCAGCGAAACAGTCAATATCATATTGCAAAGTTAGTATGTTAGTGGGATTAGAAGATTTCTAGATAAATCCAAGTAAGGTTATAAAGATATAAAACTAAGACAGAATCTCAGGTTTCACGGTAAAGGACATAAGAAAACAAGAAAAGTGTCAGTAAATACTGCAGCTATCAAAAAATCACTAATTTCTACTTACCGAACAGATGAGAAAACCTAAGCACTAGCACCCTCCCCAGAGAATTTAGCTAACATCCAGAGCACATGTTAGCTCACCGAAGACTCTGAAATTTCTTTGAGAGTTTGGTCTGATCCAACAGCAAAGATGATTTTGGCATCAGAAGAAAGAGCAATGCTGCTGTAGATGCAGGACTTGAGCACACACTCTGTCTCCCTTTTACCTGTCAATAAATTCCACTCATACACAGCACCATGTGTGTCACAGGAGAAAAATTTTGCATCATCTGCACTCCATTTTACTGCATGTATCTGGCAAAAGCAAAACACACCAAGGACCCCAATGTGCAAATTATACAGTAGAGAGACATTTTACTGGTAAAACCATGACAACTTCGGAACCATATTTCTAAGTTTTACTTAAGTAGCTTATGTATATTTCAGATAATTCCATTTTAGCATTCTAAAACAATAAATACAAATTACCTCAAGGCCACACTGAGAAGAAAAGCTCATCTCAGTAATAAGCAGTACATTTTATTTTTATAATTTACTGTTGGGATAGTTTGCCTAGTTCGGCTATCTGCAAATCATCCTCATTTAACTTAAGGACTGACTCTCTAGATGTATGTAGTGAACACATACACTAAGTAGTGAAATTGACTTTTGTATTCCTTGTTCTAATTTTTGTGTCAAAGGTTGTACTTCACCTTTTCAAAATGCATCTTATGAACTAGTACATGCTTTAATGAGTTGTACTGTTCAGGATTTGTTTACTAACCTTCCCACTGTGTCCTTTTAGATTATTAGTATTCTCAAAGGTGGTGCTGGAATAAATTTGAATCACATTTCCATTAACTGCAGCAAAAAGATGGCCTCCATTACTGAATGAGCACTACAAAAAGAATATAGCCAACAGTTACTGTAGATGCAGCGGATATAAAAATTAATGCATTGAATTCCAATGACATCATGTAACATCTGAATGCTACATAACGAGGATAATCAGCCTCTTGCCACTTCCTTAGCTGGTGCTTTCCCCTGTAAAATCCAATCCTCTAACATTTCTGAACAAACAACCCCTTAAATGGCCCCCAGGCCCACAGTTATGCGCAGGTCTCCAGGCTCCTTTTCCAGTAGTCAGAAACCTTTTCTCTCTGCTTTGATATCCTAACTCCTACTAGGATCTAACAGACAGGATGCTATCTTCTGTAATTTTTTTTCACCCCTCTGCTCCCTGTAACTTCCCAGTTTCATTCTTGCATCATTCCTTACCTCTTCACACTTTCTCACAGCAAACTCCTTGAAAACATGCATGTCCTCATATAGTAGACTTAGAAATCGTAGTTTGTCAGAAAACCCAACCAAACAGAAAAGGCCAGTGGGGTGAAGTGATACTGTGTGTGCCTCCTCCTGAAACTCCTTATACAGCTCCAAAGTGCTGAAAGACAAAACCGCTGTGCAGTATGGAACAATACAAACTCCTATGCACAACTGACAAGACAACATCTGGCCCAGCAGACGCAACTGCAGTTGCAATCTGACTTTGCCTTCTCCTTGAGGAAATCTGTAAGTATTTGGTTAAGTAATGATCACACAGATATTACAAGAACAAGGGCAAATATGAACTTTCTGGGTCACAGAAAAGGCAGGGAAAGTGCAAGATGCAAATCCTTTCTTCTATAAAGAAGGTAGGTGAAGCTCTGTTTGAAAACCTACACAAATGTAGGTTTTCTAAGATTTGTTTTCCTTCCCCTCGCTCCCGTTGAACCTTAAAAGATGGACTCATTTTGCTTCAGAACTACAGTCATGAAGCAAGAGATGGGACAACAGTATCTTAAGATTATCATCTGTAGTCCTAAAGACAACTGATCTCAAGCTGAATGAAATATTCCTCAAGATTCTTTTTCCAAAACAAATGAGAAGTTAAACACAAATTTGGCTTAACAGAAAAGGCTATGGATTCTATCGACACTATTTTTATAGGCACTGCATACATATACTGACCAAATCATGTCAATAAGACCATTTGTATCCCACACCACACAAGAATGTTAGTGGAACACTGTAATTCATATGAGATAGTGCTGTCGCCTGCTCAGTACAATATACAAAAAAGCAGGGGATAGTAACAAACAAAAGCAATTCTTTACCTTGTCTTGTAATTCCAGATGCGAACAGATCTGTCCAGGGAACAAGTAGCGACAATAGGTCTCCGAATACAGATGTCCAGACCCGTGATTGAAGCAGAATGTAATGGGAAATGCAGATATTCAAAATGACTTGATTTCTCCTGAGAACAAATGAGAACATTCAGAAAATATAAAGTATTTCACCGATGGCAGTAAGTCAGGTAAGAAATCTATCATAGCTCTTTGTGTACAGCAGATTTGAGGAAGACACTTAACCCTGTCACTGCACCAGTCCGAACATAGCCCTAGAAACACATAAGTGTTAGGATCAGTTTCAACTTCATAATTAATAATCAAGAGAAATGACGCAGGGAAGATGTAGGCACCATAGTTCTCATACACTACAGAGAGCACAACATAGTTGTAGGTACCGAGAGAAATACAAGTTAGATAAATAAATAGAACTGGACCTCCAAGAACTCAGTTATGATGTTATGGTCAGACAGATATTTAAAAGTATTCAAGTGCTGAATGATAAGCAAATTAATCAGGATGTTAGCTATTACATGCTGGAAATGAAGCTCCAATATCATTTTAGGCTACATGTAGAAAAAGGTCCCATAACTACAAAACATTTTTTGTATTACTGTACAAAGGTTAGGTATTTAACCCCATACAAGTTGAAATGCTGCTGAAATACAGCCCTGAGAGAAGTGTGCAGAGCAGTTCATATCATGAGGTTTAAGGGTTCAGACTGTAGCTAACAGATTTCATGAGAACACATCACAGAAAGTGACACTGAATAGCCTGTGCCATTGCAATACACGGGGCATGCTGGTTATGGAATGTGGAAAGGTTGCACTCACCTTCAGAAGATCTGTGGAGGGCATAGTAAACATGTAAAGCTGATTTTTATTTGTATTAACAACCATTGTTCCCTCAGAGGGGCTGAAGCAAATACATGTAATATCCTGGCCACGTGACTGCTTTGGCTCAGTGGTGAACAGGTCCTGAGGAAGCTGCACAATAAAAGTATCCCATGGGATATTCCAGGTCTCCACTTTCCAGTAGTAGGCATATGAGCACACATGCACACATGCTTTTGCTGTAATTCTACCCTAATAAGTACATACATACTTATACACAATGTAAGAGTAGGAGTAAATAGAATACAAATTCTGCCAGGCAGGGAACAGCGTTCAAGGTAACATAACTGCACCTACAACAATGAGGCTGAAAAAAGTGTCAGAGGACGTTTCAGCAGGAATCTTAAAGGCTTGACCAGATCACCAGAGTTAAATGTTCTTATCCTGGGACCACAGGAAGTCAGTGCATACTGCTCCTTACAGAACAGTTAGAAATCTTATTAGATTACTTAAAAGTGCATTATCTTATTAAATCTATACTGAATATCTGAAGGGAAAAAAGCTTTGCCTTGGGGAAAAAAGCAGCCTAATTTTTCAGAACTGATGTAGACTATTTCTTAGCTTCCAAGTCTCCATAATTACAAGTTTCTTAAAGGTTTCCCAAAGTTTATCTATCTCGAAGCATACTTAACATGCAGAACATGCAGAGCTGCCTTACAAAAGGCTGTCACTGACTTTCAGCATTACCTCTGGCAAATCCCTGCCTTTCTACATCACCAGGCCACTTAGCCAATGCTTATAATGTGTTTTAAAGATGCATTTAAAATTATTAATAACTGACTCAGAAGCAACCCTCCCACCTGCCAAAGCGGGTCTCTGCTGCATAATTGCTTAGAAAAGCTTTTATCCCCCTACCCAGATTTCTTGACTCTCCTTGTACACTTCCTTTTCCTCAGTCTTCTCAAACAGAAGAACAACTCCTGGACTACACGAACATGCAAAGCCTTTAGAATAGGCTGCAACTGCAGATATTTGAGGCACAGAATCCTGTTGTGAACCATTATCTTCAGAAGCCAGTTCACAAGAGACTTCAGAATATCTGCAAGCAGTAAATGCATAAAGACTTAGGTATAAAAAGGACAAAACAAGAATGTTTATCATCAGCAACAAAAATATAACACATTCATAAACAGGACAAGAAGGAAGTATGTGAATGGCCTACAACTAATCTTCATGCACAAGTATAAACTTACCAGTAATTTTGCAAAGATTTACCTCTCATATTCTTTTGTTGTTGTGCCACCTTCTTTTTTGGGTGGTTTTCTGTACTCTACACTTGTCTGCCAGCACAGCTCTCCATTTTTAAACAATATAAGTTTGCCTCTGTCAGTGCCACATACAACTTCTTCCTCAGATAGCCAGGCATGGCACAAATAGTTTTGTGGTTTTCCCTTTTGTAAATTCATCTGCTTCAGAGTTCCCTCACTGTATTTAAAAAGTTTAAAAAAGCCATTTCCAGTGATACAAATACGTGCATTGTCTTGAGGACTAAAGCTCACCTATGGAACAAAGGAGAGAGAAGTTACTTCACATAACTATGTTCACTTTCAGAACTTAGGAAAAAAAAAAAAAAAAAGCAAGTTCTAGAAAGGTTCTAGAAACAGGAAATAAAAAGAGGGAAAAAGGCTTACAGAAACATATAGGAATACAGAAGAAAGTAAAAAAAATCATAACTGTATATTGCAGTTTCCCCCTTTCAGAACTGTGTATATCGATTTTACACCATGTTACGGATTCTATGATTCCATTAAGCTAAGAAACCATCTGAATCACAATATAATATGGAAGTTGTCTCTTCCCTTCAGAATCACACAACAAATGCAAAAATACATCTTCACTACATATTAGCAAGTTTTTCAGATAGCCAGCTACCTGGAAAGTGAGACCACCCATTCTGAAAAGTGAGGAAGAACTTCTGCATTTCAGCAGATACAAATCTTACTCATGCATTTTAATTTGTAAATTTAGGTATGTATTGACGAAAACAGTGGAGTAACCACCTCAATACCCAAGATGAAGGACAGCAGCGGTAGTTAGACTTGTTTTTCATGCTTAATGGGACCTGAGACAGTGGTTATCTTCACAGTCCTCTCTTCAGGAGCTGAGCTTTTGAAGCCAGTCACCCCACCTCTGCTTGCAGCTGTACCCCAGTAAAAAATGGCAGCTAGGGTCCAATCAACCCACATAATGAAAGCCTCTTACCTCCCTGCAAGAAAGGTACTAAACCAGGGCAACCTAAGCAGGATGCAAGAACTGTTTGAGTGGCATCATCCTGCTCCCAGCCACTCTTGCTGAGATACTCCTCTGATCTGGACATAGAATAGACTGCAGGAAGAAAAAGGTGCCCAACCACACCGAGACCTTCCAAGACATATGTTAAGCCTACTTAATGCAGCCAATATATTTCATGAGTGTTTCTGTGGGGACACATGGACACATTGTATGTGCATTGGCCAGCTATGCTGGCCACATACCATAGGTCTCCTGTGACGTAAGGACATGAGAATGTCCATAAGAAGTCAAAGCAAAATCTCATTTAGCTGTGTCCTGTTGCTGAGAGGGGCCAATACAAGGTAACAAGAAAGGTGACAGAAACCGTGCAGAGCTTGCAGAGCCCTCTCCTCTCTCTCTTGCCCTGAACAGATGCCACACGGCCACAGAACATCCCCTGCCCATGTCCTTTGGGCTGGGATCCTTCCGGGCACTGTCATTCCCAAGCATCAGGGTGCAATGTTTAAGGGCCACATTCTCTCAGCTGCCTTGTTGCCTGTAAGAAAACTCCCTCGGCACGCCGCTTTCACTGCGCCGGCCCACTCGCGGATCACACAACCACGGTGCGATGCCGGGTGCCGTTACCTGGCAGCCGCCGCCCGGGGCCTGGAGCCGTGCCGCCGCCAGCAGCCGCCGCTTGTCCCACAGCCAGTAGGCCAGCAGCACCTCGGGGGGGCCGGTGGCGGCCGCCAGGTGCCGGCAGTCGGGGGAGAAGGCGAGGGACGCGGCCGCCTCCCGCGCCGGGAGCTCGACGGCCGCCAGCTCCCTCCTCCTCCGCGGCGGCTGCCCCGCCGCCAGCTCGTACACCGTCAGCGCCGGCTCCTCCGCCGCCGTCTCGGAGACGGCCAGGAACCGCCGGTCGGGGCTGACGGCCAGCGCCTGCACGCCCCGGCTCTTCTCGCGTCCTGCGGGGAGGAGAGCGGTCAGCGCGGCGGGGGAGGCACCGGGAGCGGGGACGGGGAGCGGGGACGGGGCCACCTGGGAAGAAGGCGTGCCGCCCGTGCTCGGTGTGCAGCCGGGCGCAGCCCGCCCCGGCGGCGTGCAGCACCTCCCGCTCGCTCACGAAGCAGACGCCGCCGCCCACCCGCGGCCGGCAGCCGAAGACGGCGGCGGGCTCCGCCAGCACGGCCGCCATGACGCCGTCGTCCCGGCAACCGCGGCCCCGGCGGAAGGGGCGGTGGCGAACGCGTGCCCGGAGGCGGCGGCGAGAAGATGGCGCTGCTGGGGGACGTGTCCGACGGCTCCGCGGACTCCGGCTCGGAGGAATCCTCCCTGTCGGACTCGGAGGTGAGCCCGGTGCCGGCCCCGCGGGGCGGCCTGGCCCCGGCCCTGCTCCTCACCCTGCTCCTGACCTTCCTGTTCTCTCCGCAGCTCCAGGAGGCCTTCGCCAAGGGCGCGCTGAAGCCGGGGCTCAACGTGGTGCTGGAGGGGCGGCCGAAGCAGCCCAACGATGTGGTGAGCGCGTTAGCCTAAATAGCCTAAAAGCCGGTCAAAGAAACTCTCTAAACATTCGATTTGGGGTTGTAGAAATCAGGCCTTCATTAATTACGGTGCCAGACAGCCAGGGGATCTCTCAGCCATGTGTGCCTGCCGAATTGGCTGGGCTGCGGGGGTTATTTACGATCAAAACTGATTTAAATAAGAAAGATAATTAATGTATCCACACTATTTCCCAGAACTCGTTAAAGTATCTAAATATCACTGACGCATGATTATTTGTTTCTGCTGGTGGTGGTCTTCGGGGTTATCCCAATGTTTGCTGTTAACTTAGGCACACATGCTGAGCTCCGTCACATGTCCAAGCACGCGTCCATGCCATGAGTTCCTCAGCTCATCTTCTCAGACACATCCTCTAAGCCTGCGTCCTCCTTTGCACTTAAAAAAAAATATATATTTAAAATTCTAACTATGTATAGTAAAGGTTTGGTCTACTTGTTCACAAGACATTTCAGGTTTGGCCCTGTAATTCTAACAGGGAGAGAAGCATACGTCCTGCTGACGTGGTATCAAGCTGGGGCTGTGGGGTGGGCAGCTCCCCGTGGGGCTGGGGTCATGCTGGAGCCAGAGCCTTCTGGGGTGGGGTGGGAGTGGGGAAAGATGTGGGGTGGTCTGCATTGCTCTGGTAATTTGGGGAATAACCAAACCACTGCTGAGGAGCAGTCCATTTTGTGACCTGGATATTCATTTGTGGTGAGCTTGAATTGTAGTTTTTGTGTCTTGTTGCTCAGAGCTGTGCTTCCTTTTCACAGGAAGGTTTGAAGCAGTGCCTGGCTGAATTCAAGCAGCAGCTAGCTTGGGTGGAAAGGCTGGACGTGACTTTGGGTCAGGTTACAAACGTTGTGGAATCTGTCTCACACAGTGCTTCTGACAAAGATGCTGTGGACCCTGAGAATGATTTCCAGAGAGAGATGAGCTTGTAAGTATAGAAAAGAGAGATTTCTTGCAGGATCAGCATGCTGCTGCATGCTTGGCATCTAGTTTCACATGTATGCTGCAGACTGCCATGCAGTCTGTCACCAGTGTCTTGTCACTCTTCACCCATGTAATTTACATTTGATGTTTCTGAATGTTTTGCCAAATAACTGCAAATTCATGTTAGAGTATTGAACTTGTCTCATGACAGGAAATAATTTCCCTCTGCAGCAAACTTCCATCCTTTACTGAAAAGTTTCTCTAAAAAGTTCCCAGGATGAAACTCTATGGCTTTAACACAGGATATGGATTTTTCTGTGCACATGTGTTTGGTGTTATTGCAGTTCTACTTTTCTTGCTGTACTTTTACAGTACAGTGTATAAAACCATAGCTGGACACTAGATAAATGTCTGTGCGGAAGATGTCAGCATTAATATTGTACTAGTACCTAAATTGCTTTTAGTAGCCCTGAACGCTGTAGGATATGAATGTCGATATAATTCTAGATTAATTTTTGTTAGATCCCAGTATCAGCTAGCTTATGCGATGAGAACTTAGATCAGCACTGCGCGATGCTTGGTACCCTCTGACAGAGCTGCTGTTGTGCTGTCTCCCTAGCTACCGCCAGGCTCAGGCAGCAGTCCTGGAAGCCCTCCCTAGGTTGCAGAAGCTCAAAGTTCCTACTAGAAGGCCAGATGATTACTTTGCAGAGATGGCCAAATCAGACAAACAGATGCAGAAGGTATGTGCAGTGAAAAATAGCTTTCTTTCCTGTGCTGTGTGTTGGTTTTAGCCTACTTTATGTATTAACTGTGTGGTTTGTCAATAGTTACCTTCACCTCTTTGACAAAGATCTGTGACAATGTACAAGTCTGGTATTTTTTTTGATGGTAGAAAATGTCTTCCTGCTTCGGTATTTCTGTGCAGTGTAGGAGTCTCCATAACAGGCTGGAATGTAGAAATCTGGAAGAGTGTGATTTATCTTCTGTCCTGAATGTAATTAGTATTAGAAATGGAGATTTCTTCTCCATATATGTAACAGCGGTCGTAAATTTGGCTGTGTTTATGCTCTCTGTCCTAAAACTTGCAGTGAACAGGGGCATTAGTGTGATCCTTTTTCCCCATTTAAGTATCACCCTTCATTTATACTCGGCATATTTGGTCTCCCTGATTTTAAACTGTGTGGTACTGAATTAAACTATCATGGACAGTAAATCAGATTTGTGTGGGAAATGAGAGTTTCACAAAGTGGTTTCGTGATTGCGGTCTTTGTTCAAAACGGAGCCATATTTCTTGGAAGAATCTACATTGTATAAGTGAGACGTGAGCTGGAGTTCATGTGTGATTGGTCATTGTTCTGATGCTGATAGGATCTTCTTAGAGAAGATAATCATTAATAGTTTGTGCTGAGGTTTAACTCAACTCTACACATTATGGTTACTTTCTTTTGCTGGCTTCTGTTTGAAGAACAGAGGCTTTTATCTCCTACTGCAGTCACAGCCTCAGAAGATCTGTGTTGGAATCTTTGTAATCCCTTGTAACAGAAATTCCTTACAGAAATGTTTGTGCACAAGGAATGAATAGAAAATCAGTTTTCTATCGCATGAAAGGATTTTGGACTCCAGAGAAGAGCTTTTTTTTTTATTTTTTTTTTTTTTTTTTTATTAATAATGGCAAGAAAGAAACTATCAACTCTTCTACATGCACCTGAGTATATTGACAGTATGTGACAAGATACCCTAGTTTAGCTGTTCCAGTAGAGCCCATTTGTATAAGGCTTTGTTTTGTCTCTGTGAATTTTGTCTTTTGAATAAGGTTTTGGCTACAGATTAGTTCAGGATTTTTTGTAGTAACTCCCAGCCTTGAACTGAAAGTAAGTTATGCTTTAAAATCAGTGCATACACCAGAGAAAATAATACTGTATCAAAGGGGTAGCCAGTGAGTAACTTTGGAGATAAATTACATATTATCTGATTGAGAGGTATTTTCTTTTGGCATTCAGTGATGTTGTTCACGTGATTATTGATTTCAGGACTGCACAGCATTACTTTTGCATTACTGATCAATTTTGTTTGTGTGTTTATTTTCCCCCAGATTCGTCAGAAGCTTAAGAGTAAACAGGAAGCGATGGAGAAGTCTGAAAAAGCAAAACAGCTTCGTGCAATGAGAAAATATGGAAAGAAGGTGAGGAGGAGCTACAAAAGACATATCTATGACGAGAATGTGGAGCCTGAGTGAGGAGCTTAGGAAGTGAGATCCCAGGAGGCAGGCTAAAATATATGGAATCTGTCTAGTCTTTTGTATAAATACTTTGACAGGAGACAAAGCAAAACATGGGATACCTTTAAAAAAAAAAAAAAGTATGGGGCACTAGAAGACACAGTACTAACATTCTGCCTTCCAACATTCTCAGGTACAAATAGAAGTTCTCCAGAGGAGGCAAAAGGAGAAGAAAAATATGTTGAACGCAGTCAAGAAATACCAGAAAGGTACAGTTAACTTGTCTAAAAGAGTAAATGTGTAATGGAAATAGTGTAAATGCGTGAAGAATGTACGGTATTGTGATGTGTGGTGTCAATCTCTACTGCTGGGCAGTTAGCTTGAAAGGCTGCTGCTGTACGGAATCATATGCCTGTGGCAGTGAAAATCCTTCCAAGTAGCTGGTCTTCAGTTAGGGTGATTTGTTGCTATTGCTTAGACTGAAAACTCTCGTCTTCTGTGGTGGTAGCTGAGCGTTTGCCTTTGCTTTTGCAGGTCTCTCTGACAAGCTGGATTTTCTAGATGAAGAGCAGACTTTGTCTCAGGGAAATAAAAAAGGCAGTGCAAATCAACGGACGAAGAAAGGGTGAGATTAAAACAGAAAGATATTTAACTGCAGAATCTTTTTTTTTTTTTTTTTTTTTTATTTTTGTAAAACAAGTAAGCTGTTTGAATTAATATTGGTGAAAAATAAGTCCCAAGTGTCTTTCTGTCCTTAGAGATAACTGTGGCCCAATAGAGCAGAGGCTGAAAAGTGCTAATTTCTGCCTCTTCAGTAAGAGAGAAGAGGTTTACAATGGCTGATGGGAGTCCATCAGCAGATCCAGGTACTTCCTAAGGCAAGGTTTCTAAGCAGCAATGTTCCTGGGTTGTTTTTCAGACCAAATGCCAAAAGACGATACAAAAATCAGAAGTTTGGTTTTGGTGGCAAGAAAAAGGGCTCAAAGTGGAACACAAAGGACAGCTTTAACGATGTATCCAGCTTCAAGTCAAAAGTGGCTCACAATAAAGGCCCAGGAAAAGCAGGAAAAAAAGCCCTCAATGTAAGTACAATGTTTTTTGCAAGTGATGCTTTTTTGTTAGGAAGACAGCCCTTGCCTTGGAGGGAGACCTGAGTAGATGATCAGCACCTCCAGCATCTGGAAGTAACAGTTCAGTTGCAGACAGGGCTGAGGGTGGTGGTTTGGTGTCTGAGCAGGGAAGTAAGTGGGGGAACTAGCATATATTGTTTGTTGCTACCTGTGTCCCCAAACCTTCCTCTCCAGAGCTACTGCCACATAATCTCTTTAGTATCTTCCCCATGCTATAGAGCTAGAATGAAGTTAGGACACCAAAATAAAAATTTGAATTTATCCTCTCTTTGCAGAAGAGACCTGGCAAGAGAACACGGCAGAAAATGAAGAGCCGAGCACGCTAAGAGGATCGTGCTACCCAGCGGGGCTCTTTTGTCTCTGTGTGTTGGAAGGTGTTTCTGCTGTCTCCAGGCAGCTAACTGTGGAGCAAGCTGGCAAGAAGAAAGTCAGTGGAAACTAGTGCCTTATCACTAATTTCTTAGTGTCTGTTCTGCTGAATGATTGCTTGCTACCTAAACCTTTGGTGTGTGAACGTATTAAATAGTTTACACAGAACTCCTATGTCTAATTCATATTTGTGTTATGAACTGTGGCTGAAATCTGCTGTGTTCCCTTCATTCTGACAGCTTTTCCCACAGCTGCTGTTGATATGTACTTTGTGAACTTGAATTCTGGGTCATGTTGCTGATGTCAAAATGAGAAGTCTGAAGCCTATCAAGAAGTGGAAGGGTTTTCTTAGACTACTTGTGTAGATGGCTTTGGAAACAGCAGCAAGACAAATGCAAAAGTCTTATTAATAGGTTTATTTCTCTAACTATTGTCAGGCTGAAAATCTGGACAGATGAGTTCTCTCCTCCCTTTTCTTGCAATCTTCTGGTGCCAGAAATCTACCATATTCACCTAATAACAAACAGGATTTAATACATAATATGTCATTAACTGCCTCAGTCTACGTTGTGTGGCTTTGCCGTTCCCCTACTGCAACTTCTCATACTGCTCCTTCAAGGTGCCACACGGCAGCTGCCCAGTTTAGTGATCTCCGTTTTCCGGCGTGGGAAGTAGAGTCTGCGGTCAGTGCGGTCTACATCGATCTGGAAAACAATTACAGGCTGAAGCGTCATGTGCTTTTCTAGAACGAGTAGTAATCCCTCCTGAGAAGAGTGATGTGCTAAAAAATGCTAATGAATAAAGTACCACTTAGTATATACTGTTTACTGTTTCAGTACAGTAGAACCTGGTGAAAAAGGAGAATTTCATTTCTGAAACAGTCTTAGGACTCCTGGCTATATAAACTCGCTTCCCCACACTCGTGCAAAGAGCTGAATCCTTACGCACTCTACTCACCAAAGGTGTTGTGTTCCAGCCTATTTCCTGGCTTTCAGTTTGTGGCTCTGAATATTTCTTTGTTGGCTCCAGTGCAGCATGATGAATAACACTCAGAAACTTTTCTGTTGGTTTAAGAGACACAAATACAAATGAAAGGCAGTATGTTTAAAACCTAACAATACAAACCAGTCACCAGTGTCCTAACAGCAAGACACCCACGGTGGGGGGCAGTTGGTTGTTTTCTCATAGCTATCGCAAGTGGTTCAGAGCTTCCTTACCATCTGCAGGCTCTTCTATATTGTCGTGCCAAGACATAGGCTTCTTGGTGACCGTGTGAACTGAAAAATAAATTAAGTGAATTGCTTTAATGCACATTTAGCATCACAAACAGGTATAGGTTATCTATCACGGCAAATGTTCTTTGTGGTTATTTCCCCAGTCTTAACCCAACTACTTCTCTGAAGCTGTAAAGGAAAACCCGTATTTGAGAAGAATTTGAGAGTATTGGAGAGTTTCCAGGTGGAAACTGGAAGGCCTTCAGCATGCTGGAGGCCGTGGGTGCTGAAGGCGAGCTGCCGGGAGCACCTCATGGCCCGCTGAACCCCAGGGGACCCCGTCCCGTCCACCTCACCGCGTCTGAGCGGGTTGAGGCCGTGCTCGGTGCGCAGCCTGAGGCCCCGCAGCTCCTTCCGCACGCGCTCGCCCAGCAGCCGGTCGAGCTGCACCGGGTCCGGCCGCTCCCTCGCCCCGCCGCGGGCCGCCATGGCTCCGCGCGGCGTCCCGCCGCCTAGCAACGCGTGACGCGACGCCCGGCTCGCCCGCCCTCCCGCCTCCTACTGGCCGCCGAGTTAAAGCCCCCGGCGCTGATTGGCGGTGGCGCCACGCGGCCGGTTTGAACGGGCGGCGGCCCTAAGATGGCGGCGGCGGAGCTGCGCTGCACCGTGGCCGTGGAGGAGCCGCTGCCGGGCGGGGCGGCCCCACGGCGCCGCGTGGTGCGGGGCGCACTGGTGCTGCTGGGCCGCAACGAGCTGCGGCAGCCGGTGCTGCGGGTGCTCGGCGGGACCGGTACCGGCACCGGCGCGGCGCTGAGCTTCCCGCTGAGCAGCGACGCCGTGCGGCTCTTCGCCCGGTTCGCCGGCGAGGGGCGGGCGGCGGTGCGGCTCGGCCCGGGGGGCGCCCAGCTGCTGCTCTCCGACTGCCCGCCCGACGCCCTCCGCCGCTTTCTCCGCCTGCTGCGGCACAAGCTGGCCGCCGGCCCGCCCGGCGCCCCGCGCTGCCCCCGCCTGCTGGCCCGGCCGCCGCCCGCCTTCGCCATCATCAGCCCGCTGCGGGAGCAGGACCTGCTGCGCCGCCCCGCCCGGCCCCGGGCTGGCGGCGGCGAGGAGCCGGGGCAGCGCCCGGCGGAGGTGAGGTCCCGGGACGGGACGGGGCGGCCCCGCTGAGCCGCCGCCGCCGCCCTCACGCTGCTCCCGTCCCGCAGGTGCCCCGTGCGGAGCGGCGGCCCCCGGCGAGGCTCTCGGCGGAGCAGGAGGCGGTGCTGGGCGCGGTGCGCAGCGGGAAGGGCGTCTTCTTCACCGGCTGCGCGGGTGAGGGCTGGGGGAGGCCGTCACCGGGGGAAACCCGCGGCCCCGAGCTGCTGCTGCTGCTTCCCGCACCCCTGCGGCTCTGGCTTTCCTCCGGGAGCCAGCACAGCCCCTGCGATGAAGCTGGGGGTGAAAGAATTTTCCTCTGCCTCCTCCCAGGGACTGGGAAGTCGTTCTTGCTGAAGAAGATCGTGGGCTCCCTCCCTCCAAACAGCACCTATGCCACAGCCAGCACTGGGGTGGCAGCTTGCCACATCGGTGGCACAACGCTCCACGCCTTTGCAGGTAAAGGTCGGCCAAGCAGTAAGGAGCTGAGGGCTCTCGCTCCCTTCCCAGGGAGTTAGGAACTTCCCAAAGCTTGCTTTCTTCTCCCCTGCCAGGGATTGGCTCTGGGAAGGCGCCGCTAGAGCAGTGTATCCAGCTGGCAGAGAGACCTGGAGTGCGCCAGCACTGGCTGGCCTGCCAGCACTTAATTATCGATGAGATCTCAATGGTGGATGGCAAGTTCTTTGACAAGCTAGAGGCAGTGGCGAGGTGAGTGATCGTCAGATCAAACAACTAAAAAAAAAAGTGAGTTTTCATACACTTCCAGGTTGCTTCATTTCTGAAAGGAAAGCCTGAAATCATAGCCAGCATTAGGACAGACCTTGAGCTTGAGATAAGTCTTGATTGTGTCCACATCTTCCCAGCTGTGGCTGTTCTGCTTGCAATTTCCATCTCCAGAGCAATATGCTCTCTATAGAGCTGAGTCTAGAACATGCAATAAACTTGTCTTGATGCTGAACATTGAGGAGCAGGAGGCAGCTGTAGTATAACAGCTACTGAAGAAGCAAGACTGGCAATGACATTTTGGGTAGATAGGCAGAGAAAAATGAATGTACTACATTGTGTAATTATTTCAATTGTTCTGACACGGCCAAGGATAACCATCTTCTAATGTGGATGTTTGAACATACTGGCAGAGAAGTAATTTCAGAGACTTGACTATGGTCAAGTCCTGGATGGCATTCAGAATTTCTCTTCCTTTGCTTTCAGAGCAGTGAGGAAACGGGATGAGCCCTTTGGAGGAATTCAGCTGATCATCTGTGGGGACTTCTTGCAGCTACCCCCAGTGTGCAAGGCTAATGAAGAAATCAAGTTCTGCTTCCAGGTAGAAAGCTGTTCATAAGCTCGCCCTTGTACTTTGTCTGTCCTTTCTTAACAAGAAAATGATTTGCCAGGCAAAAAGCTGGAGGAAATGCATCCACATAAACATGGAGCTCACTGAAGTGCGGAGACAGACCGATAAGACGTTTATCTCACTCCTGAGTGCAGTCCGTTTAGGCAGGTGAGGAGAAACTCAGCTCTTTCTGTTCCCTGCTGATGGAGCAGAGGGAAGAGCCAGTTGTTACCTCTTCCTTGTGCTGTCTGTGAGGGATGTGGGGCTGGGGGCAAAAGCTATGAACGCATTAGTCACGGTAAGGTGGTTTACTGTATGCTGCTGTGGTAACCCCTTTCTAGGGTTCCTCTTTGCAACTTCTGCTAGGGAATGCAATGGATTTCAAGCTGGCAATGGCTGGGAACGGGCTGGCACTTTGTGGCTCTTCTGCTTTCTGTAGTTACCCCTCTCCACCCTTCTTGCTAGAGGCTTGGGCTTGCAAAGCCTGATGTAGGTGTGTGGGAGTTGCTGCTGCTCAAGACATGTTCCTGATTGCTTTCAATAATAATCCTCTCTTTTGGATCCCCAGGTGCACAGAGGAGGTTACCAGTCTGCTGATGCAGACAGCTACTAACAGGTCTGAGCGTGATGGGATCCTGGCTACGCGGCTCTGCACTCACAAAGATGATGTAGAACTAACTAATGAGAAACGCTTGCAACAGCTATCAGGTGAACGTTGTGGAGGAAGCTGCTGGCTTCAGGGCTGAGCTCTAAGTGAATGCAATGAGGATATTGCGGTGACAGGAGGAATTGGCATTCTGTCATGCACAGCAGTGTTAGTTTGAGCTGTGCGTGTAGGAGTTGAGCTGCCTGGAGAGAAATTTCACAAAATTATTTTAAATCCACCTTGTTACTTCTTAGTGTGCAACAGACAGTGAAATTATTGCTTGCAATGGGATAGAGTGGGTCACTGGTGCCTCCACACCCCTGCTTCTTCCTTCTGTAGCATCTCAGGCCATGGTCTAACCGATGCTGCTTGAATTATAGGGCTATTTCATTTTTGCCTCGTTGTCAGGCCCAAGGATTCCTCCTTAGTCCTCTTTGGAGGTCTGGTGTTGGCAGTGAGTGAAACTGGTTCTATGCTCAAAATGGCAACTGATCAATTCCTGTTTAATTGTTGGTCTTTAAGTCCCAAGCCTTCTCATGCTCTGGGAGGTGTGCTGGGAGGAGAGATACCAATGAGCTTTTCACTGTTGGGTGTAACAGGGCTTGTGTGAAAGTGTCATACCAGCAGGGGAGGAGGGATATTAAAAGAGGAATTACTGTAAGAAATAAAAGCTGAGCCTCCTGCGGACACCACATAGCTTATGTCCAATGGCAGTAATTTGTGACTCCTTTCTTTCCTAAACAGGAGAAGTGCACACTTTTGAGGCTTTGGACAGTGACCCAATGCTTGTGAAGTTAATTGATGCTCAGTGTCCTGTGGGTGGTAAAGTTGTGTTAAAGGTTGGAGCTCAGGTGAGTGTGTATGTATGCTTGTTTGGGAAAGTCCAGCAGATCAAATGGTGTAAGAAAAACAAACAGCAGATAAATATATACAGTAGGTTAATGTATAGACTGCAGATTATGTATTGAAAAACGATACTAACTGAAGACAAGCCCAATCTTCGTGTCCTTTCTGCTTGGAATCCAAACAGAAAGTTGACTGATTTGAGCTCAGGACCCTGTCCCATGGACAGTGGCAAGCACTAGGACTTTGGCACACATTTCCCATCAGGCGCAGAAGCTTCTAGGAAGCAGAGGGTATAGGCAGTCCTTGCCTGCAGTCTCAGCTTCAGGTATAGCAGCCTTCCTGACCTGTAAGAGCAAGACACAGATTGCCAAATGTGAAGTACTGGGCTCTTTGCTGTGTGCTGAGGCTGTCAAAGCAGAACGGGTTGTGTTAAAGCAGCACCACTGGGTGCCTTTGGTTCCTCAGCTGTTCCGAGAAACTACATGTCTAAGCTTGTTGTCATTTGGGAGGAGGAAATCTGTTCCCTGGATCTGACATTGCAGCTGTGGACAGAAGCAGCTCAAGGGAAAAGCGTTCAGTGCTGCAGAATGATGTAGCTGGGAATCCCAGGAAGGGAAGGCTGTGCAATAAATTCAGTTTGATCAGAGATTATTCTCTATTCTGCAGTAGGATGGCATGACTATGCTTATGCTTTCTGGCTAGAAGCTTAGCTGGAGGTGGCTAAACAGGCTAGAAAGGGATTTTTTCTTTTTCCCTTGTAGGTGATGCTAGCTAAAAATCTGGATGTGTCTCAAGGGCTGGTCAATGGAGCACGAGGAGTTGTTGTGGGATTTGAAAGTGATCAGAAGGGTAAAGTAAACTTTTTAAAAAATAAAATAATGGACTTGTTAATTTTCTTTATTTTTTAAGAATAAGCTGAAGGAAAGCAGGGAAGCGATCTCTGCAGCAAGAGGTTTGTTATCATCTGCATCAGCTACAGCCTAATCTGTAAGGCCTCCCCTGTCTGCCTTTTTTTTTTTTTTATTCTCTGCATACATTTGCTCATTTTGTATTTCTTTCTATGCTGTTGAAACAAGTCTTGGTTGTTTTCATTTTCCTCAGAATAATGTTCTGTTACCTGCAACATGTATTTTTCTGCATGTCAACTGATAAATTATCTGAGTTTAATTCATCTGCTCAAGTAAGTCCCAAATTTAATTTCAGGACATCTTACTTAACCTGTGTGGGCTCTTTTTTTTTTTTTTAATGACATTTTCTTATGTAGCCCTAAAACTCATGAAAGACTGGTATGGGATAGAGGTAAAAAAACAAACAGCTCTTAAGGCTGCTGGATTCCTGCTATTGAGTGTCAGGAATACACCTTTGTTTTTCTCCTATTCCTTTTCCTTTCTATTCCTACAGGGCTTCCCAAGGTGAGGTTTCTCTGCGGGGTCACACAAATCATCAAAATGGAGAGGTGGGTCTTCAAAGGGCCACCTGGAGTTCATCTGAGTCGCCAACAGTTGCCCCTAAAACTGGCATGGGCCATTTCCATTCACAAGAGTCAGGTGGGTATTCCTATACAACTGTCTATAGGCTTGTATACTGTCATAAGCCTTCTCTCCTGGGTGAGCTGGTAAAATGGGAAGGAAAAATGAAAGGCCCTTGTGGGGAAGCTCTGGGGTATGTATGTCTCCAGTTGCAGGGAAGGCAGCATCTCTTCTGATCATGATGCCTGTCTATAAGCTTAGTTTGGTAGGCAGTAGTACTGCTAGCCTGTCTTTGATCCTCGAGTTTCCATAACGGTGCTGCTGTCTACATACTTGGTGTTGGACTATAAATCAGCAGTACTTAACTGCAGTGGGCTGGTCAGGATTGTGTTTCCTTTTAGTTATCAGCATTCATGACCATGAAGTTTGCTTTGTGTACCCGAGGAAGCTGCAGTAGTCACAGCTGTGCTATTTGGGCTAAACTGTCCCTTCGTGTTTTTTTAAATATAACTCACACAGTTACTAACTCTCTGTAATACTTCATACAGTCTGATAAACTCCTCTCAGTAAGAGATCTATGAGCTTGTTCCCAAGCCACGTTGTAAATTTTGTTGCCTCCTGGGATTTCTCTTGATGCAGGCAAGGCATGCCAGGACTAACCCAAACCCTCTCTCAGATGGACTGCTTAAGAATGATGGCTCCTCCAGTTAATTACAAGGAGTGGAAACAGTGGGACTTTTTTCCCTGCTGTGTTGGGTTCATGGGATTTGTAGAGTTTCACACAAAAACAGGCTTGTAAGAGTTAGTGGATCCTACTGTCTGATAGCAATTTACTGGCATTAGAAAGCTGTCCTTTTCTTTCTACTGTTTCCCATCCTTTAATCAGTTAAATATATAGTCAAACAAGGGACCTCCTTTCTCATCAGGCTTGTACACCGAGGATGGTACAGCCTTTAACAGACTCACAGGATAGGTTAGTATTGATGCAATGTGGTGTTCTTTGTGTGCGTTGTGTGACAGATTTCTCTCTGTCTTTGGTAGGGCATGTCTCTAGACTGTGTGGAAATCTCCCTGTCTCGTGTCTTTGAAAGTGGGCAGGCTTATGTAGCCCTTTCCCGAGCCCGTAGCCTTGCAGGTCTCCGTGTCCTGGATTTTGACCCAAAAGTAGTGAGAGCTGATCCTTCTGTGTTGCAGTTCTATAGACAACTGAGACGTCATCAGCTTCTAACCCAGGTAAAGAAAAATCCTGTGCCAGCAAAGAGTGCCTTGTGCAACCAGGATGACGGGTGTCTGGGTTGAGATGCTTTATTTACTTCTTAAGCAAGATTGTTCAAACCAAAACTTGTAATGGCAGGAGAAATGAAACTGCAGGGAGGGGGAATGCAGCAGGGCAGCTCTCAGCAGCAAAATCTCCTGCAGTGTTGGGGTTATATAATGCTTCCTGGCCACATGGGTGGAAAAGGGGGGTGGGTGGGATTCTTTGATCCTCCTGCTGGAGTAAGGAGTAAATGGGGGAAAAAGAGGAAGTGGCAAACAAGAAATCTCTTATTTTTTTTCCTCCTCAGGATTCACTACACACCCATTCAGATGCTGACGAGAAAGAGAACTGGAAAAGCAGCTGAGAATGCTATTCTGGCCTTTGTGAGGCATCAACACATGGTTGAGTTGCAGCGATCTTGCTGTTGAGTATATTTGATAATGCAAATGAAGTCAGAAGATTTTTTTAAAAAACGTTTATTTCATTCAGCTGACTCTGGATGTGTAGAAGTGTTACTGTCTTGTGCCTCTGAAATTTAGAAGTCTTCTATAGCCCCTTTTTGGGTCCACAGTCCCAAGCACTTGTGTGTCTCCAATGTGACTCTAGCAAGCAAAATGACTGAATGAGGATGTTGCTAAGGGACCTTCCTATGGTTCTATCCCGTCTGCCTGGCTGCATTTTTATCCTGCACGTATGTGGACTGTGAAACTTGTATTTTTTTCTTCAAGTATACCACAGCTGGGAGATGGGAAGCGTGTGTCCCCTTTGCCTGAATGAACTGGGTCTGTTCACTAGAGCTGCTGACATGAGGGAAAGCAATGCAAAGTATCTGGAATTCATGTGATTCTCCTGCAAGATTGGAGCTGCCAGGAGCCAGACTATTGCTTCATATTGCGTGTTGGGATGTTTTTGCATTTCAAATGTTTAACACTAGTAGGCTTTGCACAACTTCATCCACAAACAAAACTGTAAAAATTTGTGCATTCTATTATGCTGATACACATTCATTTTGTTACCCTGTTGTGTACAGTAACATGATTTTATTTTTTTTAATCCTTCCAAGATTAGATAGCACTGTTTAAAAGTTAGGAGCAAGTCCTACATTTTCTACCATAATCATGGAACTACAGGAATTGGGAAGATCCATTACCCCTAGAGCAAGAAGGGAGTGAGTAGAGAGAGGTGCTGATGGGACCCCCGTTTATTTATACACATTAAGTTCTTTCAAAGGGGAGTGTGTTTGTTAGAAACAAGGTACAGCTAGTGAGGTGGAAGTTGAATGTGTAATAGGGAAGTGGCCAAGGACCTGGGAAGTGAACCGTAACCACTTATTTTAGCAAAAAGAGGGCTGAACAGAACTAATATACTGTCTTTTAAAAGCCTTAATAAAGGAGAAGATTTGCCCTTTGTATTTCAGCATGTTGCTTAAAGCTTAAGTAACTTGTATATTTTTAAACGTTTAATATGCAGGAATAATGTGAAATAACAACGTCCGTTAAAATTATGTTTATTATGTTAATATTATATGTTACAAAGGATATACCAGCCATTTCCTCTCATACAAAATACAGTGTTTTATTGACAGATGAGAACAGTAATGAGCTGAGAGATTTTAAATGATTTTAATCTGCATTAAAGTTCTGTGATAACAAGATAACTTAGATTTTAAGAAAGGTGGTTATGCACAATGGAAATAAACTATTGTGATCTTCTTGAAGCAGCTGACTTAACCACAGCTTTCATGGGTGAAGGACTGACATTGCTGCTTGTATGTTTTTTTTGTTTTGTTTTGTTTCGTTTTGGTGCTGATTTGAGGTTAGAGATAAAAAAACAAGTTAAAGCTGGAAGGGATAATAACTTTCATGTTAATATTAAATGTATGTGAAATATTAGGGTTGCCCTTTCAGAGGTGAAGCAGTGGAAACAGAACAGCAGTGGCTTATGATGGCTTGACAGTTGTCCTGAGGCTGAAAGGGGTTTGTCTCTGTACATTTTGGATGTTCTCACTCACTTCCAGCTAAAGCAGATGTAGGCTGCACTTGAAGACTGCTATTTAAATCCTAAAAGGAGCAGTTAGGACACACACAAGCTGTCAGCCTCTGTCATGGCTCCACTGCGGTCAGGATTGTGATGCTGCTTTTTTAATAGAATAAAGCAGCCATCTCTATGAAGTAAAAATCTTCTTACAATTAAATTGCTTGCCCAGTACCTTTACAGGCAAAACAGACTCAACGTGATGAAAATAAATGTAATTTGTTACCAGTTAAAATATATTTGGATACTGAGAAACAGACAAAAAATAAACAGAAAAACACCTTGCCACCACCCCCTTTTTTTTTTTTTTTTTTTTTTTTTACAGGCTTGACTTCACTCCTTTGCTACCCCCTCCTCTACCCTGCTCCCCCCTGTGGTACCGGAAGAGGGGGGAACAGGAGCTGGGGTCGGTCCATAACAGATCCTCTCAGCTGGTCCTTACTCTTTCCCCATGCCCCAGCAGGGACTGTCCCTACGGGCTGCTCTCCCTCAGGAAAATCCGCTTGGGGGTGATCCCTCACAGGCCTCAAGGGCGCCCCAGCTGCAGCACGGCGAGCACCTCTACCCCTTCCTCCTTCTCTGTCCTTGTCTTCCACAGAGCTGTTTCTTACACTTTTCCTCCTCACATCTCACTGCCATGAGATGTTTTTCCCTTTCTTCAAAAAATTATCACAGGGGCACCACCAGTGTTGCGGCTGGGCTGTTGTGGGCCTACTGTGGAATTGGCTTGACCCAGCCCTGTCCTGTCAGGCCCTGGACAACCCCAGCCTCCCCTCACAGAGACCCCTGAAGGCCCTGGCCAACACCTGGGCACAAGTACCCCACATACCAAGCACCAAGTGTGTTGGTTTCCTTTGAAGTTGCATCTCTACTGTCTCCTGTAGCTGCTTGTACCATCTGCACCCTTGAATACACTGGGTAAGTTTGGAGGTGCTGCGGTGTGCCAACGAGGAAAGGGCCTAAGATGGAGGGGATGGACATCTCCATGTGGTGGGTGGCAGGGGAGAGGTGGAAGGCTTTTGGAGAGCCATCAAAACAAGAGACAAGCTGAGAGGGTGTGTGGCACTAGTGAATAGCTGGGCTTTATTATACTCCCATAAATGTGAGGGAATGAACGTTGTCTTTCCACTTTCACAAACTGAGGAGAAAGTATTTAAACACAGCTTTTGCCTTAACAACCGCAGCTATAATAAAGTGGATTAAACTACATGTTTGATTCATAATTGGTATTTCTGTTACCACAAGTACAGTCATTCTCTTTTCAAATACGTTAAGCCATAGGAAACTGCTTTATGTTAGCTAAAGTTTCATAATACATTTATGTGTTATTGGAAACATAATTCACATGCAGAGTGTTATTAAAACCCAACCGTCTTCCAGTTTAAATCTTTGTACAGTGATTTAACTCCCTTCTCATTTTTATGTGACATTTTCATAATAATTAAACATGAGTATGTCCTTGCAGTCTGTACCCAGAAGTTCTGTGGTGAGCAGCAAAGGGAGCAATATTCCTCTTGGTCTCAGATGCTGTAACGTTATTGAGTCCATGAATTAGATTCCCCTATCCAGAATTGCTCTGAATAGATCAAACAAATGCTACTCTTAAGTAATGGAAATACGGTACATTAAAGGCTCTGCTATGAATGCTAATAACATCATTTTTTCTCAGATATTAAAAGTTTCTCATTTTGTATTATACCATTTGGTGACATGCAATTGTCTTCTGCTGCAGAATCTCAGCAATTGAATTATTAGCATGAGAAAGGACCTGAATTACTAGAGATTACATTTAGATGTGTAAAATCTCTATCTTGGTATTTCCTGTGTGATTATTTTATGCTTGTTTCTCTTACAAATTATAAGGATTCTGAAAAGAAGTTTTAGTTAAGGTACTAACTTAAGAAATTTGGTTATACAAGCAAAATAAGTTGATAAGTCCAATAGTAAACTTCACTTATAATTATTGAATATTCTGCTACCTAAATTAAAAAAAAAAAAAGGTGTCAATGCAGGAGGCTATCAGATGTGACAAACAACCTATGCGAGGCCTTTGGAATGGCAGCTGAAGGCCAAGTAGGCACCTAGAACATCTTAAATAGTACCAACAACCTATTAGCAACTGAGTTAAGCTCAAAATATTCCAAATGTAACATGAATGTGTGTTTTTACTAAATTATTTGCTGTAATCTTTTTGCAAGAATACAGAACTATGATATAAATGCCTCCGATAAAAATTTGATTTTTGTGTGTGTGTGTTATTTTTTTTTCCTAACCATATGAAGTCAGGCACTTTAGGGGTTTTTCATCTTATTATTTACAATAAATAAATAGGCACCTAGGTTGATATATGTGCATGAATCACATCTTCTATATACTTTTCTTAAGCCACTGAACTATACCAATTTTCTGTAGATATACAGTATTTTTTTTTTTCTTTTGAAATATTATTAACACCCTGAGATTTATAGGGTCATTTGCCCAGCCTTTCAGCTGGGGGCTAGAAGCTAGTCTAGGTCTTCAATGATTCTGGATCCTGCTTTGCTTATGGAAAGTTCTGTGATTCCATACTATCAGGTATCAGCTTGGAGGATTTAATGTATTTTGCAGATGAAGCTAGACACTCAGTGTAGGTTAAAATCCTTAACGTTGTAACAGCTAATTTTTCACAGAGAGGCAACACACATCTTTTAATATCTCCAGGTGAAGACTGGATGGTTTTATATTAAATGAACATCATTTATGTGGATTAATGTGAGAATAACTTGGTTTAAAAAATAGCTTTTAAATTTTAAAATACATCTTGGAAGTCATGTGTAGTGATCATCTTGGTCCTTAACTTGTTCTGTAAAAACATTCTAGATAAAGTTCCCTTCATGTTTGTGCTGCATTATTGGGGCACTCTGAAAACAAATATTTGATTATAATTATACCAGATGCTTTCAGCTGATATTTTGCAATACAAGATAAATTAAAAATATCTAGCAATGAGTTAATATCTAATTTCCAGAAATTCAATGAATTAGGCAAAGGGATGAAACAGTTTGTTTTTTATGCATCTTCTCTCCAGATTAAAGAGATCTTAAAACAATCTAAACCATTTTACTTGTGGCAGTAAAAAGTTCTTTAGCATGAAATTCTCACTCAAAACAAAATGTGATCCAGTCAGATCCAGTCAGATCAAAATGACAAGTTTCCACAAAATAGTGTCTCTTTGCTGTCTTCATTAGCCATAGCTATCACTGTCAGCTAAACTTTTGGACAAATATTATGCATAGCCTTGGTTTTTAAAACAAAGGATAAAAATTACTCAGTGTACAAACAATTTCTGTTTCATGTTATAGGTTGAATATTATTTTGACAGATAGCTGTGTAGTACTGTGCACTCTCAGATCTCAAAAAAGTGCAAGGTCAAAAATAGTGTCTCTGACCTATTGTCTATTTTAATAAAACTATTGTCAAAATAAATGATAATCATATTTTGACATTTGTCCTAGGAATGTCTTCAAGGGCCTCAAAAAATATAACACATCAAAAACATTGGGCAAAAAGTCATAAAAGCTTATTCAATATTTCTGTAAGGCACAGATCATACTTACAGTGGTAAGTTTGGGGATCAAGAAATAACGCAGAAAAGAAGCATCAACCCCCTGATACCCTTTGCTATGGGCTTTGGGAAGCATATTTAAAACAAACAAACAAAAAAAACCATTTCTGATTATCAGTCTGATTCAAGAGGCATTTCACTGCAAACAGAAACTAGAGCTAGGTGGAACTGCAAGCACGAAGGCTGCATTTGAAACTGCTTTTCATGCAGCATGAGGCCTGAAAGAAGGGAGAATTCAACTTGTTGCCAGGTTGTAACAACTCCAAGTACGGAACAGAATATCAAGCTAAGCTGAGAAAAACTGAAAGTGTGGAGAATGTGGCGTCTGAAGGAGTCTAGAATCGGAGAAACTGAATCATGAGGAATGCAGACAGCTCGAGGACATATAAAGGCAATATCTTGATTTGGAACATGTATCCATATATGATGTACTTACAGGCTATTGTGAATGTTAAGAGATTTCGCATGGTCAAAAAGCTATCTGAAAGAGCTGGGAAAGTTGCAAGACCAGTACCACCCTAGCACCTTTAGTCTTATTGCGGAATGGTGAAAGCATGATAATAGAGCTAGTGATGCCTAGTAAGGATGTGCTGAGGCAAAGCCGGCTCAGCAGAGCTTGCAGTGCGTTGATAGGCAGAGAAGGGAGATAAGCGCGAGTTAAAAAGGAGCTGCTGTCTGTTCTCTGCTGTAGAATGAGTCTGTCAGTTCTTCTTGGGGCACCAAATGTACTTGCAGTCTGTTTGGAAGCCATCAGGAAGCATTATGATGAAGCTAGTGCCGAATGCAACCAAATGACTCTAAGCCACGTTAGACACATACCAGTCCGATGAAGTGATGATAGGGTACCCCCCAGGGAAGTCATGGCTAGTGGCAGATGTATTATGCGAGGCACGCTGGCCAGGCTACAGCATAGACAGCTTTTTGGAACAGAAGAAAACCTACCAACGTGCTGTATCTTTTTTGTCATTCATGCACTAGAGTTATGGTGTGCCATGATGGAACATTTGAAGGGGAAAAATAGTAATTCTAGGACATATAAGAGGTGAAATAAGATAGATGTTCCTTGTATGTATATAGAATACATGCCGTGATGATGATGTTAATAGATTTCAGCCCCAACAAGTAGAAAAAGGCTTACACAAGACTTGATAAAACTTACTGAAAAGGAAGAAGTAACAGCCAGTATGGAGCCTAAATAGAAAAGGTACCGCAAAGAAAATGAGATCAGATTCTGTAGTGCTGCTGTGTGAAGCACTTTCATTTTATTTCCAGAGCTTGGTAGGCGGAGCGTGTTTCTTCTTTACTTCTTAGTTCATAAAGACCTTGTCTTGCTTTCACTAAAATATTTTCTGGAAAGCAAGGGTGAATCCTTTGCTTAGCATGCTGACAGGGAAGATAACTGCTTCATCTCCACTTTTCTTCATTTCTTTACAGTTTGCCTGGGGTTTGCTTGTGCAATTTCAGAATTCTAATCAGAGACATCTCAATATTTCAAAGAGTTGTGCTTAAAACCAAAACGAACAACCAAAAAAAAAAAAAAAAAGTCAGTATATTTCTAGAGTTAAAAGAAAGCTACATTTTCCCAATATTTGTTTTGCACATTTTCCAACAACTGAGAAAAAATGCTAACTAACAACAAGTATTTTGGTAAAAATGCTGCTCAGGGTGCTCTTTAAAACCCAGCCTTTCTTTTGGAGAGGGACAGAAGTTGATCGGATGTTATTGAACTCTCCAAAGTAAACAGCTGTTGTTCTGCTCATTTTTTGTGAGAAGAATAGGATTGTTTTCTGTCTATAACTTGCAGTTTCATTGAAGAGAAGATAACTGATGATGAAAACATGCGGAGAGCGCACATTTTGATTTTAAATGCTACGTAAGTGACAAAAACTGTCAGAAGAAAACCACATTGCCTGCTTTATTTAGCCGTATAAACGTTGATGGCAGGCTGGAAGTGCCTGTTATTTTCTGTCAAATAAGATATGGCAGATTTTCAAAGATCACTTCTTACAAGCAGTGTGGAGGCTTAATTGTTTCCTTATGCTCCATTTTACAAATATACTAAACATTAACAATCAATTACCTACCGGCGTGCCAGACTGTTCCTTAATACAGTATGTCTGCTGTGTCTTAATTTTTGCCTTGAAAAATAAGAAGCTGAGTCATAAAATGTTGTTGCCTTTATGCAGCCCCAACTAACCATGTCGTGGCCTTTGACCACCTCGTAAAGCCCCTTTGTCAAGGGATTCCTTCATAGCTTCTCAGAGTACCGTATGCACCTGGGCCTGTACAGATGCCAGCGTGAGACAAGTCATGTGGAATGCCTGAAGGGTGTAATAAATGTTGCATGTGATGCAAATTCTTTTGACAGAGATATCTGGAGGAGAATGGAATTCTTGTCTAGCTATTTGAAGGATTTTGTATGGAAATGAACTACTAGGAGTGATGATGTAGAATTGCCACATTGCATCAGGCCATTAAGCTTGATTTTTTTGCCCTCGGTAGTGCCTATAGTTTTATAATCTAGTTATTCAGAGAATGAGGGGCTGCCTTCTATGACTGTGCCCATCTAAGGCACTCAGAGGAGGGAGACTTGTTTCGGGAAGAGGGGTAGATTCCTTGTTGATTTTTGCAAAGGCAGTAACCTTCCCTGAAAGATGAGATGATTACCCTTGGAACACACACATCAACAGAGTTACTAGCAGGTATAAATTATTGCCTTAAAAAAAAAGGCAGCTGTGCAAATATTTTGTGTGTGTGTGTGTGTGCAGTTTTTTAGCTACAGTTGGAAGAGCTTTTACCTGATCCATCTTAAATGGCATCATCTTCAATTTGTCAGATATTTTCTCTGTACATTAAATACACCAGCTGAGGAAGAGCATCATTTCCATATCACATTTCATTTTCAAATGCATCAGTTAAAACTTCTTATTTAAGTTGTTTTATTTGACTACTGTGTAGAAAGACAAACACATTCTCCTGAGCTTGGCTGGCTTTCTCTTGAGTTTTAGTTGGGGCCCTGGCTGCTTGGCAAGGTGGATCAGACTTGTACAGACTCAAGCTGGGAGCCTATATGCACAGAGTAAGCTCCTCTGTCTTCAGTCTGGTGAGACATAACCAGTGTTTAGACATACTTACCGTTTTATTTTAAACTAACCAAGTACAGTCTCAGTGAAGTACCAATTTACTGATTAGTTCCTCTGTGAATGTTCTGGCTGACACCTGATCATTCCCTGTAGATGTCAATGGGGTCTTGCAGAAATGTTTGCATGCAGTTTTGTGATCCACCATGAACATTAATCACGTGCAAAACGTAGTGGCACCAATATCGAGTTCAGTTTTATTGTAGAAAGCTGTACATTGTAAATACCTTTACTTATGTTGGTTTTCTAAGTATTCATTTTCCATCAATTTCTTACAAGGAATATTCAGGACACATAGGACCTATATTCCATTTCATCTTGATTTATGTCAAAGCATATGAGGAGCTATATGTATGAGCTAGGCTATCAAAATACACTTTGAACTCGGAATTGTCATTAGGAGCTGTTTGAAAACAGTAGCAGCCAGTGAAAATATGCAGTCATGTGGAACTTGGGGCCCACTAACAATGTTGATTAAATTCATAACTAGATTACTTCGTATTCAGGCGAGGTTGCTCAGGCAGTCACAGAAAAGAGGAAGAGCCATAAATATCCACCCTGCATTTATTTTCAGCACTCAAGTCTTGTGCAGTTAGTCGTCAAGGTTCAGCAGCGTGTTTACACTGGAGTTTTATTGGAATCTGTGTTACTGAAAGCCTGTCCTGGAGAGAAGCTCACACCACGTTACCACAGAAATCACCCCTGGCAGAGGAAACTTAAATGCAGTTTAATTACATAAATATAGGCAGAACTCGAGGCGTCTATATACTGACAGCAGGGTAGCTTAAAATAACGCATTCAAAAACTATTGAGCTCTGTTAACAACTGGTAACAGCACAAATGCACAACATGGCAAAACAATTATATATGTTTATATCCATCCCTTCTCCATAAGGAACCAAAAATATTGTTATTTCAAAATGTTCTACTGCAGTATGTGAGACTTAACCAGACATCAGAGTGATGAGAAAAATTAATTGAGGGTTTAGTGCACTAACAACCTAGTACTAGGGATCCAGTGATCAGGGAATCATTACAGATTATCTTTTCTGAAGAACTCCTTGAAAATGACACGTCCTTTCCACCTGCTTTCCTCTAAGCCGCCTCTTGTGAATATCCTATTTACCTTTTGGAAACTCCTTGTTCTTCTCCGAGCCCAGTCTCCAGGGGGAAGCTTATCTTCTCCCGGGTTAAATACATTGCCTTCATCTATCTCTCTAGCCAGATGAAAGCCTCTACTTATCTAAAGGGGTCCGAGGCTGCATTAGCTTGTGCTTTTTCTCCCTCTGCAGTACACTAGCTGCATTCAGAAGGCGTCTACCATCAGGGAAGTCTGGGGAGTTTATTGCTTGAAGGGTCTACAGCGTGGGTCGTGCTCCTAAAGGGAAGTTTTACGTGGATGTCTAGTGATTTTTACAGGCTCTGGGAGCTTCCCACTTTCCAGATGTGTATTTTCCAACTTTTCCTATTAAATGATAAGAGTTATTATCTTTCTTATTGAGGCAGAGACTCTTATCTTAAATGAAAAAAAATGTAAAGAGGTGCCAGCGGGTCCTCTCTCCCAGGTTTACGTTCTGCATCCAGTAGCATGGGGCACTTCGTTACTGCTGCGCGCTGCTTACAGTCCAGCTCACTGAGACAAGGTCTGCACTTGCAGAGCTGGTAAAAAAGGATCACAACAGAGAAACAACAGCAGGGTACAGCTGACAGAAATGCTTGCTGTGATATGGACTTGAGGATGAGGATGAGGAAGGGTAAAGGGAAGGTTGAAAACAAGGCACTGAAATGTCTCAAACACTGAATGTCTCCTGTCTGACAGCGTAATCTGAAATACAGCGCTTCGCTTCCATGTTTGCAGAGACTGTTGGTCCAGTCCTGAGCCTGCAGTTTGACACAGCCGGGAACGTGCTGATTTACAAACTGCCAGCACTTGTATTGTATTTTTTTGCTCGTGTTTAATATATGTGTCTTCAATTGCTTTTTCCTGATTACCAAAAATACCAAACTTTATTCACATTTCCCTCTTGGCTTGTAAGAGAAGGATGCGTGTGACATGTTTTTAGTATTTAGTAGGTGTTTAGTATTTTAATACTGTGTATGTTGCATAATGTATATCACTGGGATCCTCTTCATGTAGCTGTCAGCGGAAGAGGCAATTACAAAGTGAGAGCATAGAAATCCACTTGAATCAAGGCTCTGCAATAAGATGACATATTTATAGGTACTAGAGAGAATATGGTTCATAGTAAAATGTAATTCATGATATTTATGCAGATTTGGAAATTGCTGAACAGCTGGGCATGCAAGCTGCAGGGCTGTTTGTGTGGGTACCTGCTTGGGTTTTATCTTCTGCATTAGTAGAAGGATTTCTAACCATCCATTTGCAGAGATGAGTTTCATCAGTTGGAGAACATAATAGTCTTCCCTTAGGTACTCCCATCAAATATCTGTTCAGCAGTCACCCTAAAAACAGCTCCGAAACAGTACTGCACCACTTTTATCACTTTTTTCCTCTCCACAGACATCTCACCCCTGGATTCTTAAAGTACTCAGTTTTATACCTTTCTGAGGAGTCTGGCATAGAGGAGATTATTTTTGCTGGCTTCCACTTGTTTTCCCAGAATGCTTGACTCTTACTGACAGTCATTGTCTTCCATTCTTTCATCCCACTAGTAGGCCTTCTGTGCCTCAGGATAGTCTTTAAACCAACGAGCCTGATCTTCTGATGTGCTGATCTCCTACCATTCCACCTGGCTTCTGCTGGCGTTGTGAGCAATCAGCACTACTGAAAATTAGCTTCCAAATGCATATAGCTGGTAGCATGTGTTCTTTGTTAGCACTGCCTCCGACCCACTTGTGCTGATTTGCTGTTTTAATAGCTTTGAACTTTCTTAGGTCGCTGAGTCACAATTCATTTTCTGTTGGAGTTTGTGATTGTATGGGAAAAGCTATGTCTGGTGGGAGACAAAGGGAAAGGTAATATTGGTTCTGAGTTCCTATCTGATTTACCCTTTCCTTTCCATCACTCTCTGAGTTAGTGATCTGAAGGAAAAAGGTAAACTACCATACATTAGAAGAAAAATATTTTGCTTTAAACTCCATTTCCACAATGTGATGAGCTGATCACTAGGATTTGTACAGGCATGTTGCATTTGAATTGAGAGTACTAATCGGGGGTTGCAATTTTCATCCTGTGTTTCCCCTGACATCATTGTCCTAACATGTGTCCAGTCAGCCACATCACCACCATGTACGACCTGTAACCTAAGGCTGACCAGGACACTTTCTAAATCATATTGGCTCAGCTGCGTAACTGCTTATGTGGCATTATCAATGCCATTCTGCAGTGGAGAGGCCTCGTGTATCAAGACCATCTCTGCAGTTCTCTGGTCACACAGTAAGCTTAAATAAGCTGAAAAGTATCTCTAGGTCTAAGCTGCCTGAGCCAGGTATGCAAGATTCAAAGGAAGGCTACCAGCATGATTTGAGAAATCTCTTCTTGACTAGTTAGGACACTGAACATCTGCCTCAAATCATACCGGTAACCAGAGGGAGCCAGCGCTGCTGGCTGCAGCTATCTGTGCTTGCTCGTGGGGACCAGCTTACCTCAAAAAGTTGGAAATTCGATGCAGTGACAACTGCTGAGGAATAAAAAGGGATCCTACTGAATGTCCAGAGATAACGCTGATGAGAGCAGAGGAGCACTCAGGTATTATCATTTCACGAGGCTATTTGGAACACTGAATTCAGCACAAGGAGCAATTTAATCCATATAGCTTACCACAGCAGCCTTCTGTGACACACAGGAGATGTCACTGAACTCCTGAAATTGACCCAGGACAGATGAATTTTCTGGTCTCTGAACAGCCCTTTTTAATACAATACCAAATCTGTTGTCCAGCAGATTGTTTCCTTCAGAACAACCAGTACACCCAATCACAGAATTGGCATGGTAAAAATTGTCCCTCATCTGTGCTTTTAGATAATCGTTAAGTTGACATTTAAGAGCACAAATGCCAAGAACATAGCAGCCCATTATTAGCCTTCCTAGGTTCTTCTCAGCAGAGGCTGGCCATGAAGTGTTCCTGCTCATGTGTTTATCTGCCTGTCTCATCTATATTCCCTTGTAATCCAGCTCTGCTGTTTCTGCAGAGTTAGTTATGTTACCGTGCTATATAAGTGCAGTATTTCAATCACATAACATAGAGGACATAAACTAATGGGATTTGATATTCTTTCAGTAAGGTGTTGCTGAAACTGGAAGCATACAGCAAAATGGCAGCAGGCAACTGTTGGTAGCTACATCAAAGAGAGGTTGGGATTACGGCACTGTAGCTGTAATGATTGCCTCCTTAGTGTACATAAATATAATTAATTCTCACAACTTTGCCCTGTGATGAAGGCAGGTTAAATGATGTTGCAAACACTGCTCAGAAAGAGAGATGGCACTGTAGTCTTCTAGCTGTAAGTAGTGCCTGTAAGGACCAACTGTGTGTTGAAGATTGGGGAAAAACCACCTTTAATTTCAATCTTATCCTTTGTGTTTATCTCTTTCAGCTGAGAGCTGTGCCTTCTAACTGAACCAAGATAATTTCAGAATGGAATGAAACCAGTGTGGACTCAAGTGAATACATAAAAGGTGGGTTGGGGTTCCTACACCATAGAAACATATTAGAAAAAAAAGCTCTGATTCTGCCCTCTGTTAACTTTCTGTTGTATTGTGTGGACTGTGATTATCTATTGAAAGAAAAATCTACAGAACACTGAAGTTGGAATCTAAAATCAATGCATCAAGTGTATTGGTCTGACTATTTCTTGTCCTCCATGACAGTTTGTGGTGGCAATGATAATAAAAACTTGGCTTTTCCAAAGCAATTAATGTCATCATTGTGCTATAAAAACAATTGATTAAGCTTCCCCAGGAAAAAAAAAAAAAATCTGTGTCTTTTGCCTTCTACATCTTTCCCTTTTGCAATCAAATATTCAGCCCTGCAGACTGGGGAAACAGTTTGTATGAAAGATGTGAGAAATTCTCTTATGTAAAAGGTACAACAGGTAGGGAGGGAAAAAAAAAAGAAAAATCATCAGTAAATTCCCACTCATATTTTCACTATCCACTGGACCAAAATAAACTAAGCTGGGGGTTAGTTTGGTGTATGGCTCACTCCACAACATTTTCCTCTGGGTGGCTTTGTGATGAAGAGCAGTATTCAGGACTACACCTGCAGACCCAGTTATGCCAGCTCTGACCAGTACCTATCCCTTCCTGCCTGTGGCTGGAACTGCTTAGGCTTGTTTTATCTGTCCTCACTGTCTCATTTATTACGGCCATTTCTTCCTTCGTGGCTGAAGTCCCTCAGACATCCTGTTATCTTTCCAGAGTGGCATGTGAGGGAATGAGTTGGCCTTGCTATGTACAACAAAATTTTCTTTGTTAAACTGGGCAATTTCTGGGCTTGAATTTGAATTTGGAGTTCCTCACAGTATCTATAGGAATGTGATAAGCTAATGGCATTGTCAATAAAGTTTGATTACCTAGATTAGATTCCAGTTGTCCATCTTGGTTTTCTAGCATCTACTTTAAAATTAAATTTAAGGTGAAAAGAGATACCGAGTAGAGTCCCAGCATTCACTGCAGTAAACAGGGATGGATCTTTTTTATGCAAGCCTAATATGATGGAAAGAAGAAACCAAGTACCTAGAGCAAGAGCCAGGGAAGGAAAAGAGATCCTTCATTTGAGGAAGTGACACAAATGAGCCCTTTGTGCCCCAGTCCTCAGATTAACTCTAAGTGGAACTGGGAAGATGATAGATTTCACAGAATTAGGACATTGTGCCACAAAGATAGTTAGATGTCTGAATCTGGTTGTAGTAACTGAGTCATATGCCCAAATACCTTTGAAAACCTGTTCCTTGAAATGCTTAATGTGTACAGGTGTTGTAGAATTGTAAACCTTCCATAGTTACTGAAGAAGTAAATGGGTAGGATGTGACAAATACATTAGCTTTGGCTAGACAGCTGCAGAAGAGCAGCTCTGGCCAAACCAGGCACAGCTGCCTTCTAGTATCTATCAAAGATGGGTAGGGTTTCTTTACTGCTTGATGAGCTCGTTGACCACCATGGCCGATATTGCTTTAGCCCAGGTGAGAGAACTGCTTTTTAAATGGGATAGCTTTTCATTCAGGGCTTGCATTAAGAAGAGAGTTGAGAGCTTGTAAATCAGGGGAAGTGTGGATGATGTACTATGTGCTTATCAAGGTTAGTTGATAAATGGAGCTGTATGGATGAGCTGTTAGTAGTTTTTCTGTTCTGAAAACATTGTGTGTGTAGTGCTGACTTTCTAATGCTGCCACGTTTCAGAGTGTCCTTGCTTGTATGGACTTTGCTCTCTATAAAGCAGGCCTGACTTTATGATACCTCATTTCAGGATAGCAAATGTATGCTGTGTTTATTTCTTTTTTCAGAACTACTTTGTATAAATCCTTTATTCATTTTAAATTAGTCAACTAATGTGGACTTTGAAGTGCTGTGAGGATTAGTTTAAATATTTGCATAGCACGTGCTTTAAGGATGAATATAAGATACTGTATAAGTGTGAAGATTCAAATATGGGCTGGGAAGAAAGTGCTGCTGACTGAATTTTCAGAGGCAACACATCAGGTAACACTGAGTCTGTTATGTAAAGGTAAAATGAAAGCCATGGAAAACTTTCCCAAAGTATGAACAATGGAGAAGACTTGTTAATGACTTTTTGCAGAAAATAATATGTCTCTGCTTGGTTCATGAATACTCAAAAACACTTAGGGCTTGATATAGACTAGTAAAGACTGAGAATACTTATGGTTTTGTGATGTGATGGAAACAGCATTTGAAGCATGTCATTTAGCATGGAACTTTTTTTTGTATTACTGTTGATGCCAGGAATAATTCACAGTTGATCTTTATTATTGCTTTTAATTTTGAACAATGTGTGCAAAACAATAGAAGAAAGAAGAAAAAACCTTTATTACGTGCCTTGCAACACAACAGACAAGGAAATAAAGATGGGTAGTCCTTAGATGGAAATGGTATGTATATATATTAGAACACTATTGCCCAACTATGAATGGGTTAAGATGTTCTGCTAAACACATTGCCAAGGATCCAGAAAAACATCACAGCTTAATTCAAATATTCTTCGGAAAGGAATGCACGTATGTAGACTTGGGTGTTGGGTTCTATGCAGCAGATACAAAAGCTATGCTGCAGATTTTCCTTCGCTAATAAATAATTGTAATAGGCACTTAGTACAGGTGCATAAGGCTTGATGTGTTTCTAGTTTTTCTCTTTAAACAATGACTGTTTGAAAACCTGCCTGGAGAGCAGTATTAATTACTCTTTTGCAAAATGAGCAATAAACATTTTAAACTTTTTTCTTCTATTTGTTTCGTACATAGATGCATTTCAGAAGCTTAGAACTTTTGTGTGAAATTGTCTTCCAGAATGAAGTTTTTTTTTTTTTTTTTTTTAATCCCCAAGTACTAAGAATATTTCAGATTAAACTGAAATGAGGTTATTTGTGTTCACCAAGCAAACTGCAAAATCAATTATTTGTGTGGCTCTGGTGTTAATGTGTATCGTCTGCTCTTGTATTCTCAGGAAGACAGTACTTCTTCTCTGAGGTGCCAGCACTCTTTCAAATAGCTAAAGTGACAGCTTATATCAATTTGTTTCCGTGATTTACTATTTCAGCATAAAAACAGACGCAAATCTATTTTTTATCTGTTTCAGCAAAAAGCTTTGCTTCACATGGCTGTACTTTACTACACTTCATCTGACACAAAATAATCCTTGTAACGCGTTCTGAGGAGGCTGCTGTAAAGATCTTTTAAAAGAAAGGAAAAATATGTTCTCAAAGGGACTGGCACTTCTGAAGAGAATGAAAGGCCAATGAATAGTTGGTTAGGATTTCTGCCTCCTCTTTGGTCTACCTTTCCTGAGAGATTTTACAAACTCATTTTGTTAGAATATAGTTATCAGCACTGTGAAATGCAGAATACCCATAGCTTGTTAAAAATGTGATGGTGTAGTGCAAAAGCTGTCAATAGCAAGGCATAGTTTCTATTTTGCAAGACTTCTTAAATCATGAAATGGAGTGAAAACTTAAATTTTTGATTCAATGCAGGACTAGGCATGACTTAAACACTAATTTGCATGATTAGCCAGGGAAACAGATGTATCATGTGAGAGCGTGCTGGATGCAGAGAACTTGTAGCTGAGAAAAGAATATTGCTGCATGAAAACATCTAGAGAGAGCCAACGCTGTGCAGAAAGTATTATATTTGCCAACAAAGCCAGGTATCAAAATAAGAACTACACATAGCATGTATATATTTGTAGGCTAATATTTAATGTTTATGATATAATGGATATTTTTGGATCTGTAGAGATCAGGGGCTTGGACTCCCCCTTAGTTTCACTGTAAGGTTCCAGTTTGAAGTCGCCAGTAGAAACAAATGATCGAGCGTGCTGTGCTCTGCACCTGGCAGGGGGGTGTGCCTGTTACGAGGCTTTGGCAAGGGTATCTGCAAAAGGTGGTTGGTGTTAGAAGCCCATTTTATGTACTGCCAAGCAACTCATTCAGAAACTGATTGAAACAGGCTGCTCCATGGCCTGAAGCAATGACAGGAGAGCCCTGTTGTGGGGAAACAGTGCAATTATTTGTTTTTCCAGGGTCTTGCCTGCAGTGATAGCCTTAGTATTTGAGTGTTTCCCAAACATTAAGTGACTTGTATGCAGCACACGCTGCTTTGCCAGCTGGAGCCAACAATAAAAGCTTCTACTGGAAGTGCTTGGGGGAGAAGAGCGCTGTCCAGGCTTTCCTGATGCACGTGGATGACCTTTACACACATGTGAAATGTGAAGGGGAGTGGAGTGGGAGGCACTGATCTCCTGTTTCTGCTGACCAGTGACAGGACTCAAGAAAACGGCATAAAGCTTTGCCGGGGACTGTCAGGATAGGTGTTAGGAAAAGGTTCTTCCACAGAGGGGTGGTCAGGCACTGGAACAGGCTCCCTGGGGAAGTGGTCGTGGCACCGAGCCTGCCACAGTTCAAGAAGTGTTTGGTCAGCACTCTCAGACATGTGGTCTGGTTTTTAGGTGGTCCTGTGCAGAGCCAGGAGTTGGACTTGGTCCTTGTGGGTCCCTTCCAACTCAGGATAGCGTGTGGTTCTGTTTTATCTTAGCTTTTCCGTGTGAAGCATGTTACCTTTAAAGTTTGTAGAAATATGTAACCACCTTAGTATCGCACAAAGAAGCATAATAGCTTTGAAGAGGGACTGAATTTTGATTTCTTCTGTTTATTTGCTTATTCCAGTGCAATTCATTGCTCTTTACTTTCCAGCCATGTTTTGCATGATGGCCAGTGAACATTGCTGCCACAAAATTGCTGCAGGAGCTTTATCCATCTGTATTCCTATTAATGTTTAGGTGATATTGAACTAGTTATCCCATTTAGTTGTATGAGTTTGTAGACTCACTTATGCAAATATTTATGCTCTGGTACATATTAGACAAGTAATGTGTTAAGATTTGTATAGTGAAGACCCTTGGAAGGTAAATATGTTACAGAAGAGATGTTGTTTAATGGCAAGACTGAGAAAGTAGTTAGGATGATTTATTGTGAAATCCTGGGGAAAAGGAAACTGATGAATAGTGACACCTAGGAGCCAGCATTGCTTTGGTTTGAAACCGAGAGACTTGAGTATTAAAGAGAATGCTGCTAAGCTACGGGTATACACCCGTGTGGAATACAATGCAGCTGTTTGTAATCCTGGATATGAAGTACTCTATAGATTGTTTTAGTGATGAATGGCCTTAAGTTAAAAAAGAAAGTATGAAGGTAAATGTTAAATCAAGCTGGCGGTAGCCTGTATAGACTAGCATTGGAACAGGCTGCCCAGATCAGCGGTGGAGTCCCCATCAATAGATTAGTGGAATATAAGCGCTCTAAAGGTAGAGGCAGACGTTCTTCCAAAGAAAAAACCTCTTAGGGAGGTATGTGATAGCATTTGAGTGGTAAACTGAGGGGAGAAAGAGTTCTGGAAGTAATTCAATTTTATGTATAAACGTATGTTACTATTTATTCTTCTCCTGTAGGGAGTATGCTGTAAACAGTTATTGAGCGTGGCTCACAAAGGTGTGTGTTCTTTTTTTCTTGTTGGCTCTCCACTTCTTCATCCCTAGGTTGCAAGGGTCACTTGTGCTGGATGGGAACTGAGAGCTTCAGAGCGTTTGCCTGGAGGTTGTCTTTGGCAAGTGATGATAAAACACAGCTCACAAATCTAAAAACACTCATCAAAGTCTGTTTCCGATCTGTTCCTTGAAAGGGCAGGAATTGTCACCTAATTTCAGGTTTCCTTCAGCAGAGTGTGTGAAGGAAGTCACCAGGGGAAACAAAGATGCATTATACCTCTCAAACCTTTCTGGGGAAGATGACAAAAAAATAATTAATTTCCAAGACCAACAATTCCAGGGAAGTAATGAACTGTTTTCCAAGGGGTTGTCTATGCATACATCATGACCTGCTGTCACACCAGGAATGAGGGTGATAGTGGGGACAGCGCTCTGGGCCCATGTTTGATGTATTACTGATACTTGCTCTGTGACATCTGATATGTCTGTGCTGTATTTTATCTCCTCTTGAGACTGATTCCTCAGTAAGACAAGACAAACCTGAATGATCCTGATCACGCTGGTGCGGCCCGTTTTTTTCCGTTGTGGTCTAGCTATATACCATAACCTGGCCCATACTTTTTAACTCTAGTAATTTTTTTTTAATGGGTTTGGCCACAGGTAATGTAGGAATGCAGATGCAATGTCTGACTTAATTATCATCATTCTCTAGTTTTGTGTAATGGTTTCTAAATGTTATATATAATGTTTGGATAAATCAGGCTGAGTTCACATCTGTGCTATTGGAATGCTGCATTTGAGACTAGGTTGGAAAGGAGAGCGGTGAGGTTACAAAGGGCAAGTTAGAAAGCTCTGACTCAGGAAAGTAATTCAATCTTCTCACCTGGGGAGCCTCGGTTAAGTACCAGCTATGAATTGCACTGTTGTCATTCTGAACGGTATTTAAATCTGCAGTGAGCTGTTATGCCCAACCAAATACCATGAAGGGGAAGAGAGGTCAGTGTATTTGCATGGGTGCCTCTTAAATTTGTTCGCTTTAGAACAGAAGTTTCTCCAAGTACTGCTGCATGCATGCTCCTAAGAAAAAGTCTGTAGTAGGAATTGGAGGGTTTGATGCTAACAAGCTTATTCTCCAATGTTATTTTATGTTTCATTGCACTTTGGTGAATTTTTGACAAAATACGCTACTATTTCCATGGCAGTGGTTTGCCTTTGTATCCAAAGGAGGAATTTCTGTAGTCAGTGGCTACATGAATTTGGGTTAGAGCACTCTGTCTAAAAGCACAGCACAACCCAGTCACAGTCTTCCTTGGAAATTAATTTCATTGTTAAATTAATTGTTTAATTGTAAGTATTGTTTTCATGCTGTATTGCTAAAGTGCTAGCTGACTACACATTCTGTGATACTTTTAGTGAGGTCTCTTCTCTCACGCTTTCCAGTGTAAAATCTGTGTTTAATGTTTTCCTTAATCAGCTATCTAAGCCATTAAAGTCTGTCAGACATACTGCAAAATATTGAAAGCCAATCTGACGAAAAAGACATGTCAAAAAATAAGCTAATAATGTATTAAGTGTTTTTTAAACATGCCCATGCACATTAATGCATGCACACATGTACACATATGTACCCACACTAGTGGCTAATATAAATCATATGAGTGGCTAATTATAAATCATTTATGAGCAAGCTCAACTCTTTTGGAACTTGCTCCAGTTCTTGATTTCAGTGTCCGTATAGAAATATCTGATGTGAAATTCTCCAATTCATTTTGGAGAAACGAACTCTTCCAGCTTGTCAATACATGTATATTTAGAATTACACAATTATAAATAGCAAATTTCACGATCTTTCCTATCTTTTGTTCCCTTTTCTTAATATCTCTTTCCCCTTTAGTTCTCTTACTGTCTGCAGAACAACACTGGTCGTGGTGTTGTGGAAATGCAGGCGTTGGGCTCACACATGTACCATGTACCGTGTCGCTCCACATAGCCCTAGGAGCCTGTTCAGTCTATGGGCAGGAGTCTCTGCACTGTGCCCCCAGGTAGTACAAAAACCTATTACAGTGCCATTTTTTATTTTCCAGTTATTTTTCTGGTTCTTTTCAGCTGACAGATAGCATTTTAACTGTGAGCCTTATGGTTTGTTTCTTGTTTTCTTGAAATCTATACACCAGAATTTTATTCTGTGTGCTGTTGAGTCCTTGTGCAGATGAACATCTTGGTTATATTGCTGTGATCCTACTGTTAGCTTAATAGTAAAATGTGCTCTGCTTATTTTCAAAAGCAAACAAGGAGATAGCAATATTATCTGACTGTGTTGGCTGATATTCTCAGTTCTAGTAGGTTTTAAGTGAAATTTAGGCCAGCATAGTTTTTTCCTTGTAATTTGCATTGTCCCTGTGGTTTAACTATCATGCCAGCATTTATCTCGGATGGGTGACTGCTCCCTTCTCTTGCATAATGCTGATAAAGTCTGTGTAGTTATTATATCATATTCCCTGACATCTTCATGCCTATTTTACATCCAATTTTCTATCTGTCTGCAAAGGTCATATCTTGGCCCTTATCTGTGCATTAAATATATTTTGCTGGCTTGCAGTGTGCATTTCTCTTACATACAGAACACTGCCTATTGAATTACTGCGAAACTCCTTTATACATCCCTCTTATCTGTCTCTCAGATGTCCCTGTACTCAGAAC
This sequence comes from Nettapus auritus, assembly GCA_011076525.1. Lineage (NCBI taxonomy): Eukaryota > Metazoa > Chordata > Aves > Anseriformes > Anatidae > Nettapus > Nettapus auritus. The sequence goes on along the minus strand of CM021772.1, from coordinate 20,354,267 downwards.
ACTTTCCGTTATTGCAGCTCTCTCCATAACTCCCATGAGTGCTACTTTGCATGTAGGTTTCCCTCCTCTACATTGTATTTGCTCTTCTGCATTGTGTTTTGCCCTGTTATATTTGTCTTCATTTTTTTCTCTACGGTTTGTCATATTTGAAGAATTAAATATCTGCTCTATTTATGCTATTTACTTGGAATGTGAGCTTTAAGCTCTGCGTATTTCTTGATTAAACTTTTTGTGGTCACTCTAAGGATTCATGACATCTTAAGCAAACCTAAGCAGTCACTGCCCCGTCCTCTCTGCCTTTACTCTGTGTTCTGCCTTCCCCTTACACAAGCATACGCATGCACTCTTTCCCTCGCTAGGCATATCATTCATGCAACTAGGTGCAAGCTCCTGGAGTTGATTTAGTGGGAACTTAATCCAGAAGAATGAAGGATTTGAGATTACCTCATGCTGTAGCAGAGTCACCATTTGACTGTCCCTGTACAAAGAGATAATGAAGTTGGTTCATCTTGTACGTCCAGGTAGGCAGTTCTGTGCAGTTTGCTGCTGCACTGTCTCTGTGAATGGAGAGAGCTATTTACTGTAAATACAATTTTGGATTGAAAGCAAATATTTTTTTTTCCCTAAAATGGATTGTGCTGCTGTCCTGTTCAAGTGTGCTGAACACGAAATGTGGTGCAACTGCTCTTTCTTGCATCTTCTGTCTGCAGTTCTGTGCCCTTTACATGGACCTCTAAGGGCTTTCTAGCATCTCTTTGGTGTTCACAGGCATGGATCAGAACTCTAATCGATACCTACTGCTCTCTGGGTGAAGTGGCAGCTCTTCAGAGGTCATCTCATCCCAGGGTGTGCTTAGATCCCAGAGCAGGCCACGACTAGCTTAATGATGTTGCAGATGAAAAGGGTGAGCAGTGCAGTGTTTCTCTTTCACCATTTGTCTTTGCAGTTCTTGGTGTAATGACAAGTAGGGACGACTTGGATCAACAGGAGGCTTTCCCTGGTGCTCTTTACTTTTAAATTTCCTTTTTTATCTTTATTTTTTTAAGGAAATGGTTTGGTTTATAACTAATTGTTGGTAGCAGTATGTGCAAGAAATGGGAAAGAAGGATACTGTTATGCCTGGGTATGAAGGATAATCCCAAAGAAGAACATTGCATGGAGTGGAGTGTCTGAGGCTAAAGCAGAATAATCTCTTAACGAGGGTATTTGCTGTGGAAGGAAAGTGGCTCTCCTGGAGATAATCTAACGAGGAAGGTTTTTGTAGTAACCAATACTGTCAACTTTGGACTTGGTAGAAGAACTTATACAAAGCATATTGCAGGACTGGGAAAGTACTTGCCACCTTTGCTTGAATTGCTTCAGGTGCTGTGCAGCCATGCCTTGAATAATCTGTTTGGGATAGAAGAGGGTTAAATAACTTTTTATTATGACAGAATTATGTTCTAGCAATACTAACGAGAGGATTCATTATTCCAATGTCACTTACCTCACTACAAATGCATGTACTTGTTGTGAAATGGATGACCACCTGATGAAGCTTATTTTTTCTTGCAATTTGTAGATCTGAAACTTGGCTGTGCTTTTGGACTCAAATGTTCCAGTACAGACACTGTAGCCTTAAACAAGAGCTGAAAGAGACAATATGAACCTGAACTCTAGTAGGTCTTCTGTGCTGAATGTGATGAAATCATAATTAGCTACTAATTACAGTGTCCTCTGTTCCTAAATGCTTTGTGACCAGATCCTGACTTCTGTGAGAAGTCGCTTCACTTTACAGGGTGTGCTTAGTAGCTTGTTCTCATGAGCAGTACTTAGTGTTTGCTCTCGGTGTCTCAGATAGCGTTTACTTGCATTTCAGCCTCAGATAGGAAGCTTTCTGACTAATCCTGAAATGGATGAATTTACACTCTTCCTGTAAACAGCTTTATGTTTTGTTTGAGAATATTTTCCAGAGATTCTCACACATTATTGAAAATTCTTGCATGGTTTTAGAAGCAAACTGCAAATATGTGCTAAACACTTGAGCAAATACCTCCTGGAAAATGAAAATAATGAATGCAGAAAAGATTTAAAGCTTACAATCTCCATCTGTGTTGTGATGAGATCTGGGTGTTAACAACCTTCCCTTTCATTCTGCTCTCTCTCAGGTTCTTTCTCTCAGACTTGGAAAGTCATGTGCTAGTTTTGTTTCACCTGTTGAAAGTTGCTTCATTTTTTTGGTGAACTTCAGCATGCAGACAGTGAAGTAGAAATGTTGTTTTGTAGATTACTTGCTTTCCAGCTGAAATAATTCCTTTTGAGGCTCCATCTCCCCTTGCTTTAACAAAATTACCATTTTCATCACTTATTTACCTGACTATGTTAATGCAATGCTACCTGGGCAATCTCCAATGCTATTCCAGCTTGCCTGTGGTCAGTTATCCTCGCTGCTGGTTTGGGGAGAAAAGCATGGGGGAAGGAGAGCAAGAGGCAGGAGGTGTCCTGCATCTCTGCCTGTGCAGCAGTTCTCAGTGAGACACAAAATAGCATAATGCAATTCTAAAGGCTTTGTTCAGAGCAACGCAGGGAGAACATCTGAAATGCATTCAAAGCTGGATTCTCCTGCCCCTCTAGTGAACTAACTTTGTGTAATGGTGTTTCTTTTGACTGTGCGTAAGAAAAGCTTCAAGCAATGCAAATGATGGCCACCTTCTGAAACCCAGCTAGAAAGAAACTGGGCACACTGTAGAAATGTAAGTGTCACGGAAATCTCAAGTGGGTTTAAGATATTGCTTTGAAAAGTCTTGGATAAGCTGTTTGGGATTATTCTCTGAAGGCTATGTTAAAGAAAATGAATTTCACTGGAGAAAACAGTTGCTACTTCTATTTGTAAAAACAAAATTAGACACAAATCTGTCAGCTCTTTACCTGCAGATGTCTACCTAATGTCAGTCTATTTAACTGGGATGTCAGTTGGTGACCTGGTGCCTTTACCAAAGAGTACAAGGTAGATTAAATTTTTTTTTTTCCCCAAAGTTAATTGTCCAAGAATGCAAATGATATGACAGAACTGACCCCAAAAGCTATCCCTTTGAAGCAGTTGCCCTTCAGTTGTTCGTGACCTCACCTAAAAGTCCTGCCTGTATTTTTCTTTCCATGGAAAAATCTCCAAGGGTTAGGATTTTTATCAAGGAGGATAAATATGGTCCAGGGCAAAGGCCAGTGGATCAGGCACTCTACTTGGCCACTTATCCTGTGATGCTGACTTTCTGGATCAGCACTTCATTGGATAGGGTTAGCCTAATATAAACAAATCTCCATCTCTCCCTTCAGCTCCAAAGTTATGCACCTAAGCTTTAGGAGAACTCTGTTTAAATTATGACTATGCTCAACTTATTTCCTCCTTGGCATACATACAATATCACTTTCACTTTTGTTGCAAGAGAATCGGGGTGTTATGTGATCTCCAAACATCAATGGATAAACTATCAATAACAGGAACAGACAGAAAAGTGATACGCTGATGATAATCTTGAAAAATACAAGGATGGGAAAGCTCTTTAATTGCTTTGCACATTAATGCTAAAAATCTGCATTATGAGCCCTTTAATACATCTCACTTAGACATTCTCAAATGGTTTTGGCTCTAAGTTCTAAGTTCTTTGCTACTGGAAAGCAGGCTGAGATTATAGGGCAGTGTTAGTACATATGTACCGAAATTGCTGAGCGTATTTTTACGGGTGTCTTTAAACTGTAATGAGAGAGGTTAATATCCAGTGTAATATTAGGCATTTGGTTAGCGGGAGGGATGAGAATTATCAAGGTTTTAAATGATTGGGATTGAAGATGTGGTAAACTTCTCAAGGAGCCATACAATTTACTTCTAGTGAAAACTTTGCATGTTGAATTATCCTTGCTAAAACTGGTATTTTACACCAAAGACTGGTGAATCAATAAAGTCTCTCAGTGGTTTCAGAATGACAAATGGTAGGTTTAAATTGCTTTAAAAATTAGTGTTTAAGAATAGGCCACCCTATCTTTGTGTTTAATCAATATAATGGATGTGTGCATCTTCCGATTTCAGTCTGGAAAACTGTTAACAAAGGAGCTATGCTCTCTTGAAAGTTCTAAAATGACTTAACAAATCATCAGGACCATCAGAAGTCATAAATCACCCAAATTAACAAAGATAGCATTGTTACAATGGTACAGGGACCATTGTGCGGACTTCATATGGACCACTGAATGGGCTTACTCTAAAACTCCTTGTTCATGAAGGTATTGGAATTGTTAAACACTTTAACACTTCATTTTTCAAAGTTAGCATAAAAATGGCATATGTTCTTTCTGTAGCTTTTCTTTGAGAAAGCCATCTCTAGCAAGATATCCTTAAATTGCATCATGGTAAATGGTGTTCATGGACCCAACTACTGGTATTAATTGGGTTAGGGTATGTCACAGGACAACATCTTGCTTTCTTTTCTGTTACCTACATGTAACCGCTTTCACATGAGCTGCTCATCTGTGAGGAGTGCTGTCACATACAGTCTTGTAAGTAAAAAAGCTTTATGGGCAACCCCACTGAATGTCACTGTAATGGCAGGAGATGGAATCTGTCTGATCTCTGGGTATTATCATTAAAACAAAAAAGCACATTAAATAACAAACCTAAGTATTCAAAAGTTTAAAGTGCTGAGCTGATTATCTCTGCAGTCCTGACTTAATCAAACTTTGTATGAAGCATCATACATAATTTTAAGTCAAATGATCACAACTTGTTTTTAGTTCTAATGCTCCAAACCTGCTTATGGGCATAGGTTGGCCAGATGCAGGCAGAGAGCAGCTATTTAATTGTTTGCTTCTCCTTATATAAATGTGGCCACCCTTTGCCACATATTACTTCCTGACAATGAAAGCATTGCCCTATAGACAGGATGCCTAGCTTCCTAATTAGATTATCTGACTGGACACTCTTACTCAGTGTAATATCAACATTAAACAGCAGATAGATGTTACTGCTTTTCAGGAAAGAAATTGAGTTGGAAAAAAAACAGCGTCCATTTATGTTGGTGTCTGATATAGGACACCTGAGATTCTTTCCCCAAAATGTTAATGTTATGTGCCAATTTAATCTGCTCACAGTAGAACTCTTATTACCTTCAATTGCAGCTGCAGGCACCCAGTGCATTGGTGAATAAGACCTTATGGTGTCAAACTGGGAACCCAGAAAAGGAGGGGCAAGCATACTAGTTCCTAGCTATTGCTTCAGAAAGCACCGTAGAGGATTTGTTAGAGACAAGTACAGAATCCACCTCTTCACAGCTGCTTTAATGATTTCGCATCAGAAAATGGATGCAGGTTTTCCTTATGACCCCTTTCTCATTCACTGTATAACTTAATTTTTCCAGTGAGTGAGGCAGTTATCCTGTAGGAAATAGCATTTCTGTGTGATGCTGATTCTCTCATATTTTTCAAGTCCTTCTTATGATCTACTAAAAGGAAGAAAAACTGAGGAAGAAAAAAACAACTTCCTTTGGGGAAAGAATTGTGTGATCGTATTAATTCTGGGACACACATACATCGGTTGAATTTAAGTTGCACATACACACTGAATTCTCCTATTTCTTTATTCTTGTGTTTGATGGTACAACTTTAATTATGCTTTTAAAAGTATCATTTTTTTGTAATTCATTTTTTTTTATGTTTAAACCCTTAAAATCAGGGTTGCTGATTATTCTAATAAAGGCAATATACAAAAGATACAGAAGATCTCATTAGCCACCTCAAAGCCCCTTATAACTGCATCTTTTATCTTTTAGCTCACTGTTACACAGCAGTGTAGAAAACTGTTAGAAGCAAGCTTGCTGGCAGTAATACACCGGTAACACTGTCCCTGTTAATTAAAAGGATTGTGCTAAACATGTTTTTATGAAAAGTCTGGTACAATGGCTACCACATGTTACAAAAGACATAAAAGCTTTTGCCTTGAGAATGTATGTTTATAGTTTGAGATGGACTCTACAAGGTACAGCAGGGTTTTGCCACTGGCAGTTTCCATGGATGACAGTGGTTTTAATGAACAGGTAGACATTTTGTTCTCTTCAGATCCAGCAGAACAAACTCTGACCTTAGGATACAGCATGATGGCTAGTGCCTCTAAAGGCTTCAAGAAGAGCGTGAATTTAATAGGGGACTGGAGTATCAGGTTGTTTGGACTCAGGGCAGGAAAGTTTGTGATTCAAGAAGCTTTTACTGCTTGTTTCTTGAGTTGTGGCTAAGTAAGATTTTAAATTTGTCAGGAATGGAATTTCATTGAGGTAATTTTAAGGGAAGATGTTGGATTTCAGTATGATAATTTGATTGCTGTCATAACTCAGAAATCAGGTACAGAATGAGGTTTAAAAATGGAAATATGTGGGTTCTAGTGACTTTCTGACCTTCTCCGTAAGTCTTTTTATATGACACCTATGTTAAGCAAGAAAATGTTGCTTAGTTTTCCTGTATATAAATCATTTCTGCACCCTGTCTAAACATTGAAGCCATAACTTAAAATAAAACAAAAACACACACACAAAACTCCAAGCCAGGCCACATACGCAAAAGGTTTTTTTAATTTGTTCCTAAAATGACTGTCATTGTGTTACCGACCATTTATAGCATGCTGAAATAATTCTGATTCAAAAAGGCCATGAGTTAAACACAGGGCTAGTTTATATCATGTGTGTGCTTTGATAGAATTGGTGGAGGTGATAAACTCTTGCAGGGTTGGACCCATCCTTTATTACATCTGTCTATTTTCTGCTGAAAGTCTGTAACCATAGAGAGCTACAAAACCTAAGACTGAGATTAGAAAAAATCATTTTGGTTGCTTTTGTCTTGCTGCTGTGCTGTTTTTAGAAACAGAAGTTTCTTTCCATAGAGATGAAATTCTGGACTATGGCACAAATCTGGCTTCAGGATCTTTTTTTTTCTGGACCCAGGCCCTGAGCAGCCTCTGTCCTGCGCTCTATTCCGGCTGTCGTGCTGCCCTGTTTCTTAACATGTGCAGCAGACGATCTGTTGTCCCTGGTGCCATGCCACTTTGGCTTTCTGTGCGTGGCAGAGCTTGCTGAGCAGCGGCTGCTGCTGTCTCCCCTTGGTCCCATTGCTGTCAGCCAGAGCAGGGGAAGACCTCCAGAAGTCCTCAGAGGATGCTGCTGCTTCTGGGCTCTCCGATGAACATACGATAATATTGTATGAGATGATGGTTAGGCAAAGTGAGTGTCAGGGGCTCTTTCCCCTGTTTTCTTATAGCTAGCCAGTGAAGTAGGGATGGGTTCCTATTTGTCACAAGACCAACAACAAAACCCAGGATTCTCAAATTCCTATCTCATCTCCAGAATTTATACATATGTGTGTGTGTGTATATATATATATTTATGTATATATACATTTTTCAATTTTACTTGTTTTCTTCCCTGGAGGACAGTTTCCCCTTCAAACCCAAGATGGGGTTTTGGGATTCCTTGAGCTTTGTGATGCCATGATGCAAAGCAGGATGTCTTTGAGCAAGGTAGCTCAGATCCGACTGTATTGATGCCCTTCTTAGTATGTTACATTCAAGAGGTCCAAAGAAAACACTACTCTTCTTTGTCTTGAACATAAATTAATTCACTCCTGCATTAAAAAAAAAAAAAAAATCTCTACTGGTGTGCTTTCAAGTGCAGTGGAACATGAGAAAAAGTGTCAGGAATGGATGGGGACAGTGTAGGTTTTTTTTTTTTTTAATTTTTTTCCTCTTCCCCTTAGCCCCCAAAAGAGAGGCGGTTTGTCTAATAAAACTAGTATCTGCCTGGATCTTTGGAGGGAGCATGGCAGGGGAAGAGTCTTGATTTCTGCAGTTCAGGAGGGGTTCCCCCGAAATGCTGGATTTAAATTTTCTGTTCAAATTTTGGGCCTTCAGTACTGTAATTGAAGGAGTTGCTGGTTCTTCTTCCTGAAGCTGCTTTTATGTGAACAGCTGTATTTTCAGAGATAAAATCTTGTTAGAGGGCAAATTGGCATGAGCATATCTAAGTGTGAAATAGCTTTAATATTTCTGTGGTGTTAGAATTATGTTATAAAAATACTGGGAGTGTAAGGCTTTGATAATATGAGCAAAGAATGTAAATCGTTAACAGTGGAAAAAACAAATGTGTCCTTGGCTGAAGAACTTGCTGGAAAGGCCTATTAACCAACCGTATTCTGTAGTCAGCAACATAACCTTTAAATGGCAGTACTTTTTTGAACAGATCATTTAGCTTTTGAGTGCCCTTCAGAATTTTATTGATGGCTTTTCTTCTTCAGGAGACTACAGTGAGTTATACATTTTGTTTATCCTTACTAATCTTTACACAGGCAAAACATCTGGCAGTATAGCTGAACGCAGCACTCTTCGGAGTTTAGTCTACTTTAACTAGAGGTAAGCTACCTAGAAAGATGGACAGTTTCTTCTCTGAGCACATCTTTATCCATTTTAAATTCCATTTGTTCTGTTAAAACAAATTTTATAAATAAGATTACATAAGCTTTCCACTTATTTAAAAAAAAAAAAAACAACTAATTCAGTGTAAACTGGTTGTTGTTAAATAAGCAACTTCAAAAACAGAAAGCTAAAGTTCTCATCTGAGTTTGGATTGAAAATAACAATCATCTGAAAAGTTGCTACTGATGTGTGGGGTTTGCTTTTCCTTCTTCCAGTATTTCTATGGACGCTTGCATTTTGATCTGTTCATGCATTTATACATTTTCTTTCTAAATAGTAAATATTTCCTGACCACACTGTGCTTTGTATGAAAGCCATATACTGCGTAAGACTATAACATAGAATGGCTGGGGTTGGATAAAGGATGTATATCCTTTATATCCTATAGATATAAAATACTGTAGCATTACCTTATTCAAGGTTTATCTCAGAAGAATGAAAAAGTTTTCCTAAAAATGTTAGGTCTGGACAACACCTGAATTTTTTTTTTTTTAGAATTTCTTTGAAAGAAAGTTGGGAGGCATAGATCTGAGTGTTTGTAAGCGTGCATTTGAAATGGATGGGGAGAGACTCAAGAACATGTGAGGCTGTGTGGCCGTGTTAAATTGTTACCATGACACTGAATAATAGCGAGGTGGTGAGCTGAATTTCTAACAGCATTAATTGTGCCAAGCAATCATTGTCTCCTGGTAAAATGTGCAGAAGGACTCCACAACTCAACTTTTTTCTTTTATTAAATGCAGTATGGTTGTCTTGCAGCTGAGTAAGGTTTAGATGAATTGCACTGAGAAGTAAGCTGGGTAGGGCAATATATACTTCCCATTGGGCTCTTTCACTTACTCATATGGCACGCTTGTTTTAAGCTGTAAGGTTTTTCTGATTAATAAAGGTAGAGTTCAAACTGTATCAAGCCTCATGTGTTCTCAGTGGTGAGAGGGGCTGAGGAGTTTGCAGGACCTGTGTTGAAGAAGAGAGGAGGAAAACAAAATAAACTTGGGGCTGTCTGGAGGGACGGTGCAAAGGCCAAACACAAATTGGCACTTTCTTTGGAAGTGCCCAGGGATTGCAGCCAGGGAGCGTGAGCTGCAGAAAGCCTCCACAGTCCATTTCTGTTCTGCTCTTGGGGATGATTTCCCTCTATGGAAATAAGGAGGGCTAATTCCTTTAGTGTCAATCTACCTGTTGTCTAAAGGGATTGTGCCTGGTTAGGAGCAGCTTCCAGGTAGGAGCAGTATCAGTTACTAAATGGGTGGCACAGTACTAACCCCTGCTGGATTCCACATACTAAGAGTCTGGGATCCGGATACAGTGCGGAGAGGATGACTGCATCAATTTCAAGGAACTTTGTGCCTATCAAAATCGCAGGAGTGAAGCAATATAGCACACAATATACAGAAGTGTCAAGTGCAGAAAATGAGAAGAGTTACAAGAGGTGGTACTGAGAAGTGCTGAGACAGCATGGAAGTGGAAGAAAGACTCCAGGAGAAGCAACAAATAAGAAGTAAGACCTTTATAATATAAACTGTGGTACAGAGAAGTTTGAGTATAGGGAGGTGATGTAGAAAAATACAGGCAAAGACTAACTGAAATGAGAATTCTTCAACAGCTGAATTAATCTGCATTAACCCCACTTCAGTGTAAAACCCAGAGGAAGTTCAGAGCCTTTCTCAGACTTGCACCAAAAAGCTTTCCCTTCCCTGTGACATGTGGCAGCCCTTTGTAGGGCAAGGCACGCACAGCACGGCGCAGGCACCTCTGGTGGGGTGTTTGTGTCGCTTGCTGATAACGATGAGCTCACAAAAGGAAGCCGGCCAAAAACAAAACAATACTTCATTCTCACAGGCGGTGTAAGGGTTTTTAGAGCCCAAATAACACAGAACCTGGACTTTCCTGACCAACTGGCAGCAGCTGTCTCCTGAGAACACTTAGAGTTGCACGGGGATTAATTATAAAGACGCGGCTTGATTTTGGAGCATCACGAAACGCCCGCAAGCCGTAAATTGCCGTCTGTACGTACACTTGATGGTGAGCGTGTCCCGGGCTCCCAAACGCGCTGGAGCCATGAATCAAACGCGGTCATGTGATGGAGGGGAGGTACCGGGCTGGCGCCCAGCCAGTGGCAGGAGCTGATGGGTGGAACGAACGGGGCATAAAAAGACTAATATGCCTAACGGATCCTGGCTGCGTGGTGCCCTTATTTGGATCTACAGGAATGTGGGCTCTAGCAGTTCTGCGGCTCTACCAGCCTTTTGCCTGACACTGGAACTGCTGCTCACAAAGTAGAATCCTGCTGCTCTGTGGTAGGAAGGCTAGAGAAAGAACATGGCCTGCATTCTGAAGGTAAATCTCTATCTGTTGCTTGAATGCATTGTTAGAGAGCCCCTCGCTGCTCAGAGGCATGGATTCGGTATGGTCCTATTGCATCTTCCTTGTCTTTTTTGAATACTGGTTTTGTTTGCAAACGAATACGGAGAGATTCTGCAACGTACAGCTGTGCTCTGCTTCCCTCTGCCATTCTTTTCCTCTTTCCCTGCATTGTCAGAACGGCGAGCTATCAGCTAGTGGGAAGGGAACTGTGTGCCGAGTAAAAGGAGGGGGGTGAGGGGCTCTGGTTTGTCTCAGTTGACTTTGGAGCTGAATTCCTTCAGGAGCTATAGCATTCAGGCAACAGACTCCCAGTACAAAGGATAAAACAGGCAAGTTATTTTCTTTTCTGACTGTGCAGCATTCACTGCTTCTGAAGCAAAGGTTGCAGATGTACACAGCTGCCCCAGTTGCTCCTTAAGCACGCACTCCCCTACTGAATTTACCCAACACCCACACGCTCTGCACAATTATATTTAACATTTAATTGTGCTTGCTAATTAAGGGACCTATTTGCAGGGTTTTTTCCCCTTCACGCCAGCAAATACAAGTGCAAACTTACCGTGTGCTCATGCTTTTCCAGCCTGCTTTCCTCAGATAAAAGTACTTGCAAGCAGCATGCCATGGAGATGGAGGGAGCATCGCTAACACTGAGTCCTGAATGAAAGGGGAGGAGGCGGAAGTGCAGTCAGTTGGGAACAAACGGCGTTTGTTCCCTTACGGCATTGTCACTCGCACGCAGTCCCTCTCCTGTGCCTGGTTTGAAAGTGATTTGTTTGCAATTCATTGGTTGTCTGCCTTGCTCCTTTCTGTGTGTATTTTGAATAGGTCTGTGCTCTGTTCCTCTTTGTAACTAAAACCTGGGAATACTTCGTTATTTTCGGGCTGATTATCCCAAACTTTGTGATGGCCTCATGGCAGTTGCCTTCAGTGTGTCAGCTGAACGGGTGAATTGCAAAGCTTCAAATCAGTCCCCAAATAAAAAACGCTCCTGTGTCTCCCTGAATCCAATTCTTATCACTTTCTTCGGTGTCCAGCTCTAAAAACAACTGCTTATTTCAATGCACTGTTTTCCCCTCTGATTCTTTCCCTAGTAGTAGGTCTGTGGTACATGGATTATTATTGCTATTACTCTTTTTACTTTTGTGAGCATGGATCTTGTGGCAGTTCTAAAAATAAATATGTCGAAGTCTACCTGAAGTGCAGAAACTTCCCTGAACTGAGAGGTTCTGCATGGAGGTGGATGGTAACAGAATCCCTTAAGCAGACAGCACTGACACAAGTGAGAGTGAAGTTGCGACTTGGGATGAGGAGATACGAGCTCTGTGAATGGAGCCTGGCTTCACAAAGATAAGCATGTGCACCCCTTTTTTAAACACTATCTAGACTTCTAGACTTGGTTTGTATCTGTAGGTTCCAGAATAAGGGACTTTTTTTTTTTTTTTTGACCATGTTTAAAGATCACATTCAAAATCTTCCTTCTGGCACTAACAGCTAAAAGAATACCCTTTTAGAAGAAAGCTGCAGTGTCTTTCCCCAGCACAGTCTGGTGGCACGACGTCTCCCAGCCTGCCACCAGCATGACTTCTGCAGGGCCTGCCCTTAGAGTTTGAATTATAATGCAATAAATGCCTTCCCTCTGCCCAGCCCTGCAGCTCCATTTGGTTGTAGTGCTGATGATTAAATCAATAGATAAATTGGTATTCCTTGACAGGGAGCCCGCTGCCAGCCTGCTTCTTAATCTTGTTAACACAAGCAGGTGCAAGGATAAAAAGTGAAACAGATACGAGAAGATTAGCTTTGCCATAAGGCAGGCTGGACTTTCTTAGACAGACATCCCATAGGAGTAATCTAAATGTATAGATCAACGTACCTAACAACTGTGTATGAGCTTTTTAATGTAATGCCTGTACTTTATATAAATTTGAGTAGTTGTGTAATTTCTCAATCTGGCAGAAACGAAAGCAGCAGTTGCCCAAAGGGGTTCACGAGTATTCCTCAAACTTACACCATAGCAAAGAAGTTCAGGATAGTATGTATCTTTTAATGTGACACTTAATTCCTTCCTGAAATTCCAAACCTGTTACCCGCGTCCTCCTCCTTTCTCTTAGGTTTGTTCCAGCTCCCTAGTCTATCTGGTCAGTAGCCTGCGTGGAAACATACCTATAGCAAAGACTTTACCTATTTAAAAATAAAAAAAAAAATATATATATATATATATAGTGACACAGTGTACAGGGAGCCAGACAAACTGTGTTTCCCTGCCACTTCTGCTCTGTGTAGCTTTGTGGTGCTGCCTTGTGGCTCTACCTGCCTTAGTTCCTAGATTTTGTTTTTAGTTTTTCCTTCTTGCTCATTCCTTTCACAAAGATATTGAGGCTTGTTCAATATTGGAGTTCTGTATGTGTAAAAGCTTAATATAAATGATGTTCAATGGCAATGTATTTAATAGCCACTCACCTCTGTTCTTTGTAGTTAATAATTAACCAAAGTTAACTTGCAGTTTACTTAAATATATTGGAAAAACTGTATAACTATAACCTCTGATACCAAGACACTCCCCTTTGCTATAATTACTGCAAGAAATCATCTCTGTGTGTCGCGCTTGTAGGAGTGCTTGGGGAGGTGATTTTTCCTAAAATGTGTGCTGTCTGTGGGGTGTTTCATTGTGTACTCACTCTAGGTAAGATTGTCAGGGCTGTTGCTTGTCATGGCCCCAGAAAGTCTGTATCCCAGTCTCTGGTGGGACACCCTGAATTATAACTACTGAAACCCTCTTCTGAGGAACTATCTCCTCTGGTGAGGGAATACAGAGAAAGAGGCAAGTTCTAATACACAGGATTTCTTTTTCCCCCCACCAACATGTCTTTAAAAATCATAACAGAATAGCTGAGTGAAGTGTAGGCATTTCTTGGAAGAAAACAGTTGATCTTCTGCTTGTTACTATGGCAGCTACGTGCCACCTCGCTGATTACTAGATTAACATAGTGATTACTACTTATGTAATCGCTGTTAACTTGGCAGATGTTGAACTCCCTGACTTCTGCTGTATCGGCCAATGGCTTTTCAAAATGTTATTAAAGAAATTATTTCAAAGGGACCCTGGTTTTTCATTAATTGAAAAATGACACTTCAGTGCACCTGTCTTCCTACAACAAAGACATGAACAATGAAGGTACTCTGTAAAATGCTAATATCCCCCACTGAGGATTGGGCAGTGATGCTTTAAAACAAATAGAATGGGTAATGTTACTTCATAAATACCACACTTTGCAATGGATTGTGCCTTCTCATATTCAGATTCTTCTTTTTAAGTGGAGGTTTTGAAGGAGATGATGGAGGTGATGATGCTGTCGTCATAGGGCAGTTCTAATTGTAGGTTTAGTGTGGTAGAATTCAACAGAAAATGTATGTGATGGGTCTGCACAGAGAAGACTAAGGGTGAAATCTAGAAGGAAGTTTTTCTGTTTTGTGTGTTATGTATTTACTCTGAACAAGTGATTTCATGTGCCTATAGACTGGACATAACCTACCTGCAGAGATCACGAATGAAACCTTCGGTGAAATTCTGTGTTGTAAGTAGTGTTATGCCCTATCCCTGGAAGTGTTCAAGGCCAGGTTGGATGGGGCCTTGGGCAGCTTGGTCTAGTGGGAGGTGTCCCTGCCATGGCAGGGGGTTGGAACTGGGTGGTCTTTGAGGTCCCTTCCAACCCAAACCGTTGCAGAATTTGTACAACCTCAGGCAATGCTGTTGCTACCACAAATGACTTTGAGTTGTTCTTTCCAAGGTAAGCAGGTGGCTAGTTAAAATCTGTAGCTCCTTTAATATTTTTCTAATCTAATTATAAAACTGAAAAAACAATTTCACAAACTGTAACTTGCAGGTTTTAACCAAGCACTTTAGTACTGCCAGTAGCAGTATTTTGCAGGATGCTGTAAAAGACCTTGTGTCTCAGCATAAATCTATGTACTGCGAGGGGTTTGCAGAGAGCAGGGCTGTCTGTGGAGATGTGTATATCCTGCCTGAATGAGGTCCAAGACAATTCACATACCCCTTGACTGCTATATGGACTGCAGCAATTTTTATGCATGGGACCTATCCATTTTCCTGTGCTGAGAATTGTACTTGGGTCTCACTTGATTCTCATGGTGTCCTCTTTCCTCTGACATGACAAGAAATAGAGATCCTAAGGAAAGGAACAAAGGTAGCCCTCCTTGTGGGAGGGTGCCCACCTGATGGGTCATTTCCCAGCAACTGCTGAACTTGCTGCAGGTTGGCTGTAATCTGAGTGCTCAACTCCACCAGTCGTGGTGTGCTGTTCCGTGGGCTGTGCTACTTTTATTGTGACTGGGATAACTTCCATGATCGTGCCATTGTCTCTTTAGGAATGGAAAGTGTCATGTAAATACAAGAGATCGGTCTTCTGAACTTCCGTTTCCTGCCATTTTTCACATTTTGGCTTCTGCAAGTTTTTTTTTTTTTTTAATTTCTATTTTTAATAATAAAATGCTTGAGGGGGGAGAAATTTTCTGTGAGGAAAATACAAGAGGATTTGTACACATTTCAAGAGTCCTGAAAATGTTTCATTGCAAATGTAGTTAATAGCAAAACACACACAGCTTGCTGCAAGACTGCTCTGAAAAATCTCTTCCAAGAGTAGCAGGCTGCGTAACATGGGTGCTCTGTTTTTGTATGGTACCTGTATTCTGTGCTTTGGAAACTTTCATGCTTCTACAATATGGGTCATGTGCCTTAAAGGCATTGTAATAGCAAGCAACCTTCAAGATCACAATTGCAGTGTAAATGCATAAAGGTGCCCCTTATGAGGTATGCAAGTGAGCTGGAAAGTTAGCAGGCAGATGCAACAAAGCATTACAGAGTAGAATCAGCATTTTCAAGGCAGTAACCAGGTCTCTTGTTGAATCAGCCCATCCTTATTTGCTGTGGCTGGTTTCCCCCACCCCCACTGCCTGCCAAAAAATAAAAATGCTTTTGTAGACAGTGAGAGACATTCTAATGGATCCTAGCAAAACATCACAGCTGATTCTTTCTGATGCTCCTTTTGTTGGTTATTTCTATTTTAAACCCATTACAGTTATTCTGTTACTAACTAGAAGACTTCATTTTTGTAGGTCTGTATTATTTGCCTCTAAATTGCTCCAAAGTGAATGAAGTTGCATTAATCAATCTGGCAACGTGTAGGTCTACGATTTGCTGTATCATGGTCCAGTGGTGTTTAATTACCATCAGATTTTTATGGAGTGTAGCACAAGAAAATTTGTAACATATTTTATGTTGGATTCTTGAAAAAATGAGGAAAATTAAATTCTAAGTATAAAACATTCTTGTTCTCATTTGCAATGATATTTAAGTAATTATACTTTAAAGATTATATATTAGTCCACTCCCAAGCACAAGGAGACCAAAGTGTAGTCAGGCTGAGTCCTACAGAAGGCTTTCCTTTGGTTGAATGCATTTGATTTTGATGCCTATGTAGCTAAAACAAGACAACCTCCAGTATAAGCATGCTTCAATTAATATAAAATTGGACCTTTGTCCTAATTCAGCAGAGGTGTGAAAACCCAAACTGCAAAATCAGCACAAAATTAAGAGCTGTCTCAGTTCTGCTTTTAAGTATTATGTGATAAACTAGTACTGGGGCAAAAGGTTTTTGGTTTGCAGTTTATCTTTAAGCAATGAGGCATATGTCGTCCAGATGTTCTGCCCCCTCCCCTCTCCCCCCTTTAGGCTATGTGTGTTTTAAGCATAATTGTGGGTATGGACTATTAAATTCATATATTAAAGGTCAAGTAGTCCTCTTTAAAGACTTGTGCGTGAGCTTCAGTGATGTCTTGTTCTTTTGTTTTTTTAAATTCTCATTTTGGTGTGCCATGAATGCCAAATAAGGGTATATTAGATTATTGCACACAACTTCACAGGAAGCAGCAGGTTCTTATACTATGTAACATATCAAAGCACTTGAAATAGAGGTCAGATGTGCTCTTCCACATTTGTAGTGAGATGGCAGGCAGAAAAAAGCAGATCCAGTGTGAGAATAACTAAACATGCACAATCAATTAAAGGGGTACTGAAACACAGCTTAAAAGATCATTTAAGAAAATATCTTGGGTTTTAGTCAAATATCCCAGCATCTGCTCCTGTAATTTGAAAAGGCAGTTTTCAGCATTTTATTTCATTCCAGTAGTATCTGTGCACCTTCCAGAAGAGCAGTACTGGACACCGATCTGTCCAGGGCTTGTTCTTCACCTTTTCCCAAAGAAGCGATATCTGTGCAGCGCAGGTTGACTTCATTTAGAGGGATTTGTTTGTGTGAGGCTTTTTAAAGAAAAATAAATAAATCCTTGTGTGTATTAAAGGTTGAAAGGAAAGGTCAAATGCAAACATACCCAGAGCAGCTCTTATCATAAAATAGCTGTTTTGTGCAAGAGACTTGAAATAACTGGTTTAAAATTGATTTCAGAGTTTTAGTTTGATTTTTCAGTCGTTATGGGTCTGGGTCATGCAGCCAATTGCAATTTGATGGCAGACACCTTGAACAGGATTGGGAATTCTGTGGGAAGAGTGGGAGGCCTTGATTTGTGCATTACTGTTTGATCCTTGAATTGCTGAAGATAGGTGCTGCTGTGTGGAAACTTAGCTGTACCCGAGAACAATTCCAGCCTATGAACTAAATAGCTAGTTTATTTTGTTATTGTTGTCCGTGACCTGTTCCCAATACTTTCTTCTGCCCAACAGCTGCTCTCCATTCATGACCCAATTTGTAGCACAGAAGGTTGGAAATATAGGTGTGCAAATATAATGGAGGTGGAGGTGTGTTAACTTGGTCGTGTTGGAATCTGAGACCTGTCCCAGGGAGTTGGGAAAAATTGATCTTTGTGGGGATCTGTGGAAAAGGTGGGTAAAGGAAGTTCTATTTATGGAATGCATTCCCAAGAAATAAGGCCAACTGCTGCCTTGGGCCCTATCATCCCTCAAAGCTAAGGGAGCAGTTGCCTCACAGTTGTCAGCAGCAAATACAAATGTGGGTTGTTTGCTCTTCTTGGTGGAGGAAGCCTGCATCTACTGCATTTTCTATGGTTCTTCTTGTAAATAACCCATGCATCACTTGACCTGAGCTTTTGAGCTGAGCTTTTTGACCCACTTTTCCATTGGGTTTGTGGGTTTCTGCATGCTGGCAACTTGGAATAAAAAAGGCAACGTGACTGTGTTGTGTATCATGTGTTCCTGAGTCTGAGGACAGAATAAGACATGGCTAGGTGAGGTGTGAATTCCTGTATGTATGTCATCTCAGAACATGTTTAATGTTAAGCTTAGGCTTCTCTGCAGCCCCTGTACAACTTTGACAACACCCAACACTTATGCAAATAATTCCATTGCTCTTATAAATGTGATTCTGATAGCAGTGCCCCAAGTTTTATTGGGTAAGATATGTTTATGCTGGTGCATTCACATGCTTTTTAGGAGCTGCATGGCTATATCATTTCTTAATCAGTCAACCAACTGAAGTTATCAGTACAAAATCTGTATAAGTGGGATGTTGTATTTAGAGTAATGAAGGTTACTTTGTTTCTGATCACTTTAGCAGAACCATCTGGAAAATGATCATTCTTAGTTTTATATGTTTGAAACTGGATAAAATACCATACAGGATGTTCTATTTCATCCTTACTATTGAGAAGAGCAAAGGTGAGGCAGGAACTGAAATGGAAGGGTTTAGGATATGAAATCTTGTAAGTGATGCTGTTCGGGAGTAATGGACTATGTTGTCTAAAGGCAATCCTATTAAGCATTTCTTGTATACCTGTGCAGCATGTGTGATGTTTTAAAATTGATGTGGGAGCACCACACTTGCTAGTAATTAAATGAAGTGTGGCTTCTTATGAAAGATGTATTTTGGAGCAATTTGCATCACCAATAGGCAGTGGAATACTAGCATAGGCTGGTAAGATCCAGGTGTGGAGCAGTTGGAAGTCGGCAAAAAAACATGTTTATTTCATGGGAATAGCAATTTGTGTAGAAGAAATGCAGAATGAATTATTTATAGATCCTGTTTCTCCTAACGAGGCATTGCTTGCATGCTGGTTTGCAGGATTAAGTATCTTCTCTCTTTCTAAAATTCTCTTCCTTAAAATACAAATAACCTCACTTCTAGCACAAGTTTGCCAGGTCTTTAGCAAACATGACCTCCTGGGCATGGAACAACATGAGACGACATTTTGTGATACTTGGTGTTCTAATTCTAGAAAAGCTACAAACAAAATACCACATTATCCACACTATCATTTTTTTCACGCTTCCCAACCTTTTATTTATAATGAATTTTCTTTCAAATCTGTTCATTCAGATTTAGACACTTCCTTCTGAGAATGTTGGGATGATACAACATTTTAAAAATAACAATGTATATTTACTAGCTGTTTAATATTCATATTAGTATCATTACAAACCCATTTAGGCCAGCATAGAGCACCACCTTGAGTATTTTGAGTAATCGCTATTGTATTGTTTTATACTAGATTCTGAAACTATGTGCCTGTAGTTTTTGTATGTGCTCTTCCAAATTCCTAAGGTGTGTTCCCTTCTCATAAGTGGAACTAACGTTATTTTTCTTGGATTCATCTGTGCTAGCAGGTTTTGATGTCTTACTGTGCTGTGTTCTGCTGTGGGATGCAGATATTCTAGAATGAAATGCCTCTATTATTGTTTGTTCTGATTTGGCAGGTGAATAAATAAAGGTTTCAAACCTCAGTTGATGTTTATTGGGGCTTATGAGACTATTGAAATTCACAATAGTTTTACTAAACTTTTTTACCTTTGTGCACTGTGCCACGTGAGTGAGTTACAAGTTACTGTGTCAGCTGATCTATGGTTATTGTCCTGTGTTTGCATTTGTCTGTGGCAGTCTGGTCAGGTAATAATCAAGTATTGACAGAAGAGAACTTTCTCTTAGTGCTTCATATGTGGAGAAAGGAGAAAAGATCTTTGCATTTAAAAAAACAGAATGGAGAAGGAGACTGACTCACTGTCCTGTGGGATTGATCCTTGGAGCTCTGGAATGTGTAAGTGGGGGGAAAAATGCTTGAAGACGTATCTTTAGTGGAATTTTTTTAGAAAAAAACTTTTGTAACTTTTTTCTGTATGGTTAAGGAGGGAATTTCAGACAGCTGTCTCTGCAGGTCTCTTTATCTCTCTTCTCTTTTTATTTCCTTCCACAGGGCATAAAAATATTTTCACAGAAAAAATAGATTTACCCTACTAAATGTTTTCCTTCTTAAGCAGGGGAATGGGAAGAGAAGAGCCATTGAACATTTCAGACGAGCTCCAAGAAATGGCAGTTTCAGGAATTCTCTGCGAAGAGACCCTGTACTACAGTGCGTGTGCACTCTCAGCTAGTGCTAGCTGCTCTGCTGCATGCTCTTAAGGCCCGGCAGTCTGTCTCTGCAGCTCTTGCTATAAACTGCAATTCATGTGTATGTATTTCTTTTCTTTGCATTCACTGCCACTTGTGCATTTGTATTTTTTTAAACCAGTTAAGGTATCTTAGTGGTTTTACCAGGTCACTTCAGATCAAGTAAGAGAGCCGAAGACCTTAAGTGACATAGCTTCCTTCCATCTAACCGCGCTTCCTCTTGAGAATACTAAATATAGTGTCCCAGGGACCCGCTGTCCTCTCGCCCTTTCCTTGGAGTAGTTCTGGCTTCATAGGCTGAAGTGCTGCTCACTTCCCCTCTGTTGTGCCAGCACAGCTGTATAACTGTGGTAACATAACCACAACTAGAATACTGGCATATCACTTTTTTAAAGCTTTCCAGGCTTGTGTTTAAGACTGTAATACTCAAGAAACAGAGATTGCATTGTGCCCAGCTGAGGGCCAGCGCACATGTGAAGGGGTGGCCTACATGGGGCCGGGAGATCTTTATGCAGGTGGTGCTACCTAAAAAGCTTCCTGCAGTTTTAATTGTTTGCACTTAAGTGAGGGACTGATTGCCAGTGTATAGACAATAACTGGATCTAGCCGCCATTTAAATGGGGGAAGAAGCTACATGGGAAGTTCTATAGCAGAAATGCAGCTTTTATTGTGTGTGTGCCCAACTGCCCTGAGTTAGAGAGGCGGCAAATCCTCTTGTCTGCTGTGTTGAGTCGGTGTCTCTGAGCAATGCAATCTGTTTTTAGTGTGTCTAGAACGGAAAACAAGGAGTGATCCCTACTTCATCTAGTTGTGACAGCCGTCAACATTTTCCCTGGACTTGTAGATACTTCTGTGACCTTGTCTAGCTATGCTCAGCTGAGTAGGCTGCACGCTATCTAGCTTTGCTACCTTTGAACAATGCTGCTCATGGGTCACCTGGCTCCTTGTCAGTATGTGCCACTACTCCTCATCTGTAATCCTGCACAAACTCCACCTACCACAAAATACCTGCATTGCCTAATTTCTACATTTTAACAGTGGATGAAAGCGATAGGTAGAATTATTTAGGAATTACTGCTGTATTCCGATAACACTAATGCTATAGTTTTAAACAGTAATTGTACTTAAATAGAATAATGATCATGTATGTTGGACTTACGCTTTTAGGCCCTTTATTGCCCCAGATGTGATCTGATACTCAGTGTGTGTGTACATGTACTTTTGTCTAGAGGGTGGTGTGTTAATTCAGCTGGTGTCCCCATGGGGTGCTTGTACTCAAGGCACATTGTGTGAAGCTCAGCTGTCAATTTGTTTAAGTTTTGTTTGCATAGTTTTCTTTGCCTCTTGGTCTGTCTGGTATTTCAGGTGGTGGTTGGAAAATAAATGTTTCTGAAAAGTCAGCTTTCGATATTTGCCAAAACCAATGTGAACCAGAAGCATTAGAAGAACCGGATGGACTGTGCTTTTTTTTTCACTACTGAGATCTTGCATGGGGCCTTATTACTACTAGCCATTCATAGATTCTAGTGGGACAGGCTGACTTTGTGCTTGTTCTGAATGCTAATTGCAAGAGCTTTTAGAGCTACAGACTCTTATTTTACCTTTTACCTCTGATCATCAGTTTCAAATCTGCCTGAGGCCATTGCAATGAAGAACAATCACACAGTGAAAAGTGCATCTCCCAAAAGGTAGATATCATGCAGGTCACAGATATGTGGAAACGTATTGTAACTACCTTTCAGCTTCGAAGTCTGCAGAAAAACATTCAGTGACAGTGAAAAGAAAATGGAATTTAACAGATATGCTGCTTTTTAGTTTTTCTGTCTGTTTGCCAAATCTTGCTCTCCAAGGGAAGTTCTCAGCCCCTTGTGACTAAGGCCTGAAGAACTGACTTATGGGCCTCAAAGCAAAGTACCGTATCTTGTCATGATTTGCTAATGACACCATTAAGTCACTGTTGTTTTATTTGTAAAGTGTCTTGTGAAGCATTGCATGAAATTGCTCTAAAGCAAATTATGGGAAAGAGTAATCCATTTATGGAAATAAGCATCCTTGTAGGAAGGAAAATGGAAAACTCACCAGTAGTTTAGATAAAACTGTGGGAAGTCTACTTGGGGAGAAAAACAAAATAAAAACCCGAACACTGAATTGATAATAAAATTATTTACTGGGAGGAAACTTTTTGTACCAAATGAAAATTGTTTTTTGAAATTGCTACTGAGACCTTAACAGGACTGTGGCTTTAACAGCCTTAGATATGTGGCAGCTACTTGGCATGTTTTTTTTTTTCTCAGTAAAGATTTACATAAACAGCTGTGCACTTCATTAATTGATGGTTGTTTCTCACTGTTTTATTAGTAACAGAAAAATGTCTGTTTTGAAACAGATTATTTTGTTGCTTGGAACAGAAAAGGTATGATAACATTGTTCTACTCTTTCTCCTTAGTGGATGTAAGTTTGTTTTAACCTTGGATCAAAACAGTCATTGCCAACTATATAAATTAACTATGACTTTAAAATAAAATCCTTGAGGCCTTCTCATCCAAAAGAAATGGGAAGAATTGCTATGCTTACGTGCTAGTATTACCATTGCTTTACCTCATCTCGTGCTCTGATTAAAACCCAATTTCTTGTTTGTATGCTTCCTTATATCTCTGAAGTTGGTGGGAAACTGAAGTGAGATTACAAGATTCATATTGAATTGTATGTGGTATTCCAGGTGACTGGAAAGGACAACTATTTTGCATGTTTCTGGGACTACTAGACAAACAGGATACAGAGGAATATAATTAGTAGCTAGCTTGCTGCCTAGATGCTATTTTTCACTATCCTATTATTGAGTAAAAAGTATAAAGTAACTGTTTTAATAGGCTTGTTTGCTTTCAGGAATTTAAAAACTCTTTATAAATTAGTTAAGAAAGGTATTAAAACTTCAAAGGATGAGCCCAGTTTTGCTGATCCTGTGTGAAAATTTCCCTCTTACTGTTCCATTTGTGTGATTGCAGGCTATGACAATAACTTAATTAGTGTAATACATGTACACTATTGCTGTGTATATGTAATGCATTTGCTTAATAGTTTTTTTGTTTTTGTACTTCTATTAGTCATTTATTTGCCACGCAGTCTCTGAGAGAAATGAAATATAGTAAGAGCTGTATCCAGAGCTATGGAAGGAAGTAATTAAGTTTAATTGAAGTCATTTCTTTGAAGTATAATAGCAGATGCAAAGGCCTAATTCAAAGCAGATTTAGACAACACATGCTTTGAAATGCTAGCTTGCAAATAGACGAGTATTACCATTTTTTAAATTTATGTGAAGCTGTCTCCTGAAACCTCAGTCTGGAGATCAGGTCTAATAATAGACACTTGGGTTCAGTTTTGATAAGGGTTGCTACTTCTGTTTCTCAATATATTACGCTCTTAGGAAGTGCTGTCCACAACATAACAAACTACTACCATAGAACTGGGAATTAGGTTGGGCCACTTCTTCATCAGCTATGTTAAGACATGCATTGGAAATTACAGGAAAAACTATATTAATAATTCTGAAATGTAATTACATAATATTTATCAAATGTTGCAAGAAATTTTATACCTTCTCATCTTCATATTCTAATATTCTTATGGACTTTAAAGTTTCAGTTATTTTTACATCAGGACCTTAAATCAAATTTTCTGCAATAAGTGGGAAAATGTACAGGCTTTTTTGTGGTGTAAAGGACTGATTATGAAATCTGTATTTAAAAAAAGCAAACGTAGTAATGTTACTTTTTATAGCACATCCTCTATTCTTATATTTTTTGCTACGTTGATACAAACAAGAGAACCTTAAACATAAAGATGAAACATTTTCTTGCTCTAGTGCTTCAGAATATCAAATGTTATCTTCCTTCTACCTGCACAATGGTATTAAATAGAAAAGATTTCAAATATCTCAATTAACTTCTCTATCAAACTCCAGAGAGGCTAGGTATGAGTCCACCCTTTACTTCCCAGACCCACAAAGGGGGAAAGACATAGGAGTAACAGCTGTGGAAGACAACTGGCCCTCTATGAATTTGGCTGGTGGTGGAATTGCTGATGGGCTGAGTCTGGTGATAGCAACACAGAGGAAAGCAGGGTCTCTGGTCCCATGTGGATGGGCACATAGACTTCTCCAGCACTGAAGTGATAAAATATATCTGTGGACAGGTTGGAGGATGCTGCATATTATTGCCTTTTTTTTGTCTACCGTTAGGAAGAAGTAACAGATTAGTAAACTAGGCTTTTCCGTGTCTTAAATTCATTGCTACTACTAAAGCACTAAATAAATGTGGTAAGTAGAATAAGATTTACTGCAGAACTGTGAGAGGGACTGCATTTTTGAATGTTTTTTTTGGGGTTTAATTTGTATCTTAGTCTGTTGGCAATTTATGCTGTGGGTGGGGATTTTATGGCAATGTATGCATAATACAGTAGGCTGCATCACCAGGTGTTCCTGATGTTTTCTTTGTCAGAGGAAGGCAAAGCTTTTTTTCTTTGTTATTACACTAGATTTTTGTGTGTGTTGATAGACAAAAAATAAAATAAAATAAAATAAATCCAAACAATTGTTTGTTTCTTGTTCTGCTGAGAGAAACATTGTTCCTTGAAAGCCAGTTGCAGGCGGGCTGGATGGGTGACATGAAATGGCTGCCCCTCCAGCTAGGCGCGGTAGTGCTGGCTCGCTACGGGAGCAGGACCGTGGGGTGCTGGCATTTTTCTGAAAGCCAGCAGTGGATTGCACCTGGCTTGACTGCAGAGGTGAGGTGCCTGAAGATGCTTCTTGTAATGACAGCCTGTCATCTGGCTTAATTGGGGCCTGTTTTCAAAAGAGACCTCTGTGTTTTTAAACCTTTTCTCTGGTAAAATAGGCACCCGGTGGAGATTAGGCCTTGGTCCTGTTTTTTCCCTGTTACAGGCCGAGTTATTTTGAAGTGTGACAAATATGACAGAAAAGGGTTGTTGGATGAACTCAAGAGCATGTTTACCCCTGTGATCATTGCCTAGAACAAGAAGCAAATATGTTGACGTGTATGGGAAGCTGTTGTGCATATGCATTCTCTCTAAAGAAAGTATAATTAAAGTGAAAAATCCTGAAGTCTGGGGTTTCTCCTTTGCGAAGAACAGTGGAAGGCAGGTAACCATCCACTAATGCATGTGCTAGTTTTTAGAAAAGACAAGTGTTATGAGAAGAGTCTGAGGGAGCTGGATTTGCGAGGCCCAGAAAAGACTCGAGCAGTAGCTCCTAGCGGTCTTCTGCTACCTCCACGGTAGGGACGGTGGAGGTGGGCTCTTCTCAGAGGTGCAGTGTGGAAAGAGTCAGCAGCCACAACTTGCAGCGAGGGCAGTTCCAAAGAAACATAAGGAGAAAAAAGTCCCATTAAGACTGGAATAACACTGGTATAGGTGGCATACACACCCTTGGAAACTTTCAAAAATGACCAAGCCGAGGCCTGAGGCAGTGTGAGGTAAGTGACTAAAGTTAGGCCTACTTTAGGCGGGAGTTGGACGAAGCATCTCTAGAGGTCAGGTCTCCAAGTCTTAATTATTCAGTGATTTAATGATTTCTACATTGCTGCTGCTATTCATAATGTTAATTATAGTACACCATATGTGTCAGGTTTATTGAAACGTGTCTAATAGCTGTGTCATCAGAATCATCCTTGCCTATGTGCAGGTCAGACATTTTGCTTCTCTCTTTGATCTTGCGAAGTTGGCATAACGGAGGTGATACCTCCAGAAGGTGAAAAACAAAGTTTGTTTCTACACAGAGTACATTGAAGAGCTGGAAATGGCGGCCCTTCAGATGAGGTGGAGGATTCCTTTACCAGTTGGCTGAGGGGATGAATAAATTACTGTCTGGTAGTCCTGAATGTAGTGTTCGTGATCCTTTATTAAGGCCTCTGCAATTAAATGTAGGCTTTTATTGAAAGGAATTGCAGTTTGTAATACTTGTAAGAGAGCCTGAAGAATTGTATTTGGCAGCAAACTTTAATGTGGCAGATTTATTTATTTAGTTGTCCTATAGATTTTTTTTTTTTTACTTTTTCCATGCAAAAGGCATTCAGAAAAAAATTTCTGAAGTGGTGGAATGTAACAGCTTTTGCTGCATATTTTCAAATAAACAGAAAAACCTGGCTAAACCAATAGGGGGTTGGAACTGGATAATCTTTAAGGTCCCTTCCAACCCAAACCATTCAGATTCCATAAGTCTGCTGTAATTTGATGGTATGTGAGAGTGCAAGTACAAAATCAGTCCATCTTTCAGCTTTTTTCTGCAGCTTGCTGATTCGTCTGGCCCTGTTTTTCCCAAAGGCCCTATTTAAAACCCATATTCAGGGTTATTATCTCTTTCACCAAGAGAATAAGCTTTATGTAATTATACAAGACAGACTGATCTGGAATGAGGTTTATAGCTTGCTACTGGTATGAAAATTGTTTTTAAAAATTTATTTTTTTAATTAAGGATAAGTGAAGGTGTGTTTGATACATACCCTTATT
Organism: Nettapus auritus; assembly: GCA_011076525.1. Taxonomy (NCBI): domain Eukaryota; kingdom Metazoa; phylum Chordata; class Aves; order Anseriformes; family Anatidae; genus Nettapus; species Nettapus auritus. The sequence continues at coordinate 20,327,468 of CM021772.1, read as the reverse complement.
ACAGCTAAGTGAAGTGAACAGGAGTGATGTATTCCAGCTGTTTCTGCTGAAATCCTTTCTTGAGCAACAACCTCTTCTTGTTGCTCAAGGGCTGTAGTGTATGCACAGAAAATGTTGAGTTCTGTCCAACCAAATTGTGTATGGTTAGACTGCTGCTTGAATTTCACACCGTTATTATTACTGGAATGTTAGAGCATACAATGTAGTTCATGGGGAGTGTCTGCTAGATATACAGAAACCTAATCTTATAAGATTCAGAGGAGGTAAGGAAAATTGTTTTGCTTTGTTCTCATTACCTTATGTTTTTGTGAGGATTATGATGCTAATGTATTGTCTTGTCAAACTATTCACGACCTCCCCACTCCATGGCCCGTTTTGCCACTTGCTTACCATAGCTTAAAATCAACTCTGCTAAAACACTTACTGGTAAGCGTTATTTTAGAATGCTTGTAGGAAACAAAGGCCAATCCACTGGTGCCTATACACTGAATCCATTTCTACATTATGGTCACAGATCTTTACTTTTAGCATGGTTTTGGTCTTCCTGCTAGCTGTGCTTACTTGTCATCCAGGAAGATTCAAACGAGCTTATGTCTTAACACCCTGCCATGATCTTCACCTTGAATCTAAAAGCTGAAACAAATAAAAACAGTCCAGGTTCTCAGCCAAACTGTGTCTAAATGGTGGGTGTCATATGCTTTGGATCTAGAGGACAGACTTCACCTAACAGGTTTATGATACTCTGACTCCTGAACTAAACTAGAGTTTTGTTCTGGTACAGAGATGAAAACAAAACATAGTTTACTGCAAGCATGCCACAGAGCGGATTTTGTATTACTTGAAATGTTATTGGAGGTCTGCTATCATTGGCAAATATGCACAACTTTAAATAGCTGCTGGCAAGACTGGATTGGAGCGTGTGTGTTTTTGTATGCACATCCATGTTCAGGTGGACAGAGGATAAGGGCAAACATGACTGACTTTGTATCTCATATCCTCTGTCTTTCTGCATGTAGCTTCTGGCTTTTCAGTACTTCCAGCTCCAAAATCTTTCACTATAAGATATGGACATAGTATTTTTAGTATATTGTGAGTTAGTTTGAGACAGACTGGAGGACGTTAGCGGATTATTGTGCATGACTAGAGTAGTTTCATTTTCAGTTATTCAGACCTCCATATCCAATAGTAACAAAACATTCTGACTTTTCTGACTGAAATATATGTATTTTGGTTTATGGAACCTGTAAATAAACAGTCCTTTCTGTTAGCCTGTAGTTTTGGTTGATGTTACCAACTTTCGAAGATCAGAATTTTTCAGGTCAGGTTTAATGCAAAACTGCCTGTTGAACTCTCTCCTCCTGACCTATAATCAGAGACTTTGATACTGATTTTTCTCTTGCAAAAATCTTTTAGTAGCTCCTTTTAATAAAGAATATAACCTAAGGCCAACTGTAACAATTTGCCTTTAATATACACCTGGATTGAACACTTACTGTTGTCTTTTTCAACACCCTCTGCTATTTTGAGGAATAATAACTTAATAGAAGTCTGCCAAAATAATAAGCAGAGACTGAACGTAAGCCAGAATAATGTTCTGTCTTCAATCCAGTTTGTTTCTTGCTTGGCTTCATCTAAGCAAAACAACAGTGTGGCGTAATTTGCCAAGTGGTTGTATCAAATGTACGTCTACCTTGGCTATCTCAGAGGGGTCTTCCTGAGTTACCTGCTGACTTCTGAGCCATCTAGTTAAATCTGGTATCGAAGAAAACAGGATGCTGCAGGTATTTTATCTGTTTTTCTAATGGAATGAGGTGTTTTTTTTCATAGCAAATAGCTCAACAACAACGAAGTTCTGAGCAGATGCAAGTATTTCAAGTTTTAGTTTCTTCTGTTAATTTGGATTTTTCTTGTTTAGGCTTTTGCATATTTCTCTGGAACTTGTACAAGGTCAGCTCTGACTGTACTCAAATGGGATTAATTAGCCTGCTCTCTGTGAGGCTTGACCTGTAATTGCTGAAGAAAGGATCTCATTTCTTGCAGAATAAGCAATGTTTTGTACAGGAGTGTTGTAACAGAACAGTCGTCTTGTTTTTTGCTTTTTAATAAATATGTTGTTCTGATTACACTTACTCAAGAACTGCTGAAGCATCAATTCTTTTTTCCTGTAGCCATGGGTTTCCAGGACAAATATATAGATTTTATTAGTTTCAGTGGTGAGACTGAAACTGTTCTGGTCTTGGAGTAGGGAATGTGTTCTGGTCCTGGTGTAGGGGACTGGTTTTGCTTTAACCATTTTACTGGCTGTACTGGAATCTGAAGCCATTTTATGTTGCTGTGTTGTTTTTGAAGTAAGCTGTGTTCTCCAGAAGACAGTAAAAAGCTTTATTGAAATGGAGGAAAAAAAGAGAATGATACTGGGACAGAAGAAAACAGAGGTATTCTAAGCAGTCACATATCACCCTGCAGAAGTGTTACAAGCAGTCTTGGGTGCTTCAGTAAACCAGAACACATTTCCATATTATAAATGGTGCAGCACAAAATTCCTTAAAAATGTAGAAAAACATGTACTGTTTTATATATTTTATCTGCATACCGATAATCAAATTCCTGGATGAAGTACAACTTCATTACTATCGGCAAGGGTTCACTGGAGTAAGGAAGAACAGAATCAAATCCCACAGAGCTCCTGTCATGTAAAGTAACAAGCTAATGCTTTGCACAATGTTTCAAAGGAAAAATGTATAGCTAAATCAAAATCAGATGTAGTGACAAAGCTATATCCCCAGGCCAAAGTGAGCAGTGGTCAGTAGAATTCATGAGTGTTCATGGAAAGAAGCAGGGATCTTGACCTTTTAACTGTAACGTAAGCATCCTGTTTAAAGGAACTGCATCGGCTGTCTTTCTCATACAGAGTCCAGAACTCCATGCCCACTGCTAGGGCAGAAATACATGGTGTAAACAAGAAAGTAAGCTTTGAAAATGTGTGATTCTAGCAGGTCTTAATGTTAGTTCAAAGACATAATAACCAGCCCCTTTAGAGGATGTTTTAGAGGATCCTTCCAGGACCAAAGAAAGCAGAGATTTTACTCTGCAAGTCCCCAAGAGCACGTTGCTCATGTATTGTTTTTGTGTCCCTCCTCTTCCATTCTGGTAGATACCAAATGCTTGTCCTCTAATGGTTTTCTGTCTTAACTCCAGATAGCCTATATGCTGTTAATATGTTCACCATAATCTCTGAAGTAGTTACTGCATGGAAGATTAGTGCTATTTCAACAGCTGTGAAATGTGTTCTAAGGGCTGCATAACTTGGAATAAATGTTTCACTAAACTCGTTATGAATGATGTATTTAACTACTAGAGCAAGTCAATAATATTTAGAATTAAATTTAGTGTTCTTTTTATTATTAAAGTTTGCTTGCTTTCATGGTGAACAGTTTAGTAAGCGTGTGGTACTATAGAAATATGATATGGTCTGAGTGCTTTATTAAATAGCTAGTCAATAACTGCATTTACCAAATGAACTTAATTTATTGCATTTATCTTTGTCTAAGGAGTTCACAGTTCATTACAAATGATTTATTGAACACGCATAAACCAGTTTAGTAAGCTATGTTCTGTCTTCTTGAGTGAATGCATTGCTTGTAGTATTGCTAGCGTTTTATAAATTGAAAGCAGTGTTTATAAGTTTCTGAAACATCTGAAAATGGTTATGTATGCGGAGTTAGAAGTCATAGATGATTTTTAAAACATTAGATTCCATTTGTAACATATGGTGCTTCACGCTTATTGGTAGAAGCAGTGTGTGGGGATTTGTCCCATGTCCTGTGGTATTGTCTTCTGAAGCAGCAGCAGTGAATGCAACGCTGCATGTGGAAAAGACAACTGTAAAGCCTACTCCGAAGGAGCCATCCACCTAGGAAGTCCTCACTTACATTCTGTCCGAAGAGATTAATCCCAGGATGGGGTGCTTGACTTACGGGAGTTGGAGGTGGGTTGTTACCTCTCCCTGAGAATTGTTTCCTTTTTCATTTTTGTGAAGTTTGACTATCAGCAAAGAAATCAGTCTCTCTGCTTTAGTGGCTGGAGTGATCTGTAGTTAGAAAAGAATAAATAGGGCATATTCCTGCATTAAAGCTGATTTTCATGTTGTTGCTAATGTTTTTAGTATCTGCTCTGTGAATAACAGAGCTATTTTGTTTGGTAGAGTTTCAGTGGTGAAGAGAATGGGAACCTTCACCAGTGAAACTACCTCTAGACACTCAAATGTAGGGGGAAGAATGGGACTGGGAGCTGCCTGGGGACTGTTTTGAGCCAAAGTCCTTACTCATTTCCAGCACTCATGCTTGTTCAGTTCCTTTTCCAACACTGTCATGAGCTCATGTTCAATTTTTACTTTTCTTGGCCGCTCCTCAAACTATTTTGCTGTTCAGCCAGTTGGTTTCATCGCCGTGCCAGCGTGCCCTTATCTCACTGTGGGTACTTAACTGGCTCTGATGAAGCTCCGTGAACAGGATTTTGTATGTGGGGCTGGCATCTCCAATAGAGCTTTTGTGCATACCGTGGATGCAGAAAGCATTTTCGTGGATGTCGTAAAACCCAATGAAAGGCTCTCATTCAAAGATAAGGGATTGCGGAGCTGAGAACCCATTTGTAAGAAACCTGTTTTAAAAAAAAAAAAAAAAAAGTGGGATATCTTTTCCATTTTGATTGCTTTTCTGCAAAATGGTGGTATATCAACTACTGATATCAAAGTTTAGCTGAAAGTACCTTCAGAATGTGCAAGTGCATGTGTATTGTCCTCCCAGCCTTGTTTTTAATCAAAGAGCGATTAAAAGTACATTCACCCTTGAAGTATGGAAACAGAAAATGATGTCAAAATATTTTCTCCAAAACTCTATCTGGGGAAAGCACACAAAACAAGAAAAGTAACATTTCCTTTTTGAAAACTGCATTGAGAGAGGAGGGAGCCAGCAGGCAGTGATGGTTTTGGAAGCATCGTGTCATCGTGTTACTGAGAGAGCATGGAAGAGGTCGCTCCTCCTTTGCAGTCGGATAAAAGTGAAGATGAATGGAATAGAGGAGTTCAGTACGAAGGGAAAGGGACTCTTCAAAGATCATCAAGTCAACCTCCTGACAGCTTCAGGGCTAACCAAAAGTTAAGCGTATTAATGAGGATACCATCCAAATGCCTCGATCACTGACAGGCATGGGGCATCAGCCACCTTGCCAGGAAGCCTGTTCTGGTGTCTGACCACCTTCCCAGTACAGAAATTTTTCTTGATGTTCAGTCTGAACCTCCCCTGGCGCAGCTTTGTGCTGTTCCTGCCCGTTCTGTGCTTGCCTTGGCAGTTTATGCTAGAATATGAAGTCCAGCTGGGCAACAGGAGTCCATTTCTGAACACTATTAGGTGTTCAAAAAACAGCTTGAAATCCATAGGTTTAAGTTGAATAGTGAGGTATTTGAGACTTTTTGCCTTCATCCTGTGGTTTCTGAAGAAGACTTGGAACTGTGTCAACTAAAGGCCGTGTGTTTGTAGGAGCTTCTTCAGGAGCTTTTGCTTTCCTTTTTTATTCTTCTGTTTTGCATTTCCCACGGACCGGTTAGGCTGTTGCTCTACAACATTGTGAGTTTTTTGCAGCCTTTGTTAAACTACTGATCTGGGCTCTGAAGCCCTGAAATCTATGCACAGAAAACAAAAGGCTTGGGGCTTGATTTTTTTTTTTTTTTTTTTCCTTTCCCCTCCAAGTTAGTGAGTTAACACAAGCCTGAAGGAGAAACACGTTACCTTGTGTACGCCTCTGGATTCTGGTTTAGCTGCACTACGGCATGGCCTGCTCTCTTTGCAGCTTCTTAAGAACATGGGAATTTATTAGACCTGTTGCTGTCTGTATTAGTCATAATCTCAATCTGTGACATCCTGTTCCACTCCTGGTACCCTAAAAAAAATTGTACAGGCTTAAAGAGAATCTGATACCTAGTCTGGTTCTGTATATATAGGGCTGGATTCTTCAGTCCTGAATCCCTTTCTCGTGTCCCCCTGCTGCAAGCTGGGGGCTGTGTGAGGTGACCTGGGTGCGTTCAGAGCCCTTAGGAACCCTTCCTAGATTACAGCATTTCAATTAGCGACTGAATAGCTCAGTAATTTGGCTTGTTAAGGTCCAAAATTAATTCAGCCTCTTCTCCTCCTAGCTATTTTCTACTGCTGTTAGCAAAATCTGCTCTCTCCCTGATTCAGCAAATGGATATGCAAAACACTGAAATAATTTTCTTTTTGGACACTGACAAGACAAATACCGTGAAACATCCATTGGCCACGACAAGCATGGGCTTGAGCCAGAGCTCACAAAAATCGATGGAAAGAATCTCATTGACTGGACTGGATCTTAGCTCAATCCTCCTGCTAGCAGAAAAGGGAATGAAATCAATGGGATAAGAAGTCATGCATGTCTGATATTGCATGAAAAAATATTTGTGCCTAATATATTAGGATATTTGTCAGTTTGTGTTATCAGCAGTGCCAATGCTACTGTGTGCACACCATTCTTTGCAATGCATTGACGTGATTTGTGATGCTTTAGGTTAGATTTAGCCTTGTGCGTTAGATTAATTTCTTTGCATCCGTCTCAGGAGCCTCTGATCCTTGTTTCATACTCCTGCCTTGCTTTCTCCCTCTGTTTATGACTGTGTGGTATTGACAAATGTAACAATAAGATTCCCATTTGCTACAGACCTATCTTTCTTGAAACTGTTCTCGTGTTCCATTTGATTTTTCAGCCACCTTGCTCTTCTCGCTGGATCTGGTTTGTGTGTAGGTCACCACACTTAAAAAAAAAAAAAAAAAAAAAAAAA
>CM021772.1:20310198-20320518 GCA_011076525.1 Nettapus auritus | reverse complement strand
GGGGGGGGGGGCAACAAGCCCCCCCTTCCCCCCCAAGGATTAAAAAACAACAAACAAACACAAACGTAAACCTCTCAATCTTGCTTTTCTCACCACCTGGGAATTAACCAGGTTGGTGATGACTTGAAGAAAAGGCACTTTGATTCCTGATGACAGATGTGGTGACATCCAGCATGTGAAAGCTCCTGGGTCCTGTTCCATACAGTACAACGATAAATCTGCACTGTTGCCGTCTGTCCAGTTTCTAGCGGACTTGTGCGCATGCCATGACAGCTTCCATTCTGCTCTGGAGTGGTGCAGAAGGCTGGCAGTGGCATTGGACTTCTGGGGCATGTAGGACATGTCTCATAGCAACTACAGTCTCTGGCTCTTCTTTTCCCTTATCCCAGTCATCTCTCAAGTGTTTTTGCAGTGTCTTGGAGTCTCCATACCAGATAATGGACGGAAAGACTTGCAGGGACAGTGGGGGGAGCAGACTTATTTTTTTCCTTCTTTGTGAACCTGCCTCTGTCACTCATGCACCCACTGCTGTCAGTAGAACTGGAGGCCAGGTCATGAATCTTGCAAATGAAGAATATTGACCCAAAAGGCTAATCGGTTCCAGTCTCTGCTCTACGGATGTGTTTTTTGTGGCTTGCTGCTATCCTCCCCCTGGGAGTCGGGTTAGAGGCAGAAGGAGGTGCCTGACTTAGTGGCGATCCCGACCCAGCGTGAGCTGTTAATCAGCAGCTGAAGAGGAGCCACATCCAGATCGCTGCCAGATGTTTGTCGCTGCACAGATTTTCAAGCTGTGAAGCCGGGCCCCTGCCAGCACTGATAATGCTAGGCATAAAATATTGGAGATGGCATCATGTGGCCCAAAGGGTAACATTTCCAAAGCTTGTCAGGCTCAGGATTTAAAGAATTCTTGCAGGATTGCTAGACCTAAGTCTCTCTTTTGAAAAGGGATTTAAGCATTTGGGCACACAACAAGAAATATACTTGGTGCCTGATTTCTGCTTCTTTGATATTAGTGAGAATTTAGGTCATAGGAGCGTTTTGCATTATTTTATAAGGATCCCAAGGCTTCTGAGTTGCTTTTTAAGTATCTTACCTGATGTGGTGTTTGTTTTGAATGAGATAGTTTAAACAGGTCTTCATAGAGAAGACAAAACGTTTTACAGATGCTGTGAGGGGTGTTCTCCGCTGTGAGCCAGGAAAACGTGAGCCCTCCCATCCCCACCTCTGTGCAGGTGCTTTAGGACTCCCAGCGCAGTATGAATCCCTTTCATTGTAAACATGACGCTCTGTTCCTAATGAGGACTTCTGAAGATCATTGTAGTAATAAAGATGTAAATGATACTAATACAAACTGGAGACTGGCAGCGATAGGCGAGACCAAAGCCCACTTGACAGAAGCAAAAGATCAGAGGAGGCATCGGACGATGCTCCCTTGTTGTCTTCTACCTCCCTGCAGAAGAGAGAGGGGTCTACAGTTATGTGTAGTGGAGCTCTTTGACCAAAAAGGCACAGTTTGGAAATGTGTATTCGGCTGGTTTTTGGTTGTGGAAGGCACTGCTGTAGCATTCAGTATGAGTAAATGTGGCATGCAAGTGGATATCATCTCTAAATGTTACATGGATCTCTGAGGTTTAAAGAGGTCAGTGCTCTGTGAAGCTATAAATACGACTATTTAAGACTTGAAGTTTGTTGCTGTCTTAATAAAACGTGTTTTCATTACTGAGTGTTACACTGGGAGGCAAAAATGCCTCCATTTCCTCCTGTATGCAGGTTGTTTTCCCACATGTGAGCCAGCGTGCTTGTATTCACTTTCCTTGACTTTTAAAAAATGAGACTACCATTTAAAGAATATTCTTTGTGAGAATCAATCAGCCAGCATCTTGTAAACATGGAAGAGCATGCCTTAAGTGATCTTGATCTTACTGTTTTTTTGGTTTGTTTTTAAATGTTAGTGTTTTTAACAATGCTGTGTGTTTAAACTATGCACATGCATGCCTGCATTCAGGAGACCTTTCGGTAAACAGAGCGCTGCAAAGCTGCTGGATTGCACTTCAGTACCGGCGAGCACTTTAGAAGTTATTTCTCGAAGTTACTTCTCTGTTGAACTCTTTAACAAGAAGTGTCCACAACCTTGAAGCAGTCTCTTCAAGTCCCTTTTTAGCTGGGAAGATGAAATTGTGATGTCTAACTGTTTAGATGCTTTAGTGCTGGATATAATAAATAAAGAGAGAAACGTCAATATCTGTTGTCTGTTAGCAGTGGTTCATAGCCTCTTGTTGTCTAGAAAATATATTTATTCTTTCTCATCCCTTAAAGTATGTCTTTGACCTCTTTCTAAGCATTCTGAAATCATAAGGTTTATGGACAGCACATAGACATATAGGGTATATAAGGAAAATTAATCTGTTCTGCTGTGAAATCAATCTTTGGTACTATACCCACTAGTTTTGGGTCATGTCTGTGGCAGAAGAGGTTTGTTGATGAGAAATACAGAAACAAGGAGGGCATGAGTGTCTGTGAAATAATGACCAGGTCAGTCTGTATGTGTTTGAAGGTCCCTTGTCCACACCACGCACACCACGATTTCTGTTCCATTTTCATAACCCTGTATAGTTGTGTATTTAGTATAAAGCCAGGGCAAGTTTGGCTTAATTAAAACAGCTGGAGATGGAGAGGTGTCTTCCCTTCCCATCTCTGGATGGGGTCAAGTGATTTGACCTTTCTTGGTCTCAAAATTTCTGTTTTCTGTCTTTGCTAGAGGACAATGCTGAGCTGAAGAAAACAACCACAAACCAAATGAACAAAAATGCCCCCAAAGTGGGTGAGAAAAGCTTTGACACAATAGGGCAGGATTAGTGCAAAGTAATAACTTCTTTCCACCTTGCTTGTGAGGAGGCTGAAGATCTTCTTCCAGGAGTACATACAGACTGGGACGCTTTAAAATAAGAAAAAATATGAAACTCATCCAAAACACATCAAAGTCCTTCCTATCACTTCTGTCTCTAAACATTGCATTGCAAGGCATGACCTAGATTTCTCCTTGCTTCCCTACTCCAAAGGGCTCCCAGCTGAAACTAAAATAAGGGTTCAAGAAAAGCTGCCCTTTAACCTGCCCGTGTGATGCTCCTCACTTTTGGAGTGGCTTTGAAGGTGTCACAGCTCTGATGAGGAACAATTGTCATGATTCTGCTTCATACTCTAAAGAAACACAAGAAGCGCAACAAGAGCGTGCCCCTCTCAAACAACCCCACAACCAGTGAACTCTAACTTCTAGGTTTGGAGTAGGGGGAATGCCCATATGGTGCTTAAGAATTGTTAAAGGGCTGTGGCTCATAATTGGGATTTTCAGCTTCCTCATTCACCATCTAGGATAGGAACTTGCAGGTGCTCTGAGCATTAGAACTTGAGGAATGATGCGGAGATGCTCTGCCCGCAGTCCCGTGGGAAGCCGCTTCCCACAGCTGCGATCAGCGCAGGGCGCGGGCTGTCTGCGGGGCAGCTGGGGCCTCGTGTGCAGAGAAGCTGAGCGGAGTCTGCTCCGAGTGGCTCCGCAGAGCGGCCTGCAGTCCGTGACACAGCTGGAAGGCTTTACGTTCCTGCTGCAGCAGGAAGGAAAATGAAGTAATGCATATTCCTTTCACTTACAGGAGCGTGGCTTAACCAGAAGCACTGTTAGACTTGCAAGTTACTTTGTAAGGCTAGGGGAGACCTGTCCGTCACAGCAACCCTTCTCTGTTCTGCTAGTACAAATTTCTTAACGCTTTGAAATATTGGGTTGAATTCTCTTAATCTTGAGATAACGTCAGAGCAGGCCTTGGTGCAGCCTGTGGTCGCTGCAAAAAATACTTGCTTACAGTTCCAAGACGGCTGCATTTATTTATTTTCTTCTGCCAAGCCTCATTTTTGTTGTTTCAAGACAAACTCTCCAAAATAGTTTGCTACGCTTAGGATTTGGAAGGGGGGTTATTTTCCAGATAACTTGTTTTTCCACTTGGCAGCTTTAATATGACCTTTGTTCTAACCAGATCTGCAGCTTTTCCCCAATTCTTTACAATTGTTTCAGTCTTTGGAGCCTTCTGACTCCCATTCAGTTTTACTGACCTAGATTTTGCTGGTTGGGATTGATTGCTGGGATGATCTAAGCTCCTGTCTGCTAAAGCCTTAAATTCCCCGATTTGAATAAAGGGAAAATTATTTCTTAACTCCTTGTTCAGAGCGTTGTCAGGAGAGACAAATTCAGGTGACTTTTAACATCAGCCTTCCTTTCTGGTGAAGTGATCCAGCTTAGATCTTGCTTAGAAAACAGACAAATAGAAGCGTAAATTGAATTTGCTGAGGCAGCAGACCTACAAGAGATGTGACAGCTCAGTGCCTTGTGCTGCGAGAGACCCGAGGCCAGGGAAATTGTTCTCCAGGCGATTGGGATGTTAGCGGGTGACAGTGGCGCTGCCGGGCTTTAAAAATGTTAGAGGAAAACGCAGTGGGAGCTGGTTGCAGCGTGCTGTCTGTCAATCCCCTAAGTCCCAGAGGAATGTTTTGGGGGATTTGGAGATGTTCCAGAAGTGCTGTGTTGGAAAGCGATTCCCCCACCCTCCTTTTGGTACAGCAGGAGCTGTGAGGGGAATGCAAACTCTCAGCAGCCGAAGCTACCAGCGACAAGCTGCTGTCTGCAGGAAACCATTGCTCTGCTTGCTTTTGGGGGGTGGATGTTGGTGGGTTTTGTTTTGTTTCCTGGTGTTTGTCCTTTCTCTCACGCTGTAAGCAAAAGCAGGAAGCCATTTTCTGAGGCATGTTAAAGTATTGCTATGACTCTCAGGTGACTAAATACCTCTGCAAATAAATGTGGAAGTTCTGGGGATGTGATTTACTGTTTTGTAAATGGATTGAATTTCTGCCTTGTGGAAAAAAGCGAGACGATAAATTATAAATTCACTAATAAAAAGTGAAGTTTCACTGTTTCTGTCAAAGATAGTTTACATATACTATTATTTGTCTCTGTGTCCACATAAGGAACACCAAATATAAATATTACCATGGTCTGGAGAAGAAGCATGTGGTAGAAGAGGAAGGATGCGTGTGTGAAAGAAATGTGTTTAAGTCCATTGCCTGATCCCAGCCCACCTGTGGCTGATGCACAGCGCTGAGGAAGGACCTGGGTAGGGAGAAAAGATTGTTCATGGGTTAAGTTACACGTGTGCTCATGAGGAGCCATTCCTTTGCAGGATGAGGGGAATGTCTTAGTGCCTTGGCTTATGGCCAGCATTGCCAGCACTTAGAAAACTTCATTAAATCTTTGTCTTATGAAAGGAGGACTCTGTTGGAAAGGTAGTGAGGAGGCCTGGTACATGGAGACTCTTGTAAAACGGATAAGCTTTTTGTTATAAATAATTCTTAATTCACCTTGGTATTTCCACATAGCTTTATTCTCTGGGCACCCCACTGGTGAAAGACATGCCAATATAACAGCATATTCTGGGGAAGCTGTGCATTATTTTGATTAGATCCAGTCTGTGTGGTAATTGTTTCTTGGTCTGGCTTTGTTATCGTTTCACAAACATGAATGCTGACAGGCACGGAATTCGCATTTTCTTTTAGCCTTTTGTAACCCTTTGCCAGTGTTCTGCAGCATGACAGCACCTTTTCCTCTGCCAAGGACGATTAAAGTTAACAGTACTGATTTTTGTATTTGGTTTTCTGTCTAGTTTTGCAATTTTTTAAACTATCTCCTGTAGAAGTCACTTTATGCAGAAGGCAGAAATAAAGCCAATTGCCATTCAGGAGGACAGGAGAGCATTCTAGTTCCTGTGTCTTAAGGTTCCTATGCCTTAAGAATTCTCTCTAAGATACAAGGAATGATCGTCACAATGGGCAGTAACGTTTCTCGTAACAGTAGATTCTCAATCATGTCAAAGTTTTTTTTAGATGCTTTGACAACATACATGCAGAACTAATCACACGAAGACTTGCTTTTTCTGAGAAAAGACAGACAAAAAGCATATTTTTTAAAAATAAGTCTGCTGGAAAGATCCTAAGCTTACTTCAGGACTCCTTGACATGCCTCTGTGTAGGGAAAGATGTCAATGCCATGAAGTCTTTTCAATCAAACCTGGTCCCATGGTACAATTTAGTCTGCTGTTAACAGCATCTGATGTAACAGCGTGGTGGCAGGTAAACTTCTGAATGACATCTGTTCCTAAGGAGCCTGTGATTTTGAAGACTTAGACATTTGGATCCTAATTCTACTGTATTTTCAATTGTTTCTCCATTCATATGATAATCAAGCTGCTTAGTTGCTAATTATTATCACTGTTTAAAGAATGCAGAGAGCAAAAGCGTGTGTATGGGCAGACTCTTTTAAAGACTTAAGCAGTAAGATGATAAAGCTAAAAATTCACAGCCCATCATGTCCTGCATAATGATTAGAAAGCAGCGAAGCCCTTCTTGTCAACCTTTTAGCTAAAAGAAGAAAAAGTCTGTGTTTGTAAGCAACATGCTAGCATTTTAACCAAGAGATGAATGTCAGCATTTCCATAAATCTCCAATTTAGAGAATTAAAATACTATAGGGACCATCAAGCGCTGGAGCTGATGTCTACTTTCAGTTCTGTGCTGCTGTAGAAGACAGACTGTCAAGGACGTTCAGTTTAATTGCTGGGGGAAGGCAAGCACACAATTAAAGAATGAATAATGTGAGTGGTAAGGGTTTCATGTTCTACGTGGAGTCGACTTGTAAACTCCTTCCCTCTCGCTTTCCTCTTTCATCTTTCTACCTTTGCTTTAGGTTTTTCCATCCGTCTCTCTCCCTGCCTGCTCTTACCTGCTCTTCCTCAGCAGCTCCGAGTCTGCTCTACTGCAGGTAATTACGGCAGCTGGGACAGGCAACGTGCATCTTCCCCAGTAAATCTGGCTTCACTCGGGCCACTTGCATTTGTGCCTTTTAATGAGCACCTGTCAATTTGAAATCTGTGGCCTTAGTCGATATGTTACCTCAGGGTGACTGTCTGTGATGCCTTTCAGTTTTCATCTTCACCTGTGCCAAACGATGCTTTCCTACTGACACCGCGGCATAAATAGGCCATTATTTTCTGGAACTTTCCCATTACAAACTGTCTGATTTGAAGATGGACAACGAAGAGCGAGCTGACTCCTTTGCCTGCTCACCTCTCTGTTCTAGTTGTGTTTTTGCAGCTTTTTCCTATCAGCTTAAAAGTGTTGGTTCATCCTTATTATTTTTGTTAGGCTGCTGTGTGCGAGCGTTTCAGCCTGGAGGAAGTATGATTCCCGCAGAGCTGGGCAAAGAAGCATTGGAGGAAACTGCGTTTATGAGACAAGATAGGGAATAGATTATTCTGCCCCGATTGGACTGTGGCTTTCCCTGCTTGTGTGTCCGTGAACATAAAAATCCAGTGAAACAGGCTGGAAGAAAAAAATTAAATGTCAGGAACAGGCGAAGTTAAGAGGTGATAAGAAAGAATGTAATTATCTTGTTGCCGACTGTAAAACGTGTTACGTGCTCGCCATCGCATGGAGCGGTAATAGCTGGTAGTTTGCACGCAAGAGGGCGCTCTTGGAATTTTAAAAGATCCTCGGCTCTGGCAGGGCTCTTTATTTTTTAAACGTGCATGTGTATTTGAATACGCCACTTTCAGAGCTCTCATTATTTCCTAAGGCTCAGTGTGCTGCCTGGAGAAGTGTCCCTTTCCCTCTGTACTTACCTTCACAACGATTAGGACAGACACCTACTCGTGTTACACCTTTTAACCACTCAGTCCGCTGGGTGGGAAGGGACGATTGGCAAGGAATCTGAGCAGCACAACCAGGAAGATTTTGATAAGAGTTATGTAAATGGCAGGCGATCGCTTCTGTGTAAGCTGTAATATTTGAATGCTGTCAGTCAGTGGGGTGACCTAGTTGCAGGTTACTGACAAAGCAAGTCCTCGTATTGGCAAAGTATGTGTTACATTTTCAGCACCTGGAGAAAAGCATCTGCTTTCAGGGTAATTTAGAAAGGGGGGAAAGCACAAATGAAAACTGGAATCTCTCCAGAAAATCACAGAGAAATACTTGATAAGAGATTTTTTTATACACAAAGCCACGTGTTCAGTTGTGGTCACTGTGGGTGCAGTCAAAACACAGAGCAGGAGATGTGGCCGGTAGCTGAAGAACTTGCAGTGCACTAATCGAGCATGGTGACAGCTGGGAAAGGTGGAAATTCCATTTCCTACTGAGTTCATCTCATCTGTCATCACCTGGGTATGAGGATTTTTGAATGCGCACTGATTTGGTTACGATTCAGACTGGATGCCATAAAGCTCAGAGGCAGTGTAGGTCATTGGCACTGCCTGTTGATATGTTTCTTGCCACAGAAACTGGCTTTTATGCTGGTGAGAGAAGGCCCAGCTTTCTGGGCAGATGCATTAAGTTTGGTTCTGACATTTTGGAGCATACGGGATCAGGTTCTTCCACTGTCCTGAACTGCGATGTTTTTTTTTCTGGAGTTTCTCATCTCCTGCAGTTTGTAAAGGGAGAAGACTTGCTATTTGATGTACAAACCAGATTAAACCATTTTAATGCATTTGTTTTGGCATGTAGTATTCTGGGCTCCTTGTGAGTGTCGAGGCAGGCAGTGATTTCTCCTCATGCCTCCACGTGCGGCTTGGTGCCCTCTCTTTCAGAACAGCAATCCTTGGAGGGCAGCCCTCTCCCATATCCCCACTTTGCCTTCTGACTGAGTTATTCTTCCTATTGCAGAATTACCATGTAAATAGCCATAAATAATCACATTACCAGTGCTATAGCTGCATAGTTCTGGTAAGTTTGAGGATATTTTTCAGTGTCTATAAAAATGAATGATTGCTTTTAGTAAGGTATTTAACATTCAACCTCTATTTTTTCCCTGGTAATGAATTCTGTGGCCCAGCAAGCTAATGTGTTAAAGAGTATTTGCTGTTAATTCACTTGCTTTGCTTTTTATCTTCTGTCTTTCAGAATCAGTGACTACTCTTCCTCTATTCACACACTCACAGGTCTGGAAGGGACTCACAGGTCTGGAAGGGACTTGTCACCACCTCTGTGATCTTTGCCCTAGGGCAAGGTCAGCTATATTGGTCATCTTGGACAGGTGATTGTCTAGCTGTTTTGGACACCTTCAGTCATTGCACTTCATTACTCTTAGAAAATGCTGCCCTTGTCAGTCTTGCTGAAACTTAATCCCTTTCCTGCTTGTGCTGTCCACCCGGCATGAAGAACTTTCATGTATTTGAAGCATATCGCCTTGTCCTCTCGCCTTTGAATTAACTGACGTATTTACCCTAGCCTTCCTTGTAGTTCTTTAAGATTTCTGACCTGATCATTCTGATTGTTGTCTGGATTTCCTATTTAACTCCCATTTTTTTGATTGGAGATGCTAAGAAGCGGGACTAACAATTTAGCTGATACATGACAGTCTTGCAGTAGAACGAAAGTATTTTGCAGCTGTTTCTGTATATAGATCCCATAAGATGTGTACTTTCCTTTAGAAGGCAAACAGAGGCTTTTTTAAAAATCCAAAATAATCTTCAGATCGTTTCTAGAAGTGTATTTCAGTTTTGCTGCTTTCTTGCTCTTCATCAAACTACCCATCTGATGAATCCAGTCTTAGGTTTCCTCAAACTTCTCATTTTTTTCTATGTGCTTAAGCCATAAAAATCCAATTCTATTTGTTCTAAAATTGGAATATCATAACTGCCTTTACCATTTGTCACTTTTATAGCATCTTAACGCTTCCAATATTTGTCACTTTGCACAATGTAAATGGATCTCTTTATTTGACCATTAATCCACCTTGACAATCTAGTGTTGTGTGTGGCTTTGTGGCTTTTCCTTTTTTTTTTTTTTTTTTTTTTTTTTTTTTTTTTTTTTTTAATTTGAGGCCCAGGCAAGAACAACAGATGAGATGCAGTCAAAATGTTAATGTAATTTTAATTTACTTCAAGTTCAGCCCTAGTGAGATCTCTTTCTAGAGAATGACCTTCATTTTGGTCCCTGCTGGGAAGAAATCTTTCTTAGGCAACTATAGGCCATAATATACCACTGTTTTTAAGCAGAATTCCACACTGATTTCTTCAGGGAGTTTCTCTTAAAATGCGACATCACAGCAGAGCTCACTCTCGTTACGTATACCGACGAGAGGATGCAGTCCACTTACATTTGTGTTTTCTAAGCTCCAGTGGCCGCTAGAGGGAACGAGAGATCCCAGACTGTTTCCATTTCCAAAGAAACATTTTTTTTTCCTCATTAGTTTCAGATTCATCTCTAAGAAATAACTGCTAATCTATATTAG
>CM021772.1:20249130-20310098 GCA_011076525.1 Nettapus auritus | reverse complement strand
CAGGAATTAAAAAAAAAAAAAAAAAAGGAAAAAGAAAAAAGAGGGGTGTCAGATTAGAGAGGTGCATTTTTTTTTTTTTTTTATTATTATTATTTTTATTTTTTTTCTCCCTCAGAGAGCATTAGAGCTACTGGCAAAATATTGGATTAGTGTTGCAAACTGTCAGGGCCTTCATTTATAATACTGTCAGACTGTTTATGCCAGCCACTAATGACTACAGAAGAGTAGGCATTTTATGTTACTGAAAAATCTAAATTACATTCCAGACAGGTTGACACTGATGCTCCAAAGTGCAGGTTTGCAAGATGATAATTCCTAATCTCAATAGAAAAGAGGTGTCAAATTCAATTTTACTGAGGGACTGATTGTAATTTGCCTTTTAACTCTAGGATGCTACAGAAACAATCCACTTGATTCAGCTCTTAGTGTTTTCTCTTCACTTTTTGTTCTGCCTGCACATAAGCAGGTGTACGTAAACTCATGTGTTCCTCTGAGTTACTAGTTACCCGTTCTCTGTAAGCATGACTTAATCTTACACAAGCTCAGTATCTTATTACTTTTAGCTGTCATTAATCCTGAAGATGCATCAGATGCATGGGGATGTTTGAAATAAATCCATACTTCACGAAATGGGGGCTTCCCTTATAAAGAAATATGCATAATCTAGGCTTGTAAAAGGGATAACAGGACAGGAAACAAAAAATCTTCCTTGACTGAAATAGGTCATAAGACTCGTAAAGTCTCTGTTTGTTTGAAGAAAACTGGGGAAAAATCTCAGTTTTGAAGAGAGGAGTGACTTCAGATCCTACGTGTACTTCCCCAGAAGCCAAGAGGCCCACTTGTGTGAACAGGAATTGAGGTGGGCCGTTCATCAGTGGTTTGTTTGTCCTTGCGTGTCCAGAACCATATTACGCTAAGTGGTTTAGGATCTTAAAATAAATAAATAAATGAAAATCTAGTGTTACGTACTACAACATCTGTTGAAGCTCATACAGATTCTGATCTCAAAGTGCTTCAAAGAACAAACATCCTGAGTGTCTAATACAGCCTACGCAATAAATCTAAAAGCTTGTTTTAATGCCAGTTTTGATGGGGGAGGAGGAGTAAAATCGGGGGGAAGTTCCAACAAGAAATCCGAATAATGAGAGATTTGGGGGTGTTTTGGTAGCAGCTAGTGTAATCATGGGAAGTGGTTAGCACGCTGTTACAGCCTTTTCAGGATGAATAATGTTACACTTAATAAGAGGCTTAGGATGAATTCACTGATAAAAACATGCTTTTATAAGGTCTTCAGGGTACACAGTACTTACTGGCACTGGACCAAACAATCTAAAAGAAATATGTGCGTGCCCCAAAATAAATAACTTGGAGCTGCCTTATGACTTTCAAAATACATACTAATTCAAGAAGAATAGATCTAGACATCTCTTGCCCTGAAATAACTCACCTAGCCTCAGTATTTGCACAGTGTATGTTTGGATCACTTCTGAATATTAGCATGATCCAAATTGTTACCCTGTGCAAACATTTACTAAGGCAGTGTGAGGTATATTCTGTAGTTTGACGGAACTTAAAATGCCAATTAAAAATGATGACTTATTTAATGTCAACAGGCCATACCCTGCAGTGCTTACTCAAGCAAAATTCTAATTGACTCCAGTGGGAGGTTTGCTGAAGTAGGAACAGCAGTGAGGAGAGGAAGAGGCATAAGGCGAGGCATGACCTCAAATATTACCCCAGGCATCATAAGGGGAAGCATTTTGTATTCCCTAGAACTGACGGGGAACCTGCCTCCCTTAGGGATGAGGATTGAAAGAGTGGGGATTTCTGTACATATCCAGAATTCCCTGCAATTGCAATTCCCTTTAGGAAATACTTGTGTTGAAAGCTGACTTTTCATCAAAACGATAGATTTAATGACAATGAAATAACTCATGAGCTTGTATGTGTTTTCCCAAATGGGTATGAGATGATGAAATGGAGGGGGAGGAAAGGGAGATGAGGTGGCATTAAAATGGATGTACAAGAAATCCAAGTGTTTAATTCAGGCATATTTTACAAATATCTTTTTCTCTTTAAAGTGTCTTCATTTAGAAAATTTCTTCTAATTTTTTAAAACAAAAACCCTTAAATATTTGTTCAAGAACCAAGGTACTTAAAAGAAAAAGAGATGGCAAATGAACAAAAACAACAACAAAGATCATTTCCATCTCTATTAGGCTTCATTTAGGGGCCTTCTGGTTCTCACTGTCCTACTCCCACTAGCCAGATAAAAATGTTCTTTTTCCTTGTGACCCAATAAGATATAAGAAACATCTCTTAAGTGATTGTTCATCTCAATCCATTGTTCTTCTCTGTTCATTGAATATTATTTTGTGCTTTTTGAAGTCAAAGAAACTGTGCAAGTCTTGGTTGTGACTACTTGAGATGCGTTCTCTAGACAGACAAGTTGGAAGGGTTCATCAGTGGCTTTATTCCTAAATGTTTTTGACAGTACCAAAAACCCTAGAGAGCAAACTGGATTGACTGCTATTGACTGATAGATTAGTTGGTTTGTTTTTTTTGCTGGTAGTAAGTTACTCTGTATTCAGCGTGTAAGTATAAATTACAGTGTTTTGGTTACCATTATTTTAGTAGAATTCTTGTACAATTTTTACTACTACTAAATATGAATTTGGGAGAAAAAAAACATTATTGCGAGCTGATACAGAATGACTGGTGTGGTAAGGAGCTAAACCAAGGGAAATGCAACTTGACGTTTTGAAAGATAAGAGAATTTAATAAATTTGACCTTCTCTTTGTAGATACATGTATATGAACTTTACATTTACATACATGGCTAACAAATTAATTTGTAATGTGTTGTATGTGTCTTTGGTAACTTCTGTTCTACCCTCTCCACCTTCTTCTCTTGCAACAGAAATGTTTTAAGAACAAAGAAAATGAAAGCTGTATTGTCCTTTCGCAGAACTTTGCCATTTTTTGCCAGAGGTCCTGGCTCTTCTGCTAATTCATTGTCAGCAAGTGATGTACATCATTGTCAGCAAGTGATGTCTCGCTCAGTTTTATCATTTCTATGGTTTAAAAAAAAAAAAGCCTCCTGGATTTTCCTGCTGCCTTTTGAATTTTCCTAATTATCCTGAATCATCAACTAGATGATCTACATGTGGAACAAAAGCATGCTGTTTAAGTGCAGCTGTTGTTTTGGTGGTAGAGGATTTAAGCACTGTGGAGATAGGCATGGCAAATGAACAGAACAGTTACAGATGTGGTCATTGCAGGTTCCTATCTATCCTCTTATTCTCCACATAGAGAACAGAAGTATTTCATAGCCAAATGCTTTTCACTGAGTAACTTAAGAAGAGGAGGACTGGCAAGCTGCTCATTGCATAGAGGCTTGTAACTTGGTTTTAACTTGACCGCTGTGGTTTTGCTCTGTCATGAGCCCATGTCTTTAGCGTGGGGTTGTCAGGAGAGCTGACATTTGTTTAGGTGCCTGGTAGTCAGGGAACATTTCATGTAACAGATGTGTATTTGGAGATCAATGTTCTATTGGATTTTTGCATCCTCTATCTGAAAATTTAATTTATTCTATCAAAAACTGATTTAAATAGACTTTCAGACTAGGGCCAACTTTGATCTGTCAATGACTTAAAACCTAAGCAGGTTTCTCTTTCTATCATATTTTTTCACAGATGCACGGTAGCTTCAAGTGCTTAAAAAAACCCACTGATTTAAATATTCTTACTCCTAATCTTTCTGTTGGTTCCTGTAATTCAATGCTGCAAGAGAAATGATGAAAACTCTGTACTACTTTTCTCTCTTTTAATGGTTGACTTCAGCGTAAAGTGAGACTTTTTTTTTTTTGCCTTTAGCCCTTGGTTGTAGCAGACTTCCACTAGAGCTGTGTGTGGAGGCTGAGTGCATATTCAGAGACTTAATTGTGTGCATGGATGTCCGTAGGGCAACTTACTGCTGCGCTGCTTTGGCTGACTTTTTTCCCCCCCCAGTACTTCTGTGATCATAAAATCAAGGGCGTTCATAAGCGTGTTCTAGATGTTTCTGGGAGGTTAAAATATTTCCAGTTAAAACATATGCCCACTATAGCTGTATCCTCCAGAAGGTCTTACGGCCATTCAGTCAGGACACTTATGTCTAAAAGCACCTTGAAGGCTGTGACCCGCCGCCAAGCCGCTTGTTCAAGTGCAGAGGGGGTTCTTTGCCTGCCAAGATACAGGTAAAGTACTAGTTCAACTAATAACAAAGATGATTGAATGGTATTTCCTTTTTTTTTTTTTTTTTTTTTTTTTTTTTTTGTTAATTTTGTTACGAAAATTGCTTCTTGGTAACTGTCTTGCGTGTGGACCTGTAAAAGATATATAAATATATATATAACAGAAACGCCTTTTAATATGTTTTTCTCTCCTGAAGTGCAGCCTGTTTCCAAGACCTATCCCAAGTGAAAAGCATCCTTCCAGTAACAACTGTAGGGAGAACAAACAAACAAAAGATTGAACTCTGCTTGTGGCAGTCACTCCTCACAAAGGAGGACGCGTGGAATTTGTTCTCCCTGTTGTTTTTACAGCGTGGGCACTGGTGGCTGTTCTGTGCTCTGGCTGTGCACTTCTGCTGTTTGCTTTCTGATCTTGTATCCTTCTATGTTTCTTAGAGTGGAATTTTTAGTATTCTAGATTTGTTCAGTTTAAAGAATAATAATTATATTTGCTTCATAGGAACTCTGCTATCTAATCCATATTAAGCATTGCAACTAAACATGTGGACTAGTTTCCAAGGAAACAGCATTCCCTCCCCTGCCCCTGAGCCCCTCGTGGAAATTTTGAAAGTGAAGTGTCTCCCTTTAATCGCGCTCTGTTGTTGCCATCCTAATCCTGAACTTGGATTCCCAACAAAATTATAGCTTTTTAAATGTTTGCAATGCTGTCGTGAAGTTTACCATGCATTCCAAATGATTTAAGATACTTAAATGGTATTGGAACAAATTACTGCCTTCATTATGACAGACAACAGATGAGTACATTATACGACTTAGTCTCAGCTTTAACTAAAACACTGTGATTGTTTTCCATCCAGTAGTTCTGTAATTACTCTATGTTCACTGTAATAATTAAACTGGCCTTTTTTTTTTTTTTTTTTTTCCTCCCCTTTAAATGGCACAATATAATTCTTGGCCTTTTTCAGGAGGAGGATGGATTATTTAATTTATGTATCAACATGAGCAGAATGTTGGTCTAGGCTGGCTAAAATTTGGCAAACATGCTTTGCTACATTCTAGTACTACCTTCTTAGCGTCCACCCTGGTTTTTTCATTCTACTGAAAGTTTTCTTGTGGTGCATTTAAAAAAGTTCAGCATATTTGCTAGATTGGTGATAGGATCTGAGCCTGTAATTCTGAAGAGTGTTAAATGCCTAACACTTTCATTGCCAAACACCCACTTTGGCATATGGGTTAAAGAAAAGCAAAGTTGATGCCGTTGTTGAATAAAGGATCAGTCAGGGTTTTAATTAACAGGTGTTGGTACGTGATTCTCCCTCTGAGGTGAACAAGGCTCAGAAATGTTGTTGCAGTTTCCCACCATCCAGAAGGACATCTGCACAAATCCGTTCTGCGTGTGTTGGTCCGCCTGCTCCCAGGTGGCAGTCGTTCCAGCTGTGCTACCTTGCTGGACATGCCAGGAGGGTGTTCAGAGGTTGGATCTGAAGCGTGGGAGGTGGTCCTCCTAGCAGCTCTATTTCAATAGGTACATTGACCAACATCACGTTAATTTCAGATCAACTACCGACACACTAGCAAATTTCGTGTGTGATAGTCCTTTGTGAGAGCCAGTGAAGGCAGAGTCTAGAGTGCTTCCATATTTTGTTTTTTTAAAAAAAGAAGGCATAAAATTAGTGCACTGATAAAAGATGATGTTTACAAGAATTGTGGTCTGTATTGGCTACTGTGCAAGAAAAGATTTGTAAAGGAATTTTTTTTGATACCTTCATGTTGCTGATGAAGTGTTTGGAGTAACCAGCAGAGGAGAGCAGAGGATGCTTGTGCAACATTTCAGCATTTGCTCAGAGTTTTATATATATGGGATGAGATAACTTTGTGGAGACATATCCAATGACGTACTACTGGTATTCTATCAGTGTTTTGCTTTCGGAGGAGCTCTCAATGTAGTAGGGCACCGGCATACAGATGCAGACGCAGCGGCTGTCTGAAGCAGTTGAGTCCGGGACCCGCTGCTCCTCTCCCTCTATGCGTGGGCTGCGCGGGGTTGTGTTTCTGCTGGAGCCACCTTCTGAGGATGTAAGCTGGAGAGGACATGGGGGTGATGGGGATGGCATTCTCCGCAGGTACCAAAATGATCCCCCATCGTCAAAAGAGGATTGTTTTTGTAGAATTGCCGAGAAAAGAAATTGGTACTTAATATAAACAAGTGCTTTATAGGCTGTAGAATATGCTGATAAATATCAGGGCTTAGCTTACAAGTCTCCAGAAGTCTGATAAAGTTAAGCATACTTTTCCAAGGACTCTTCGGCATTGCTTTGAATTACTCCTAAGGAAATTACTTAAAGGGCTTGGAGAGCTGAGGTGGTAAAGAATGTAACACAGAAATAATTGATCCTTCTGGTTTATTAGGTTGTGTCCCTGTTGTGGAAGTTTTGTCAATAACAATAACACCGTGGAGATGTCTGTCTGCAGTTAGTCTGCAGCTAGATCAAACATTTCACGGAGTTCTAGCAACATGATTTCTCCTTGAAGAAGGTGATGTATTATTTAATTTGTAACTAAGTCCTGGGACATCTTGAAGCACAGCACTGTTATTTATCTTTTCAATGCCAGGCGAAAATCCACTGGTTATGTACAGCACTGACCTGAGTCTGTCAATATTTGGCTTGCATATAGTTGACAATGATTTTGGAATATTTTCAGTGCAGAATTAAAGACATCACTTTGTAATTTGATTTAAAATATGGGATGTTTGAAGGAGCCCTTTCAATATGGTGTTTACCGAGTTCTTAAGCAGGGCATTTCTTATGTATTTTATAACATGTAAGATGTATTAATTTTCAAATCCTGGTCTAGCACATGGAAAAGACTTCCTCAGCAGGTACCAAAATTACACCAATCCCTTTTGTTTCTGCAGTAACAATAGAAGTCCATTTGCCTGGATATAGTGTTAACCCACGTAGCAAGCCATCGTGCTCAGGATTGCTCTTGATAACTGGATGCTGAACAGTCAAATTGGTGCTGTGTTGGCACTCTAAACGTTGCAGCAACCCTGTGCAAAAATCTGTTGCTGCGGTGCTATGCAAGCTTTTCTGCACTGGTAACATCGTGCTAAGTAGTCTCTGATGGTTTCTTTTACTAACCTTCATACGGTGAGGTAAACCTGGAGTTTTAAGTATCTGATTGTGCTGACCTTCACTTCAAGGAGGCTTTTTATTTAAGCTTTTAGCCTTTTATCGGACAGAAACATTATCATCAATAAAAATAAAATAAACATCTAGTCTTGCATTCTCTGCTTGAACAAAACTATTCATAAACATCTAGCTCTTAGTTCGGCAACTGTGGGCAGTCTGACTGCATTTACACCCCAAAATTCACTGCAGTGAGGGTCATTCCATTTAGAAAGAAACTATTTGGTAGATAAGTTGGCAAACAGAATGACTTTGTCGTGTTTAAAGCAGCTCTGCCAAGAATTGGCTGGAAAATGCTTGTTGTCTGTTTGTACCTTTGGAAATGAGAGGCACAGAAGAGGTTTGGCTTTAGTCGAATAAAATATATGAGACTGTCTTGGTCAATGAAGGAGCTGACATATTCTGGGATATTATTCTTTGTAGCTTCTGCCTTTAAAATGTGACTGAAAAGGGAAGAAATTTGATGACCAGTGGCAGTCAGTGCCAAATTGTCTGACGAGGGATGCAGCCATAAATGAGGTTACTTTTATGAGTTACCTTTATGAAAGTTCAAAACATTTTTCTTGAAATGCCAACGTGGTGTAGCCCAGGTAGCATATTCAAAATATAACACGAATAGTCCAGGACAATATGAAGGAAAGTCATCCTGAAAATTAGGAGGTCCAAGTACAGTGATGGACCTGGAATTTTATTTCTCCCTCTCTTAATCACACAAGCGTGGGCTGCCAATGTTTTTACCAAAGTGCTTCTCTCTTCAGTTTGGGCTCCTGCGAGTGGGCTGCACTGAGCTCTGCTTAGTGCATCGCGTCTGTGATATGTTGATGCTCCAAGTGGGCCTCTGGCGTAATGTTTGCATGGAACTAGTAAAAGTAAAGCAAAGAAAACCTTTGAACTGCATGCAATTTAGATCTTACTTGTAGGATCTGAAGACTGGAGCTAATTATTTACATTTGTTTCAGATTAACTGTTTCCCGTCCTTCCCAAAGGGAATAATCTTTCCCTGCCTCTTCCTTTGTACAGCAATTTATTTTACTTACTCCTGCACTTTCTAAAAGGAAAAGAACAGTAGGAAGGGAAGGGAAACAACCTTTGCTTTCCAAATGCTTGGGGCGTGACACCGTCTGTTTTACCATGGCTGAGAAGCACTCCCTTGTTATAACTGCTCATGATCTACATCCAAAGCAATAGAAGGGACCCAGGGGGTAAAACTTCAAGGCTGTTCTGAACTGGAGAAGATGGCATGATCCAGAACTGAAAATCCTTCCTAGAAATTTCCCTGTGAAACTCTGCCCCTTGCAGTAAAGGAGATCTGGTTCTAGTCTTCCACTGTGTGAGGTTCTTTTTGTTGTTAACGAGAAGTTTAGACCCATGTAGCCTCAAATTTGTGTCAGGTTCAGAGATATTTCTATGGACACATTGGCAAATTTCTCTGGGTGAGATTAAGTTTTTAGTTGGTAGGGTTGAATTTTTATGAATTAAAACAAGGGAGGACGTCTATGTGAAGAGGGGTAAAAACACACACAAAACCCACCCCATGTTTTTGGCTGTATTGTCCACTTCTGATGATTTTCATGCCTGGAAGTGTTGCAAATTACTACCTGGCAGCACATACAAAATCTGTGTGTGGTAGCTGACGGATTAAGCACTAGGGATTCCAGCAGGGATTAGGCCACACGTTCTGAAAGTGCAGATGTCGCTCCTGTTTTGCATCACAGAGCTGAGTTTAGCTGCCGTATGTTTCACATAGAAACAGGGGCTGTTATATCATCCCAGTCTTCCCCTTTTTTCCCACCCCATCCCATTTTCTCTTTTTATTTGCTTCACATTGGTGTTTTTGGCAGTGTTTGTCCTTGTGCAGACTGAGTGCTAAGTGCTGCAGTAGCAATGTGGAAGCAATGTCAGGCTGCGAGCCCGCTGCGCGAGCTGGGGAGGCGGCCTCCTGGCTGAGTCTGAGAGGAGAGAGAGCCCAGAGGATTTGGGAGGGGGAGCTGAAGCGAGGCAGTGTAGTGGCAGAATAAAAGTAGGAAAGCAGAAATGGAAAACTAAATGAGACATAAGTTTGGGGAAGTTGTCCTGTCTCTGATACTTGTCAGAGCTGCCGTCTTTCATTCAGCTTGCTTGTAGTTTGCTCACACTCATGTAGCTTACTAGATAATGTTTGTGTATTCATCTCAGATGCACTTTACAAGTATACATTTGAATTCATGTAGAACAATTAAAAGTCATAAAAGAAATATGTCCTGCCCTGAGGTCTTGAAATCAATGTGGGGAGAATCGAGCTACATGTGTAAACGCGGCAAAGGGAGAGAACGAATTCACTTTCACCGACTGAAAGCAAGACTGCAGCCAAGTCTGAACAGAAGCAGCCGCATGTAACTGATTGCTGCTAGTCAGCAGTGCAGCAGGACCTACTGAACAGTAACAAATACTGCTAATAAGTCTAGTAATACCATCAGGAACAGGCCTGCACTTTGTAGCAAATATGTCATTAGTGACTCTTGTTAGTTTTCACTGTGCTCGAGGGATGGAGCGTTGGAACCGTGCCCTAGGGAGACAGCGGGCTTACATCACCACGAGTGTTTAAGGAGAAATGGGCTACTTCTCTTGAAATACGTGCTTAGCTCCGGTCTGGGGAGATGCTCTTTAAAGTGTGGGTACCGGCTGTGTGGAATTAAAGGCTCCTCGGGCTGTTTCTGTCCTTCAGGGAAAGCTTGAAAGAAAAGAGTAGTTTTTGTTACGTGGAGCTCCATGTTAATATGACAATGACATTATATTTCTTGCATCAGGGTTTCCGCTAATTGCCTGCCAGGAATGAATTCCTCTTCAGCACTCTGCCCTTTCCCCATACATATTTTAACTTTGGTGAGAGCAGGCTTCCTTGTGAGCATCAAACCCAGGATGTAACTGGCTGCTGGATAAGAAGTAGGTCAGGTCAGTGTAATCACCAGGAAGCTGGTACAGAGAATTCCCTTGTGTGTCTCAGCACGGCTTTGCTTGCAGGCCTGTGATCATTCAGGTTTCTCCTCCAGCTTATCCTGGCAGGGGCTCCGGGAACGGTTCAACCTTGTGCCGCAGGGGTGGTGTGGAACTACCTGGGCTTCCCTCCGCTCCCTAGTTCTTGGCCATTGCAAAGGTGGTGTGTGCCGCAGGTGCTTTGGCGGCTGCTTCTCTCTAGCTACAGCAGACTACCAAATTCAGTAGTGCACCTTGAGTCTTTCAGCTTGATGTAGCCGGTTGGGTGCAGCCCGGTTGTGTATCACGCAGAGGTCGGAAGGATGGATCGGCGGCCAGAAGGATGGATCTGCTTTGCCTTAGCCATCTGTGTGTCCTGCTGTGCGTGGAGGCTGAACACTTTATGTCTGACTCTGTTTGGGGAACTGAAATTAGCATTGTTTTCTCCCAAGTAGCCCCCTATGTCCAATCCTTATCATGGTTCCAAGGACAATCTTACTGTTTTGCCAGTGTTTTCTCCAGACCGAGATGTCTTTGAAGAATGAGTGTTTTCCACCTGGCTGTAACAGGTGGAAGCAGAACAACCCTTCCAGCAACTTACCCACAAATGTCTGCCAGGAGAGCTTAAATTACTAAGCAAAGAGGCTGAGAAAGATGTCTAAGTGTTTCAAATAGAAAAATATTTCTTACTCATATGAAAGCATCCCCATTGCTTCTGAAGATGGTCTTTTCTTTCGTCAAGCACTGCAGAAGCAATTCTGAATGGGAGAGGTCCTCTAACATAATAATATTAAAGGGATAGGAAACGTGATATTTTCAGCTTCTGCTCTGCTCAAACTCTGGAACCTAGTCCTGTCTTGCAGTTCTGAAGCGTGCATAGGATGGAAGAATTATTAGAAACTATTTCTGCCTCAACTCATGCTTTTCCCTAACCTGTTTTATTTGGGTATAGTTAGGAGGCATGGGTTGCTGTGTTGTTGTTGTTGTCGTTGTTTGGTTGTTTTTTTTCCTTACTTGGCTTTCCACAGACGGTAGGTTCCTTGATTTATCAAATGACATTCTGATGTTGTAAAATAGCTTTGGAAAAGACTTCAGAATTCCTCACTTGTGGACTGCAGTATTTATTTAATCTAGTACTTAGAAAATGAGATTTTAAGCTAGGTAGCTCTTGTGCTGCAAGCACATTCTTGGGTCACAGCCAGACTTGGTAGTTTCCCCACAACATTTACAAATGCACAGAACAAATCTGTGATTAGTACTGTTCCTATCCAAAGCAGTGAAGTCCATTTTCTTGTAAAACTTCCATATTAGTGTGCTTTAATAGTTAGTCAGGGGTGCGAACGGAAGAACCCTGTAGCCGGATGACTAATGAAGCATAGCTGCGTAAAGAAAAGACATGATGTGAGTCAGTGAGGACTGAAGTGGGACCTCTGGCACCCAACCCCCATCTGTGTGATTGGAACAGAAGAGGAGCTCCTAGCAGAAGTGAGCTCTTACCACAAACACCAGCTGCCAGCAGAGGATGGCAATGCACGGGCCTTTCTGTTCCTGGGAACTCAAATTACTGGGAAGGAAGATCATCCTGGAGAGGTGCTGGGTGCAAGAGCGAGTAAATTTTCTGTTCCGCGATTTCTTTGATTCTATCTAGCATCTCCTTGGAGATGGGCATAAAGCTGGTTCAGCTGAGTATGACAAACTGAAGACTTAATTTTACTGAGTATTACTGCCAGGCTGCCATATTTTGATGCAGCGAGGTGGTTCTGGATGGGAAGTCAGTCAGGTGTACATCAGTCTTTTTTTCTTGTCATTATTATAAAAAAACAAAAAACAAAAAACAAAAAAACAAACCAAAAAAAAACCAACCAACCAAACAAAAAACACAACCAAAAAAAAGTCTCTGGTGATTTATGATCTCTTTCCACTAGAACAGGTTCTTGTCCTTGAACCAAACTTTTCACGCACAAACACTATTGCAAGGCATTTCTTTTCAATCAGATGTACATTTTTCCTCTGGCGATGGTGACCTTCACACACGAGGTACCGGCTGTCCCTTTTATAGGAATGATGCTTCAAGCCCCATCTCACTGGCATCACCTTGTGCGATTGCCTTTTTGTTCACGTAGTGCTTCAAGGTGGGATGATTGGTAATAAGCTTCATGCCATCTCTGATGGCTGTATCAAGCTGAAATAGACGTATCCAGGCTGCATCTTTATTTTGCATCTGTTGTGTGTGTCATAGGAACCCTTGGCTTGTTTTAGCACTGTGAGGAGCTCCATTCACTTGCCTTAACTGAAGGCAGCGATTATGTTGTCTGTGTGCTTTCTGAAATTTCAGAATTTATTCTTTGGTGTTCTTATAGAAAACTATAACACGTGTTTTGGTTTCACTAGAATTAATTTTGGTTTGTCGGACAGTAGCTTTGCATCATTTTCTTGCATAATCCTGAGGAAAGCAGCACGGTGCAGTACACGGAGTAAGGTTCATGTTGCATTTAATTGTCTAGACTTTGTGCATGTCTCATTCATTCTCTTTACTGTGTGCTGTATTGCTTTGAGAATGGGGCACTGTATTAATGTCATACATGCAGAATGCTACCTTCTGAGCCACGGATCCCTGCTGCTCCCTGCCTCGGTGTGCTGCGTTATTTTCTTGTCTGGAAGCTGTGACATAATTATTCTCCTTACCTGAGTTACTGCACGTGACCATTTATACAAAACATTGCCCTACTGTCTTGAGTACTCTTCTTCCCTGCCCTCACAGGTCCTTGTGTGAAGCTCGTCTGCGTTTTGAACTTGTGCATTTGCTTTTTGCTTGCTTTTGCACCTTCTGAGTGCTGGATGAGCAGATGCTGAGTCCATACCGCTGGTCTCCTGTTTGGATGGGGGCTTTCTCACTGGCTTTGCATCTATATGTAGGTCTGACAGACTTCCTTGGCATTCTTACTTTTCCTTTATTTTTATTTCCCATTGTTAATCTGTTGCACAATAATTTATCTTTTTAAGATTCCATAATAGCTTGACTTGGCCGTTTAATGCAGATTGGCAAGCTACCAAGGTGCTCTTTC
This sequence comes from Nettapus auritus, assembly GCA_011076525.1. Classification (NCBI taxonomy): domain Eukaryota; kingdom Metazoa; phylum Chordata; class Aves; order Anseriformes; family Anatidae; genus Nettapus; species Nettapus auritus. The sequence goes on along the minus strand of CM021772.1, from coordinate 20,296,656 downwards.
TCCAGATTTGTGGTTATGCTTTGTTGGCATATGACAGGCATTGCGGGGTGAAAAATGCTTCTAGAATTTTGTGTAGGTCCTCCTGGCTTATGCTGAAAAAATCCAAACACTGGAGCCTGTGGCAGCCATTGCCTGTTACAGTCGATAACGTGGCTGCTCTTGTTCTCGCTCTCTCTCTGTCTAGCTTCACTGCAATTTTTCATTGTGATCAGAAGGATTCCCAATTTCTGACTAAATTCTTCTCATGTCCATCTGCCCAGGGACAGGACTGTGGTACATTGCCACGGTCATTATTTGTTCTGTGTGTGCAGGAGCAGGGAGATTTTGTATTCTTAGCTTCTGCTCTTAGGTACCTGAAGGAGCTAATTTCTCTCTAGCACCGTGTTCACTGCAGAAGAATAAAGGGAGACAGAGCCAAGAAGTCTAACACTTGACCTTTTTTTCCTTTCTGTTCATGTATTATCCCAGCTCATCAAGCAGTTTCTAAATGCAGAGCTTTCTAGATGTTGCCTTAGATGTGAATATGCCATAAAATCTCCTATTGGGTAGCAGTTTAATTGTAAAACAGCAAGCTTGGGAAACTGGCTTTTATCTTTTTTTTTTTTTAGTTAACTCATCTGAGTTGGAAAGAGATTGGTTACCTCATTAATGAACATTTGTATAATCCTTGGAGAGTTGTGAATGAAAAACTTGATTGAACTGCAAAATTAGTGGTGGTGATGGCTGTCTTTGTTCACACTCAGCTTTATTATTGCAGCTGCACACTGAACTCTTTCCCCTCCTCGCACGTACTTAGACACTTTCTTCTTCTCTACACACAACAGTGTTTTTTTCTCGTTTTTCTCATTTTAAGAACAATTACATTTCTAGGTTAGACTAATGATCTCTCTAAGCCCATCGCTCTGCTCCTACGGCAGCAGCACTCTCCTGTAATCCCCAGCACCCACTGCCTCTGGTATAGGGACATTAGAGGTACTTCCCTGCTTCTTTCCTTTATCATCTGCTTATGGACAGGTTCTGGCAAGAATTTCTTCTCCTTTCGCTGTAAGATATATTGGTTGAAGCTTATCAGTATTGAACTGCTTTACTATCTGTTAGCCTGCGCACCTGCACTTAAATGATCTGCTGCCTTCTGCATTTGATATCGTTTGCAGCGCTCACTTATTTATGACCACCGAGTATTTTAAAAGTCAAATCTTCTCCTGCACCTACTTGTTATCTGTCTAACGCTGGTATCCTACCTGACAGTATCGATCCTAATTCCTCAGAACTGCTGGATGGCGTTGTGCGTGGTTTAGTCTCCAGAAAGCTCCAAGGTTCCCCAGCAATTCACCTGAAGAGTGTAAATCGGAGTCTGTTCCCACACTGGTGTCTGCTGCCCTTGGCAGGCCCCCAGGACTCCCTGCCTGGGGGTTGTCCCCTCCCCTGCCCTCAGCAGTTCCCAGGCACCGTGCCTTTGCTCTGCTGCACCCACAGCTCTCACCGACTTCAGCTTCAGCTCTTGGCGTGGAGGCTGATGTGGCCCTATGGATGGCAAAAACTGTTCTCCGAGGGTCCTCGTGCCCTGGTTTAGAGCAGGACATCCCTAACAACTGCAGCGTGTGCTGGAAGATGCGCAGCTTCTGCTGATGGATATAGTACAACGTGTGTGCTCCATGTGTTGAGGTTCTGATTGTAGTGCGGCAGGTGGGGAGAGAACACTATGCCTCTGCCTTCCTATACTAAATCTTACTTGGCTGCTTCATGGCTCTCCACTGACTTAATTTCTGTCTCTGTGTCAGGGCTGATTCTGGGTAGGTCGAATTCTTCTTGCGGTCACAGGCAGAAATGGGAAAGGAAGAGATGCTGCTTTTTCTAAAAGTTTAGTTACTACATAACCTTTGACCCATTCTTCAAATTTTCGAGTTAGTTCTTCCAAAAGATAATTTCTCATCCCTGTAATTAAGCCCTCACCTTAGAGCTCACCTTAGTGATGTGCTTCCTTTACCATCTCTCTGTCTTTGTTAAAAACGAGGAGGCTGAGTTATGCTGTGATTTTTATCTTGGCAGTATCCTCAAAGAATCTCAATTGATCAGAGGTGAGCTTTTTTTCCCCTGCAAATAGATCAAATTTGTTTTAATCAAGCAAATTCAATTTCGTTGTTCCTCTTTTTGATCTTAAGAGAGCACTTATCCTTGATGCAAGTTTGTCTAAACTATGTGGTTCCCCAGGGCACGTATGTAGGCTCATGATGGAAGTACGCTCATCGCTAACTCTAGGAATCTTCCTTGACCTTAGCCTGTTCATAAAAATTTCTTCTGGATTGTATGAGTGTTCTGGGGGTCCTGACTTAGTGCCCTTCTAGGCAGGTATCCCCTGATTATAATTAATATCTTCAGTAGTGTGTTAGACATAAACTGGGAGGGTCTTTCTTCCCGAAGGCATTTGCGTAACCTAACCTTGTTGGGTAAGTACTTGTGTTTTCTGTAGATGTCTTTCTTAAAGCCTCATTCATTGTGGCTGCAAAGCTTGGGCATAATTGCGAGCATGTAAAAGTTGTTCGTAATTTTCTGGATTTCTCTTATTGTCTAAAGGTAATGATATTACCTGTAGATTCTAGACTGCAGGGTAAAGTTCTCTACTAATTTCATTATGCTATGGCTTTATCCATCTAAGCTGAGGTGGTGGTAAAAATTATTTTTTCTCAAGAGGCTTAAGAAGCTTAATTAAGGATGGGAGTCTTGTTCTAGGTGGCTTTCAAATAAAAAGCAAGGAGTGCAGTGTTTGTTTCAGGGAGCCTAATGGCAAACTTTATATTCCATTAAAAAAGGATATTTTTCTTCCCCTGTAGATCTTGCTGGAGACAACAGTCACTTCATGCCCACTAAAGAATCTTGCCTGGACTGGATCACTTAGTTCCATGCAAACATGTAATATTTATCAATTCAGATCTGATTATAGCTTATTTATATTGTCGGAAAAGTTGCATGCTGTCACTTTGGGGTTTGGCCCCATGACAGTTTGAGCAATCCCGTGCATGCAGGCGAAGACAGCCTTTGGTTTGTGTAGATGACATGGTGCATAACCTTGAAAATTGCAGTTTGGTGTTGGTTTTTGTTAACATTTCTGTATATAAAGATAATCTCAAACTCTTAACAGAAAGCAGAAGCACCAAGGGAGGTGACGTGGGGCTGAATGACTACTATAATTGAAACTGAAGGGCTGGCCCAGCTTGGTTATGCAGGGGGGCCGGAGGGTGAATCTTCACCATTGGAACTCTGTGTGAAGGCAGAGCAAGGAGTGCCAGTACTGGGAGGAGAAGGAAGATGTACTTCATGTCTATCAGCCCAGGTTTGTGGGTGTCTCAGCTGCATGGAGTCCTGAGGAGAAGGAAGCAGTGGCTGGGTTGCTGTGTTGAGATGAGCTGTAAGCAGTAACAGGCCACGTTAGCTCCCGAGGGGTGGGGGGGTCTGAAAGAAAAGCTGGGGCGAGCACTGAAAGGAGAAGGTGAAGCTGAGTTTTGCAGGGCCTGACAAGTGTCTTTTTTTTTTTTTTTTTTTTTTAAGTTGGATGGAAGGGGATCCAATGGAAATAATCAAAGGAAAAGAAAGCTGTGGGGAAAACTAGAAGATAAATTTAACATCAGCTTTTTTTGGATATTTGAAATGAATAAATTCAGAGCAGCTGTGGGAAAGAAAATGTCAAAACTTAAATAATGGGGACCCAAATTAGTTGTGCTGATGTCCACACAACTCAGGATTGTGCTTTGGAAATGTTATATGGGAAGTAGCTTTGAGAAACTAAAAAGGTTTTTTGAGAGGGAAGAATCGAAGGTGACCCCCTGACTACGGGCCCGACTATTACAACTGCAGCGATTATTTACAGAAATACTCTGCAGTATTATGCGACATCTATTGATCATTTCTCACACATGTACTGTTGGTTCAGAGAGCAAGATGAGCAAATCCTTGTTTTTCTTCCCAGCAGAAATGTCACGGAACAAACACTGGCTACCTTTACCAGAATTTCTGCTAGCTAAAAAAAAAAAAGCGCTTTAGTGGAAGTGGAAATTTCTGAAAACTAACTACAAGGAAATGGATTTTTTTTTTGGGGGGGGGGGAGGGAGTAAGGCTTGTTTTATGTTATGTATGCATCTAGCAGTATCATTTTTTTTTTTTTTCCAAAATTACAAATAACAAAGTCTCAACGTTGAAAAATGTGTTTAAAACCGCATTAATCTGGTCATATGTTATATTATCCTGCCATTTTCCTCCACTAATACTCCTGTTCCAAAGAAAGAGATTATATTAATTGGGTGATGGTGTGTAGCAGAGGTATGCAGGGCGGAAGTTAAAGTAATCCAGAACCTGACTGTAGATCATAACGTTATTATTCCAAGTGACTTGTGTACAGTAAAGGCCAATAATGCGCTAAAATATGTTGTTTAATTTTTATTTTAAAAAAAGTATGTAGTGCTTTGTCATCAATTAACAGCAGGAAGGCAAATTATAGTTACAGTAAACTATGCTTGCTCTATAAATCACGAAGAATTAGCAAAGAATTAACATAACTGGTAATTTAAAAACTGCCTTTAGCTCTGAGTAGGGATTGGCTGCAGCCATATTTTAATGATGAAGAAGTAAAAATAGGTCTCCTAAAGAGCATTTCTGAAATTAATTATCTGCTCTCTTATGAAGTGGTGGTATCTTTTGTAGTCTTAGTTGTGAAAGGGTGATGTGCTATGGAAAAGCCTGGTTCTTTTCCTTGATTCATGGACCCACTTCTAGGTTGGTTTTGGAATGGCAAGGCTGGTTATCGCCACCAAAGGGCAGAGACAGCTACTGCATGGCTTCTCAGGCGCAGATTAATAAGAAGAAATTCAAGGAGAGACAGACCCTTTTTTTTTTTTTTTTTTTTTTTTCCTGCATATCAAATCTGTTTGGTATGTTTCTGAGACAACAGACAAATTGCTCAGTTGCACGCTCCAAGACTTTACTCCTGCTGGCTAATGAAGTAGAACAAGACCTAGAAGAAAAATACACCTTTCTTATTGGTTTGCAATATCACATTAATTTTCTTGTGGATTCTTTCAGTGTATTGACAACCTCAAAATGAAGCTTATGCAAATTGAAAAATGCTGTTTCTTTTTTTTTTCCTTTTTTTTTTTTTTTTCTGGAGGAGGTGGGAGTGGCATTAAGCTTGTCATAAATGTAAATTAAAGGCAGTCCAGTCGTGCTGAAGATATCCCCCTCCTCCTGTATTCCCTCTCTGATTACACTCGGTCAATCTCCTTCTCTTATGCCCTTCCCTCTCTCCTTCTCCTCACAAAAGACTGGGAAATGCTACACGAAGACCATATTAATCTTCAGTAGTAGTTTATTTTAGAATGAGCCTTGTTGCATCCTCTCTTACCCAGATACTTGAGTCAATTCATGCTCTTCACTGTGAGATCTTCAAAAACAGCTTCAGATTTCTTCCCTTAATACTGCTGGTAGCTTTGGTCTGTGAGAAATATGTTATGCAAATATTTTGGTCTTTTGTAATAATGCAGCTAATTACTACTTAAAGACTCTTCCTAATTTGTTGCAGTTAGGCTTGATCAAAGACTGATATAAACAGCCATTAAAGCTGGACACTTGTGTTTATTTAAACTCTTATAGCTTAGAGGACTCAATTAGAACGGAAGAACACAAAATGATTGTGTGCAGTGCAAAAGAATAAAACAAATAATTTCCACAACCTCTTTAATTTTTTAGATACTTTCCATTTGCTTAACAGATGTGTTGTTCTGTGGTTCTTAAAGCTATTTCAAATGCTGTTTATACATTTTTAATGCTTCTGTTAAGCCACAATGTGTAGGCATTAGATACAAAACTCATATTCTTGATGTTTTAAAGAAAAAATAAAAAATTCATATCTTGTTTTCTGTTTTGCTTTACCTGTTTGGCTTCTCATTAGGCATGCATTTAATGCAGCCTTTCTAGGGATGAGAGGAGAGCTGTGAAGAAACCTTCCAGTGACTTGGACCTGTATTCTTTGGAACAGTAAGGAGATCCACAATGCAGACTATTCCTTCTTGCATCTGTTGGGTTTAGTTTGAGTCAGGGAAAAAGAAATTTTGGTCTTGATTGATCTTCTATCAATCCCAGGCAGCCATAGTATGTTATATGGGAGGTATGGAATTGCAGAGTTAAAACCATATTCCAAGTAGATCTTCTGAGAAGAATTTAGTTGCATAAAATACCTTGTTATGTTATGTCTCACTTTTCTTGTCTGTGGCGATGTATCAAGTCAGTTTTTTGGTATGATCTTGTGGGACATAAGAGTGCTTTCCCAAAGCAGTGTAACAGGAAGAAGTGATAGCATTGAAAAAGACATTAATCCTTCAACTGCTAAAGTAAGTGGATATTGAATACTAAATTAGGTTGGAACAGGATTAGCCAAAGTGAACTTTGACATGTTGTAGAACTGTTTCAAAATCTGTTTTCACTTGTGGAAGATGTATTGAAACTTATTTTTTTATACTGAGTTCCCTAGACATGGGTGGCTTCTATCTGGAAATTAATGTGATCCTATCCCCACCAAAAGTTTAAAAAAGTGACAAAATAGTTTCTTGGTATTCTGTGGTGACACTTAAGTGCCATAGTGACGTAATGGAGTGAATGTTAGAAAGAACATTATCATAGCATTGAATAAATTACATCTAACAACTTGTTGGCATTTAATGTTCATAATGCAGATCTCTGATGCCTTTGTGCTCCTCCTCACTAGCCTACAGTAGGGTTTTTATTCTCTTTCCTGAAGCTCCCTGGGCTGGGCACCAAAATGAGGTGTACAGGACAAAGTTGCAACATCCTCTGCAAAATGATGGACTTCTTTCTGTTTTCCAGTGTATAAGTACTGGCCTGTGTTGTGTACCTGTTTTTGTACAAATTAGTTTTCACACCTGTTGTATAACATACACTCAAGTACGTACACACATATTTGTCTACTACAAAAGTTGAGATGCACAGCACCTAAGAAGCTTACAGCCACCAGTGATCCTAGAACAAACTGGATGGTGTTTACAATGCAGTTTAATGGCAAGCACTCTGGAACAAAAAATTGAAGTTGCCCAAATGGCATAGACATAAGTGGGACTTTGATACTTAAATATTTTTGTGGACCAGAGACCTTTTATTCACTGTAAATTTTTCCAATTTCAGTTTATTATTTTTTACTTTTGAATGTCAGAGCAAATGTTGACGAATATTCCTCATTCAAACAGCAAATTATTTGCCCTGAAATTTTCAACTCTAGGTCAATTGCAAAATGCTATTAGACTTGCAGTCTTTTGTGTGCCTCATCTTTCGGTCTTTACTTTCTGTTGGTGAACCAAGTGTAAAACTAAAGGTAGGACCTAACACCCCAGATCCTCCTCAGGGGCTTCTGCCAAGGGCTGGCACCTGGCTGCTGTTGCCACTTGTGGGCTAACAAAGCTCTTAGTGTGTGAGCAAGAGGGGGTGCATGGGGTTCCTCCTGAAGGAACACGAACTTCCATTGCCTTTGGTCCATTTCCAGTTGTGCAGTTCTCAGAACTGGTCAAGTTACATTTACTTATTTCTTTTCTAGGTTTCCTACCTTTCAGCACGTGGCTCTTGATGGAACAGCTAATGATGCAGAGCGTGTTTGAGCCCTTGCTAGAGCCATATTCTTGTGACGTAGTTGATGAGGGTGGTTTTTTTTTTTTTTATCGCTTTGTAACTTTGTCTATCAGCTTATCACACAGAGCTACCCAGTCAGGCACACAGTGGCACTTTCCTTAGAAGTTGTCACAAAATTTAACGTAAAGCATTATATTTAGCAAGGGTTTTGACATTATCGTAGGGATGTCAGAGCTAGACCTGCACAACATGTGTTATACTGAAATGTAGCCCTAAGCTGTGAGTTTGGCTGCCATTAAAATAAAGGAGTTATTTATGCATGCAAGCAGCATTTTGTTCTATGGATGCAGGAAACCAATTAACGAACCTTGGCCATTTAGGAGTCCTAATATGATACTATTTGACAGATGAGCCAGCATGTTTTAAAGAGACCTGGCAGTACTTGGCACTCAATATACTTCCCCTTTGGGAGAGTGCTCTTTTAAACTTTTAAAACTTTTTTCTTCTTTGTTCTTCCAGAGACAGGAAAACCTTCAGCAGAGACTTCTTGGGGTTATTTTTTGTATTATTTTTTGGTTTTAACTCTAGTCAAAATAGCTAAATGGGAAAATGGATTGGATGTCATTGATCAAGTTGCAAAATGATTTGCGAACAGCTAGAAAAAAGGTAGTGAGTGACTTATGCTGGTTGTCTGCTCTGCCAGGATGTGTATCTGTGCTTCACACACATCATTCCTTTCGAGCTATTTTATTGCTAAATTTACTGACAGTGTTAGCCATAGGAATAAGCTGACCTCATAGATCTTTGACATTGACACTGTTATTTACGATCCCACATTAACAAACTGGGGCAAGAAAGTTTAAATGATCCTGCCAAGGCCAGAAGGGAACTGTCCGTTTCTGGTTACTGCTCTGTAGCCTAAGCTTGTTGTTCCCTCTGTAGGATCCCTGGCTGGAAGTCATCCAGTAATCCTTTGTTTTAAAAATCCAGGTTTAATTCTAGTGAAGGTTACTAAAGCCTTTTTCTATTTTCTGTTTAAGAAGAAAAACAACAAAAAAAGACATAACAGATGACTTTATTGGCACACATGTGTTATAGCTGCTTTCAGATTTATGTTTTCCATGCAGATAGATGAATGATTTCTGTGGAAGTAAATCAATTGCGCTGAAGCTAGTAGTACAAAGCACCAGGGTTCAATTCCTAGTCTAAGACAATAGAGGTTCTGAAATAATTTGAAATATGATTTAACACATTTCTCTTCTAGAAGAATTTACTAGCATTGTTTGGTCCTAAAACACACACATGACAAACTGCAACTTGGTGTAGTGTAAATGTGCGTTAAAATTCTGAAGAGCTGTGGAGTATTTCTCAGCAGCAGATTGAGGCTCCTCTGGCTTCTCCTTCCCAGACATTTTGTTTTCCCTTCTTTTCTAATTGACTCATCTTTCTTCTGCCAGGTACTACACCTAATTGTGAATATTGTCATCCAAACTTCATTTCAGCTGTCAATCAAACAGTTATGTTTTCCAGCCAGCAGAAAGTGGTCATTGGTTATTCTCATCAAACTTGTTTTCTAAGAAATTCATTTTTTTAATCTTTCCGTGCAATCACTTGCTTTTAACGCACAAAGGCAAATCTCCTGTAAAAGAATGTAGTAAGCATCTTAAAGATTTCTGAGAAATCATTACGCAATTCAGTGATTAATTTCATGTTTGGGAGTCAGGAGAAAGCATTATTATGTATTATGGCAAAGCTTATAGGAGAGGTATTTAAAGAGACTTTGAAAAATCTATACCACCACTCTTGATGGAAAATCCTGCTTTCACGTTACAATCTGAATAGCAAAACATTTACTTGGCTTCACTAGCCCCCTGTGGATTCCTAGCTGATTCTTCTATCTTCCCTAACAGCGAAACGATATGAAATACTATTATTATAACCATTTACTGTTACGAAATAGCAGCGGCTAATATGTAAACCTGAGTGTATAGTAAATTTATAGGATATATCTCTCTTAAATCTATAAACGCAATATGGTCTTAGGGGAATCTGTCCTTTAAAACACTTTAAAACAATTGCATATCTGAAGTAGCTAAAGCTCTGAGGTTCCTTTTCATCTGTCCTCAAGCAGGTGTTGAGGAATTTGGAATAGATGTCACGTGTGGGATTCAGTTGCATAAACATAGGTGACTGATGCCCTTTCACATGCCTAGGGACAGCAAAAACATGCGCCCTCAGGGGGAAGGTGTGAGGCACACCTTCCTAGAAAGTCAGCTGGAGATGTCCAGCTCATTTGTCTAGAGTGTTTGTCAGAATAAAATAATGGGCTCTTAATAGGAAAGAGCTTGCCAAAAAATCAAAGCTAATCAGTCAGCTTTGGTACAGCTCTAGCATCAGGCAACGCTGTTCTGAGAAGACAAAAAAAAAAACACCCAGATTTTGATTTCTTCTGTGGAGGGAGATAAAAAGGAGAATGAGAATAAAGAAGTGCCTTTAGTAATTATTTTCAGAAGAAGCACTTTTCTCCTAGAGGCAGTTTTTCGTTCACCCTTCTTAAGGTCTCCCCTACAGAAACAGAGCTATGGGGAATACGGTGTGGTCCCCGTGGAGACTGATGGGAGTGCTGCTGACTTCAAGGAAGAACGCATTCTTCACTACACGTGTAACTGACCTACCCAGAATTAAGAAGTCTGTGCCTTGCTGTAACGTGTGCCCTCACATTGTATGCTCATTGCATACTTTAAGTACTGTTTTTCTCTTTATGAAATTGACATCCCTCTGACTCGCTTTTATGTTTTTCTCCCCTCCAGATAAAGTTTGCTCTGACAGCTTTTCCATCAGCTTTCTCCTGAAGCGTTGCTGGGCTTGGGTGCTGGCTGGGTGGTTTCTCTGTTACAGGGATGGCTGCGTTTCAATATGTTGTGAGAATGTAGTCTTTGAAGCAGTTTGGTTAAAGATAATTTAAAAATTAATGTCTAATATTTGTTGGTCTCATGAAAGACTACTCAATGATGCAATGTTCTACCAGTAGGATCAGTTTTGAGGGATATGAAAATATCTGGCTATGTCTTATATATAAAAGTGTGTTTTTTGATGGCTATTTTTTCACCGTAGCTAAACGTTACCAGTCAAAGAAGTTACAAAAAGAATGATTTTTAAGCTAATGCTCTCTGAAGTTTCTGTGTGTGTTCTGTCTCACATAGATTCCTTCAAAATAAGTGCTGCAGATTTCAGAGAATCTTGTTTACAACCACGTTATTTTCAGAATTAACTTTCTGCTAAATCTATTGTCGCCTTAAAAGCAATGCCACTGGAGCTGTCTTCTGTAGGCCGTTGTTACGAGCGTGGCCCCATTGGAAGCAATAAGGTCGTTTCTGAAGAGAGCTGACACCTAAAGCAATGAGCTGCCTTGTGTTGTTACTGTTATTCACAACCTTTAATTCAAAGGCTCTGCAGTAAGAATGTGATAGCATCGGCTCAAATAGCATTTTGCTTATTCCCTACTTCGAAGTATCATTGACCTGTGGGGAAGCTATGGGACAGCCGGGCAGTTGCAATACAACATGCTCAAAGGCCAGAGCAGTAAAAACATTACTAAATGTCAATGAATACATTTAGGCATTGGGATTCAGAAAAGGTACCTTGCTTTCAGGGGTTGGATTGAAGAGAACAGAAAGCAGCACACAAATCTACAGCAGAGACATAGATCAATGGAGGACACTTTTAAAAAAATGTATAGGTCTAAAAACCTTTAAAAATGTCTTTTGGAGGAATGGGCAAGTTAGTAATTAATTTTGCATTGACTGGTTGTAAAATATACACAATTGAAGGAGTGTCTTCAGCCCCCAGGTGCCTAGGATTCAGGAACTGCAAGAGGTACGACTACAGGTCTGTTTCCTATTGCCGATGGTGTGAACGGAACAGCTGCTCCTCTGCACGGTGTCCTTGCGTCAGCACAGAGCTGTTGGAAGGCAGTTGCTAGGTATGGAACTGGAGCACGGTTCCAGCTTTACTGAACCCTTCCAGGGGATTATATTATGTCTCCTAGTGGGTCAGGCAGGGATTAAGGCCACGAGACAGTTTTATTTGCCAAACAGTGGCAAAAATAGTCTTCCTTTCTTCTTTTAGATTCAATAAAAGGGTATATTTATGTATTATTTGATGCCCCAAACTTGTAAGTGTTAAGGTCAAAATAAATAGCAGTCCAAGAGTTTATACAGTGATATATTTTAATGTGGTGGGTAAGAGTGGCTCAAGTAGAAGAAAAAAGCTTTCCAAACTACTCATTTTTGCTGTAGATTTTTTTTTTTTCCAGGGTAGTGTGATGAATCGCTTATTTGCTAGGCAGTGATCTGAGCCTTGGTATTTAAATATGGTTCACTTACTCTCAAAGTTCGACAGAGGAAGAGCTGAAGTTCTGTTTTTGGTGTTGTTTCTGGATTATGTTGGTAGTGTCACATCCTAATTAAAGGTGAGATTAACTTTCAACAGTGCTGTTTCTTTATTATTTAAAAAAAAAGTTGGCGTTTTTCCAAAAGGGAGCAACAGCTAAATTTTGTTTTTCTAGGTTTTGAATGTTATTGTCTCAAACTTCTAGCTCTAATTTTTTCTTATACTCATAAACTTCATACCAGCTTCTTTCTAAAACTCAGAAATTTTCTTCCTGATTTTTTTTTCCAAGGAGCACACTTGAATAGGACCAGATGGCATCTAACGCTTTCAAACACGAGGGCCTTTCCTTTAAGTGACTGGCTGTGTCTCTTTCTATGTTTTTGGCATGTAGCTTTGCCGCTTTGATGCTACATGAATTCATCACTTCAGGACCCACTGCGCGGCCACACCGTCTAAGCCAGTGTTTGAATATGTGCAGAGATACAGCCACTGCTCTGAAGTTCTAAAGCTTCTTGCTATACATTGCTGTCTGGTTCAGCAGAATGGAAAATTACATGTCAAATAACACAAGTGAATATTTAATTTGGCTTTTGATTTATGCTGTTTTCACAGCTCTTGTAATATTTTCGCAATTTCTCTTTGCCTTCACTGTCTAAAGTCATGCTGCTCAGTAACAGTTGTGCCTGTACTAAATGGCTGAGTTAAAAGGCGGTATTAATGCTTGGGCAACTCACAGGGGTACATGCACATGTTCTTCTATTTGGATTGCATTAAATGAGGTTTCAGAACCATATGGCAACGTACCTTAACTATTCTTTCTAAAATAGTCTAACTGTTGCAGCCTTCTGTTCTAATTAGTTACATCTTCTGAGCTTCACCAATTCACTGGAAAAACTGCACGCTTAATATTGCTTAAATTTTACTCAAATGCCTTTTGTTCTTGTGGGTGTATTTTAATACTGTACGTGTGAAATGCAGATAGCTTCTTAGTTACTTGCCTTGCTTTTAATATCTCCCTGGACAATATGTGACTATTTTGAAATGGTTTCCACCGTTTATTACAGTCAAAAATATTCCTGCTAAATTGCTGGGATTTGAATGGTTGCAGGAGCCATACAAATATGCTTCCTTTGAAACAGACAGATTTCCTTGCAGAATTACAGTGAGACATATTTGCTATGTTCTTTTCATTCTTTCTTTTGCTATTTTTCCTTCAAGGCTGTTTTGGAGGCAGGGGGAAATGGAACGTGCTGTTTCAAAGGGGTGTGCTAGTCCATCGTTTCTAGATGTTTGAACGTTCACCTGGAATATGTACTTCTTAAAGGACTTGCTGTTGCATACTGGAATTGGCCATTTATGTGATTATACATCTAGTTGAATCACTCTTACAATGAGTAAGTCAACGAAGAGTTTTGCAAGTTTTTATTTTCTCCTTACACCTTTTCTCTTGTTTTGTTTAAGATGACTTAGTTTTCTGCTTTATTCCTGTAAGAATGTATTTGTACTCTAGCCTACTAAATGTGCAGCTGTGTCTGCATCACCTGTAAATTTTAACTTTCCTCTTACATTGGAGTGTCAAAATTATTATTTTTATGATCCAGAACAGTCCAGAAAATGGAAGCAACACTAAAAGTTGTTTGGCATGAGCATTTTTTTTTTTTTTTTTTTTTTTTAAAAATTATTTTTCTTTTTGTGAGTAGAAGAGAGGAAAATACCTACCATAGGACCTTTTCATCAGTAAAAAGAGAAACTCCATTCTCTTGTTCCCAAAGGCACTATGCAAGTAGAATAATATGAGCTGTAATATCAAATCAATCACATTTACATTTCAAAAGCATCCTTCATAAGAGTGCCCCAGAGGGCTATATCCAGCTAATAAAAACACAAATAAAATAAAATATTTAACAAGCTAAATCAAGCAAAGGTAGGGTGTACGTGTTTTGTAAGCCTGACCTTAAAAATGGACAGCAAATCAGAATTTTTCAAAGAAAATTAAAACAACAACAACAAAAAACACAACAAAATTCAATGTCTATAGTTAGGGACCAAAGCATACAAGTGCACAGTGCAAGGAATACATAATGGATCAGAGGCAAAAGCCACAGAGGCCAGGCAGAAATTGGCCTGAATAAGAGAAAATATGGGCATGAAACACCACAACACCGCACTGTGCCCGAACGCAGTAGTTAACCTGTGGTTTTGCTGGGAAAAAAAAAAATAGGGCCATCTTAATTGTTTGATATGGAACTAAGATTGTAGGATCAGAAACTCAAAATGGAAACACTTCCTCAAAATTAAATTTATTCCCAGATTGTTACAACTGAGTTGCACTTCTAGATATGCTTTAAAAATAAATTAACGAAGAGTGGAGATCTATGTTTAAAAAAATCAAATCCGGTTTGTCTTGAGTGGCTTCTGAGCCAAGGCAATGTTATGTTGGCTTTTTACCATAAATGCTTTTATGCCATCACTTTTCTTTAGCATCAAAAAGGCTCCACTTAAAGGGTTTACAATGGGGCAGACCCACATGCACTTGTGTGTAACCATGCTGTCTTTCCTTAACTTCTTCAAAATTGTGAAGTTGTTTGGGTTGCTCTCCAGGCTGCTTTATTTCAACAATGTGGGTTTGGTAGTGTGTTTTTTTTTTTTTTTTTTTTTTTTTTTTAACCTATTTTTACCTATTATTTTTTACCTATTTACCTGTTTTACCTATTAGTTTTACCTGTTATAGATATTATTACCTATTGCTACCAATGGGGAAACAATAGTTGCCCTCCATCTGGGAAAACTGTGTGAAACAGAGATGCTCTTTTGTGGAGCAGATGGCAGAGTGACAACGGATTCCACTTTCAGTGTGAGCAAGCACGGGGTGGGCAGAAGGTTTTGTTGTGTATGATTTTATGAAGGCTCGTCTATATGGGGAAGAGAAGGTAGAAGCAGGGAGGAGGGGGCTGGATTTCTGAAGTATGAAATGGGATCAATATATTCCTGGCAGACCAGAGAAAAAGATGAAAAATCATTGTGGATTGAATGTCAGCTAGAAAGAACTTTGGAGCTGTGTGAGTATTAAAAACAATCAAACAAAAACTCCTTTTGCCTTAATTTCTTTTGTGTTCAAGGCAACTCTGGTGGTGGTGGTTGTTGGGTGGTTGTTGTGCAGTTCTGTTTGCTAATGCTAGAGATGCTTCCTTCTGTCATGAATTTCTCATCCTAATCAAACTGGGGGACTCCTGAGTTGGCTAGTGAATTCTGTCAAAAAGGATTCTCAGAAATATGAGTTCTGTGAATTTGCCCTCATGTCTTAGGGTTGGCATAAGCAAGATGTTAGATTTTCTCCATGGAAACATTCTCTTTCCTGACATTAGGAACGAGCCCTACTAGTCTCCTCTGACTAGGACTGGGCCGCGATAAGCCCTGAACGTGGCTGCTACGTGCGCACGGTGTCGCTGGAGCTGGCTTTACGGTGGCCGGCACAGAACAGCTATTGCACTGCTAATCGATGTCTGTGCACTTTACTTTTGACCTCAAGCAGACAGTGAAACACCTCTACATTGACTCATTTGTCTTACAGACATCTATCGTTATCTAACCCTCCTAATGAATCCCTCTGTCCTGGAAACAATCAGAACAGACTCAAACAGACTATCTAAAGGGAGTCTCAAAATGAGTAAAAAGTCATTCCATCAGGAGTGGAATTCATGCAGCCTGGTTGCCTCGGGATGGGGATCTTACATGCTTCCACCTCACAGTATCTCCTGCTTGTCTCTCTGCTTCCCCTCTGCCCTTATGAAATGGCATTTCCTTGTGGTATTACTGATTTTTTTTTTTTTTTTTTTTTCCCCAGTGCTGTCTAGCTCCTTTCCTTTGTCTAGCTCTCCAGCTAATGCCGTGACCCTGAGCTACCCAGAGAGCTGGCTGGTCTCTGAGTATTGGTGCGAACCAGAAGAGCTTGGGGAGCTTCTGAAAATACTGTGAAGCCGATCTTCACAAAACTTGTAAGAAAATAAGGTTTTTGAAGGTGGGACAGGCAGAGCACAGCTGCCTGTGATTCATTTATTAGAACAACAAGCTGAAAATAGCAAATGAGATGGAAGATGCTGGAAAAACAACCATTCACCATTCTTGGTGGCCCATCAGTGGAATCTCACGTGCTAGCACAGTCTCCACCAGTTCCTACTTTTTTCAGGGCAAGTACGAAGTGGCTTCTGTACTAGTCAAGGTTGTAGTGGCACACTTCGAGAATTTTAATTGATGATAACATAGAAAGGGCAGAGGTAGCTCTGAGTTTTTATATTTAGGCAACCAGATCAAGTGTGAATATAATGACCTGGCTGCCAGTTGACCAAGTAATGGTCATCCTTGTTGCTGGACATCCCTTCCTTCTTCCCCTTCGCATATATGTTCCCTGTTTTCTGAAGGTATCGTAAATTTGTACCTTGGCTTCTTTAATCCTTAAAATAATTTTCAGCCTGTTTTGCTTTTGTAACCTTTTTATTTGTGTAGGTGTTACCTGTAAATCTGTGCCTCTCTTCTGAAGATGGCTTATTTCATTTGCTTTGCCCCCAGAAGTTTTCACCCTGGATGTGTACGTCACTGCTGTCGGCTCAAGCATAGCCCATTAGTGGCAGGATGGCAGGAAGCTTTATTTATTTATTTATTTAAAATACCCTGGAGTGCTCTTTCAGTGTCCTACAATATTTTAAATAACATCAAGCTGCAGTTTGTCTGTCCATGTTTGGCTTTGTGCTATGTGAAACGTTAAGGTCCATTAAGTTTTTTGCAGCAATTGCAATCTTTGCTGGAAGTGGTCTTGGGTATTTTAAGGAAGATAAGGATGGGTATAAATGGTGGCGTTTTAAAGTTTTGTTTCACTTGGAGCCTCTTCTCAGCTGAATTACAGTGAAACTGTAGTAAAATGTTTTCATCGCGTTGTTAAATAGTTTGGAGGCAGAGCTCCGCTTTGGATGAGATTTGCAGAATATTACGGCTCATGAAGCAGTCTTACCGGGAGCGAGACGCAGACTGCAGTGGCCATCTCCCTCTGGTTTGTACAAAATTCAGTCGTTGCTTTTGAGACAACTGATTAGAAGCAATTGATCAGGAATGGTCTTCCACTAAGGACAGGTTTGTGTGTGAAAATAAAAATAAGAATATAGACAACAGTTAAAGCATAGTATTTTCTTCATTTTATTTTGCCTTACAAGTCTTTTCAAACCAGGGAAGTTGGGTGGCTTTTGGCCCAAGGTTTTGACAGGTTCAGTGCTGCAGGGAATCTGTAGCTCTCCCATGCAGCGTCTGGAGAAACCTGAAACTTTTACAATGATTATGATGATGAAAAACAATGTTGTGAAGTTGGAAGGGACACCTACCGAAGTCAACTCATTTAGGATAACATCTGCAGCAGTCAGATGAGGTGCTGCTGGGGTAGAAGCAGCCTTGCTATCAATTAACGAAGTATTTCAATCATGAGAGTTCCTGGCTGGGAGTCACAAGGCTGATATGGCAACAAGGAAAACAGTTCACTTAATGGCTGGATGCCTTTTTCTGACCAAATCAGGCCTTTAGGAGGGAGAGCTTTCCTGAAATATGATCTGAAATCTGTAGGCATTTTAATACTGTATTTTAGCCATAGGTTTCTTTCCTTTTTGCTTGAAGTGTTCTGTTTGTCAACTTGAAACTTACGTCTAAATACTTCTGAGCTGTGGGGAAACTGTGGTCAAGTGGGTGGTGAAGAACTGGGATACGTAGATTTGGCCAAAACCTTGACTTTGTTTGACACACGTCCTGTAGGCATCTTTTGTGGATGATGTACAGAAGGGAAAATACTGGCACTATGTGCATCTGTGACAGAAGTTGTAGGGAAGAAATGTAAACAGAAATGTTTTAAGGGTATGGCAACATACCGCGTTTGTGGTTGGGAACACAACCTTGTTTTTTCGATAAGGGCTGCATTTGAGGTAATTTATTCTTATCTGAAGTAATGTAAAGCAAGTGAAAGGGAAATGAGAGGATATTCGTTTCACAACTTATCTTTTATCTGCTAACAATATCCAAGGGTTTCTTCAAACAGTTGAAGTGTTCAATGTTTCAGTAGCCTTGCTTGCTCTCTGTTTGCTAGGTAGATATAATTTGTGTATTTATGAGGGGGATATTATCTTGCATGATCGATTTTTACCCTCCTTTTAACTTTTTATTTAAAAGTCAATAGTGTTACCATAAAGCCAGCAATTCTTGGCCTTGAAAAATAGAAAATGTATTTTAATTTTTTTGTCTTGCTGCTGATAAACTGGGGGATAGTTCACAGCAAGTTTGTAACAAGATGCTGGTTGAGTTAATTTGGTCCATAGTCTGAAATTACTTAACTTCCAGTGAAGTGTACAGAGTTCTTGGCAGGACCCTGCAGGATCTATGATGGTTCTGGCACGTGTAGTTACTCTGAACATGGTAGAGATGGGCTCCGGGCAGAAGCTTAAAAGCAGTTCCTGGCTCCAGATCAGCGTTCAGACTCAACACAATCCCTGCTTTGGCCTCAATTCAGTCCCCTGAGGTTGATAAGCTGGGGATCCAGGATCTCTTATGCATCTTCTATTGAGGATCATTTGGATTCTGCTAATAATTGCAGTGCAGAGGCAAATTTTGATGTTATTTGCCAGTCTGAGTTTGGAGTACGAGGCTGACGGATACAAGATCTAAGAGCTGGCCAAAAGGGCTGAGGTGGCACATTTGAATGCAGGCCGAGCTCTGATCGCTGTGGCGTGCAGGTCTGAGCTTAGGAAATATATTTTTTGTCTTTTGACTGGTTCAAAAATTACACTAATGCAGATCAAAGTCCTAAGACCAATTTAATAATTTCAGATCACTTTTGTAGATGAACACTCCAAGCTGCCCTTTCAGCGCCTCGGTTTAAATCCTGCCTTTGAGTTCCCCGGTAGCATCCTGGTGGTGTCAAGTCATGCTGATGCTGCAAGACAGAGCTCTGCAAGTCTTGGTGGGTCTCTGTGTCAGGTCGAAGCCTGCCTGCCTTCACGTACTAGAAGACTGCCAAAAGGTTTTGTTTCAACTGGCTGTGCAGAAGATGTTCTGTGCTCTCATTGCTTGCTTACTGGGAAGGGCATTAAGAGCTCTGTGGGGAGAGGGGCTGCTTGGAAGGACGGGGCAGGAGATGCAGTATCCTTAGATACTGGAAAAAAGGGAAGCTCTGCCATATGGTTTTAGTTTAAAAACAGCATGTATGCACAAGTATGTGATTCTGGCTGTCCTGGGAAAGGTTTGTACGGTGCTTGTTGTGATAAAATCCAGTGGAGACTGCTGGAACAGGGTGAACGACTTTGCTGCAGGAGAGCCTGTGGGAATTGGAGGGCATCGCTAACACCACCGGTGTTTCCTGTGAGGACAGGTTACTCCCAAAGGCAAATGATATCTGTGCATCTTTAAAGCATCTTAAATGGCTTTGAAATTTCTAATCCCAGTCTGCTTGCTGCACTTCAGTCCCATGTCAGCTTTAGCAGTGCTCAAAGGCCACAAATACGAGCTTTTGTTCGTAGTGGTGAACATTTATTAAAATGTTAGCGTGATTCCTGTATCATGGGTCTGCAGTCTAGTCCCAGGTCTATTTAAATCGCAAAACAGGAAACTGAAGTGATGTGGGTAGGGCAGGGTCTGCAGGAACTGAGCTGGCCTTGTTAATCAACAGATCAGATGAATTGTCTTTGCTGTGGGACTTGCTGGGGTAATCTGATTAATACTATTAAGTCTGAGAAATTGGTTCAGATGCTTCTATTTAAAAAAAAAAAAAAAACCTGTTCCATCAGCAGTGTGTTCCTGAGCATTTAATTTCCTTTCTTTCTTTTCTCATCTTGGTCTCAGTTTGATGAATCTGATATTGGCCCAAGAATACGGAATTTGTGCCTAGCAAGGAGGGATTGGTATCTGGCTGACACAGCTGCAGCTTTGAGGATGTCTGCTGGATTTGAATATGGCAAATGATGCTGCATGGCTGCATGCCTTTACATTTTATGTTTCACTGCCCCATCATTATATACATTATACCCTTTTGACTTAGCTTTCATTAGCAAACAGAACAGGGTGCTAGTGTACGATTAGCCCGCAGTGTGTGACACACAATTTGCTTTTTCATTAATTTTCAGAAGTGCAAGCAGAAATCATTGTCTTCATACTTTGCACTGGTGTTTGTATAGAGTATTGCTTCTGATTTAAGTCCAGAGAACTGGAAACCGTGAGAAAGTCCTACGGTCTGTCAACAGAAAATTACCTGAAAATTTCTTTGGAGACGATGGAGAGGCTTTGTGCTAAAAATACCTGAATGGAAGTACGCGCCTTGCACTTGGGCTGCAATGACCTTTCAAGAAATGCTGAGTCACTTGATAGAGATCCTCTTTACAGGCTGTGAAAATGACACGGCACTTCGTCCTCCTCTTCCTTCACCATATTTTACTTTACAAAAGACAATTTATTGCTTCGTTTGCCCCCAAAGTGAAGACATACCTGAGACAATGCTCAGAAACAAGTTGCCCACAGAGGAGCAAATAGCTAGAGAAGGTAATGCTTATCCCTGAAATCCCACCCTTCTTCCAAATGTAAGATGCTTCAGCTGTGCTTCCTCTAACATAAGTGCTGTGGCATTAAAAGAAACTCTGATGCTTGTAACTTGTATTTCAGACAGCTGATGACAGCAAAAAAGGCCAAGTTTATTTAATGCGTCTCTTGACAAATAATAAATCAGTTTGAGCTCCCACCCAGAAATCGAGTAAAGCTCCTTCCTTCTGGAGGCAGGAATTCTCCGTTCATAAGCACAGAGAAGAAAATTTATGACTACAGTATTTCTCTTTTCATTTGAAAAGCACCCCAACAACAGTATAAAGGGGAGCGTGTGGCAGCGAGACAGTGTTCTGCTCCTTCTTCTTGCAGTCAATGGCAGCAGCTTCACCCAGCTATGTTTTCCACTCCTGTAGAAATAAACATCCCATTGTTAAGTGGTTGCCCAAGTATCAGCATAGGCCAAGCATCTTCTTTCAGATCAGCTTCCTGTGCCAGCAGCACTTGCCCGGTCTTTTCTCGCGCTGTGGCACCTGATGCAGTTAGCGATGCAGGTGGCGAATAAATGAGGTCCTGCTGGCTTCTGTTAAGGGCCCTGAGTTCCTGGAAATGTTTGCTCTGCTTCAGTGGACACTTGCAAATGTGGTGGCATACTGTTTTTCTTTTTCTTTTTTTTTTTTTTTTTAAGGGATTAGGAGACCAGATGGGTGACTCGCTCTAATATAAGCACTTTCGCATTTTTCCAAATGAAGCTCACAAAAGCTCTCATTTTCCCTGTAAAATGCCCTACAGCACGACTTGCACAATGTGCACATGTCACTGTTTCCCTGGGCAGGAGCTGAGACACAAGGAACTGTAAATAATGTTCCGTGTGCCTGATACTGTGCTTAAGGATGCTGTTCATTGACTCTAGTGATAGTGTTATGAGAATCTGCAAGGAGCAGAATGAAAGCGTGCCGTGTGTGTCACCTTTTCTCCCTAACTGGAAGGCACCTAATGGCTTATGGACGATGCTGCGAGAAAGTAATGAATGTAAAAGCAGTGTCCTTGCTCTTAATCCAGTGAGTTTAGATGGAGGGCATGTTCTAGTGGCTGAGAAGCGGCGCTGATGGCTGTAAAAATGGTTCGGTCCTTGGATTAGTGATTGTGATCTTACACCAAACTGCTGAAGCAACTAAGACTCAAAAAGAGGTCCTGCATGGCAATATCTAACAATAAGCCAGCTCCACAACATGCTGAAATACGGTAACCTTAAACAAAAGCCGAGTATATACATTGTGAGAGAATAGGCAGGAAGCAAAGGAGGTCTTGACAGGAGAGAAATAAGTAAAAGAACAAAAATAAGACACAAGAGAATAAAACCAGAAAGCATGAAACAAAAGCAAAACCAAATCCACTAATAAGAGAATTGTCAGACAGGAAAAGAAAAAGAGAACAAACAGAGAGCAAGACAGAGGTAATGAGACGGGGGAAATCGGATTCAAAATGTAATCTGGTAATAAAAGAACTGTCAGACATAAAATGAGCCAATGTATGACAGAGAATAAAGAGCCAAGGAGACAGAGGAAGGCAGTCTTTGAAGAATTAAACTAACCAGATGCGGCCTCCAAAGGTAATTTTGGAAAAAAGTTGATGCTACTCCTGATTTCTAATGAAAAGCAAACTCTAAGAAGCACATTTCTTTTATGCTCTAAGGAAAAAGGTACCTCTTTATTTATTTATTTTTCGATAAGTACGCAAGAGAGATCAGTGGAGTTTGCATTAGTTGTACAAGGCAGTGTTGTAGCTGAGGCACCACTGAAAACAGGTAAACTCCTGTAGCTAATGGATCCTGTGGTCTGAGCGATGACTTGGGTGTGCTCAAATTTCCACCTTAATCTGGATTACTTATCCAACCTACTTGAGTTTTCCTCGTTTCAAAATAGTGGTTCATTTTGCTCATGAAGAACAAACTCATTGACTTCAAGAGAGCTAGTATTTGAAAAAAAAAATACTGTTTTTAATAGGTTAGCTCAAGAAACTCAAGTCTACTTATAATGCTCTTTATGTTGGGATTCTCAGACCTCCTCCTGTCTGAAGGTTATTTATTATACAATAAAAATTAAATACATGTATTAGCAGTGCAGTTTCTGGGTATGTACAGCCTACTTCAAAGCCCCTCCTTATTTACTAGCAGCAGTGTTGTTGGTATTTGTCTATACAAATGAGTTTTATGCCCTGTAGGAACCCACCAAGTCTTTCGTTTCCTTACTGAGTTTTGGGTTGGATGGTAAATGGGTTCAGCTGAGATGGTATCAGTATTTTCATTACGAAGTCTTACAATACTTTCTCTCCTTCCACTTAAGAGATCTAAAGATACTTCCAGAAGGTACTTGCATGTTTCAGTTGCTTCCTTGCCTTGTACAAAATACAAAGTTTTTTCTTCCTGTTTCAGGCAAACGGTGAATTTGCCTGGTCCATGCAGATTAGTCAGTGGTATTTACCAGTAGTTTAACCAAAAGGTCCCTTTGCTCGATGTGTAGCACTCCACTTCCTCTTATTTGAGCTTGTTTCTTTTTCTTAGCTGGATGACTAAAACTTCTCAAGTAGAAGAAAAAAATATTAACGAAGAATATTCCTATTTCCTCATGTACAAGAACATAGGTATTTGCACCAAGTCTTACCATTTGTCAGATGTGAATTGTGGAGGGAAATAGCAGAAGCAGCAATTGAGAAACAAGTACAGGCCAGCTGAGCAGCCAGTCATGGGCCGAATGCACGGTCAGGACGGTTGCAGAAGGAAGTCAACACACGTTTTTCTGTGTGTTTCAGCGACCTCCTGGCATTAAAAATGAGTTTTTTCATCCCATCTGCCTTTGGCTTTGAAGATGATAAAGGGATGTACTGCCTCGGTGGATAGAACATGTTTTATTTTTTTTCTTCTTTTCCCTACCATTTTCCTTAGAAGAAACTAATGCATTTTCTGTGTATCTGGAAACTGAACGTTTACACTGGGATACGCTTGAAACAGTATTTGTAGCCACATGTACATAGAAATGTGAAAGTTAGTGGGAAGGTGACATTTGGAGAGCTCTTCTGAGAACACTCAGGGTGACAGTGGGGAATGAATAATGGAAGTGGTGCTTGCAGAGGGTTTTGTCTTGTGAGATTTGTCACATCCTCAGCTGTGTGGTGCACTCAAAGTACCGAGTTACCTCAAGGTACCTTACACTTAGACACTTGTAGTTTAATCTGCTTGGAGGTTTCAGGGAAAAAAAAAAAAAAAAAAAAGAATGTTTGGCTGGGCAGCTGGAGAGAGAAGTCCAGGAGTGCAGGCTGGAAATGTTTCTATTAGATAAATGACTTGGTTTTTTTTTTTTCTTGGTCCTGCTTGCATTTTACAGAATGCCTCTGGTCTATGATATAGTCTTCAGCTGAAGACCACTTAAGAAGAGTTCTTGACAACAAGCTTGAACGTAGGAAATTTGGTCTCCATACTAACGCTTTGGATCTCAGACAATTCCTCAGATGAAATGCACGTCGTCTTTGGAGATGAGATTAATAATTTATGTAACTGTATTGGAATTAAGCTACCTTCATGTGCTTAGAAGGGAACTGTATGCAGAATGATGCCTTAAGGATTAAACTTCTGACGATGGCAATAAATAATGTAGAAAATTCAAATGTTGAATGTAAAAGAGACTTCAATCAGGCAGAGCCTTGCTGAGAGTTCTTTTCATACTGCTACATTCATGTTCCTTCCACTGTTGTTTCTAAAACTGGTGGCCTCCCCTTGAGAATTTTATTGTGAGCCATATGTAGACTTTGGTGTAGTTTATAAACAAATACTCAACTTGAAGGCAAAATAAAATCACAGGAGGGTGGAACCCTGCCGGGGTCAAGTCCCAGGGTGAACTTCGGTGCGTTTCACTGAACGACTTCTACCCTGAGTTATCATGTAAATGGTAATACAATAGTGAAAATCCTGTTGGATTTGAAATCAATAGGGCAAGAGTGGAACTACATATTTGTTGCATTTATTTTTATTTGTTTTAGAGAGGGAGCCCTTATATTAGATTTTCATCCAGCAAACAACACAGCTGCTTTAGTAGGCAGTCAAGCTAGAAAGTCTGTAAAATGTTAAAGGGAAGATGCAAAGATGAGAATTCAAAAGCCAAAACCTCAAGCAGTGACAGAGTTGAAGTGAGCTGTGAAACCTTTAACTCTATCCTTTTGGGTTTGCTTTGCAATGGAGCTGTTACAACCTCCCTCTACCAGTCAAGCTTTATTGTTAGCAACAAGAACTGGACTCAAAGTCTCGAGCTTCTTCTGCAGAAATATGAAATAGAATTATTGTGTGCTCCTAACGAGTAATGTGGGAAAAACTTGAGCTTGCCCTGTGGGCGTCATTTCCACACTCACAAACACGTAGACTTCGGTAGCACGTTTTCTGATTTTTTTTTTAATAAGAATATTTCTTAAGAACCCCTTTATATCTGCAGAGGTTAGAACTGTTGGCTAGGATTTAGAAAGCATTGTCACAAATTGTTATTGCATAAAGAGCCTGAGGAGAGGAATACAGACGTCAGATGTCCCTTCCTTAGTGTCCAAGTCTGGTTATTGCCCTTCTTGGGGAATATGCTTGTTTCTTTCCCCCTCCACCATGTGGACAAGCCTCTGGGGAAGCCTTGTGCTTCCATGTAGGACTTAACCAGGTGTGCTAGCGATATACCTAAGGCACTTGGTTTGGATTGGGCTTGTTTGAACAGGGGGGCAGGTGCAGGCATGGTAGCGAACTTGTAGGAGAAATGTTTTATCTTAGAAAGAAAAAGCACTCAGTCCTAGCAAGGGAAAACTTTATCAACCAAACAGAAATTGCGGGGTGGTGCCTGTTGCCTTCCCAGGCTGCTGTGGCACAACTTACGCCATGCAGCCAGGCCGTGCAGTCCCGCTGCCTGCCGCTGCTCTTCTCCAGCAAAGGGCCCCGAGGCCCAGCCAAGATGCGTGGGGCTGCACTTGCAGAGGGTTGAGCAAGGGTCTGCCTGCCGCATGGAGGTGGCAAAGCGCTCCGTACTTCGCTCATTTGGAGCCGTGCTGCTGTCAAAGTGCGTCTCTCCTTTAATTGATGCTCCACAGGAAGTAGGCCTTTCTCCCATGCCAGGGCCATGAGACGCATGGGATCACTCAGATCCTTCAGAAACGTGTTTCTACAGTTGGTTGGTCAACACTTTTGTCGTTGAAATTTGCTGTAACTGAAACACCAGAAATGTTGGGAGCGGCCCCCTGCGTGCTGCTCATTTCGATAACGTTGGCGTATCAGATTTGTTAAAGCACAAAGCCATTTGCCTCTGCGGATTCCTTTGCAAACAGTTATTAATGCTGTTTGGTTACTTTTGATATTACATTTAATAGGTTTATTTCACAGCATGGGAATGCAACACTTGTAACGGTGTAACACAAAGCAAAAAAAACACAACAGGAAGGAAAGGCTGAAAGTGGAGACCTGACCTTTCCAAAACCTGGCTACAGGCCATCGCTGGCTGCGGCTGCCTTGGAAGGTTCTGTTTTGCAAGTGCTACGGCTAGGAGAGGACCAGCAGCTTTCATCTGGTGAGAGAAAGACTTCTCTTTTGTCTGAAGGGTGATATTGGCAGAAAAGCTGAGGCGCTTCGCAGCAAAACGCTATTTGACTGAAATAAAAAATAGAATATTCTTTCTTTAGTAGTGGAGGGTGAGGAGACCGGGTACTGCCAGAGTTAAGTGTGTCTTTTGTGGAAGTGCTGAAGTAACAAGAGTAGCGTCACCTCTCACCAGTAAAAAATGGGCGATTCAGAAACAGTGCCATGAAAAATTAAAGGCGTCTGAAATGCAACTGTAGGAAAGCAGAATGGCAATTAAAAGCCAGACATATGAAGGATTTTATATCCCCACTCCTGGGGAAAAAAGTCTTTAAGGATTTTAAAATCATAATGTGATTGACTCTTTATCCAAAGGACAATTTCTCTTTAGACTTGGTTCATAAAATTGGAAGTGAGATTTGCATGGAGATAGGTGAGAAAAATTAGTCGTGTTAGTTCGAATAGGACTGCAGGAGTTGGTGGTTGCAGAAACTGTTCTGAACTGCCAAAATAGCACATCCCAAGGTTTTATTAGAAGGAAAAATATGTAACTGAAATGTTGTCAGCTGCAATCAAAAGGAGCAAGGCCAAAAAAGACACTGTGGTGGTTCAGTTAGTTCTGTATTTGAGCTGAAGCAGTGTTTGTTTTTCAAGACCTAAAGCATGATCTAGACTTCCAACACGGATGCTGTTCCACTCAGTGCAGGTGGGGTTACTGAATTACAGCACTCGAAGAGCACTGCAGCCTTTTAAACTGATAATCATGTTGCTGATGAGACCGTTCTGAGAGCCTTAAAGCTGTTGCAAAACAATGGGAATTGTGCCATGGAGTTCAAGCAATACAGCAATGAAATTGCTGCGCGTGGAGCACGGGCCGATCAATGGAGCCGTGGCCGTTCTTCCCGAGGGGGAGAGCTCTCCAGGGGCACGCTGCTGGGCATGGAGCTAAATGCCAGTAAATGAAAGGAGCGAGAGATGAAATTAAAACAAGCTCTTCAGACAGGTCACTGAAAGCAGTGGCAAAGGAAGGCGGCTTGGAGACAGCCAGACAGTTTTGTGCGTACTCCGTGCAAGCAGCCGGCAGCAGTGCTTTAGGGGTTCTGTGTGGGGAGGGGACATGGGGCATGATTTCTCCTGCTTACCCCTTAGGAAGTGTGAACAGTCACTGGAAATAGGCTGGCCTGATACAACTAAAACCGCTTACCAAGAAGGCACTGCCGTCCCCTTTCAGTTAAGCAAACAGTGTCTTGGCTGTCCCTGGGCTGAACGCTTCAGGCCAATGTGAGAGCCCAGCTCAGGCCGGTGAGCCCAGCTGAATCCTGCCTCTGCGTGGGCAGAGCCCTGCAGCGATACCCTGTGATGGAAGCTGGTACCTCACCTCATCAGCAAGAGCACTTCTCCATGATGGAATGGCAAAAACGGAGGCTTCCATGAATTTCATTAGCTTAAGTAGCGAGAATAGCTTCTGAGCTTTTAAAATAGGGAGAATGAATGCAGCTAGAGGGGAGCTGAGAAACCGTAAGCCCTGTCAGCAAGATTTTGTGATAAGCACAGCTGTCACCTCAGTGGCTTCATTACTGCATAAATGGGTTGATGCGTGGATGGCCTGGGGTGCCAAGTTTAACAAAACCCACGCTGCCACTCAGCAGCAGGTGAGAGGTGCCTCAGGGGAGAGGCTTCTTCCTGGACGTGGCGCCGTGCTGTAGCTTGAATGCGTGGAGGAAGCAAGATCAGTGAAACAGCTGTAGAAAAACAGGATTAATCTAAACTGACTGCAGACACAGTTACCTCATCTTTCCTGAAGACTAGGTGTGTCTGAGATCTCAGCCATTTATGGTCTTGTAGAAAAACTACTGAACATAAAGAATCTCCTGAAGCTACCAAAAATGCTTGGAAGCATGCTGAAAAGCAATAATAAATGACGTGGGGAGGGAGGAAGAGAAGGTCAAAAAATGGCTTTTGGGGGATGACTGTTACCTAGCCAGTCACCCTGACAGACAAATCCAAAAATGTGTTAAAGCTAGTTGTCTGCTGCTGTCCACCATTAGCCTATCCTGATATTTCTTCTCTCCCTCCTCAATGCTTATAGTTGAAAGAATGAATTCTAATCATAGGCTTGGGAAGGTAAACCGGGAGTCTGGCTGTTGTGAAGAATGCTGCTTTCAGTGCAAGGAATTGTTACCTTTAGTCAAGGAGGCAAAGTTCCTAGCTTTGAAATTATGTCTAATGCTTTGATTTTTGTAACTGTTGCTGTTAGGCATGGTAGTAATTTGGATACTCATCGTACCTGCAAAGGAAAACATTGCAACCCACCAGCTAAAACGAATAAGCCCTCTGAAGCTAGAATGAAATTTTGGCAAACCAGGATGGCCAGGCATTGCCTCTTAGTGTGGAAATCACATGAGAAATTGCACAGGAGAGATGAGTAAGTACATTGATTCTCTCCTACAGTCCTTGACCTGTTGGTTAATACTTACTCTGTTCTTTGGAAAGACCTATTTGCAACCAAGAAAGATTTGACCAATGCCAAAATTCTTGAGCATAAATTATGAATCCAGGAACTCAAACCAGAGAAAGATGACACAGTGCATCTTTTTACCTTGTTTTCAAAACACTTGCAATATTGACAGATCTCTGATAAGAAAATGGTTCTAAAATAAATGGTTATTTCCTTAAAATATGGAATGAAAGCATATTATGAGGCACATGAGGAGGTGGGCCATGTAAAGGATAAAATTAGCCTCATAAAACATCTGCTCCATTGGACACCAGAAGGACAGCCTTTTGGGACATCACTGGAATTTTAAAATATTTGCACAGAACTGAGTTTTTATCAAGACTTGCAGCTAGAGAGAGTGGAGAAGCACATGAATATATTTGTGTATTCTGAAGTAAGGCACCAAAGCAACCGTCATGAAAGCAGACAAACCTTGCCTTACGTTGGATATTATTGATGGAACAGGAAGGACTGCTTATTACAGAGGTGGGAGTAAATGCTGCTGAAAGCAGAAGGCTTACTTTTTTCAATTGGTAGAATATTATCCCTGGAGTCCAGGGTGGTACATGTCTTGAAGGCCCATTAGTTGACAATGCTTCTCGTTAGATGTGAGCAGACCCTACTGCGTACCCTTACCGTCCACAGTGCATCTGCAGATTTATGGTCTTTCTGTGCTTGTCCATTCTGTGATCGCTGTATTTATTTTTTTTTAAACAAACAAACAAAATCAACCTTTAAAACGTTAAGGGATAGCTGCAGTTGAGTAAATTAGATGATAAAAAATACTGTATGTGATTTTTTTCAATTTATCAGTATTGTGAAATACATTTGATTTATTTTTAGACATAGATGCCTCACCCCATGACCCCGCTCTAAATGTAATTGAGTTCAGTTATTCTCATTAGGCTGTGAGTAGCAGGACACGGTGCTGCATTACCAAGCCAGTGCAGTGTCATGCAAAGATGTTATGACGTGATTGCTTGACTAGAGCAGACCTCAAGTTCTGAAGTCTTCCGGGCATCTCAGTTAAGTCTCTTGTACTTTGCTATTATTTATGCCTGTTTTTACCCTTTTGCTTTCCCATTTTCCCATATTTTCACTTCTTCATCACTGTCAAAATGTGACTTTAGCCTACATGTGCACTTAGAACCACCAGGGCAGAAACATTCAACATGCTGAGTGCAGAATATGTCCAGCATTACAGCAGAGACATGGCTGCTGGGATAATCTGAAACTGAGAAGTACAAGGAGAAAAAAACAACCACCAACAACCCCCCAAAAAGCCTTCTTTAGTGAATTTTATTGGAAATATTGACTGCTATGTGGGCTGAAAGCCTGATTGTGTTCTTTGGTGAGAAAATTACAGTGAGTTATCTCACCATCTGTGATACTCATGTGGACTCTTCAGAGGAATGGCACAGTTGTTATCAATCAAATTGCTTTATCAAACAGACCTCTGCACCATCAGAAGAGTATGTTCACAGGATGAAACAGACAAATATATAATGTATCACTCTCACCTTTTCCTTCTAACATGCTTGGGTCCTTGATTTGCTGCTGTCCAGGAAGGCAGGTTTGCTGAATTCATGTGTGTAAAACACTTGAATGCACATTCTGTGTGATACCCTCACAAAATGCTTTCACTCAACGATGCCCTCCAGCAGTTGTACAAATCTGAAATGTAAGTCTGTAGGTTGTAATCCTTTAAGACAGCTTTCTCAATCTTCTGGGCTGAGCTACAATCAGACAGCGTTTTCAGAACATACCAAACCAATCGGGAGCAGGCGATTTCCTACACGTTAAATCGGCTCAAGATGCTATTGTTAAAATCTTAAACTAAAATGTTAATTGAACGATATAAGGCTTCTGCACACTGTCTCTTTTCCTTTCTTTAAATTGAATTTAACAATGGAAATGTTTCTCAAGCCAGCTAGCCAAAGCCTGGGAAATGCAGAACAGTTTTCTCTAGTGAATCTTCTCTGTTTTTCTTCCGTTAATTAAATATTCAACATTGTAGCATCCTCATTTCTCACTTGTTTGAACTGGATCAGCTTCCATTCTCAGAACATTTCAATGCACCAGTTCATTGTAATCACACTGCTGCCTTGAGGATGTATTTAAGCACATCCCTGGGAATAGAAACTCTGCAGTTCTATGCACATGCACTGTATATCTCCCAAATTCAGGATTTTTTTTTTAATGTTCTACTCCACCCAGTCCTTGCATTTTACTACAAGCTTGTGATGTACCCAAACTTCACATAATGAACTCCCCATCTCTAGTGAGACACGAGAATTGCATGGTTGTCTAACAGTGTTTGCTTGTCTGTTTATCAATCTGTAACTTTTAACATTAATAAAAAAGGTATCAGACTAATGAAAATCAGTGACTTGCCAAAGCTCTAGTATATGCGTCTTTCATTCAGTTCATGGGGATTTTAAATACTACTTATTGTATCTTCATCTTGAACTGAATTCTTTTCACAGATGAAAAATCAGGAATAGTTCAATTGACTTGACTTACAATGCATCCGTTAGCTGGTGTGCACGAAGAGAAATCAGACCCTGCCAGTGCAGTGCGATTGTGGAGCTGTTTGTCTCACGTGGTTTAACAAATATTTGTATTTTTCCTCTTTGTTGCATTAAAGCATCATCCAGTAAATCTGGGATGTGCACGTGTAATCGCACGTAGTGTTCTTCTAACTTCAGCTAGTCGTGTCTGCGGAGATACGGTGAGGATCTGAGCTTCTTTCCAAGATCAGCAAGATTTGAGTAAACAGCTTTTTCTCCATGAGTGGTGATCTAATGTGTCCTTCATCCTTCTTGTACATTGTTGCTTACCTGCTCTCTTTTACTGTTCTCTCAGCATGCAGGATGGCAAATGATGTGTCAAGTCAGGAGCTATGTGCATACACTGGTCAGCCAGCAAAATGTCAAGCAAATTGCTGAATAGCTGAGTTGTGCCTATCTGACCTCAATTTTGGACGTTGATCTGATCAGCTGCTGGTTTCTCTGCTGCGAATTTAGTTACCTCTGAGATAAGAAACTAGCTTAGCACTTCTGTGATTTCATTGAAATTTGCAAATGAATACTTAACTTACTGGAGGTAGAGAGGATAGATAGCAGAGAGATGAGTTACATCCAAGCTATAAACAACCCAAAAAAACCCATGCCCCAAACCTCATGTTAGCGTATTTTCAGCAGTGAGTTCTTGCATTTAAGGTGCTTGCTTCCTGTAGATCTTACTTTTCATGTGATAGCGAACTGGTTAATACTTATTCTTCCAATAAATGGAATTAAAATTGTGTAACATGCACTTTTTTTCTGGCAACAATTTGAGGAAAAAAAATGTTTTTTGGCTTGGCAGGATTCAATTCTATCTTAGCTACCTTAAAGTGTTTTTCTGGCCATGCTGCTCAGTGTAGTTACAACCATGAATTCCTGCATGGCCCTGGATTTGTTATAGAATTTACTAAAGCCAGCATGGAGCCAGAATTAGAGTATTGTAGCCTACTTCACTAAATAAGTCTCTGAGGGCTTTTGCTGTTACAGTGTACTTAAGTACTACAAAAAGTATTCAATAGTCAGTAAGCTGGATCCTGCCTTACTGTTCCGAAGACCTGAGAGCTGCCAAGACATGCTCATAAATGCCTGTGAAGAACAGGTGGACTACGGACTTTCTTGTCCTCAATTTTGAATATAAATGAGGAAAAACAAATCTTGTAATTTGCCTTTGCTTATGATTTGTGTTAAAATTGCGATGTTCAAGAATCAGTTAGGAAATAAAGAAGAACGGTTACCATCTTTTATTGGAAATAATGCTTACACAACGATGCTGTTTATCTGCCTGTTCATCTATACAGTCCTCCTCTTCTCCAAATAACTTCTGCATCACTTGATCGTCTCAGAGCTACTTACAGTCCCAAAAGTTTTGCGAGCATGAGAAGAGGGAGCCCCACAGTAACGTCCCAGCTAAAGGAAAGCCAGGCAACACTGAGCTGTAATGTGCACTGTTTGGGAGCAGCTGCCAGCTAATCAAGCCATATATAACTCCTCAATAACTGCAGAGTACGCTGTCTCTGGCCTGGGGAGAGTGTCTTCGAGGACGTAGTTTCATTATTTCCATTATTCATGGAACATCTTGTAATGCTAAGTGATATACAAGCAGTAGGAGGAAGATGGAAAACTCATCCCTGTTTGATCATAAGCTGCAGAACCCTCCAGGGACTAATGAGAGTAATATTGCTTCGTGCTACAGTCTGGGCCCAATGGTGAATGGAAGTCCACAGCTAGATGCAGAAGGGAAATCATCCATCTGCGCTCCGGCTGCCTTTGATCTGACACGACGATTAAGTGATTGCAAAGGGCGAGCGGTGTATGTGTGCACGCACGTGCACATGCATATATGGATATCCTGGCTCTGGTACTTGTTTCTCTAATTTACAATCCACATGGAAATTGAGAGGATGCCTTCCTCCCGTTAGTAACGTTATCAGTGCTGTTATATTCTGAGGCAGTGCGCGGTTTGTAGCGGTACGGCATCTTTCCCATGAGATTCTTCTGTTTAAATACCCTCCTTTCGTTTGAAGGAAGACACTTGAAGTTTCATTTCTCTTTCACTCCTGCCTTCTTCAGATGTTAAAGAATAAGGTATCCTATTAATTTTGCCTGTAGGAATTCGTTCTGCTCTCCTAGGACCATAACTGCGTTTGAAGCCGTGTGCGCGTTGGGCGGGCAGTGCTACTTTGTTCTCTTTGTCACTGTGTGCCAAACCACTCTAATACCTGCAAATGAAACATTCCGTCTATAGTATTTTTATTACGCTGTCTGAAAGACCAGCCAGGAAACCAATGCATCGGGAGCAAACAAGATCAGAATGAGGGCCCTGTGCTTGATGGCGATGATGTGCAGCTATCCAACGCCTCGTAGGTGCGGTTCCCAGCTCTCCTCCCACTGCTGCTTCTGCTGAAAGGGGACTTAGGGAACAAATCCATACGGTCAGCTCAGGATGGTCAAAGCATGATAAAGAAAAAAAGAACAAGAAATGAAGGCATGAGTATAAAATAAAAGGATGGAAAGGAGAGGTGTGGGTAATGAGTTTCTTTACCTCATCTGCAACCCCTTGATTTCAAATTTCTTTGTAACTGAACAGTCCAAGAGAGCCATCAGTGGTGCGTGGCTTTTACTGGAGCAAGTCTCTAGTATGTTGGGTACGTTCTTCTGAGACATCCTGTTCTTTTGACAAATTTAGCATCAGATTTCTGGAGGTGGCCGCTTACTGCACCTGCAGAGCTCTGCCTGCATGCAGGCTGCTAGGGTTGCTGTGGGTGTTGCTGCCGGAGTCTGGGCAGAGATTGATCTTCTGCACACGCAGGTATTTCTTCTCAAAAAGCAACTGTGCAGCAAATAAAAAGTGTTTTCAGATGCTTCTGTCTCTTTTCGTGGCTTGTTCTCCATTCATCTTTTGGTGCCTCATTCTTAATGGCTTTGCTAATAAAAAAAAGAAAATCAATTTCACTTCACTAGATTTCCCAGAGAGATAGCAGGAGCATGGCTGGTGCTTTTGGTGGAGTTTGTGCTTGAAGCTTTGTTATAAAAGAACTCCAGGCATTACTGAATGCCAAACCAAACACTTCTGCCTTGGGATTGAGGGTTTTACTGCAAGACCCTTCTTCTACTGACCCTCTGGCACGCATGTTTCATTTGAAATCTGCTGAATTTAGCATCTGCTAAGTAGACTGTCAGAAAAATGCAGTATTTCCCCTAAGCAAAAATATTCTTGCTTAATGCCATTCATAGAATTATAGCCAAAGCAATTGTGTTTATCACGTTCTGTTGCTCAATGTGTGCTACTACACAGAGGTTAAAACTAACTGGGGGATTCAAAGGACGGGAAGGAGGTTCTTTCTGTCTTCCATCCAACCTTTCCATATTTAGTCCAAATACTCTAAGTACGTGTTCTTTTAGTCAGATCTTTATTGGAGTCTTGGGATATGTGGTTCTGAGGTTTTCAGGTCAGTGATCTGTATTTGTCCTGCACAGTGGTGAAAGCCTGGATGCTGTAAGCAGGAAGGAGTCATCACGTTGGGGAATGTCACAGCAGAGTGGAGTAACGCTTTCTGTTGGTCCGTGCTTAGTACATTCCTGGGAGCCTGCGTGTGCACAAACCCGCTGCTGTCCTCGCTTCAGCTTCTGAAACAGAACACTTTGGTAGTCTCTTAGTGATAAAGATGTTTCACAAAGAGTGCTCCATCTATCACAACTGAGGACGTTTTGCTATTTATTAGACAGATAGTGCAATGTGACATACAGCTCATCAGAAAACACAGTAACTAATTTCCGCCGAAAATTTACATGTGAATACAAGATTCTGGTCTTGATTACTTCCCATTCATTGTTCAGCAGATGTTATTGCTGCTGCGAAGATCTCACACTTAAATTTTTAAATGTAGGACATAGGAATCAGATATGTGCTTGGGACTACAGATCCAGGATCTGTAGAAATGGATTTCACATGATGGAAAGGTGAGGAAAAATAGCAAACCTATGCTTACATATTTTATCCATCTTCCTTACGGCATGTATATACTGCCAGATACCGTGTAGGGTTAAATACTTGCCCAGGGCCGTACAGTTTGGCAGCAGACTAGGTCAGAAACGAAACGACTTGTAAGACGTGTTCACTATATGGGGATTTGGTATTTGAGTGGCACAGTCCTTCTCACCTTGAAGATTTAAAATTCAGATTTTTACTTATATCCAATTTTAATTTGTGGTCACATCGAGCAATCATATAGACTATATGTAACAATAGCAGCACACGTAGTTTTCTTATTCCTGCAGCGCTCCAGGATGTTGGAGTTTCTGTCATATGATGTATTCTTAGAATTTAAGTCTAGTGACTGGAAGTTCAAGGCTCGCATCTGCTCAGAATAATATTCCTGGACTATTGCCTATTAATTATTCTCTCACAATAGCTTTGCAAGCAAGTATCATGGGTCAGGATGATTTACGCTTCCTTGAAATTAATCTAATTAACAGATAATTTTACTATTGTACTTTCTAAAAAGATGATAAAGTTCAACAATAATGGACTCTACTATGGATTTTTCTATCTATTAATATCGCTATAGATCAAATTTGGTGATCAAATTAAATCATAGATGGGAATTAAAAAGCCTTGATGAAATGGTAATTTTTTTTTTTTTTTTTTTAAATCTCATTCCAGCACTATTATAATTGTGCTGCATAGGAGGGGAGAATAAAATGAATAAAACCTAATTTATTCATTACTAGACAATTGCATAATTAAAAAATCAAATTTTGCTTTTAGTGATATGCTTGGCTTACCTGGTTTGAATCTTGGATAGCGTGAGTAACTGGCGAGGTTTGAACTCGTTTGCATTTTGATCAGGCTGTTTTTGTACCATAGTCAGCTATTGCAACATTTCTTTTCCTCTGATACAATTTTTAATGGGCTTTTAGTCCTACATAGTGGCCGTGTTGTTTCTTAACAAGAGCTGTGTTTGCACTCGATGCGGTTAAAACAAAAGCAAATCATTTACCCCTATGTAACAGGGGCAATGCTTCGCCCTTGTCGGCAGCCAAAGCTGCTGGGGATGCTTTTGGTGCTGGTGGCAAAGGGTCTCTTTAGGTTTTAGGTTCCTTATTTCTTGCTTGGTGCAGAAGAGTTTCTCTAACTGAGCTTGTGTGCCAGGACTGGCTATTTAATTGCTGTGTAGTTTTTCTTTTATTTATTTATTTATGTATAGTGTATTGTTGATTTGTCAAAACCTTTCTGTTTCTCCTCTCTCTCAGGTCTTTGTGCAGAAAAATAGCATGTTAATTTATCTCTATATAAATATCTTGTGGGCAATCTATTCCGTGACCAGGGAAGACAGAGAAAACTTTGAGATTTTTAACTGACAGAGGGCTTTTGTTTACATTTCAGTAGTCTTTGGATCACCAAAGACTGAGGCATTGGGTGTGAGAGCTGAAGCTACATTACTTCTGTATTTCTATGAGCATCTAATAACAATAACAGAGCAAAGTGGAAGGTGGGCAGCACGTGCCTTTCTATACTTATTGTCATTTAAACTGATTTTATCATCCCTGGTTTTATTATGTCACAAAATGTCTTTTCCTTTCACTAAAGGGACATGTCAGCTGCTGTCTCTTTCAGGTGACAGTCTGAGGCTTTTAGGAGATGACAGCTCTGGTGCTCAATGGAAAAAAAAAGGAAGAAGGATGGAATAAAATGTGTGTAACCCTCATATACTTCATCCTCAAATGCTTTTACCCTACAGTGGACAACATACGATATTCTGTGGTACAATCTTTGTCAAAATTCAAGAGGCTAAATTGTTTAGCATGAAAAGTGCACTTTGTTTCAAAAGAAAGTGAATATCTTTATGTAACACGATGCAGCTGTGGTAGATTTTCCCTTATGGTACTGGCTGTGTGCACCGTGTTTCCCTGAGATATTTCCTAAGTAATGTGAGTTAAGGCTGGCCATTGTAAACTGGCTTTGAACTAGTGTCTAAAGACTAAGAGATGCTGTTTTCAAGACCCGTTTCTGTAATTTATCTGCCAGTTAGATTTTTTTTTTTTTTTTCTCAAAAACCTGACCCCGAACCCAACAGCTGCTATTATTCTGGCTACTGCCTGGCATCACTGAGACCTGAGCTGTTCTGAAAATCTGTCCATGAGAGCTTTCTAGAGGTCATTTGGCTCCTACAGTTATACTAAAGGTAAAGTTGCAGAAGACTCCAGGGATGCTGTACAGCATTGGCAGAAATGCCGTCGGACCGATTCTGGATGTGCTGATCACTTACAAGGTGATCCGGAATCCGAATGAAATGGGATTATGAGGTATGTCAGCTCAGGGAAGTTGTCTGGCTGGTGCACACTGGTGAGGTCCCATTTGAAAGACCAAGTGCAGGGAAGAGGACTTGAAAGCAGAACTCGGGCTAAGAAAGCAGGGTACCAGGAGACGGCAGGACCTGCGTTGTGGAAAATCCAAGTGTGGTTCCGTTAGCTTGTGAAACTGGCTGGGGGGAGGTATGTCAAAGGTGGTGTTTGAGAAAGGATAAGACTAGTTACATAAATTAAATGCTGTCTGATTAGAAAACTGCTTCTAACCTAGTGGCCTTTCACTCCGGTTAATATTTTCTAGGTAAATACATTATGAGAAGGGGGTGTCCCCAGTAGTGCCCCAGAGCTCGTTCCTAGGAAGCCTTTCCCAACAGCATTATACGCTTCCAGGCTTAAACAAAGGCTTAAACATATTAACGGGGCTGAAGCACGGAAGTCCATGAGCACTGTAGCCACCACAGTAGCGGTGTCGTAACAGAAAAACAAGAGCCACACCTTCAATAAAAAAGGGGCCACGTGCCGGTCTGCAGAGGGAATGGAACTGGTTCCAGAAAGAGAGATGAGATGAATCCTTCTTTTCATCATGTTAAATAGGGGAGGAGAGATGATGCCCTGAGGGGGAATTTAGGATGGAATTAGTCAGCAGGACAGAGGCATATACGTAAATGGGGAGTAGTTAGGGAAAACATGAGAAGATTCTTAAAAGCAATTATGGAAAAAGAAACTGGCAGGAAGGCTTTAGAGCTAAACAGGAAGCTGGGGCAAAGCTGCAGAAAGACTGTGGGTTTAAAGAATTAAAGGTGGAAATTCCATAAAATAAATGAAAGTGTATTTGAAAGCAGTAGTAATGAATAGCAAGAAGTCACTGAAGCAGATGCTCTCTCTAGCACTAGAAAACGGGGAGCAATCTCTGAATTTTGTAAGATGGGGGGTCTGAGAACGGTCAGAGGGAATGTTGTTAGATGTTGTGGCGCTCAGTGAGGCAATAACTTTCAGGCAAGAGAAATGGAGCAAGAGCAGCTGAAACTTGACTTGTGGCATTTGTGGTGAGTGCTGAATGACCAAGAATGCACAACTGAAAATATCAAGATTGTGTGTCTTGGAACATTAACGTCTGAACTTGTGTCTTAGAGTCAAAATGTTGCTGCAGTCCCAGCAGACCTAGGGTTTGAGCTGATTAAATCTATTTCCTAGCACTGTGGGGTTGGTTATGTGCGCAAAGGTAGGGAAATCACAAATAAATACTTTGTTTGTTCCCAAACTGTTTTTGATTTTGTGAAGTATATAAAAAAGGTTCTAATGAAAAAGGAAGTGCATCATTAATTTTGGCATCTAAAGCCAAATGAGAAATGAGCAGTTGATTAGTGATGTGCATTTTGTTCCATAACTTCTCCAGTAGCGTGTGAATGTCACATTATGTAACATTTGCAATGAATAAATCTGGGAATGAAATAAGTTAAGACGAATCTTTGTATTCCTCCCCTGACTGGTGGACCACTTGTCCCATTAATCTGTATAGCAGTCTTAAATTAAACAAACAGCATTATTTGTGGAGATTTATGGCTGAAAGACTGAGAGGCTCGCTGAGGAAATCTTGGGCTACTTTTTTTTCTGAGCACTGTGGGATAATTGTCACAATGTACAGTGATTGGAGCAGATCATAAAATGCTCCCATAACTTGTAATGACCGTACGAGGTGCTACAAACCCAAACATTTTGACCAAGGACACAGATGCAGAGGAAGGTGGTTGGGACACGTGGCCATGGGGCTCTGTCCTGTCCTGATTAATCCTGCTGTGGGTAATCGCAGTTTAAGCAGCACTGGGGTAAAGCTAGAGGCACAAACTGATTGCTGTTAGCTAAATGAAAGCATCGAACCCTGGTGGTGTCAGGGCACTTCTGCAGACTGCAGCTAAGGAACAGAGCAGAGGTGACTTGCCTGAGGGCAGGCCATGGAACCAGAGCCACCGGGGCCCCACGGTAGAGGCGCCGCCTTTGTGTCGTGAGCCCATCTCGTCTTCTGGAGAGCAGCCCGCAGACTGAACGGGGCACTGTTGCCACTGTCATTCTCATTTACAAGCATACAAAAATTAACCTCCGTTTGAATGATTTTTTTTTATTGCTTTGTTTCTTGCATGCAAATAAGGAAAATGTGGATGAAGGGAGCTGAAGAGTTTGGGATCATGTCTGACACCCCCTCCAGATCTCATGAGCTAGAGGATGAAAAATCGTTAAGCACGTGTTTGTGTCACATTCCCATCAAAATGGACAGCGTGTGTCAGCAAAATGTTCGGGATCACCTCTGGTATGCTGGCCAGATGTGGTTTCCTTTAGGAAAGCCATGAATGGGATGCGTTTGCCTTTTCACATCTAGCGCTCCTGGTTTTTAATCTGGCTTCGCATCCAAATGCACTTCCTATCTAAGCTTCATGAGGCAGATATTGGTATTCTTCTGTAAGAAGTTTCCATAGGGTTTTCCTTGTGCATGTGCTAGTTCAAAGTTGCATTTTCATATGAAATACGTAAGGCTTTTCAAAGCAAAAGGCACCGAAAGCCCGGATCCATTCAATGACACTTGCAGATTAAAACAAAAGGGTAATATATATCCATAGTATCAAAATGCTAACTCGGTGATTTTTTATCTGCTTTAAAGATGTAAATCTTAGATTTGATTAGATTATCTCTGGAGTAATCCATACCAAATGAATCTGTCTTCCTTTCATGTGATTTGTCAGTGTTTATAATAGGTCTGTACACACAGCTTCAACCATTATTTTCTAGGCAATAAATGCAGCCATGCAGAAAAGCCACCCATAAATGTCAGAAAACAGAGATATTTTGTTGCATTCCAAGGGCTTTGAAGGTCAAGTTCAATTCAGTTAGCTCACCCAGCATGAGAGGAGTAAGATACGATGATGGAATGTGTGTTTGGGCAGGATGTATATGTTACTGTCCCTGTTCTATGCTATCAGGGTAACAGATCAGAGAGAGATTAAACTTTACTGCTTGGAGGAATTTCTTTCGGAAAACTATCAATTTTTATGATTTCCTCTAGCTCCTATTGAGAAGCTCTGCAGAAATAATGAATCCAAAGAATTTATAGCTTTTAGCACAATGGAGATTGGCTCCTGATTGTGGCTTTTGGGTGCTATTCCACCGCGAGCATACCATTACACTGGGTGTATTCACAAAATATGTCTCAGATCATGGATTTTATGGTAAATGTGAAATTGTGTTTTGCTTCTTTCTGATGAAAACAATTCCCACAGATTATTTTCCTAACTCCTAGAAGGGAGAGGTCAGCACGGAAGGCAAAGATGGCCCACTGTGGATTTGTGGCTGGGTTTCAGAACAGCCAAGGAGGCTGCTCTGCAGCGTCCCACCACGTCTTGCCGTGAGCTCAGCGCCGCATTCCTTTTGTCTTTTTAAAACAAAGTGAAGACACGATCAATAAGACTCATAATTAAGTTGAGGCCACTACCTTGATCCGTGCTTTTATCAAGTTTCAGTGCCCTGATGCAAGCAGCTCCCTACTCAGCTGAGGAATGTGTCCTCAGCTTCCGAGCAGTGCCGGAGCAGCCATGCCGGGCTCTGTAACGCGGCATATTCCTTGCTGTTCGGAGAGTCTCTCTTGTGGCAGCTTCTGATATCCCCTTGCTCAAGCTTTCCAGGGATGAAAAATGAACAGACTCCTACAAGGAGAAGGAATGCAATTGTACCCAACGGGCAGGAAATTTTCTTTAAGTTCATGCTGATTTGAAGCATTTTCCTGTGACTGTATCAGGAGAAATGAGCTAAGTGAGGTCAGACCATGCCAGTACTTACGAGGAAAATCTCTGCCAAAAATGTGTAGGCCATTTGCCCGTCTGGGTTAGTGCAGAATGGCATCGCTCCGTGCAGCCCCTCCTACAAACTGATTTACAATGGGGCCCTCCCTTTGATTTTTCACTTGGATCACAAACTTGTTGGGTCTGCCCGTGCATGCATGGTGTTTAACACAGTTGATCTGCATCCTAGATGGAAAGCTCTGTGCCGTGCTGCTGTGATAATAGTATTAATCTGCATTGCAGCAAGGTACACAGGCCATCTGAGGGTGCCCAACAGAAGACTAAAATGAAAAATGACCACCTGCTACTGTTTTCCCTCCCATGCTTTTGAATAGCAGGTGTGCTGTGGCAGAGAGCATTCAGAGCAAGTTTCCAAAAGTACCGACCTCGGTGGAGGATGAAGCTGATGTGAAGGGCCAGAGCCAGAGTCCTGCCAAGCAACAGGCTGGGCAAGATCTCTTTTGTCTTGCAGCGTTAGCTGGCCTTCAGAGGGAAACTGAGGCATGAGGCCAAGTTTTGTTAGCTTCAAGTCCAGCATGGCAGCCGGGGATCTTTACATAGGATAATTAAATGGAGGAAGTTTGGGCTTGTCCAGATGGTGGAAGGCAATTACATTTTGTTTGTGTGAATTTCTGGTTATGCAATTTTTGCTCTGTAGCACAAACTTTCCCCTGCAGGTAGAAGTGAGCTGCAGGCAAGTGAAGGTTTCCAGCAAAAAGCATTTTCCTCACAGATGTGCAGCCTGAGAATATGGAGTGGAACATTTTATTTACTCTAATTTCTTCTGCCTCCGGGCTTCTGTCATATGTTTAATTTTATTTGTTCGATTTTTTTTTTTCTTATCTAGAATTTAGTACTTCCAGAGGTTCCATCATGGTAGCGTGTGCTAAGCATATATGTACGTGATTAACGTCTGCTCCTCCTGCTGTGTACCAAAGGCGCTGAGCATTTCACTGCTAGGAACAGAAACTGAATTTATCTCACTTGGATTTTATAAGCCATCACATTCTCTTTCCTGTAAGTTTTTGAAACAAGAAATTGAGTATTTCTGATATTTCATATAAAATAATAATGAAATGCAATAGGCTTTTAATAACTATATCTTTTTCTATATAGAGAGATCTACATATCAGAGGTCTGCTGTTGTTTTATTGCTAAGAATCTTTCCTGATGCCTCTGTAGGGCTTTTTATTGTCGCCTTCCTTCCAGCTTATGTATTTTTGAGTCTATTTCTGGTTGAAAGAACCAACTTTCTGCAAGGTGTTATTCATGAAAATGTTGGCAGCTATGGGGTGTCTGGCAGGGTGCTTGTGACACCACTCAATACTGGGTTCACTCTGAAGATGTTGCCTATCATGAATCTTCATCTGTTTCTGCAGAGGAGAGAGAGAGGTCACCTCGGTGAGGTGTACCTGGCAGGGGAAGAGTTAATACTCAGCCATGGGTGGTTTTTCTTTGAACTTTTTCTCAGCAGGTGAAAAATAGCTACAATCAGGTGGTACTTCAATAAGTAGTAGCAACCAACTGCCAGGTTGAAAGATCACAAATTCTTATACCAGCAGTTCTATTATAGGGAAACACACATCAGCCTGCGTGTGTCTGAGAGCTTGCCAAGCTATTGATAAGAAGAGCTGGGCAGTAATCCAGTTTTTTTATTTATTTTACACACACACAAAACCACCATCCACCATTCGAGAGTGTACTGCAGATGCTTCTTTTTCTTTTTTCTCTTTAATACTGCTCTGTGATGCAGAGGCTGCATTGGTATTTGTATGTTTTGCACCCAGAGCTGCTGCTGAAGTTCACCCTAGTTGTGAAGGACAGTGATGAATCAGTAACAGCAGTATTAAATTAAATATTCTTACCAGATCTTAAAGAATGAAAAATCAACAACCTTATTTTAAGCGTGCTTCTCTGCCGTGGGTGTTTTAATGGGCTAGACCTCCCAAGCTACCAGACAGCTTTCAGTTACGGTATAAGATGTAGTAGCAGGCTGGCACAAGGCATCCTTTGCCCAGAAGTTCAGGTTGCCTTGGCGGTGCAGTGACTTTCTGCTTGTGAAAACTTGGGCTGTGCTAAGGATGCGTTTGTGCCTTGATGGGAGCAGGGGCTGTTGGCATTGGGTATCCTCGGCCAGAACTGGGCTACCGAGGGAAGCACAAATCCACCTTCAGGTAAGCAAGAAAAGAGTGGGAGAAACAATGG
Source organism: Nettapus auritus (assembly GCA_011076525.1). Classification (NCBI taxonomy): domain Eukaryota; kingdom Metazoa; phylum Chordata; class Aves; order Anseriformes; family Anatidae; genus Nettapus; species Nettapus auritus. The sequence continues at coordinate 20,253,087 of CM021772.1, read as the reverse complement.
TCAAAGGATAAGAAGTCAAAACACTGGAAAGCCTGAAATCACTTGGAGGGGTAAGAAGGTCTCCAGACAAAGAGAACTCCTCCCTGTCCAGCTTTCAGTTGAGGGGGCAGGGGAATAGTGATACAGACCGGTATCTGGAACCTGGCAGTGCTTTGCAATACCAACGCTCCTCCTGTATGTAAGCACAGAAAGCTTTTAATATAGACTGCTGCTGCTACATCAGTTGTTTGGGCAATAATTTATCTGCTGATTCCTGTTTTTCTTTATTTAGTAGCTGAAGTCAAATGTGTTTTTACAGTGACATGGAAGCTCTCATTTGTCTTACCTCAGTAAGCCTGAGCACTGTGTGCAGATTTTTGGCTTTTAATGAACGAGATGTTTGAATATGTTTTATTTTGCTGTGGAAAACACTGTTGAGCTGTTATAAATCTAGCTACATCACCATTCATTCATCTGTGACTGAATTGAAAATATCACGGTGAAATCTGAATTATGTAACAAGTTCTCAACAACTGACAACAGTAAAAGATGGATGGCTGTGGTCTTGAAAGCTTTTCAGCAGCATTAGCTATATAAAAGGCCAGAGCCCCCCTATAGGGGAGGCATGCGGAAAGTCTTGGGTCTTCTGTTCATGCCTGCTCAAACACCATAAGCCGTGAACACAGTCCTGAGTCAGGGTACATGCTTGGAAGAAACACTTCCCAGGCCATGCATACAAGCTGCATGTTTCTTTCATCACACCTTTTCCATCTACTTTTATGTACACAGCATTTGTTGTTTCTGTAACACTGACCTTCATCTCTGCTCTTATGCCTCCGCTTCCTGGCTGCTTACATTCCGGCTTCAGCAAAGGTGCCCTTTTCCAGAAAATATTAAAATTTTGCTTTAATCTTAATTTTACTGGGTTTTGAACTCAAACCAGATCTTACTTCTGATGTAGCCCCCTACCTGCTTTGTTCTCTTCTCCTGAGAGAGAAAACATTGACAGCCCTCTCCCGTGGAGCCTTTGAACATATTCACATTAACTTTCACTTCTGGAGGAGAAAAAAGTAAATCTTCAGCTACCGATTTTATGCAAATGTTGTTTGATACGTGGCTGTTTCTAAAAGGATGTTTGCTATCCGGTCTTGCTCCCTCTCTGAAAAGTTTTGGGCCCCCTGCCTGAGTCTCCCTCCAGCAGCCCTGTAACAGGGAGGGTCAGGCCGGGAGGAGTAGCTGGAAGGCATATTTATTTCCAGCACTGGTGAAATCATAAGGTATGCTGAAGTAGTGTGCTGAAGGAATTTCATTTTATGCTCTGTTGTAACAGAAAGCAGTATTTGAAGAGGATGCTGAAGACAATAAAAGAGAAAATTAAATAAACTAGTTTTTCCATATAGTGGTCTACAAAATGGAACAAATTCAGTAAGTGTAACCATTATTGTTTTCAATTGGTATCGTACTTGAATAAAAAGCCTGAAACCCTGCATCAGTCCCGTAATAATAGTACTTTAATGTGCAGAGATATTAAAAAAGTGATTGAGTTATTCACTATACCTGTAAATTTTACTGCATATTTTGTCATCTAAGATACTTAACACCCTCATGTAACTCTTCACCTTTAATTTGTCCTTCCAAGCACAGTGTTATCATGTATCCATGAAAATACCAGAGAAAATGAATACTGAAATGTCAATTTCTGAAAAAAAAAGGCTATTTTCAATTACTGTTTGTGGCATGGAACTTCACTATTTCCAGTGATTCTTTACTAGAGTCTTCCATAATATTATGTTCAACTTCAGCACTTAAAAAACTCAGGCAGAATTAATGGAAATAATAATTCAGAGAGCCAAAATTACCCTAGAATAAAAGTTCAGGAGTAGGTTCTGTAGATTTTTTTTTTTTTTTTTTTTTTTTGTGTGTGTGTGTGTGTGATCTTGAGGAAGTTGCCTTCAGCATCAGTTTATGCATCTGTGAAATGGGTCTTTACTGTTAACCTCACGAGGATGGGGATTTATTATTGCTTATAAAGTGTTTTGACAGTGTTTGCCACATAATACATCAGAAGTGGCAGAGTGTTGCTGTTGGACTAGAAATCATAATAAAGACATTACTACATACCTCAGTAAAATTTACAACTTATGAAAGTCTCTGCTTATGCTGAAAATATTTCCTTTCTTCCTCCCTGCTAGACAACTGTACTCAACACAAAAAATGTTTGTGCGTTATTATTCTATCAATCAGGCCTTATTGAACTGTAAAGAAGGGTCTCGTCTTCACACTCCATAACAGATTATAAAAGAGAAATGACTTAAACTCACTCAGGCTGGCACGTTCTTGCCAAACTGAAGCTAGTGAATCACCCTGGTACTGGTAAATAGCCAAAACCAGATGTTATGAAGGTTAGAAATAGTGATAGGAACCATGGTACCAAAATACAGATACATATATATCCACAAAAATATTGTCAATGTTTTACTGCCACCAAGTTTTTCATGAAATCCTAACCAGCATACTATGATGACAGTTCTGGTTTTATCTCGTTCCTTCTCCCAGCAATACAAATCTAAATTTAAGCCTTAGAAGTGTGAATCATGCCTACTGGTTTCTGATTTTCATATACACACTAGACAGTCAGCCTGGTGTCGGAAGTAACCAAAACTGGGATTATGTTATTATGGATATTGAATAAAAAGAGCTGAGAAGAAATGGTTTAGTTTGAAGGCGGGGTTTTTGCTCAGGGGAAGTCTCATGTATGGCAGTACCTGTGTTCTGGTCTGAAATGTAACCACTTCAATCTTTTTTTTTTTAAATATTTAATGACCATGTTAGAAACAGCAAAACATTGACGTTAAATTAGTTAGAAAAGCATAAAGATTGGCTGAGATTTTTACAGAGGATGTTTTCATGTTACAGAAAATTGTAGGAGACAATTTGCATCCACGAGAAGTTAATTTTAAGAAGGAAAAAGTTTTTTTCTTTGCAGAGTGTCTAGTTAACATTTGTTTAGATCTCCCAGATGGAATTATTTGTAAGTGTTTAAAATATTGATGCAGAGAAGTTTGAGAAGGGTTAGAGTCTGGTATTCATCCATGTACATAGCTCCACGCTTCTCTGTCATGTCTGGTAGAATTCCTGGAAGCTCTAATGCTAAAATTTATTATTAGTAGTATTTTTTCAGAGGAAATATGGCAAAACCTATTTGTCTGCAGGAAGGGAGGTTTTACAGGAACTGCTTTCTGACGAATAGCACCTGTTTTTGTTTGTTTGTTTGTTTTGCTTTCTTGAGTAGGTAAAGGAGGGAGGAACTTCAGGAGAAGCAATTATTTTTAGAAGTGTTCTTTAGAGTACTCTTGGCCACAGATCTGAGAGCAGACTGCCTTACTTGATCTTGAAGAAGGCTAAAATTATAAGTAGGTGCTTCGTAGTTTTAAAGTATTTTTACAGTGAAATTTATAAAGCCAGTGAAATTCCAGTTTGCAGTAGCGCTTCCTTCAGAGAATGCATCCTGTTAGATCTCATGCCTTTAATAAAATTTGCAGTTGAACTGAATCCTGAACACACTCGACTTTTGTGCAAGTTGTTAGGCAGGTATTCTGTTTGCATATGCCAAGACTTTTTTTTTTTTTTTTTTTTTTTTTTTTTTTTTTTTCCCAAACAATTGTAACAGATGCCTCAGTTCCTTTCTGTTGTAAAAATTCCTTTCTCTCACTGTGCTGTTGTGGTTAGTGCAGGTTCTTTCTAGCTAAGCAACGTGCAGAAAAATCTTTGCTGTTTTCCTTTTCAAACGGTATTTTCTTAAATACCAAAACAGAAGAAAGCCATAGTTTTCTTTCCTCCAGTTGCAGTGCCTTTAAAGAGAAGGAATATAAAAAACGCATGGCATTTGAAGGCCCAAAGATCTGACTACACAATCTGACTTCTTCTTGGGGCGGAGGTTCTTTTGAAAAGCTTCCTACATGAAGTACACAGAGCTGA
>CM021772.1:20058809-20248730 GCA_011076525.1 Nettapus auritus | reverse complement strand
CATAAAGATTGGCTGAGATTTTTACAGAGGATGTTTTCATGTTACAGAAAATTGTAGGAGACAATTTGCATCCACGAGAAGTTAATTTTAAGAAGGAAAAAGTTTTTTTCTTTGCAGAGTGTCTAGTTAACATTTGTTTAGGTCTCCCAGATGGAATTATTTGTAAGTGTTTAAAATACTGATGCAGAGAAGTTTGAGAAGGGTTAGAGTCTGGTATTCATCCATGTACATAGCTCCACGCTTCTCTGTCATGTCTGGTAGAATTCCTGGAAGCTCTAATGCTAAAATTTATTATTAGTAGTATTTTTTCAGAGGAAATATGGCAAAACCTATTTGTCTGCAGGAAGGGAGGTTTTACAGGAACTGCTTTCTGATGAATAGCACCTGTTTTTGTTTGTTTGTTTGTTTTGCTTTCTTGAGTAGGTAAAGGTGGGAGGAACTTCAGGAGAAGCAATTATTTTTAGAAGTGTTCTTTAGAGTACTCTTGGCCACAGATCTGAGAGCAGACTGCCTTACTTGATCTTGAAGAAGGCTAAAATTATAAGTAGGTGCTTCGTAGTTTTAAAGTATTTTTACAGTGAAATTTATAAAGCCAGTGAAATTCCAGTTTGCAGTAGCGCTTCCTTCAGAGAATGCATCCTGTTAGATCTCATGCCTTTAATAAAATCTGCAGTTGAACTGAATCCTGAACTCACTCGACTTTTGTGCAAGTTGTTAGGCAGGTATTCTGTTTGCATATGCCAAGACTTTTTATTTTTTTTTTTTTTTTTTTTTTTTTTTTTTCCCAAACAATTGTAACAGATGCCTCAGTTCCTTTCTGTTGTAAAAATTCCTTTCTCTCACTGTGCTGTTGTGGTTAGTGCAGGTTCTTTCTAGCTAAGCAACGTGCAGAAAAATCTTTGCTGTTTTCCTTTTCAAACGGTATTTTCTTAAATACCAAAACAGAAGAAAGCCATAGTTTTCTTTCCTCCAGTTGCAGTGCCTTTAAAGAGAAGGAATATAAAAAACGCATGGCATTTGAAGGCCCAAAGATCTGACTACACAATCTGACTTCTTCTTGGGGCGGAGGTTCTTTTGAAAAGCTTCCTACATGAAGTACACAGAGCTGACCACAACCTTTTCAGGTTCAGAACATCTCTGCAAAACAAAGGAAGTAAAAAAAAAAAAAGGGGGGGGCCGGGGCGGGCGTTTGACAAGCCAGGAACATAAAATATGTGGAAATCAGGTAGTGGCATCACATAGGGCAGGAGGGCAGGATCACTTTTTCCTGTCATGGACATTTTGATCGAAGCATGCCCACGTAGTGGAATGAGTATCTAGATTCCCCTTTAAATATTTGCAATCTTTTAATTCAGATCTGCAATAAATAATATGACTAATCTATGCTCTTTTTCACTGCTTTACGATTATCACTTGTGCTGCACATCTTGGCTGCTCTTAACACTTACAAGGCCCTGATATATAGCTAAACATTTCTGTTTCCATCTGGCACAAAGAGAAGTGACACAGAAGTGCTCCCCAGCCAGTTTATTGCAATTTAATGTAAATCTGTTATAATGCAGTTGATGAAAAGTGCAGTGGCTTCCATGGATGCTGAGAGCTGTGATTGGGTTGTGGCTGTTACAGTGTCCTCTGAAGATTTGCTGGGTTTAATTTTACATTACACAGCCATTAGTTGACTGAGGTTCCTCGCTGAATCATGTTGCCAGAATACTTCTCTTCATCACCCTCTCTCCTTTCTCCTCAGTGACCTCATTCACCCAGGTCTCGGTCTTTTGTTTCTTCTTTCTTATTAATGGCAGCCTCCGAATATCTCAATATGGATAGACCCACGAAATTGACACCCCGCCGTATGGCATTATTTTCTCAACTCTTCAAGTGCTGACACAGTAATATCCCTGCAAATTTTCTGTGTGCTCTTTGTGATCCTCACTGTTTTCGGTGGCAAGACACTGACCCAAAGCACGGCAGCGGTGCCTGCAGGCTCTGTGTGGGGGCACGTGAGCCTCCTGTGTCATGGTCAGTGGAACTTATGATTTACGTGTTTCACCGGATGTTTGCTGCTAAATACCATCTTTTTTTTTTTTTTTTTTTTTTTTTTCCCTGCTTGATGTGTTGAATTTTAATGTCTTCGAATGAACCTCCAAAGAAGAAATTCATTTCTTTTATATGGCGGAGTCAGAGCTCAGCTTTCATCCCTCCGTCGCTATTGCAGCACCCGTGATCTCATTGCCTCCATGTACGAAAACAGTCTTGAACATGTAAGGTGCTGGTTCCCACCAGTTGGTGGTGTTTGTAGATAAATTATGGGGATCAGATTCTGCCACCCAGCACTGAGGGTTACACTTAGGTAGACCCTTAGGCTTCAAATAAATAAATAAATCTCTTTGCTGTTGTTTAGAGTGACAGAATTAAATTCACTAGGATGACTGAACTGTAGCAAATTCGGTAAAGGTAGAATGTTGTTGAAGTACTGTAGAAAACACCTGTAAATGATCATTGCTCCATTCTGTCAGGGAAATTGGAAAAAATCACCTTTACATTGAGTATTGTACCAAAAACCATTACCTATGCCAGCTAACCCTTCTTGTTCTTAAGTAGTTTGTCCAGAAGTAGTTGACTGCAATATTTTAAAAATAGATGTTCCCCTTGCTTTTAGCTTATTTCTTTTAGTTTTTATCCTGTAGACTGAGGAGTTACCCAGGGAAAAGGCTGGTATCTTTTTGTGGTTGCATTAACCAGTCCAGCCAACTGGATAGGTTAGAGGTGGAAAGCAAAGGTTAATTAGATACAGGCTTCAGATCTGGTACATTATTAACAACGGAGGTCATCTTGTCCAAGATACTTATGCCTTGGTAAATTTGTGAACCTGCAATAAGGCAGCAGGTTGTGCTACGTTCACCAACCATTCTAAAATATTTAAGATTAGAGTGTAAGTTTTATTGCACAGAGATGATTTAAAAATAACACACAATAAAGAAAATCAGCAGCGATCTTCCTCTTCACAGTAGACTTTGTTTGGTGTGGACACAAATGGCATTTTCACTTTGTATACTTATGTGTGTCTACAGCATGGATGATTGTGCATAGAGGCTTTGCTGTGGAAGTTTAGAGAAAAAAAACCTTAATTCCAAATACAATTAAAATTTAAAACTGGTAGATGTTTTTTGAATCTTTGTAAGAAATAAATGATGATAGTTTTTGAGCAAAGTCGATTCATTTCATACCTGTTCTAAAAGAAACTCTCAATCCCTGAAGTGCACATTTATTGAAGCAAAATGATCCAGTACACCTGTCTTCTTGTGGTCTTGCAGCAAGGTGACTATCATACAAAATAATCTTACAATAGTTTTCTAAACCATTTTTCCCTCATCCTATAATGAGATACATTTTAAAATTAAAATTAACTATTAATTTTAATATTTTTTTTCTTTCTTCTTTTTATTACAGAGAAAGTCTGTCGTTGCTGTGAGTTTCATTGCAGCATTCCTCTGTCTGATCATCGTTCGTCTCACCAATGAAGTGACTTTCCCTTTGATTCTAAACTGCTTTGGACAAACCAGTGTCAAGTGGATACCATTTTCTAACGGCCAAAGGCAGCCTCTGAGGACTCACTATGGATATGTAAACGTGAAAACACAAGAGGTAAGACCTTGCATCAAAAGTGCAGCAAAATAGAACTCTCTCATCCCATGTAACTTCTTTTCCACTGTCTGGTGTAAAGACTAAAGAAAGGAGTGTGTCTGAGCAAAGTGTCTTTTAAAAGTGCGTTACCATTTAAATTTAATTATTTTAATTTTTGTACTGGCTGCAGTGGATAGAAAAGTGAGCTGGTCTCAAAATCATTCTTAGTTACACTGAAGACTGAGTTTTACACAAGCAAGGGAATTTTCCAAATTTCAAACCTTCGGTCTATACACAAGAAGTTGTCTTGTGTATGTTTGTGATAGAAGTCTTAGGACTTAATTTTGCCTGGGATACCAAAGTAAGAAGTAGTTTATCTGTATTTCTGTGTGCATAGAAGAAAAAGAAGAAAAAAAGATGATTTGTGTAATGGATGTTTGTGAGTTTAGAGAAGGTATAGAGCTAGAGATTTAAAGGATTTTTTCTGAAATTGGGCACTTTCAGTCTATATTTTTAAAATGCTTTGGCCTCTAACTGCCTTGCAAAATGCTTTCTTTGGGGTTTGATAAAAGAATATTTTACAAGGACTTCAGCTTTAAACTATCTCAGTTGGCAAAATGTCTAATGACAACGTTGATTTTCAGTGGTAGTGGTGCTTTTTTTGCAAAATCTTTCCCTCTCTGTCTTTGTGTGTACTATTAATAGCAGATACAAACTTGGAAAATAAATTTGCTAACATTAAAAAAAGCCCAACTTTCTAAAAGCTCTTTCTGATTAGTTGCAATACTGTCAATCATGAGAAATACTACAGGTTCTATTTACTTCCATTTAATTTTTATTTATAAAATTGTAATGATTATATTCATGAATCAGATTTATTCAAGTAACATAGTATTCAAGTAGGGAATGAAAATAGTTTACTACATCACAATATTCAGTCCTACAAGAGCATTGGACAAATTATTTATTATTTTACTGCTAGAGTGTTAAAAATGAAAATCACTGTGACAAAGTACTGTAGTCTTTAGGAGCTTGCTTCTTTTAAGCCTCTTCATCTTTTAATTGTTGTTCATGTAAGATGCATCATTGATTATATTGGAGGCCAAAGTACTTCATCTGCAGGGCAGAAAAAGGACAAGCACCAGAAAGGAAATCTGTTTGAGTCAGGGTGAATCCGAGTCCCAGGGAAATGAATGGGAGCTCTGCTGTTGAGTTCAAAGAGGCTAAGGCTTCGTCCAGCATATCTTAAATATGAGAGGACCGGGAACTCACTAAAAATGAGAGGGCAGTGTGTTCTGTGTGTCACTGGGTTACGTGATTGCCACAGCCACAGGCGTGGAATCTGAATGAGGCAGAGCTGCCACAGTCACTTGATCACTATCAGTCTGAACTGATAACTGAAGAGGAGAAGAGCATCTAATCCATTTTTATTAACCATTGGCTTCATCAGAGGTTAGATGTAGCCTGTGGGAGCCTTAATTCATTCTTAAATTTGATAACACGCTTGGAAGTTCTAACAGTAAATGGAAATGAATGTCCTGAAAGTTGGTGTCCAGTACTGATTAGTAAGACATTTGTCTCAATTTAGCTTAGGTCATGAAGGACTCCTTAAACTTAGTAATTTTAGTTGTTTTCCCCCTTGTACTTGTAGATTACATTAATATTTGCTAATTAAAATGATAATGAAGAAACTGAACATGCCCTGCTAATTGTGAATGCACTATCTTCTGACTTAATTATTCCCAGTGTGAGAGAAGTTTTATTGTGCTGCCCATGTGAAAAGCTTTTACGCAACTCCTGTTCCTAACCTGCACTCAGATATTTTGTGACTACAATCTATATAACAGATTGCTTTATAAAAGCGTGTAAATAAGCACTGGTATACTATTTGTATTAAAATGGCCAGCATTTCTCAGTTCAGAGATTAAAGCCACAGATCTATCATTTTGGTAAGTGTAAGTGCCAAACACGTTAAATTTCTGCTCATTTCATAGGATTCGGATATCCTTGCCTGGTGTTTTTATGCTGCTATGGTATGTGAGATAAGCAGAAGGTCCAGGCTGTGAGGGCAGCTAATGCCCCAAACAAATGTAGCCAAGGTTTTTACAAAAAGGGACTGCTATCATCTCAGCAGCGGGTAAGAACCAAAAGGTGGGGAAACTATACCATAATAAATTATTAGAAATGTATGTGGTAGAAGGGAAGATAGGAGAGAAGGCTTTTAAAGACATGAATTATGGTTTTCTCTTTTGTTGAGAGAATCTGTGCACACCCACTGAATATGTTCATAGTCTTCTAGGGTGTCTTTTGAAGCCTGTCACCCCACTGGGCCCTACATGTCTCCTGCTGTCTGAGAATGCTGCCCCTGTTCCTCACCCACTTGCAGCATCCTTCTTTCTTCACCACTCGCTGTTCTCCTTCACCTGTTCCTCTCAGGCTCCACTCGTGCAGCAGTGTGCCTGGCTGCCTGCCCTGTGCCAGCTTCTCTGTGTACTAAAATCACACATATGCAAGGTCAGCAAAACAGGGTAATGAATGTACTTTAGCACCAGCCCAGTCAGTCGCCTAATATTCCTTTCCCATCCCTCCCTCACACATTTATTCTCTAAGGAAAAAGGGAAGAAAACGCATCCACCTTTAATCCATGGGGGAAAAATAAAGTTGGAGTTAGGAGGAGTTAATTTCTTTTGGATAAGGCTGAATGGGATAAGAGCTGGAAACCTTATGAGGTGACGGAAAATCAATGACTTTGGTGGTTAGGGCTAAAGTGATCAATGATTTGTATTAAAGAAGGTCAGAAAATATGGTGATATGAACATTTGTACTTAAGTAAAACCCAGTGACATGTATATTATTAGGCATGATCGAAAAAATGCAGTAAAGGCACATTTTGAGTATGTTGTGTATTTGACTTGACAGTATAATTGTATGGAATTCTTATTATTAAAAAGTCTGAAAACATTTTAAGATTACTCCAACTAGATTATATGGGAGTATTTAATATAAACTGCGAAGAGAGACATAACTTAATCCCTAATTAGGGCTGTGCATAATACAGTGTTGTTGCTATGGTTTCCTTGATTTGTAGCTATAGCAACAGCTTTAGAAATGCTGACTTTATGTACAGTAAACATACTATATTTGAAGTATAAATAGATGTGAAGTGTTGTACTATACTGGCCCATTATGTCTAGACACATTTTAATTTGACTTTTGAGATATTTCGGAAAGAGATGATTCCTCACCTAAAATACTTGCATCCCATCCCTTCCCTCCCCGCAAGACAAGAGGATCCCTTAGTCCTCCACAGGGAGATTTCTCCCTTTCAATGCCCATGTCTGGGAGGGCTCTTTCAGATTTGAGAGAGATGACGGATGCCTGATTTGCAGTAGCGCTCTCTCACCTAAGTACAGGAATTTTGAACTTACAGTGGAAAGGAGGTGTATGGAAGAGATGGCCTTTACCATCTTTTCTGTCTCTTAATTCCTCTCTTTTGAACCCCTGGATTTTGGTGATAGGTCCTGCAGTGATGAAATCCATCTTTTAAGAAACACCGTGTCTGTGGTGTTGGTTACTTTCATCTTATTCCTGATATTTTTTCATATAAAATTTAATTTTGATAAACCCCAGAGTGGATACCTAACTGAAGCCTATTGTCCTTTGAGTAAACTTCATGCCCCCACCCCAAGCTGATGTGGTGATACTTCTTGTGTACCAAGAAGCAAGCAGATAAGAAGAAGCGGGTATAGAAAATATAATCTTCCTCCCTCTTCCATACTACTCCTACTCTACAAAGAGTTCTAGCAAAATTAATGAACACCATGTATTTAAACTGCGGCATTATGACATCCATTTAAAACCCATTAGCAGTTTGAAACTTTATGCTGAGCAAGTCTAATAGTGTTCTTGGATATTTGATTGTGCTTCCTGAAAGGTGAATTTTGAATAGATTTTTATTCTACCGTCAGTATTAAAATAATATAGCATTTTCTTACATACGTAAAATCTGAAATATGGCTGCAATAACACTTGAAACATAATTATAAGAAGTATATTCAAGTACTATACAAAGATTAAAACTGTTCTTGGAAAAGGGTAAGTTCTGAGATGACCTAAAATCCTACATTAAACTGCAGCTGTGAGATCTAATGGCTTGATCTAAAATGAATTCCGAGGGAGAGAAAAGGCTTTGTTTCATGAGCATTGAAGAATCTCATAGTATAGCGATGAGCATTAGATAAAACGAACAGGCATTGTAGCTGTTATGATTTTTAACTTCTTTTGTAACTGAAAAACCCATCAATACTGTGTTGATATTGAAGACAAAAATTTGGAGAATATCACACAGCTTTCTGTCCTGGGATCTGGACAGACTACTATACAAGCAATAACTGCTTGCCAGCTGTGGCTCGTAGAGCCACATACACACATGAACATAGAGAACCATTTTTTTTCTTTTTACCAGGAGTTTTGTGGTAGAGCTCAACTGAAATGAATGGGGGTTTCCATGAATTTTTATTTGGATGAAATGTCCCAGGTATGAATAAAAACAAGAAGAAGCTGCAGACCTAATACATGTTTGTGTAGTAATGATAGTTATTATTATCAATAAGGTCATTTCATTAAAAAACATTAACAACAACAAAAACCAACATAGGGTGAAAAAACAACACTTGAACTATAGAGGAAAACTAACATACCATGCAGAAATGCAGGCTATGTGATGTGCTCCCAGATCATGAGGTAAGGCACACGCCATTTCTGCAAGAGCAAAAGCGTAGTTGTCAAGCATGTTAGGAGTAATAATAGGAAGGAGCCATAGCAATCATGAGAGACCATGTTCTTATAAAAGTTTAATAGCTAAATTTAAAAATGCACAAAGAAAGCAAAGAATGTGATGGATGTTTTAATATTAGTTTCTTTCCAGATATGGGAAGTCAGCAATAATTTAAAAAGGACTGAAATTGTAGTATGAAATACTTAAAATAAGCAAAGCTAGTGATCCGCCTGGGAGGGTTTAGGTTTTGCCTTAGTGGTGGATGCAGAATCACACTTACTACGAGAAGAAACTCGTGGAATAGCACTGGGCTTCCTTGCCAAAGCAGAAGGCACCAGGCAGTGAGCTTGGATTGGTGCGTTCAGCTGCATTCGGGGGTGTTGGTTTTGTGCTCTTGCAGGGACGAATTGGGTCCTAGAAGGACTAAAAAAGCTACATCAAGCAGAACTCCCTGTGACAAAAAGTTGCTTTAGTCTTTAATTTCTGACACATTGATGATTTCCATCCTGTCTTTTCCTTTGGGACTTTATTCATTGCTACAGCTTAAGAATTCATAGGGTATTTTGTTAAGAAAAGGTCGTCTGCTTCACTGCCATCTATCATTGATAGCCTTTCTAAGACACAATTTTATGTCAGTTGCTCATTTACATCATTTCAGCTTTAGTAATCTTGTAATCATCACCACCATCATAATAATGGAAGTAAAACTAAACGTGCCACATTTTTCTGGATATTTTTCTCCTTCTGCCTTATACATTTTCAGGAACAATTTTTGCTGGAAATATTACAGAAGGATTGGCTACATAACATTTTAATGACAACATGCTGCTTCTTACACTTCTGAGAGAGATTTGTGTATACATATATTTTTTTCTCTGTGTTTGCTAACTGTACTGGAGCTCACCTTCCCAGCGCTGGGAGCTATCGGCACACGCTTGAAAATAAAATTCCTGCTGACGACTTGAACCACTAGGAGCGTATTTAATATTATGGATATGGACCTCACTAAACAAATTATTGCCAGAGTCCCCACTTGCTTCTTCCTCTTTCCAGCACCTTTTTGCCCAGGAGAAGAGCAAACCTTCAGAATAAGCTGCAAGGTCCACCTGGCACCACTCAGGCTGTTATGAACCTACAAGAGGGAAGGTAACACAGATCATGTGTGTCCTCAGTAGAATAAATCCTGCCAGCTCAGCCTCTTTTCTCTGTATATATGGAATTAGCTTAGGTTTTTAAAGCTGCCACAACTCGGATGGTGTCTCGTGAGGAAAAAGTCAAGTGCCAGGATAAATACATCAAGTATTCTGTACAAAGGAATTAAATCTGCTCCACAGAGCCTGAATGTGATGAGCCAAGCAGTGCTGCCTGCATGGCAGCTCTGCTTTTTCAAAAAATGGCAAAGGAACTTGAGATTGCTATCAGCCGGCAAGCTGTGCCATCGAGTCAGTCCCTAAGGAGTCTGGTCTGGTAGGAATAAATGTGCACAATGCACAGAGCCATGGGTTAGGTTGCTCTGTTGCACAGAGCTTACACGTTACACCAGACAAGGTGCCTGCTGTCACAGGTATGCCTTCTACCTTGGTTGTATGTTATTTCCAGAGATTTCTCCCATTTCGAGATTTTTTTTACTACTGCTGAGGGGAAGGTTTCTGTTAGATAACACTAGTCTCCCTCCAAGGAAGTTCCAGCTGAGCTTTCCATGTGAGGAGTGTGGAGGATGGATGCCTCTCCAAATGAGAGGCTCTGTGAAAACTGACTTGAGGACATTTGGGAAACAGAGTTAAGTTTTGCAGTCAGCCAGCTTGACAGAGAGATTTCTATCAGTAAACTTTGTTTTTAGCCAAATAGCAGCAGGACCAGATGAGATGAATGAAGCATTCTGGGAAGGAAGAGAGCAGGGAGGTTTTATAACAGCTTCTTGAATGAGGCCAGACCACGGGGGAAGATGTGGAAGGTGGGCTGGCCAGAGTAATAAATGGACAAGAACAAAGCTTACTGTCAATGGGAGGAAGGAGAAGCTTGCTATAACCTGAACATGCTCATGAATTCTGTTACCAGGATATCATCTCAGCTTTTGTCAATAATATTTGCTAAATGAAGGGCAGGCTGGTTGGCATTATAAGCGAGCAAGCTGTCTTGTGTTTCATTTCATCAGCTGAGAGAGCAGCGTTCTGCCATTTACACAATTTCATCCCACTGCTGCTGTTTAAAAATTAAGATGCCCTCATCATAGCAAGTCCAGTGGCAGCCTCCTGTGTTACAGCTGGAGTGTGTTTCTCATAGAGATTCAAGGTATGCGTTGCAGCAAAGTGTCCCTAGTTCTGGATGCAGTGATAATGGCTAAGGTACGCTCTGTACTGGTGTATAAAATACACCATGGAGTAAAAGCAGCCAGTGAAAATGGAGTTTTGCTCGTATAATTGTTTCTACACAAGGGGCTTCTGCTGGCTATGACAATCAGGAATTTTAGCTCTTTGAGCTGTTGCCCAGCATAGCTATTCTGGCAGGGATGTGCAGCGCTGGGCTGACCTGAGGCTGTTAATACTTCCCTGCAGGGAAGCGGAGCGCCAGCCTCACGCACGCAGTCACACGTACATGCATGGGTGTGCATGTAAACACAGCAGCTAGAACTTGCTCAGGAGACAGACTTCTAACAGTGACAATCATGCCAATTGCTGGCTAGTTTTAAAGCTACTGCCATCTTCCTTGAAAGCCTTTGCTTTCCAAGTTTGCTCCCTTGGCCATCTGTCATAGCCTGTGTTTGGCAGCTTCAGGTTCTGCCGCACAGCTCTGTGGACTGAATACATAGTTCTGTCTTTTTATTGTTCCCTGAGTTGGTGGAAAGTTTGTGCCTTTTCTCTCAGGCTTTTTGTTAGATTAAATTGTGAACCTTAAATGCATTTTCATCTGCTAATCTGTGCTATCTGCTCTCAGGCTGGGCTGGAACAGGTGGGCTGGTGTAGCTGCTGCACAGAAAGAAATGAGCTCAGAGACCCTCTTAGAGCAGATGCAGATTGTACCAGCAAAAAAATTGCCTTTTTTTTTTTTTTTCCTTTCTTGGTTGGGGGGGGGGGGGGAATAGCCTCTTTTGTCTGACTAAGTACATTAATTCACACTACCACATATGTGTTATTTGGTCTGTAAGAGATCCTGTATGTCTGTCTTATCTTAAACCTCATGTTCCTTACTAGCATAACTGTGCTGGCAGCATGAGCATTATAGAGCTCTACTTGATACAGTTACGCTGTATGTAACAAGGAGCTAGGTTTTCTGTGAACATAGCTCTAGCTGTAATTTTTGTCTGTCTATTCATCATAAATCATTTTTGCACTATGTGTCTACCAATAAGTGATATTACTGCTAACATTGCAAAGTTCATGGTAAATCGTGTCCATGGGGCTGCACCCTAAAAGAAAAAGCAATTCAGTCTGGGGAGGGATAGGAAGAAAATGAAGTTTGGTGTTTATTTGCAGTATTTCTTTCTTCCATCTATATCTTCCCCCTCCCCATTTGATATATTTGTCATATGCAGCTAGTCAGAGATTACAGTAATCTGTTTCTTCCTGTCATGCAGAAGAACAGTTGAGTTGTGCATTAGATGAATAAATACAGTTTTAAATGAAGTTCCCCAAACCAGTGCAAAGAAATTACTAGAGTGATTTTGGGATTGTCCACTTAGTAACAACAATTCATCCTCCATTTTTTTCACCCACCCCAGGGGTGCACATTACTGCCTTCACCTTGTTCATACCAGTTCAGTCCTCTTTTCCACAAGTAATAGCATCATTTTTTCAAAGTACAGCTTCTTGAACTTGTCTTTAAGAGTCTCTTGTAGCTAGGACCCAGAGTTTTGGATTTGAAAGTGATGAAAATGTCACAGCTCTTGGATCAATATTTCTCCAGGGGGTAGAACCTGCTTGCTCCATTTAGGGACTGCAAAGAATTCACCAGGGCTTTTTATTAATATTACACCAGCCAAAGCACAAGTTGGTTTGGGTTGATTTCCCTGGTTCTAGTTCAGTGACGCTACCACCCTCCCTCCCTCCTGCTTTTTTGAGTTCTTGTGCCTAAGATTCATGTTTGTAAAGAAAAAATACTGTTTCCGGAGCACATCTCATAAAAAAAAAGAGTATTTTTCTAAGCTTTTTTTCAGATCTATTTGGACTCCTATGAAATGCCTAACTGCAGGCACAAAAGTCACCCCAAAGTAGTGCCAAGGCTGGTACACTGAAAAGCTCGGATCAGCGCTGGCAAGTGTACTAGAACAGAAATTAACCAGAAAGGTGAAGGACAACGTTTGGCCTTTAGTTAAAAACAATAACCCACTATTTGATGACATACGGTATATTATAGAATTGATCAATAACTGACAATTTTGTTCTCTGATGGTTTTGTGTAATTAATTTTATTGCTTTGTTAACATTTTCTAGCTTAAAATATGGCTTCTCATGCCATTCTGTTTCCAGCATGTAATATCTGCCCTATTTCCTGTTCGCTCTTCCCTGTTGGATCCAGCGCACATTGTCCAGAACTGCTGATTTCTTCCTTCAGCCTACATCCTCTCCAATTTGCCTTGCCCTTCACTGCCCAAAATGTCTTTCATTAAGTCGTCAGATTAGCTCTTCTCAGACAATATACTACCATTTAGGACAGCTTCTAAGGCACAGCTTGGAGGTTTGGGGAATGGGGTCTGTTCTTAACAAGCCAGCTACTGCTGCATTCTGTGCAAGGTTTGTTTCCTGAATGGATTCAAGGTGTATCCCCAAGATGAATGCGTTATATTGATCCAGTCTTCAGGTGACAGGCTTTTGAAAAGCAACCAGGAATAGATTTCAAACCAGAAGAACCCATGGCAAAATTGTGTCTCAGCTCAGGGCTCACATACATTTTTGTTCCTTTTTCCAGTGTCTTTACAAGTACAACTTCTTTCTCAAATGGGATGAATCTCTCAAAAGTTTATTTGCAGCCATGCAGCTGTCTCCCAAAGGCTTAGAATGGGCACTTCTCAGTGTTTTCAAGGCTAAATAGGTCCTCTGGTGAGAAGGCAGAGAAATGTAATTTTCTCAGACATATCAGAAGGTGTTTCTTCATTGATCCTCTCTGTGGCAGAGCTCCAGGCAGTCCCACAGGAGAATGTCTTGGGGATAGAGGGAAAGTCCGATGGGATCCCCCATTCAGGTGAGTCCTGGAGCTGTCCTGTTTGTTTCTGCTCCAGCTGGTCCTTGGTGTTGCATATGCCACGGCATCACCAGCATCTGTGACAGCTGGAGGAGCTGGTACCATTACTACAGTGCAAATAGTGATATTTAGCTTTGACCTGCTACTCGGAAGAGAACAGGCAGAAGAGCAGGCTGGAACATGTGAGAACTAGTCTCATTTTCTTTCAGGTTGCTGGCCTGGACCCAAGTACTTCTTCTCTTCACTGCTTCAGCTTCCTCATGCTTGTAAGAGCAGGTAGCGTTCCCAAAATAAGTTGCTTCTGGTAAAGTTCAAGAAGCGAAGTGGTGGGCTCAATCAGACTGAGTCTCCTCGGAAAATAGTGGGGGATCCAGTACCCCGATATATTATCACTTATTGCCAGTGTATCACTGCCCAAATACTATTACAAGAACAACAACAAAAATAATCTTTGCACTGTACTAATGCTTTATTCTGATCGACAAAGGACAAGGCAGTGCAGGTGCTGTGACAGCAGTGTTGGCAGACATTGTACAATGATATATAGCAACTTGCCTCGGCTGCCATTAGTTTTTGCATGATTTCTGTCTGTCTTTGATAAGCATGTGTAACTCCTAATAAATTATTTTGGAGCTGAGCACAAGAATCAAGGAGAAATGGACTTCTGTAAATATGGAGACTGGTGATAGCTGAAAATGAGAAGGTAAAATTGACAGATAATTGTAAATGAGAAGTCATTTTCAAGCAGTGGATGAGAGTGATATTGCTTCCTGTTTAAAATGACGAGTTGCCTCTGCTGGGCACAATGCCAGGTAAATTCTGTCATGAAATCTAAAACATTTGCTATGTTCAGGCTGCTGGCAATCATGTAGGAACCAACATTGTGGGGCTCCTTCCACTCGCTGTTAAATGGCTTGCTCCTGTTCTGGTGGGTGTTAGCCAGAGCTCGTTTCCTGGGGAAGAAATGGCCTTCTGTGAGGTCGTTTATCTGAATGCTGCAGAAATCTTCTGCAAACCTTACTATTATCATAACAGAGTCCTTAAAAAAATAAAATTATAGTGACACTCTGAGGCTTCTGAGATTACTGTCTTCCTTTAAGGCCTCTGTTTCCTCTGGTATGACTTCCAGTCCCGTTCACTGAAACTACAGTGCATGTCTACCATGAATAGCATGAATAATGCATATATTTTTCTGCTAGTTTCAGTGTGCTAGATAGCAACATACACAAAAACTAAAATCTAGAGCTGAAGAAAAATAATTGGCTGCTCATCTCCCTGCTAATACGTGATTGACCCGTGTTCCACCATTAACTCAGGCTGTAACCTGTTTGCTTTCATATTTACCATTTTTGGGCCTTTGCCCACATCCCTTGGAAGATCCCGCGGTTGGACTGTCAGTTCACCACTTCAGTTTTTCCTCACAGACTGGGATATGGAAAACATTACAGCTGCTTATACCGCTTTCTTTCCTGCTTCTTTAAACATACGAAATATTTCCACTTCTCATTCTCTTCTTTCTTCAGTGTAAACGGATGCTTCCAGTTCCCCATTATCACCGTGTTATCAAGCAAATCTCTTCCTTATATTTCCTAATTCATGCATAGCAGCGGTCTACCTGCTTCTCACTTCTCAGCTATCTCAGCTTCCCAGAACTCTGCATGGGATTCAGCTGTAATGAGGGAGCAGACGACATATCATTACCTCTGCTTCTAGATACCAAATTACCTGGGATTTATTTTTCCTAAAACATCTTGGACATCTTCTGCATGAGATGAATTGCTTCACAGTTTCCCAGGAGGATGCCCAGCTGGGCACTTCCTTCTTGCTTTTTCACTCTTTCTGCTTTTTATTTTCTACTGCAGAACATTTGTAAAGATAAGGCAGATTTAACAAGAAGATGGCAAAGATTTGTGTTGCATGAGGCCAATTAAAAAAGGTTTAGAACTTAAAGGCAAAGCATTTTTTGTTTGTTTCTTTGTTTCAGCCCATGTGAGCAGTTTGAGTTGTTGGAAATAAGATCTTGGGCCATTTTTACCATTCCGTTTTCATTAGCATTCTTGCAGTTTAAATATTTTTGTTCATTTGACGAACAGGTTTCATAATGGAGTGTGCAACATCTGTAAAGAAATTAGCTGTTCATTTTCTGTTCATAAACACTTGATTTGTTTGTGTATTAATAGTTCTTGCACTTTTGGATTACTTACACAATTATCTAGGAAGTTATATTCTGGATTCCTGAAAATCAGTCCTTTTTTTTATCAATCTTTACTAAATCTGGAAGTGCGTCTTGTAATTCCCCTTCACTCTTTAAATGTCATCTTTCTTTGAAAAATCTAGTTCATATGGCAACGTCCTTATAAACATAAATATAATTTTAGCAACCACATATCACTAACAGGCATTTCTACATTAGATGTGTCTGAGTAGATGATATAATAGTTCTTAAAATCTCTTCAAATGTTTAAATTGCTAGAGGATTTAGGGATGCAGCATTTGTGTTTCTTTCCAGTAGGAGTGTCTCAGTACATAACCCTTAGTTATTTCTGGATGCAATGAAGTATTTGTCTACATAAAGAAGTCCTGCATTTCTACTACTTTCTATGGATTTGAGATGGGACAATCTTAAAAAATAATTTAAAAAACCAACATGTTCTACACAGAGGTAGAACTATTATTTGATGACTTAGAGGATGTGGGAAGGGTAATGTGTTTCTTGATTCCTTGTTTGTTCTGCTCCCAGTATTGCTGGGAATGAAGCCCCAGGTTCTCATGCCTTGAGGAACACGCGTGCGTCTGCACGGCTCTCTGCCTGTTCAGTAGATCTGGTATTTTGTCAGATTCATACCCAAATTCTGTTGCCTTTTGCAAAGCACTGCTCACAGCTTCCTGCAGGAGTTTAAGAGCAGAGGTGACTGAAACAAGTTCAGGAAACATCCGTATATCAACAGCTGTTATACTCAGCCCTGCACTCAGTGATATTTTAAAAATCCATATTTTGCACCATTGTAACTAAACTGTTTATGGGAGTCAGTGATATTGGTGGTTGTAATATAAATCCTACTATGAAAGAATGCCTGGTTTCATTTGCAGCAGAAAATGAGGTTGACATGAGCTTTGGTCTATAGGTAATAGGTTCTTGAAGGCTCTGAGAGGTACTTTCAGCAAAACGTTAATCTGGCAAATTGGTGAAAGTCCAATCCACAAATGCACCCTTTTTTTTGTAATATGCAGTTGATTGTAACAATTACAGATGCTATTTAATGGCACCAGCCTTAAATTTTCCACTGTGATACTACCTAGAGGATTTGTTACTGATGAAATCATTATAGAGTTATAGGAGTGAAATAGGTTGCTACTGAAATTGCTCTCAAAATCTAATTGTAACTTCACTGGAATTTTTCCCATGCTGGATATTAAGTATATGCATATTTTTTTATTTTTACAGAAGCGGTGTTTCTATTTCTATGCCTAATTTTATTTCACACTCTACTGTGTATATGTTAGGTTTGGCTTCTTATTTTCAGTTGTGGTGAAAGATCACTTTAGTACTGTTTGCCTTTCAGCTGATTTTCTTCCATTCTTATTTTACTTGTCACATGAATGAATAGAGCAGCATATTTCTTTCCTCGCAACCTGCCTAGGACTACTCAAATTAACACAAAGAAGAGCCGTATTTTATCAATACTTGAAAAGATGCAACTCCTCTCAGTTTCCTTTTGAGGGCTTCTTTGGGAAGAAAGTCATGCTGCATTATTGCTACAAAGCAATTCAGATTTCTATTAATTATTTTAATCAAATCTCTTTTTGTACCCAGAAGTTTCTTGGGTTGTGATTGTCCCTCATCTTTGGTTCTGACAGTATCTAAATAAAAAAACAGAGAAGAAATCCTCTAGCTTGGTCATAATCCATGAAGAATGGTTGGAATCCTTGCTCCGAAAGGAGGGTTTCTGTGACTGCCCGTGTTCCCGGTGTGCAGCGTGCCGACCTTTCTTGCCATCCTGTAGTGTTCTAGTTCTTACTGAAGACATTATGTGATATCTCACCACTTTCAGAAAGACAGCCTGACATCCATCATTAGCCGAACCATTCTTTCTTTCTGCTCTTGATCTTACAATATAGATTTATCCTATGAAAGCTGAAAAAATTGCTTGTGTCGGTTCATCAGGCTCTCTCCCTGCGGTTGCAGTGCTGGGGCACACAGGGAGTAAGTGGCCACCAACCGCCACCTTTGGCACCAGCCAGAGACTGAATTTGTCTGCTGGGCTCAGAAGAAAATGGTGTAGAAATAGCTTTTCTTTAATTTCCCATACTCTTTAGGTTTCTTGCATTTTTGCCTCCTTAAAGCGGCGGAGTGGATGAATGATTCTAACTTAATTTGATAATTATTGCTGCAAATTTTCCTTCAGGAAACTTGAAATTCACAAATGCACGTTTCTAAATACTTATAGTATATTCTGCATTTATACAAAATGTACTGCTCTGCACTTGTACCGAGTCCTCTCATTGTGCCTAGAAGCATGCTACCCCGCCTCCTAAACACGGGAAGCTCTGCAAAGCAAGGAGGGCAATATCATCTCCATTGTTTGGATAGCCCCATGGATTTCTATTATTTTGCTTAACAATTGCTTCCCAAGAACCTGATAGCAGAAGCTATTTGTTAGGAGCAAATATTGTGAAGACCATTGTGCTTATGTCCTACTGTGGCGCAAATTGCCATGGGATTGTTACCTTTCACCCAGGTGGTCCCCACTGATGGGCAGAGATGACCTTGATTTAATGGCTCATCTGAAGGCAGACAGCTCTAACTGTGCCTCGCCGTCCCCCAGAAGCGCTGCTGCAGCGTCAGCATTGGACGCGAGCCCACGTCTCAGTCAGAGCTGTGCATCTCTGACCTTCCGGCACAGAGGCAATGGTGCTGCCAGCTGTGTTATGCTGACAGGCAAAGGACTTTGTTTTGATATCCAGAAGTAAAGAAATTGAGCTAAACGCACACACTGACTTCTACTGCTGGAAAAAAAAAAAAAAAAAAAAAAGTGGCAATAAACCCCAGCCAATCTTACCCTCAGTTTCTAAATTATTTTGTTTTCCAGGTTGCTGGGAGTAATTTTGCTTCATTAACGTGGCTCTGCAGCATGATCTATTTGGATTTTATCGCAGAATGAGCCCTTTTAGCTGAATAAAAGCCTTTTGAAAAACCAGATTTATGTCACAGTCACAGCATTAAATAGAGCAATTCTGGTTCAGTGGCGAAGTGCTGGGGTCAAGGTCCATGGTCTGCATTTTCTAAGTGCCGTGCATGGATTTGCATGCACACAGCTCACATTAGTGCTACGTGTGGCCCCTGTGCTGCACTTGGGGAATGTAGCCCTCAATAGAGAAGATATTTACGGCAGCGAAGCTCGTGTTGGGTTATATGAACAGCTGTGCTCCAAGCAGAAAACACACATCTGAAGTAAGACAAGCATACTGAAAATTATGTCCTGGCAGTTAACATTTTTATTTGTACACACTGCTATGCAAAACTGAAAGGAAATATCACTCTTTCAGGATTAATATGTTTTGCAGAGCTAATGGGAGAACAACCTGTCTTCAGAAACAATTTTGTCTGATTCTAAATTTTTTCCCTGCAGTTCCTGTAGTGTTCATGTAAAAGAAATATAATCAATAAGAAAAACTACTGTTACTTTGCTAGCTATGTTTTACTAGCAGCGGGATGACCTCTTTATACTTTTGAATATATTTACACAGAGTTTTAGATTTTACTCTCTTAAATTACCTTTTCTAATATCCCAGCACCTTCAGGGCACAGGAACCGAGCACGTGAGAAATGCTTTCTCCATCATTTCCCTGTAGGATCCCTGCGTTTGGATTTGTTACGTCTGGGGCTGACCGGTAGCTAAACCCACATCAAATGAGAAGGACTTTGCAAAATGCAGCGTAGTTCATTTTAAGTTTCACATGTCGGTGCCGCAGGTTCTCCCTCCGTGGATGCCGGGGGCTGAGGAGCTGCTCTGCGCTTGCTCCCCTCAGGGCGAAGCCAGGAATGTCGGCGGCGTAACTCTGCTCGTCTCCATGCACGGGGAGCAAACAGGGAATGGCATTTCTCTAACAAAATAGGCCACGCTAATACTTGGTCTTCTCATGCTGTTTTACCTGGGGAGACGTTTGAGGCTCTTTCCCAATAGCAGCAGTATAACAAGTGCATGCAGTTCTTTCTGAGGCTAAGAATCGATCTCATTTTGCAGCCTGGGAAAATGGGACCTTGAGGTTGCTGTTTACCTGAGACCACAAAGGAAAATGGTAGCAGGCCAGGCAAAATTTGGACTTTCTGAGGCCACTGTTCTGACCTCTAGACCTTTATTTCACGGTGCCCATGGGGCTTGTATGTCCAGCAAACAACTTGCGTTCCCTAAAGGAGACCTGGTGAGTGAAAGGCCCAAAAAGCAATTTAGGACGTAGTCTTATTAAACACGTCTTATTTAGGTATATATTAAGTACTTATTTATTCAGCATATACTGAATTTTGGAAGACAGGTGCATGTTAGGCTCAACAATTTGGATGCTTCCTTAATATGAATATTTTATTTTTTAATGATGTTTGTTGATTGGGGAAAATACGTTATTTTTACTAGAGCTAGTTGGAAATATTTTCCTAAAACCAATCATGAGGTTATAATGAAAGAAGAAAAACAGCATGCCTACTAAAGCTGAGGGTGGTATTTTGCTACTGCCATGTTCCTGAAAACGCTGAAGATGCCTCAAATCTGTGTGGCGGACAGGAATGTTGTGGCCCTGCCATGGGCAACAGAGGTGTCACTCTCGTGCTGTAAGCAGATTTCCTTTTTTTTTTTTTTTTTTTTTTGTTTGTTTGTTTGGTATGATTATGTATCTTTGAGGCTGACATAATGCTAATAGGGCTTCAAAGTCAAGATTCAGGAATTGGGACATGCCGTAACTAAAATCACCTGTCCACTTCTGATTCAGACTTCCCTGATGTATTCATGGCTGTGCATGGCGGAACAACTTCAGCCTCATTCACTGTCCAGATTTCACCATTTCTGGTGTCAGTTGGAAACATATAAAGAAAGTTTCTAGGACTGCTGCTTAATTTGCTGAAAAAGGCACCGTGTGAAGGAGACAGGACGTTACGGGAATGGAAGGCGAGGCTGCGACAGTTCGGCATTAATGCTGACAGTCTCTGCTCCAGAGTTTCTGGATGATTCCAAACTAGTCAAGCCATGCCTTTTACTAATTGTGTGTTGTTTACTTTCTGAACGCTTAGTTTGTGACCCTTGGGTCTGATTTATGAAGCACTGATCTTTCACAGAGATAGCTCAAGTCAATGGAAATTATTTGAATATACAAATTAGCAAAGAATTTTAATTGCCTCGGATTCTGTGTGTCAGTGAGTGTGTACTTCCAGATTTAATTTACAACTTTCACCTTAATTTGTCAGAACCCTTCTGCTGAAGAGGGTTAATACAATCTTCTCCTGTCTCTCCTTAGAAAGGTATTTGAGGAGTGAGGAGCTGCTAGAATTAAAGCACTGTACAGCAGCCCAGGCAGAAATTAATAAGTCTCAGAGCAGGGTGTGAATAGTGCTCAATAAATGAGGCATGGGGACACACTGAATAATAACAGCAAAACAAAGGCATTGAGTAGCAGCTCGTTATGTCAGTCAGTGCAGGCAGGGGTCCAGTGGAAAAAATAGTAGGTGGCTGGGTAATTAAAGGCAGTATCATAACGTGTGCACACAAGGTTGCCCAATTAGGGCTGCACAGCAACCTTAATTCTGGCACTTGCCTAAATTTTCAATGCTTGATTTTACACATTTAATGTTCTCTAGCATATTTTTGGTGTATTTACATATAGATGCTCCCCATAGCCTCGTTCATTGCCGTGCTGTTAATTAGGTAGAACTACTGAGCAGTGCAGTTAGTCGGATAAGCAGGGCTTTGCAGTGAGCCTCGCGTAGCACGCTGCAGAGCAGAAAACTTCAGGCTGTCAGAGCTCTGAAGGCCTTACATCGGCGGTGATGAATTTGTTTTCTTTGTTTAATTATTTTTAAGTTAGTGATGTTTTTAGTGCATAATCATTTCCAGTCTCTTTTCTTAAACTGTTCCATTATTTCTACTTGGCTTCTACATTTATTCTTCACGGCTTATTGATGATGGGATGGTTGAAACATCTTTTTAATGAGAATTGTGTTCCTAAGACTCTTCTCCCTGGAGTCTGAGTAGTCTTTAGCTATGGCCCTTATTTTAGAAGATAATTTTATTTCATCCATTTCTCCTTTTACAAAAATATTATCTGGAACCAGATGATTTTGGTTCTGAAGTGCTGCTCTCTAATTGGCATTCTCTACTTGTATGATTTGGAACTTTTCAGAATACCAGTGAAGAGTGATAACCATGAAAATGGAAAAATGGAGAGACTGGAACAAGAGAAGGGTGGACAGCAAAGTGAAAAGGTTTATCCAGACTTCTGTCTTATGCATGCAAATAATTTGTTTCAATGCTTCAGTGGTGCTGCTCTCCTGTGCTCTGCCCACTGGGTAAGATGGGATTGCACAGATATGTAGTAAGTGGGCTATGATAAGTAGGATGCTGTTTTTCTGAAAAATGCCCTCAGCTGATAAGGAATATGTTCAAAGGTTGAGCACGAGCTTTGTTCCCTGTGCTCCTCCAATGAAGAGCGTTGCCTAGATATCTGTCTGCAGAGGCTGGGTTGCCCTTCCCAACCTGTCAGAGCAAGGGATGGACGAGGGGTGTTTGGATTGCAGGGTGTCGGTAAGAGAGTTGCCTTTGCCGGTGTGTGTTCCTGAGGGCACATCGTTTGCTCCAGTACGTGGCCACCTTCACAGCCACGTACCTAAGAGTCTGCAGTCAGGTTTATTTGTTAAAACACATTTTTATATTTTTACGCCTGATAAATCTATCTTCATACCAAAGGGACAGCTGGTGATGTTAGGTGATCTGCAGCATTAGTAATAACGTCAAAATACAAACCCGAGTGATATGTTTAAGATTAGAAAGCCTGAAAAAAACAGCCTTTTTTCATCTGCTCTCTCCACAAACTTGTAACTCTATTTTCCTTCCCTTTTCTAAGATTTTGCCTGAAATAAAAAGCTGTCATGATGGGGACAAGAAATCATGAATAGAGGTCTCTGCATTACGTATCAAGCCTTGCAGATGTCATCTACAAAGCACTATTTGTATTTTTTTTCAGAACCAATATTTCTTGGACTTGGAGTCAGATGTGCTGTAATGAAACATTGATGCACAGGAATGAAGTGATCTGTTTTTTCTGCTATAAGGAAAGGAGTTTTAGTACACTAATGGAAGAAAAGAAGTGTAGTATAGTTTTAAAATGACTGAAAATAAGCTGCAAGTGCCCTTTTACCTGCACTTAGTACTTAATATGTATTTTATTTTTCAATTGAAATTGTCTTTAGTTGCATTTTTTCTCTTTTGGCTGTTTAGCATTCAGGAATGATACATTAAAAAGTCTCTAAGACCCTGAAAGCCTCTCACAAAATACCTAAAGTAGTAGTGAAAATAGATGGCTACCTCTGAAATTATATTGACTCCTTTATTGCAATTTTTATATCAGTTTTACCACACTTTTATAAAGCTTTCAATTCTTATAAAACTCTCTTTTGGAAATGATATGGAAATCATTTGGCAATGAGTTATGCTATAGCATAGCCTAAAATTATTCTTTTATCTTACATTGTGAAGTCCTTTGGCATCTTTGTATAAGACTCAGGCTGGGAGAGGTTGTGACAGTCTTGGAGTACACGTAACGTAAGTTACGGAAGCTTTGCCGATCCTTTGTTATTTTGATATACAACAGTACTATTTTTGAGCATCATATCTGAATGCTGTGACACATTTTTCACTTTTATAGTTACTGATTTGTGGAGTCGCATATTCCTGCAACACCCTGTTCATGTGAATTAGAATTAGAAACACAGAGGAGTGCACGTAGATGGTCAGGTGATAACAAAAGCAGCTGGAAAGTCAAGCCGAAGGACATGCAAAGTACTAAGTACTTGTCCAAAAGTTATGGCATCTGCTGTGCTGCATTCAGGCTTCCTCAAAAAGCTGTTCTTGAAGCGTCCAAATGTTTTCACCCTCTATTGTTTAAAACTTGGTATCTCAGGTAGCTTGGCACTCTTTAGTGCTGGACTGAACGTACCTCTGCACGGTCTTTTTTCTCTCTGGCACTTGCTTAGCAAAGCACTTCAGCTCATGCCTGGCACCAGATGTATTTAACAGGGGCCTCATCCAAAACCAGATAAAGACATTGATTTTTCATGTGTTTTGGAACAGGTCCCAAAGCATTTAGGCACATGTTAAATTCTGTATTCACTGAATTACCTCCAATTTGTAGTAGATAAAATTTTAAAGGGAGATAGTCGGTGGGTGTACACTGAAGGCAGTGAAGCTACATTCCCTCAATTCTCTTCTCCCCACTCCTCCCTTTTTTTAAAAACAACTTGCTTCTACCACAGTCACATGATTTTGGTTGATTTTCGGCTGTATTTTTCATCCAAGGTAAACTTAATTGCAAATAACAGGACTCCAGCTACTTACTGAAGTATCTCTAATGTGGTCCTACTCTCTGACAGTTTCAGAAAGTAACATCTATTGAAAATATATTGCACAGATGGCTTAATGTATAATTTATCATCATCTCCAACCCTTTTCTTGTTCTAGATGTTGTGCTGTTCATTCCTTCCTTTTATGATTTAGTCTGTACGATTTTTACTACTACCCGGTCTCAGGAGTTCACACGTTAACATACCATTCCTGAGCCCCTTTGTAACACATGGGTTTCACCTTCAAGGATCAACCCGTGTGTGGCCTTAACATATTGTGATTTATGGGATCGTTCCCCAGAACATGGGCTGATACTCATACATAACTGTCAAATCTTGAAAAGAAAAAACAACCAACCAAAACAACAAAAAATGCAAAGAAGTAGAAATCAATCTGTATAAACTGTTACCCCTCATTCTTCACTATTTGGGTGTAATTATCTACACTGTGGATACAGAGAAGATGACACCACTTCGGTTTTGAAACTGTAATACTTTATACAAGGTAGCACTGGTAGAGTTTGCAGACGTTTTGTCCCCAGCCCTTGATTTCAGCACTCTGCAGTCTTGCATTTAGAAGCAGCCAGCTCCGATCTGCTCCTGTGGACCTGCTTCTTGCCCTCCAGCTTTCTGTAAAGACCCAGCTTAGTGCTCGTGCTATGCAAACAATAAAAAGCAATAAAAAGCGTTTAGCACAGACTGTAATATGTAGTAAAGATATTTTGGCTTTTATCTATGTGCTGTTTGCATACCTAACATATATATTACAGATCATTGACAAAAACTACTTGTTAGGCTGGAAATTACCCCACTACATCTAAGACAGGCCCACTGGCTAGCATAGCAGGTTGCAGTTCATTTGTTCCTCTTTAGCAGACTTTTTTATTATGCTTTTCTATTTTTACGTTTGACTTATGTTAGATGCTCTCTGATTCATTTTCTTCCTAATGGCTACAAATGGCATAAAAACAGCTTAAGTGGTTCTCGTAGGAACCCGTATGGCACCACGCATTCTCTACGCTAAAACCTTGAAATGTTCCTTTTATAGACATCCTTGTTTTCTTCTCACTGGAAAGATTTATAACCTGCTCTTTTTTTTTCTGTCTTTCTCAATGCCATGCTTTCCCACTTTAGAAATCAATCTGTTGGATGAAGCAGTATCAAATCATTTTTCTGAGATCCAGAAAAGTTGTGCCCACCCTTCCACCTTTTCCTTTGCTGAATGGTGAGAGGATTTCAAGCAGCTTGCTCACAGAGAACTTTCCTTTAAGAAAAGAAAAAGAATAATGAAAAAAAAACAACTATTGTCACTGGTCTGTGTTCAAGGTATTTGTCTCTGGCTCTGGTGATCGTCTCCTCCAGCCTCGCTCCTTGAAGGGGGTCAGCTGGAGCAGGATGCTCGGGGCTTTGTCCAGCTGGGTTTGAATACCTCCATGGATGGAGACTTCACAGCCTCTCTGGGCAACCTGTGTCTGTGTCTCTGTGTCAGTGTTTGGTCATCTCACAGTCTGAAGGTTTCCTCTGTGTTTGAAGGGAATTTCCTGTCTGTCTTCTGGTGCCCAATTCCTCTTCTCTTGTCACTGCCCCCCCCCCCCCCCGGGACCAGTCTGGTTCTGCCTGTCTGACTCCCACCCGCGCCGATCAGACATTAGCATCACATCACTGACCGGGCCCAGTTCTTGGTCTTGCCGTTCTGAGTTAGCAGTTCCGATGTGCTCTATGAGCCAGGATCTTCTAGGTGGATATTGTTATCTGCCTTTCAGATGTGGGCTCTGCTGTCCCTGCCTTCCTTCTGCCTTGTTAAACTTCTGTTCCCATTTCTTCTTCCCTGCATCTGCCTGTGGTCTCCTTATGGGAGAGGGCAAACGTCACACAGCACAGACCAAACCGCATGAGAACGAATGTTGCCTCGACCTGCAGCGCTCAAGGGGCTGAGGGATATCCAAGGGATTGAGAGCTGTACGCCAGTCGGTATGTGTTTGCTCCAAGACTGGAAAGATTTACATTTCTTTAAGAGCTAAGTTGGTATTAAAAGTAGCCCTGATGGCCACTCCATCCGTTTGTAAGTTCAGAAATGGATGTGGGTGCCAGAGGTCAGACTCCAAAGCTTGGAACTGCGTGCGCAGTCAGTCACCACCTTTACCACTTCTGCTGTTTTGTGCTTCTTCACAGGGGTTATTTCCTTTACCCTTCCTCTGTAGTCTTAAATACCCCTTAAACAATGCTACCTATATATACAGAAGACTTTAAAGCAATTGGTCTTGGTCTAAAACATAACTGTATTCATTATTTTTTCTCATGTATCAGCTTTTGGGGAACAGAATTGGAATTTTCCATGCTCAGCTACAGTGACAAAAGTAAAAAGCACAACTATAAACCAGAAGCAGTGTCTTCCCTCAGCACAGCAGTTTCTCAGGAGAAACTTGTGCAGTCTCTTTACCTTCTTTGTTTAGATCTCTGTGTGGTGGTTTACAATTCACAGGGCAGGTTTCTTATTTCTGCCACTGGCATAGATGGCTTACCCAGGATTTCAGGCTTACATTATTGTGAAAGGAGAATGAGGTCCTCTGTCCCTTTCCTTGCGGTGGCATTGTGTGCATTAGCTCACTCATACAAAACTGGGATTTTTATTTTATTTTATTTTATTTTATTTTATTTTATTTTTTATTTTTAAATGACTGGTGGTATAAATACAGCTCTTTCTGGCCATGTGAGTAATCCTGCTGAAGCAATAAGTAAATAAACAGAATAGTGGTCAAAAGATTACGTCTTAGAGGAAATCTCAGCATCATTGTTCGAATGGAGTTACCTGGTAGTGCTATTGCATTTAATATTATCAAGTGTAAAGTCAAAGCACACACACACCAAGATCTTAGTCCTGGTGACAGTAGTTAGAGCAGACCAGCTTTGGCGGCCTGGCTTTCCCAAGCTTGCAGCCTTCACCTTTGCCTTCTAACCTCGTGTCCGTGTTGCAGCAGGGCCCCTCCGCTGCGCAGCGCCGTGCCAGTGCTCAGCTTCCAGGGAGCTCCGTGCCATATTTGCTTCCCATCAGGGAAATGGAGTAGCGAGGCTCATCTCTGCCAGGGAGACTTGTTCAGTGCTGAAAGTGACTTGTATGGATTGAGGCTGGCCTGGAGTTCAGTGGGCAAGTTCATCTGTAGTGAGGGATGTGGAAACATATTGCAGCAGAATCTCTGGATATGCATTTCCACTGGTCAGGGGTTTTCTTTGATAGCGAGCTCAATGTCACTGATTCACAATACCTCTCTGCTCCAGGGGGCATCAGAGGTTAAACACAATACACTCGTGTTTTATCAAGGGTTATTGCCGTTGAAACCCTTTTATCTGTTTTTTCAAGTGAAACACTTTGTTAGCATGCAAGCGTGCAAGGGCTTGAACCAGGCAGTGCATGAAATGCAGATTCAGTCTGTGTTTTGTAGGTCAGTAGGCTCAGTCGCTTAACAATGTTTCTGAAGCATTCATAACTGCATTTTTATGTATAATTTATCTAATGTATTAGCCACAAGCTAGCGTTTCTTCACCATGGGACATGCGTACCACCTCTGCAGTAAACGAGCGTATGTTTGCCGTCACAGGAGAATCCCACCAAGGAAACTCGGAGCAACACTGGCTCAGGCTCTGTGTTCGGAAACTTTTGCAGAAGGGTCCTCCAAGGCTTCACTGCCCTTGAGCGATTTGTAGCGTCTGATCCGTTTTCCACTCGTAGCTATATGTGAAGTTGACACTGACAATGTGGCACCGATTTTGGAAAGCAGCAGTGAAAAGCTGATCAGAAACATGTGAAAATGCACACCCACAGATTGACTTTAAAAACAATTTTTTTGCACAGACAGGAATTTCTATACTTGAAATATGCATTCCACACCACAGTCAGTGTAGACATCACTGTTTCAGACTGTGATATGTACATTAGGCAGCTTTTGAAAAATAACTCATGCACCATATTATTTATTTAAGTGACCTTGAAAGCAGGGTCTAATTGCTTAGCATTTGACAGAGCTTACAATAGACCAGAATTTGATATGCTCACTCATGATGAGTGGTACTTTATTCCACAATTACTCCCATTCTTTCTACTGAAAAAAAAAAAAAAAAAAAAAAAAAGCAAGCCTAGAGCTATCATAATCTAAGAAGAAATACAGCTTTTGCTCAAAGACAGCTTTGTCTTCTGTTGTACAGAAGCAGGAGTTTGTTAGAAATACTTAAGGTAACAACTACATAAAAAGTTGACTGCAACGCTTCTGTTGCATTTAAGTAGCATTTCAGCAGAAACCTTAAAAGGTGATGGGCTGGTGAATTCCTCCATTTCAGTTTCATTTTGCTGTAACTTGAACTTGAAAGTGAGAAGCACATGACTATCTTAAAACAACCAGAAATATCGAACAAGATGTTCTTGAATCTCCAGCAGGTTGGAAGTGGTTGTCATTGCTGTTGCTACACTATGGAGAACTAGAATTTTTCTCATTTTATTGGCTTCTCTGTGGATTAAGGTATGTCAAACTGCAGTTTGCTTGCTAGTAAATTAATTACACCCCCTCCAAGGCACACACACACATGCCCAGCTGCCTTTTTCACTCGCATACCGGGATGTCTGCTGTTCCACGTGTTGCAGAGCACAGCGCTGAGCAGTCGCTGTACAGGACGGAAAGTCACCTGCTTTCTCTGGCATTACCCAGGAAGTGCTGTATGTATATCAGCCTATTAAACCCATTGAGTCGCAGAAAAGAGGCTAAGAAAGGACCTCAGGAGTTATCTACTTTGTACTTGTGCCCCTGGCAAGATTGTTTATAACAGCGTTTTATTGTATCACTTGTTAGAAAGCAGCTTAACTTCTAACCCAAATCTCACTTGCTACCACCCTGCTCATATAGAACAGACATGGAGAATCCTTTGCAGCGTGTTTTACATATTTGGAGGCACTTATCGCATCTCCTCCATTTTCTCTTCTCTGCCCTAACCCAGTTCTTCCATTATTGGTCAAGTTTTCTAGGCCACGGATTTTTCTTTTTGCTTTTTCTGTCCTTTCAGCAGCTGATCCAAATCTGTGTTGAAGTCAAATGCCTAGACTGAATTTACTGTCATAGCTGCTGAATAGACTGAAAAGATCACTTCATAACCCTTTATGTATGTCTCAGGATTTTATATATATATATATATATATATAGTTATTAAAAACTGTAGTGATGATTTTGTTGCCACTGAGCACACGTTTACTGGCATTGTCAGTGACAGCTCCTTCACTTTAGAAAGTTAATACATCAATTAAGTTAACGAAATGTTTATATTGTTGTCATCTGGCCAGCACAACAGATATATCTTTTTCTGGAATAGAAATCCATAGAAATCAAAGGCCATGCTCAGAATAAGATTATAACGTCATAATCTCATTATTTCAATGGTGGTGGTGGGGCGATGAGATTAAAAACAGAAAGAAATGAAACGAAGTGTAGACCAAAACCGGTATTTGCTACAGAGCAAACGCAAAAGGAAGAAATTAGAGGAGACATGCCTGATTTGAACATCAAACCAGTGAAAATAGCATTTCATTTCTATTTTTATTTCAAAACACATCTGAGAAAAGAAAAAAAAATGTAGATGGAGACAAAAAGAGGCTTCTGAGTGCTTTTCTTTTCAAAATTTGTCCTAGTGAGAGATGAATGGCAGGGGATTTTATGCCCCAAACAGCACTTATAAGTGCTTTTGCTATTTCAATACCATCCTTGGGCTGAGAAGAGGAGACGAAGAAACAGACAAGGTGCCCTGACACATCACTTCTAAGTGATTTCTGTCCCAAAAGTATTCAAAAGACTGATAGAAGTTTTCTTTTTTTTTCTTTCTTTCTTTTTTTTTTTTTTCTTGGATATTTATTTTGTTCTGTGACTTGGCAGAAATGAAGTGGGAAGATGAAGGGAAGCTCTAGCGAGTTTTTATTTCCCAAGGTCAGAAGAACAACAGGCAGCCTCCAGCCCCCCACTCGATTTGACAGAGAGGCAGTAAGGCTTCTTTTGGGCAGCTAAGGTAACAGCAACATGGAGTGATTTTCCTCATATTTTGTAATGGTAGTAGCAGTGAGAAAGAAATAGGGGTGCATTCTTATTTTCAGCATGGAGCAAAATAGTGTAAGTTTATGACTGAAGTACAAATAATCCAATAGCATAAGAAAAAGAAAAGCTGACATGTACTTTGCAACATCAGAACCTTACAGTGACCTGACTTGCTGTAGGCATCACCCAAAAAGCATTGTGCAGAAACAGAGTATCCCCAGACAGAGCTGAATTAATTTTGGCCTGACGGTAACTGCACATAGAAAACCTCCCAGCTCTGAGAACATGTTTCTTCATCTACTTCTTTAAAAAGGGTCATTTTCTCTGTTCTGGAAGGTGACCTCACCTTCCACCTCCTCCAAAGTGCCGGGATTGTAATTACACAATGCAGTTACACTGTAGCTGTGCCTTTTCAAAACCACAAATCATTACTTCATGTATCTGGAAAAAATTACATATTATTACCAGTCTTTTTGTTTCAAGCGGAGGCAATAAAATCTTGGCATCCCTGTGGAATAAATGCATTGTGTGCATCTTCCTAGGCTAGCACACCACAAATCTTGAAAATTTAAGCTTCTGCTGGGCTGTTCTGATTCCTAGGTGAAGCTGGAGTATTCTTTAGCTGCAGCAAGGATTAAGAGAAGTCAATTTTCCCTTCAAGGTATTTGAAGATTTAGCTCTGTGTTCCTGAATGTTTTGCAAGAATGCAAAGACCCAGCGTTTGGGCTCTGAATCCCTCTGTATCATGAATCATCATTGGAGAAACCACAGAATACTTTATGGTAAGAAAAACAATCAGTGTGTTTTAAGGTGAGAGTAGTTTAAATAAGGAATTAAAAATCATATCCTAAAGGTGCAGGTGTACAGAAGAGTTTGTGTTGAGCAGTGAAGTTCTGCTGTCCACATTACAAATGCAGCAAGACAAATTCAAGTTGACATATTTACAGATATAAACACGTTTTCCTGTGACACCAAGGTCAAACAAGATGTGTCATTCATCAGGTGATGCAGCAGTGAATCCACTTTGCATCTTGAACACTTTTGTACAGCTTGGAAGTGTCCATGGAACAGCGTTCTCGAGCTCCAGTATCAGCAGGTTGCCTGTTTCTGCATGTCAGCTGTTGCTCTTTGGACAGCGCTCTAAATACAAATCAGTACACACATCAGAGGCTCAGACATTTCTAATCTATCAAAACCACCACCACCAACAAAAACAAAACCAGAAACAACAATAACAAGAAAAAAATTGCACAGCCCTCCAAGGAAAGTAATAACAGATGACATTTAAATTAAAGTGATACATTAAAAATTCACCACCGTGAGATGTTCATTTAAGAATTCTAAAGATTCTGAAGAAAAGGAACTGTCTCAGCATCACAGCGAAGTTTTTTCCTGTGAGTTAACTGGTAATGTGATAGGAAGTAAATGGCTAATTTTTATTTGATGGCAAGAAGGGAAAAAGAAGATCTAAGAGGTTGTGTGACAGCGCTTCTTTGATCTCTTCTGCCAGATTCAGGGATTTTTTTACATCACAGTCTTGTTTTTAGATGCCAAAGGGATGGAGGTTGAAAATTAGTACCACAGGAAGCTTGTAGTTTGGGCATCATGTAGGATTTTAAATACCAAAATTAATGATTTAATCTGAGACAGAGGACACTTGCAAGTCTAAGGCTGAGTGTGTGCTAAGTGGTTGGGATTGGAAGGGTTTGCAGTTTTGGATTAGTCACCTCCTCTATATCTAAGGCCAATTCTGAAAAGAAATTTAAACGTTTGTGATGTGATGAGGCAATTCTCATGAGATTGTGGAGGCATCTACAAAGCCCATCTTGGTATTCAGTTGCAAACCAAAATATTACCCAGCTCTTGCCTGAGATTTATTTTCCTCATCCTTTGGAAAAAAAGGGAAGCAAACAAACCCCAAAACAAACAGAAAGGAATTGGCTGCTAACAAAAACTTGTAGTTTTCAGCTACTGGTGTCATGTTTGCATGCTGAAAGAGCAAAGAGCTCTTGTTTGTGGAATGGTGTGAAATGCCCAACTGTACTTCAGCTGTGCGGGTCATAGGAAGGCAAACCATCTCTATCTGCAGTGGTGTGCCGCAGAAAGTTATTATGTGTAATGTGCTTCTCATTGAGTGGTTCCTGTTCCAAAGTATGTTGTTAATCCTAATGGGGTAGCAAATCATAAATGAAATTATCTCGTGCATAAAGGTGGACAGTTTAGAAGGCAGGAGTCATTAGAGGATAAGGATTTTTCATTGTAGTTTTGAAATTTAATTTCTTTTCACTGTCTTCCCTCCTTTGCCTCAGAAAAATATTGATATAGATATAATTCCTGACAGTGATGTTGATTGTAGCATGTAAGTAGTATCCAACAGCAGAAGCAGATGGTGCAATATTGTGATGGGGCCTATCACATAGTGACGAGGCTGAAAGGTGCAGCTGAAAGAGTGTATAATTTGGTATAAATGAGAATCTTGAGTCTGAACACTCTTAAAATTAAAAAAAGATCAGATCTGAATACAAACTTCCCAGCATCATCCCACTGCTGAATTTCTGCAATGATTGTTCAAGTGGGGGAGGCTGAGCAGCAGCGTGTGATCGCAGGGATGTGGGTAAGGAAAGCTTTCTGCAGCAAGAGCTGCAACACTGAGCAACCAAGTGGATTTTAATTCTGCCAGAAGATGGTTGTGTCTCATGTTGTTTAATGGCAGCCCCTGCCTTTCCTGTTCTGGAGTGATTTCCATCTCTGTTGTTAATGATGACCGCCATCAGACACCTGTGATTTTACTGTGACAGCTGACTGATCGTCTGTGCGAGACAGAAACAGCCTTGCAAACCTTTGACCATTGTCCTGAAGTAGGTGTTTTAGACATTCGACATTAAATTTGACTTGTCAAAGCTTTTAGAATCAGGGACTGGGGGCTGCTCTTCCGGCAACAAAAGTTTCTGAGCATTTGAAATCTGGGGAAACTTTTTGTGCGTGTCTGTGCTTTGTTAGGGTGTTTTATTTTATTTTATTTTTATTTTTATTTTTTTACTCATATACCTTTCTTCCCAAACAGTTTTTTTGTTTGTTTATTTTTCCCCTGAAGTTCTTCCAGCTACTGATGGTGCTCCAAACAGCTCTGTGCTACTTAGGGCCAAATCGTTTTTGGCAGCAAAATAAAGAACAGTATTAACTATTTTGCTTCAACAACAAAATGGGAATTAAATTAATAATTCTAGAAAATAATGAAACTATTGGATGGGCAGAACCCTGGAATTAATTTGTGAGGTGTATTGGTTATATCCACAGTTAATTGCATTTTGATTTGAAATGCGTGTAAGTGGAAGTAAACAGCCATGTGTTTAATAGGGACTGTGTCTGGCTAGCCCAAATAGCATTTAATCCCCTCCGTGGCAAACGGTTTGTGGGTAAAAGGGTGTCCGGGGAATATGGAGGCCTAACAAGGTAACGGCATGCTCTTTACGTTTAACTTGTTAATCAACAGGTGAGAAGAAGAAATGGTTTGTGTATGGCTACCTACCCACCAGCCGCAGCCAGAAGCCCTGCCCTTTCCAAATGTACTCTGAATAAGAATGAAACCATGCTACTTGTTTTGCCCATTAGATAGCATTATCTCTGCGGAATGCCAATTCATATCTCCTTGTGCTGCGTGTGGTTCTCACATATGGGATTTTAATAACCTTCATGCTGCGCTATGAATTCATAAACAGGGCTGATAGAGGAAAAGCACCACAGGACTTTATTTTTTCATTATTGCTCTTTTGAAAACCAGGGTCTGCAGGATTTTTGTGAGGATCTTGTGACAGAACAAGCAATGTTTTTGCTACTATAGTGGAGTTATTCCAAGGGGAGGGGATAAGTACAGCATTTACTTGTGATATACTTTTTCAGAATTGGTTTTCATCATCCTGCATTTTGTAGCCGCTGTAATTCTGGTGTATTGTAGTTGCAGCTTTGCGGATCTGATGGTACGGGAGTTTTCCCATTTTTCTGGAATGGGCATCTGATGTCTTGCAATGTACCTCTTCCACTCCTTCCCCTCCCTCTCAGCCTGTACGTTACAATCTCTGCAGCCCTCCAGCCGTGAAGCTACAGCTTGCTGATCAGTGATCACTGGCATGTGACAGCACTCTTGGCTTCTGTTTTGGAAAAGATTTGTCCATTTTTATTTTTATTTTTTATTTTACCTCTCTCCTAAGCTCAGTGTCCACTGACCTACCACTTCTTCATCTCAGCCATGTTCCAGTGCTAGTGGGAACACCACCGTTCTTAAGCTGGAAGCAGTAACAAGGACTCCCAGCCTCAGTTGCGAGGCATGAAGTGATCCGTGTAACCTCATATCCATTGCTAACAGGACTTAGAGGGAACTTAGAGGGAAGGCTCAACTAAAATGTAGTCTACAAATCTCCTATGAAGTAATGCACCTAAAATGTTAGAACCACCCTGTTTAGCAGTCCTGGGAGCTGCTTCATACATCCCAGGAAGGAAACGGCAGTGTGCTGCCTGCCCGTACCCTGTGCTGCACCGGTGGGGTGTACTTGTGCCTGGGAGCTTTGCTCAGCCTGGGTTCCAGGGTTGTAACCATGCCTAGTGATGTTTAATCAGGAGTAAGATTTATTAGGTGTAGGTTCTGTGTAGGACTGTGATACGATATGCAGATCAAATCTTATCATCCTATTTTCATTTTAAGAATGTTTCTCCTGTTGTATTTTATATTTGATTTTGTGTGTGATAGGTGATAGAAACAACCAAGAACAGACAAGGAAGAAGATAATTATTTTCTCTAATTATCTTCCTTTTTTGTTTGTTTGTTTGTTTGTTTGTTTTTTCCCCACTGATGAATACTCCTCACTGTTAAAAATCTTCATTTTCATAGAAATTTACCCAGCTTCAACTTGGCTGTTAAAGTGATAGAATTACAGAATTATTGAGAAAAATGGGTTGGAAGTGACTTCCAGAGTTCACCTTGTCCAACATCTTACTTAAATAGGACTAACGTCAAGGTTAGGTCAGGTTTTTGCCTCAACAAACTTCGAAATCTCTAGGGATGGAAACTTCACAATCATTCTAAGCACCTGTTCTAAAGTTTAATTGTTCTTTGCTATGAAGGTATATTTGCTAAAAAAGTGATCTTTCTGACATATCTAGCCCATCGGTATTCTGTCCTCAGCTCATCTCCCCTGGTCCTTTGTAGCAGTAAGGAATGCCATTGCATAGCTGAGACCACACATGATGAGCTAGCTGAACACAAGTGCACACATTTTTCTTCCTGCTGCATCTATAACTCTACACTGGTATGACTCAGAGAGAAAAGATGCCAAAGCTTTCACATTTGCTTTGTAAATATTTTCTTATAATGAAATTAATACATCATCTAAACCCTCCACATACACCTCTGTTACTGCTTTTAGTTTTGTTTATGTATTTGTGGAAATATATATGCACCTTATCTTCAGAGTCATTAAACAGACAAGAGAACGTTAAACTAACATAATTAAAAAAAATGTTTTCTGATATATGCTGTTCATGGAAATGAAGAAGTGTTATTTTTATGCCAGGCTGGGCTTTTTTTTGCTCAACACCAGCTGTAATCTGTAAGGGCATTTTATTTTGGTTGATTATTTTATAATTGTATGATGACTTCAGTGGAATGGATTTTTTTTTACTTAGCTGTGTGGTATAGTCTCTCAGACTTTCGTAGAGGACCTTAGCACCTCCAGTTGCAAACGTGCAGTTGTGAGCCTGTGGCATGGAGCAGCATCCTGCTGTAAGGAGGAGGAAGGGGAGGCACGACCCGTTTGCTGTAGAAGGTAGTGGTCAGTCTTCTGTTCTCTCCCCGTGCTGTCTAAAATACAAGGCCATCAGCTGATGTATTCATGGTGCCAACAAACCAAAGTGGTCAGCAGGTGGATACCATCAGAGGACACTGATTTTCCATCCTTATTTCTGTTCCCAAGAACCTGCTTTGTCTGAACCATCGTGCTCCATGCTGTATCAGTTGGAGCTGCAGAGCAGCTGATGAGATTTGGTGTTCACCTTTATGATTGCTTTTCAAGTTATCAAACAGTTCCACTGTCATTACAGCCCTTGGAAGCACAAGGAATCACAAGCTTCCTTAAAATCAACAGATTTTTAAAAAAGCAAACCAACACACAAACCCTGTGCCCTCGGAGGCAGCATTGAAATGTAGAATCTGGCTTAACCCATCTGATGCCAGCGAGATCAGGAAGCGAACAGGACCTCCTAGGTCTCCATCTCAGGAATAGGCTTTGGGGTAAAATCGTACTGATAGCCATCAGATAAGCCTATATTGAACAGAACGTTTGTGTGCATGCCCACGTACAAAGATGGCTGGCTTTGTGAGCAGATAGCCTACGTCAAGAGAACAGCATTCCTTTCCACAGGTGGAAGCAGAATCATAACTGAGAGGTGTCTGCTGCTGCCCAGGCTAAGAAGCCGTGCTATATTCTTGGTAATGGCACAGATCATGCTTTCCTCAGGTCTTTCATCATGGTCCAACGTATACATTTGTTCTTTGGAGCAGAGGATGTCTTGCTGAGCCCAGTCCTGTATGAGCTCAGTTCTGTATGGGTTCTCACCCCAAGCAGACGTGTCACATGAGAAGTTTCCTTGCTGTTTCTCTGTTTACAAATAGAAAGCTGTTCCATCTATGAACCGAGAACCTAAATTTCTCATTCCAAAAATGCAGCCATCAGGTGATATAATGGCTCCAGTGGTGTCAGGGGAGTTTTGCTTTTCACTGTAAGGCCATGAATGAGCCATGGATTTTCCTAGAAACTGGTGTATAGATGCGTTACAATGCTAATGAGTAGTCTTGTCCTTAAGACATACAAAGAACTAAATTTCTCTCTTAAAATTTTTA
This sequence comes from Nettapus auritus, assembly GCA_011076525.1. Taxonomy (NCBI): domain Eukaryota; kingdom Metazoa; phylum Chordata; class Aves; order Anseriformes; family Anatidae; genus Nettapus; species Nettapus auritus. The sequence goes on along the minus strand of CM021772.1, from coordinate 20,211,591 downwards.
AATTATAAGTGGAAGAGCTATAAGATGAAAACTATCCTCTTGGGAGCTAATGTTGTTTATTCCTTGCAACTTGTCAGGCCAGCCTGTGTAGGGGAAAAAAAGATTGATAGGGTTTATTATTTTCATTTTTTAGTAATATTTTATTTTGCAATTGCTGCTAGCATGCCTCGCCTCATAACTTACCACCTGACCTGTGTGTGTGTTGTGCTGCGCTTCCTCAGGCCTTGCTCCTGTGAGCCCCGCAGTGAGGCTGCAGTGCCCAGCACAGCGCTCTGGCCTGGTGAGCTGGGGCAGGTCAGCGTGTCCGGGGCTTTTCTTCAGTACAGCCCTGTAAGTGAGGGGGTGGTGGGGAATATGCTGATAACAGAAGCTACGCTGTCGAGCTCCATGAGGACGGAGAACCAGCAAAGACTGACCTGTGAATTATTTGCAAGTCATTTAACCTGGTAGTGCCCAGCTGAGAGTGCTTTCAGAGTTATGGTAGGTGATGTTATTCCCTGATACACACTAGTGCCTGCAATGGAATCTGCGCAGATGAAGTATGGTTAGTGGACATATGCACTGGGTCAGTTGTGTAAAAGCAATCGGAAGAGAATATGTTTGCAACAGATTTTTCATTTCAAACAGACCTTTAGCATCAAAGTTTTTAAAATGCAGCCATGCTCCAACAGTTTCCATTAATGACTTAGAAGAACTTAAAATAAATCTTCCTAATTATTTAAGCAGAACCCTCCAATGCAGTTTAAATTTCTGTCCTAGTGCCCGATGCTGCAGTGTTTGAAAGTTCAGATGTCTGAAAAATGGGAATGTAAGCTTGTATCTTTCTGCAATTAAAGTGATTTAAATAAATTAAAAAAAATATTTAAAACAATTTAATTTTTTGGACTAGGACCTTGTAAAAGAAGTTTAAGCCTGAAATGGCATTTCTACAGAAGTTTTTAAACGTTTGTAAAGCTGACAGTCATAACGTGGCACAGCAAATACTCCCAATATACCAATGAAGTGAAAGGAAATGAATGTGGCCAGAAGCAAGCATGTATTCTTTTTAGATAAGGCGTCCTGCAATTAAAAACACTGGACTCAGCTTCTTAAGGCTTATTTTGTCAAATGAAAAATGCTACTGGTTTTAATGCTATTGTAATAAACCTTATTGTTATTCCTGGCATGGATTTTTTTTTTTTTTTTTTTTTTTTTTTTTTTTTAATTTCAGAAAAATGGATAATTAGCATTTTAGCTTATCACTTTTCTTCCATGCATACAAATAATTTGATAGATAGACCACCAAGAGAGAGAAAATTAAATAATAGGTCTAGACAGCATGGAACTGGAGTAAATTAGAGGTTAGGCTTCCAGCCTGTTAGGCTGATATTCATGCAAATATATATATATTTATTGGGAATACGGGAATACGAGCTAGTTCTTTTCTGACAGTTTTTACTGCTTTCCTTGATATCATTTCCCCATACCAGATCCCAAATAAATTGACCTGAAATAGGATGCAAACTTGCATTTAGAAGTCCCATAATTTATTTGAGTACACATTTTTCAAATGTATTTAGACTGGGGGCCTAACAGCCATTCCTGCATCTTTAATTCAGCCAAGTCAGTTCCTAGATAATGGCCTATGATTAATGGTGAAAGCTGATAGTAGGAGGTTATTAGAGAAAGCAAACTTGGAACAAATCTACTGTATACATTATATACTTTACCGCCATCTGTGGGTATTTGTAATAAATACAAATGAAAGTCAGTGGTTACAGAGTAATTATGTCTCCCGTTCTCACCGATATTTTGCACATGTGACAAAGAATTCCGTAGACATAGCGTTATGGCGGGCAGTGTCGGAGTGAAGAATTCTCTCTGTTTTTTGCACAGCTACTTACCATTATATGCAGAAAACAAAAACCAAAAAACAGCTTTTGTGGAGAGAGTCCTTTTGGCCGTGGTTGTTTTCAAAGTCATCATTCTGAAGTCCCCTCTGTAGGGAAGGATTAGGCTATCTGTGTTATATGTCACCTGAGCTCCACTGCCATACATGGTGCTGGATGTAGAAGCTGGTTTTGTCCTTTACACCGTGATTCACCCACTGTTCAGTCCATCCAGCTAAGGGTATCTTCCCCCTTTTATGTCTCCTGGAGTTGTAAATGACATTTTACCTCCTCGTGTTTTGTATTGTTTGCTGAGCAAATATGCCTGTATAGAGAAGACACAAATTTTTATCTTCCATATTGCTACATACAAAAAAAAAAAAACAGAAAAGAAATAAAATATAAATGGGGAATTGCCAAAGATAAAAGTAAACCTAAAAGTTATGATGCTAATCACTTGCTGGTAACAAGTATTCTTTGACCATACTTCTGCAAACACAGTTTTACAAGGCAGAGGTAAAAGTGCTGAAGTCAAAACTGTCCGGTTGTGTTTGGAGTTATGAAGTTCTTCGGGCAGTGTCTGGTTTAAATTGTACGTTTCCAGTAATGTTTTTGTGCACAAAATTCAAGAGTCATGAAGTGCTAATGAGAACAAGTGAGCAACGTGGCAGATGTGAAGATAAATGTCTTATTGTACTCAGCATTCAGCAAGTGGCATTTGTTTGGAAGAATTCCCGGCTTTTGAACTATTACAAAGGCATGGTATTTCAAAGGCTGTATATTTGCAAATGAGTGATAGATGGAGTGTGACAAACATAATGGTTATTTATGGTCATCAGCTAGACCACTGGAATGAAATCAGGGGTGTTCTAGAACCGATAGAGTTTGTTTTTCCTGGATAATATTTGAGAAACTGCGAAATTATTCTTTTTTCATAGGATATTTTTCAGAGTAAATGTTATTTTAATGCCTATTGTGTGAACTTGCCGCATAGAGTGGGCATAAAGGAGTATACCTCCCCACATAAAATTTAGGCATTCGATCCCCAAAAGTTTGACACTAACATTTCCAGTTATGTTCTTGTGCATGTTTTTATTTTTATCATGATATTTTATATACCAAAAAAGATTTTTTTTTCCTCCCTGATTCAGAGGTGTTAATTAGGTGGATCTGGAACTGTAGACATCTGTATGTTTGCTGCTGTCAGGGTTTCTGGTTACCCCCAAGCTGTAGCACTGTACGCTGGGATGGCTGTTCTCTGCCTCTGTTCTCATCTGTTCTCTGCCTGAGCAGCTGCAGTTTAAAGGAAGATGGCTCTTCTCTGCCTAATGCTGAGGTGTTTGATTGACGTGTCTGATAAAGCTTTCGTCGCAAAAGTTTCTGTGTTAACAAATATCTTTAGGTGGTTCTGGATCTCTTGTGCTAGTTTTCATTCCCAAACACCACGGGTTATCTCATCAGCTATGGATCGGTGTTTTACTTTTCCCCAAATCCTCTGTGCCCATACATCTCTCTCTTTCAAACACGAACTTATATTCGACCCTTCCATAGCCTGTTTCACTTATCTGAGGTTTTTTTTTTTTTTTTTTTTTTTTTTTTTTTTGTATCCTATTTCCATTTATTTCCTTTGCCTTTTGCAAAGTATTCATTTCTGTTAATAAGAGCACATCCTTCCTGCCATCGTATATCAGGAGAGGGGAGTCTACCAACCACCTGAGCCACGAACTAAAATGGGGCTTCTGTTCTCCTTGCAGGACCAGAAGGATGCTTCCCACATCCTTCAGGCAACACCTTAGGGCAAAACTTTCTTCACTTGCCTCTCTCTCTGTGCCGACAGTCCCCAGGCCTGCTGGCCATCAGTCCTCCAGGGCTTCGTCTTTGCTGGCTCAGTCCTTGCACTTGAAACACCGACTCTGGCAGCTTCCTTCCTTAACCCTCCGCATTGGGACAAAACAGTTTCTAATGTTCTTTAACTACTCTCTGCTCTGTGTCTATTTTTGAGTCTTTTCTTGCCAATAGAGCTATCAGAAATCTCTTGATAGTTTATTTTTCCCACAAGAAAACACTAGTCAAAACTTATTTAAAAGGTGCCTGTTTCAATGAAGTTTTGGTTGGGAATCAGGAAGGAAGAAAAAAATGAATGGGACGGCTCTGTTAGCATAAACTGCCATGCTTTAACTTTTCCATAACACAGCAGAATTTTCAACTGAAGAAGAAATTAAATTCAATGTTACAGAGCTATTTAAATATGATTTAAAAAAAGTAGAAAGTTAAAATATTTTTATCCGCCAGGACCCATATTTCCCAGACGTTTATTCTATGGGATTATCAAGAGGAGTGTTAGCTTTGACTTTGCAGTTTTTGCTTCATTTTAGAATAGAGAAAAATACACAAGATCGACTTTTCTGATTTCTTCTTTGTAGGTCATATGCTTGACCCTGTTGCTACTCAGAGTTTTCTCACATTTCCTTGAGGCGTTTATTTTTCAGTTCTCGGATATTTGAGCTGTACTTGATTCTTGCCTTGTTTCAAAGCTGCCTGTATTGTTCCCGATAGCAGCAGCAAAATCAACAACATTCTGGTGAGCATTTGCTCTGCTATATCTTGAAAAAGGTACGAGCTGGCATGGAGTAACTGGAGCTGTCTTCAAAGTGAGAAAGATGACACTGCATCACTTTGCACCGTGGTTCATGTTCAGAAGTGTTTTTTTTTTTTTTTCCTTTCCATGAGAAAGCAAGCAAAAATGTTTCAAAACTGAATTTGCTGAATGAAAGTTCAGATAGTGCTGGAAACTCTGGTGTGCAAGTTTAAACCTCTGCACAATGTTCGAGCTCCCTTCCCTTTTCTGTCTCGTTACCACTGACATCAGGAACGCACAGGATACCTGTTCAAGAGAAGGACAGATACCAAACCTTTTAGAGAGCTGCAACTTGAGCTGCAAATCAAGGACTAGCAGTTCTCTAACAACTGGGTCAGTGTGTATGGAAAGAATTTCAGTGAAGTTTATTTATTCAGTCTCTTACTGCAAGATTAGTCTCATTATGTGGCTCCTATGGGTTCCCTTCCAATTCATTCAATTTAAATAAAAACTTCCTGCTAGCAGTTATATATGTATCAGTGACAATCATCTAAGTAAAATACACCAGGCACCTGAGTCACAGGAACAGCCGTATGAAGAGGCAGATCATGTTCTGTTTATTTGGAAATGGGATGCATGTAGGCATAGGGCTTATTTCAAAATAATGTCAAAATGTTAAAATCTTTATGAAATCTTAGCATTAAATTTTATGAAGACAGAGATGTTTGCTGAGATGTGATGCCGGCGGCTGGGACCAAAAGCAAGCATATGAATATGAAAAAAGCACTTCCACAGGAGGGGATAACCAGAAACTCGGGGTAATCAGACCTGTGGGGTGAACACAGAAGCGAACATTGCACTATCTTTCTTTTCTTTGAACGTGCTGAATTTTCACTTAGGGAAGCCTGGCAAGTCTTTCATGTCAAAAAGTCTGAAAAAAGTGAGTAAGTGTGGATAAAACCAGCTTGGTTAATCATTACTGAAAAGCAGGAAAAATTAAAATACATTTTTTGCTTGTAAAGTAGGGAAAAGCAATAAAAACAATGCTGGATGGTTAATGCCTCTCTTGTACCTTTCATTTGAAAGACCTCAAAAGAACATCAAGAAGAATAAACGCAAAATCTATTCCCTGTTGGCATCATTATAAATGTTGTATCCTCTGAAACTCTAAAGACGTCCAAGAAGAGTAGGAGAATAAATGGCATTGAAATAAAGAAAGTCTCTCTGGAGCTTTGTTCAATCGGCTTTGTTAGAATTCACTCAAATAGGATGATTACAAGAAAAGATCTCATTTGTTTCAACATTAAAGGAGCAAATTAATATGTGGTGAGCTGCTAATAATTGCCTCATTATGTAGTGAATGGGCATTGCGTCCAATTTACGAAATTACAATCATATTGTTAAAGTAACAATTGGGAAAGTTTAATCTGAATTTCCTAACTGTCGCTGTGATTAGCTGTGGGATTCGCAGAGCGGAGCAGGGTTGGTGTGTTGGGGTGAGCTCTGTGGTGCACCATGAGCCCACAGCTCCAGGCACTCTCCGGAGGAATTCAGCTTTTCATTAGTGTGAATTACACCTGCTTAGGTCCAGAGCTGGGTTTGGTCCAACAGAAAAGAAACAGGCAGCATTGGTGAAGATGGCAGCTTGGTGTGGGAATGCTCTGTCAAGACATCGTGCTGTCAGGCTCCACCGACCTCCAGAAGTCGGACGAGTTGTGCTGAACGTTTGGCCAGGACGCTTGAGAGACCTGGCCTCAGGTTGTGTCCCCTTTGGTCTTCAGCAGCCCCATGGGGCTGTGGCTGGGGAGCTTGGCAGTCCGGGGTCCGTGCCGATGGGAAACTCACCCATACAAAAGGTCCTGTGGCTGGAAAGTCACTCACTTGGTGGAGGTTTTTGAAACGACTGGGGGCAGGGGGTGTTCAGATAGGAAAGTAACCACATTTCCACATATCAAAATCCTCTGTGGAACAGAATCGCGTTTTGTGACCTTTTCTAATTCTGTCTGTTTTTGTTATTTAATGATTTGACCTTTGATTCTGTGAAGCCACTTCAGTGCTAAATGCAAAGATTTAATAACTAGAGCTGTTTGATAAGTGACCTTTATTACACAGCTATTTCTCTTTGCTAGAGATGCAGCACTGTTTTGCAAGTCCTAACTCACAGTTTTAATTATCTTTTCTATTGTCTGTAAGCTTGCGCAGGAAATGGAAAGGTCAGACATTTCATTTTCTTTACTGATTAAAATATAAGTGCTCCTCAACAGTTACAATATATCACTCAGGAAAAAGATGGGACAATTTGTCAGAATCGTGCCCAGCTGCTCTGCTGAGGAGTTCTGCGTCCTTCTGGGCAGCGACAACATGAATAATTTTTGAGGAGCAAAAAGCAGCTTATCAAAGATACTAGGTCAGACAACATGGTGTCTAGAGGTGAAGTAGCTGTCTAAATACATAAAAAGAAGAAAAGTTATTTATCTTTTTTTCTTTAGCTGATATATCTACCACGCAAGAGAGTGAAGATCTTGTGAAAGGTACAGGTAAACCTTTAACTGCTGTTCCTGGTCTAAAGAGCATAAGGAGTAACAGCGCAGGTTTCCATGTGCCTGCCAGTCTTTCTCAGCTCCGTTGCCACTGAACTGCCTCTGTGGGCAAGAGAATAGCCTGCACTGCCTGCCAGCCTCATCTTTTGGCTTCTCTGATAAGGCTGCTGCTGAGTTAGCATTTAATTGCTATCCTGGTGCTTGCAATATGGACACCAAATGTGTCCTAGTTTAGTAGCAGAAGTAGCAACCACAGGTACCCAGGTGCTGCCTAGTTCTGGCCCCTCTGGGCACCCAAATCCCTGTGCCTGGGATCCTATAGGAGCCCCGTGGCAGAGGAACTACATTTGAGCAGTTCACGAGTCTCAAAGTGATGGGATGGCCGTACCTGAGGTGGGGTGTAATAGCAAACAGGAATTTCATGTTAAATGAGGAAAATGAGAAAGCTGATGTGTGTGGATTATTGAAACAGTCCCTTTATCTGTAGCAGTTATTAACCAAGACCGCAAGCGAGGCTGTCTCCGTATGGGGGTTAACAAATTAATACTGCTGTGTGCTTTCCCGTGTACTGCAGAAAATATGATGCAAAAAGGTGCTGGAATCGGTGCGATGTCTGTCATGGGTGTCAGGCAGTCTTTTAACTCCTTCCGGGTTCTCTCTTGGGAAATTTGCATATTAGGGCATCTAAAATTTCTCTACATTGTAAAAATACTTGTTCTGAGATAGGGCTGGGGGAGGGGTTAAGCTTCCACCTCTATTGAAGAAGAGCAGATTATATGTTGACCTAGTGCAGGCATTCGATATTATGAAAGTGCTTTATAAATTGGAACAAGATAAATGAATCACAACAAAGAGCTGGAAAAGTGGGGGACACAATTGCAGGAGTGAGTGTACTCAGTTTATTCAAGCAGAACAGTTTCACTCAGTGAATAGAAAATGTGCAATGCATTTCTAGCTAAGGTCAGAGAATCAAACAATTCCAAATTCAAGAAAGCAGCTCTATTTTAATGGAGAAGAAAGAATATTGTGAAAAAACACCAAGGTTGAGACAGATTTAAATGGGACCAGATTCCTGACCAAATTGACTTTTCCTATCTAGCAGTTTCATATTCAGCATTTGTTAGTTTGAAAGTTCACCCTGAAAGCTATAAATTAATCTATTGGGACTTTAACAATTCACTTCATGTTAGGATGTGAGTTATGCTTATGGATTTGTTTAGGTCACCCAGCCATGTCCTCATAATGTATCTCAGAGAGGATTTCTGTAACTAAGCAGTAAACAGAGAGACTGTTGTGTTCAGCTGTATCTCCTGAGACTTCAGCCCTGCTGTCAGGGAGCTAGGCAGGACAGCTCTCTAAAACTACAACAGCTATGAAAAATACATGGTGTTCTGTAAAGGAAACATTGCCAATGCTTTTGCATGCAGTCAGGCATCCTTAACTGCTGAAGAAATGAGGAAAGAACATTCTCAGGAACCACTCACACAGAGAAACCAAGCTAGTCACAACAGAGAAATCAAAATGTTGCCACTGTAAAATTTAGTGTAGAAGTTTTGCAGGGCACATCTTTGTTAACTTTAATGATTGTCGTCCAAATATTTGATATTTTCTCTGTTATAATTTGGCCCTCTTGAGATGTGTATTTCTTGTCCTTACACAATACACCATTACCAAAGAAAGCTGATGTTTTGTCAGCCACCAGGTCCTAAGGTTACAGCGGTCAAATCTAGCTGGGATGTTATCCACATCAGCTAAAAGAAGTGTGATTTTGAAGGAAAATAACCACAAGGCTGGTCAGAAAAGCACCTAGTGTCTCATCAAACTAAATGTCAGAAGAACATAAAAGGAATTTTTCCTAACAATCATTTAATTGAAGTAACTGGCTTCCAGTCAATTGCAGCACAGAAGATCAAGTCTGTGACCGTACAAAAAAATCAAAGAATTGCAGACAATATGTTGCTTGGACCATCTTCTGTAGCTTTTATGGATGGATAGCTTTTTTTTTTTTTTAAAAAAAAATTATTTTATTTCTATCCAAAGTTTTTATACAATGCAACTTAAACATAAAACATCCTCTTTTAATCTTTTGGTGCAAAAGAACCAAAGGATACCATCTATTATTTCTATTCTGGCAAAAGAAACATCAGATAGGTCCCCATATCTCTGTTAAACAGATAAATATTTTCAATTCACATGGGAGAAATAGTACCACGGAACGCACTCAGGAAATACTGTCTTTGACTTCACTTTGCCCACGATAAGTTCCTAGTTCACGTGTCACCTATTTCACTACAAAGGATTGCATTTAGAACTTTGAAGCAGTGGGGTTTTCCACCAGCTCTAGCACAAGGGGATTGATAGAGAAGTATCATTACTGATTTGTTGGACTGTGCTCATCTTTCTATTAACTGAGTTTTCAGTCTCCATGCTTTACAGAGAAGGACTTCCCTATATTTTTGTTTTCTTTCTTCCAGCCTCTACAACTAGATTGTGATCTCTGTGCCATTGTTTCAAACTCAGGACAGATGGCTGGCCAGAAGGTGGGAGCTGAGATAGACAAGTCCTCGTGCATATGGAGGATGAACAATGCTCCCACAAAGGGCTACGAGGAGGACGTTGGGAAGAGGACAACCGTAAGAGTGGTCTCTCACACGAGCGTGCCTCTCCTGCTCAAGAATCCTGAGTACTTTTTCAAAGAAACCAACAGCACTGTTTATGTGATCTGGGGACCTTTTCGAAACATGAGGAAGGATGGAAATGGCATTGTGTACAACATGCTGAAAAAAACTGTTGACAGCTACCCAGCTGCCAAAATCTATGTGACAACAGAAAAGCGCATGAGTTACTGTGATGCGGTGTTCAAGAAGGAGACAGGAAAAGACCGGTAAGTCCTACTTGTGAAGAGCAATTATAATGTTTGACAAAAGATACATGAGAGAAGGCCATGCTGGATGCCAGCTACTAAATGAGTCCCAAGATATGTTTTTAATGGATTGTTATATGGTTTTGACTGTTATAAGCACTTGATGAGGCAGCAGCTAGGCCCCATTTACCCCACCTACGCTACCTTCTGTTCTTTCCATTTCTGTTGGCTTGAGTCCCAAAAATATTGGATGTCTTCCTGAAATGTTTTCAAAGCTGTGTGTTGTTTTCAGCTCAATTTACTATTGATTAAATTGACATTTTATTTGAAGAGGATAATCCTACACAAACAACATTTCCAAGTGCACAACCTCAGGATAACTCTGGATATTGTATTTTCATCTCTGTTGATGTTCACTGTAGCTTTACTTCAAACACAAACCTCAGGGTTGTGTATTATTTGTATTTCTTGCTGAAAATGGATTATCAGTGATACTATAATAGATGTAGGCTTTTACCAGAATGATGCTGAAATTGTATTCACCCTGTGTGAGAAAGTGTGTTTATGCTGCTCAAGTAAGGGCTATAAGGAGATGACAGTGTGACGGCCAATGTTTTGGCTAACATTTTCAGAGCTGAATTTGTATCTGTGGAATTAAGACCAGAAAGAGCATGATTTCATAACTGACCTACAAAAAAATCTGATGCTCGATGTTTTGGCATGGAAAGGGACCTCTTCCTCATACTCTCTGGAGCTAGCTAGGAAGGAGTTTCCAGACCACTGTTGTGCCTCAATATTTGTCTTTTAATTTGCACATCCTGAATTTGCAGTTGTGCAGGGCTGTAGCTATTATGACCAAACTAACAATACAGATATTCTCAACTAGTTTAACTTAGTCTGAACTTTTGACTTAACTGTTGCAGTAAAAGAGCTTGTTTTCTCAGACCTCCTTGATTCCCTTTGTTATCAAACTGCCCAAACTTGATTAGACTTGATTTTGCCTTTTTAAAAAAGAATTGAAATATGGGGAAGATTTTCCCCCTCAGCTTGTTCACCACATGCACATGTGGCTGCTGTGATTCAGGAGTTGGAGGGGGCTCCTATACACCATAAAGGTGTCAAGGTTGTCATGGCTTCTTGGGTTTAGCTGAAAAAGCTTATGTGTGAACAGAGGCTAATAGAGAAAAAACACAAGATCCATTCTTCAAACCCCTCTTTAATAATCCAAGCCATCCAGTTTACCTGTTAATTAAGCTAAATATGATCATGGGTACATTATTGCGTAAACGTAAATTTGTTTATATTTATGACTTTTCCATATTAATAGTCTGTCAGGTGGCAGTGACTTTACAATACTTTATTAAAATCTTATTTTGAGACCAGCCCAGTGTAATGGGTACCTTAGTAAAGCCTATCAAAAATCTCATCATCCAATGTCAAAGTATCCTCAGCTCCAGCCTAATGCATTTCTCTTCAACAAATTAACACATCACAAGGTTTTATTATTACCCAATTAATACGATACAAATGCTTCTTTCCATGTCAAAGGCAGATTGAACTTCTCCCAGTGCTTATGAACAAAGTTCTTGAGTAGCCTGATGTCAGTGCCCCGATTTCTTTCTGAAACTAGAAGTTTCACATTGTGAACAGGGGCGAACTGTAGATAGATTGCCTTGTGACCCACATCACATTGTGTATGTGAGGGCTTCCCTTTAACACGGTGAAAAAACCCACACTTCTCACAGTGGCGATCGGATAACATCCTTGTATCTACTGTTACTTTCATTTTTAGTCCTACTTTTCCACATCAAATGCTAAGGCGGCATCATTTACGCACTTGTAAGCCCGAAACAAGAGGTACAATCAACGTGTCACCAGCCAACACGTTCTGTATTGCTAGAAAACATCCTGCAGCTCCCTGCTAATCAGGGGACCTCTGCTTGGAAGCTGTTTCGTTTTCTGCAACATCTTCAATTCACAGGGCCCTTCTGCTGTTTCCAGGGAGGGTCACGATGCTCTTAGAGGTATACACCAGTTGTGGAAGCAGTAAAGGCACAGCACAAGAGATTTAGGGGTGATGAAAATAGTTTCACACGTTGTGCCAGACTATTATGATACTGAGACAGAATCAAGTTCCTCAGCCAAATATTCCTTCTGTTCCTCAGAGAAACATCAACTCTTGCTCGCAGTATTAGTTTGAACAGAGGTCTGCTTCAGCATGTTCCCAGCAAAAATTCTGGAAGGAAACCAAGTTCAACTCATATTCTAAAATGTACCGAGTGGATTGTAATCATCTCTATTTTAGTTTAATCCTAAAATACTGTCCTTATATACCGTGTATGCTACTAAGGCATAGTAAAATTACAACAGATTTCTAGTCTGTCAAGCCTTTAATGAGTTTTCTATTTCTACTCTTTGGTGTGCTATCTTTTCAGGTAATTAGTGGGACTTATAACTAGTTTCAGTAGTGCTCAAGTTTTAAAGGATATTTTTGGAAGCAGCTAACAGGTGTGTACTGTAGTCACTTCTCTACTGCAAAAAAAGCTCTGGTCCTGCACTCCTACTGACATGGGAGCTTCATCCCTGACTTCCGTGAGTGCAGGTTCAAACCCCACAGCTTTGCTATTGACAGGTAGTTTGTTACAGGTTCATGGAAGAAACAGGAATTGTCCCTAAAGAAGTTCCAGCAGACAAGTTGATTTAACTCAGAATGAAGATTCTTTTACATTCTACAGCAGTACAGAATATACTGAGATATGGTTTATCCGTGCTGGTGAATTAACCTTGCATGCAGTGTTATGAATCTGGGGGACATATGTTCTTTCTGAGAGTCTTCATTAGTGAAGCAATGAGTTCAAGGCGGTGAATGCTTATCCACTTTGAATAATTGTTGTACATAAATAATATTCATTACCAGACATTGACAATTTTTCATTAATGCATTTTACTTGGTGCTTCCCTAGAGGGAGCATAAACCTGGCAGCTTCTCCCAGTACTTCACTGATGTTTGGGTATATGGTATGCATTGAGTCAAGTGAAAGAATGTAAGGAAGCATGAGGCAATCACTAAATGTGGCATCTTTGTATGTACCTCGATCCATGTAAGTGGTTCAAAAGACATCTTTAACTTTGCCATGCATAAGGAATATAACACAAGATGATATAACAACGTTTAAATGGTAATAACAGAGAAAACTGTAGTCTTCATTAAAGCAGCAGAGCTAATTCTGGTCTGATAAAGTGCACTGAACAGCCCTAAATAGGTTTTAATTAGCTGGCACCAAAGCTGCACCACCCTTAGGGAGGGTAAAATTAATGAAAACTAGCAGCAAATAGATCAGTGCTACTGGATGTTATTGCCTTAGGTGAAGGTGATGAGGAAGAAGGGAGTGTCTTTTAAGGATCATTTAGAAAACAGACTGCATTAAAAGTCACTTTCAAAAGGCAATGATAAAATAAAACTGTGCTAATACTGGTGAGACACTCTAATGTCATCCAGATTTCAGATTCCATTCGTGTTTATTCTACAAACATCTCAGGCTCACCTCTCAGCACAGTGCGTCCGAGCAGTGCCTCTGATGGCACCGCTCCACGTCCCCTCTCGGGCTGGTGGTGTGATCGGACTGCTGCTCCACCGCTGCCTGTGGAGGACGGTGAGCCTCAGCAAACAGCCACTAACGCGTGTGCTGGTACCGCTCTATGCACAGTTTCACCTGGCGTCTGTGGCAACACTTCTTATAAATAACTACCTGCAAAGAGCCTGATAAGCTTTGCCCAGGAGATGTATTCTGATCCCCAAAAAATCCCATTAAGAGACCTGAGATAATGTGCTGAAAGCCAGCCAGTTGGCTAGACAATTGCATGTGCTGTCTTACCTCTAACAACACCCATCCCATTCCCAAACAACTCAGTTAAATGCAGCATTTTATTGAGATTATTATCTACACGAGCATGTCTACAGGAGGTAGGTCCAGTGAGCCACGTTTGCAATCAGATTGCTCTTTCTGAAGGAGTTAATATCTTGGTCAATTCTGAGGAAATGAAATTGCTGTTGTGCTTCTCCTCCAGAAGCTCTCAGTTCCCTCTCTGCCACTTGGTGCTACATGTTGGGTTGTGAGAAAGCTGGTTTATCATCTGAGGCGGAAAGATGGATCATCCTGATCACTGACTTCTACATAAAGATTCAAAATTTGGAGGTGTGCTCAACCTGCTATTTTACGCAGTTCTGCACACTAATTATTTATTACTTTGGTGATATATGAGATCTATATTATATCTCTGTCATTTAGAGCTAACAAATTATATTCATCTGAAATTCAAATTGACACTGTTAGACAACTGCAGTCATCACAGCTTCACCTCAGTTAATATGTGGTTTTTGATGTGCCTGACTAATCTATGCAAAACTGTAGTCTAGTGAAAATGTCACTGAAATGAAATTTCATTCTCTGAGACTCAGGTAGCTGCAACTTCTATAGTTCGGTGATGTTCTCTGTGAATTGAGATAGCAGAGCTGTCAGTGGCCAGATCACCAGAGTTTTATCCTGTATTTCTGAATGTTGGCTTGAATAAAATAATACAGTAATGCTATTTTCACTTTTGCACTTGCTTACATAGACATACTACTTTCCCTTTCAGGGCCATTCAGAGAAAATATAAAGTCTTAGCCAGTGTTAAATAACATTTGCAGAAAGCAGTTTTTCATTGGGAAGTTGGGAACAGTGGCACTGAACTTGGCTCAAAGTTAGATCTTGAGACTTGGGAAGTACTTCTCATCCATGCTTTATATTAACATGCTTTGTCTAAAAACTTTGAAGATGAGGGAAAGTTCATTTTGCTTTGAAAGGAAAATGAACAGAGTTAGGGAACATTAGTTTGTTTAAACATTTTAAGGACAAAATGTAGTTTACGTTTTTATGTAGTCTTTGTCATGATGATGTAGCCTCTGCTGTTACACTGATAAAGTCAGAGAAAGTTCTCCATTGCCTGAGAGCATCAGAGCAAAACCTCCAACTTGTGTTTGATACAGTGACCATTTTTCAAGTGCTTGACTGTGGATCTTTCTCAAACTAGTGCTTGGCACTTCCACTCTTTCTTTTTATAAAGTAATCCCTTCAAAAAACGTTAATGGATTTGTCCATCTTAATTCAAAGAGGGATTAAATAGTTTCATTGTCAGCTAAGACTGCTTTATTACCTAAAAAAACAAGGGTCTAAAGCATGAAACCTTAATGAAATAAATAGATTTTTCATTATAAAACACTTAAAACCTCAAACTCTATTGCTATTTGTGGTCAATCATTGGACTTGTAACAACTGTTTTGGGGTTTATACTCACTTCATTCACTCTTCCGTTCCCCAGTAAAACACCGGTTGTTCGGAGTGTCCTAGATTTATTCCCTGCAGCCCATTAGTACCTGCATTTATGTTTCTTTGTGAAGATTTTCCTAATTAAGATGAACATTTTTCCCTATTAGGCAGATAGAACTCAATAGAAGTCTGTTTTTTATTAACATGTCAGTAAATGCTGTACAAAGCACCGACACTTTTGTTAAGAAACACGGCTCCCACTACATTATAGTAATTACGTAGTAGAATGAAGTTTTATTTAAAAAAATATCAGTTATTATTTTGTGGAAATATGTGGCTGCATTTGTGTGGGCTTGGAGACCTGTTGATTCTGTGGTGACTGCTGACTTTAGCCATGGAGTTATTTCTTTTTACCTAATGATGTAAGTGAAAATACACATAACCAGAATGAACTTTACCTTCACGTGTTTTCACGTTCTGTGAATTAATCCAACATCGCATTCTTTTCATTTATTACATCTTCTTTAGATGCCACCGAATCTGCTCCTGACAAGCCAGATGTTAAATGTTTAAACAGAGTTTGATGCTGTCCTAATTACATGCACACCTTCTCCATCTTGTCCTTTAAATGTTCTACAGCTTTTATGGCCATGATTGCATTGTTTTATCTCTCATGAGCAACACTGTGATTGCGCATATAGATGAGATTCTTCCCGGGCTTTTCTCACATACCATGAACGTTTACATTTGAAGGGTAAGGCAAGCCAATGACACATGCTAGCAATCCTGGTAGCACTGTGGGGCCTAGTGGTTCCTGTTTTGCTGGTGGTGCTGAAGGTATTTTATGGTTGTAAAGGCAGAAGACTTGGAGGAAAAAATAGAGTCACAGATTTTCACTGAAGAGGCTTCACTGGATTATTTTCCGTTGCAGCATTTTTGATTTTTCTGATCACAGTGTTTAAACTAGACCTTGATTTTTCTAAGAGTTTAAAATTTTAAAAGAACAAAAGAATTTAAAAAAATCAAGAATTTAATCTATTTTTTAACTCAATCTTGCTGCCAGTTGAAATAATTGTCTTTAAAAACAGAGTGATTTCCACTGAAGTCTATGCTTATCCCTGCTTGTCATATAGCAATGCTTTTCTAAGATATATTAAATAGATTAGGAAATAATGTGATGTTGCTATTACTTTAGTGTGATATGCATTGCTTACTGATGACTCTTGGTTTCTAATGGAAGTTCCCTAAAGTACGCTGGGTCATATTTTCAGTGTTTAGCAATATAAAAGATACTGCAGTCAAACTGCATGCGATGCTCTGGGAGATCTTGTGTTACAGAGCTGCTGCTCAAGGAGGATAGCAACTTTCAGAGGCAGGCAATAAAACACTACGGTAATTTGTTGCTTCAGATAGAGAAGGGTTTCCGTATGTCTGTCCACTTTCTAGCTAATAAAGTTTACAAGAACAGAATTTCATAAGAAAAGGTGTATGAGAATAAAAGTGACCCAATTCTGATTTCAAAGCTCTCAGTGAATGTGATATAGAGAATATTGTCTTCTCAAAGCTTGGAACAGGTAGGCAACACAACAGAAGAAAAACTGGTTAAAAGAGGAAACAGGTTAGCCAGAACTGCTGCTGGGATATTTTGCGTTAAAAATACAGAAGGATTAGGAAACAAACACTGAACTGAAAATTTTATCTGTAAGAACTCAGGTCTCAGATGTGAGATCTCATACACATAGGTGGGAGGAAAACTGTGAAAATTGTGAAATGTTGTCTCATTAAGTTCATTTGGAAGTTGGTGTAAACTGGCTGATGCAGAGCTTCAATATGTATTTTTACCCATATGTAAACAAAGCAGATGTTCTGCAATGTTTGTTTATGTGTCAGTGATCATGTATCCCACAGACAAAATCAGTCTGCGATTTCAGAGCAGTGAAACTCTACAGCTATGTACGTGTGCACGTGGCTTTATAGTGCACATCTTCGACGGTGACTTGGGATTCACGGCCACGCTTCTCGGGGAGCTCGCTGTGCTGGTGGGTTATGTGGCAACCTGCGTTTAGAAAACAATCTCTGGTACACCCCATACAGGTCCTGTAATGCTCGAGTTCTCTGAGCCTTTAGCGGTGAGGCAGCTATGCATTTAAAGAGTAACATGCACAAGAGCAGCATGTACAATTTTACTCAGTTTGGAGAAACATAGCTACAACTTGGGGATTTATTATGAATCTTGAGGAGTGCCCTCAAAGAGTTTGTCTGATGTCTGGAATGCTAATCAGCATGTAACTCAGTTTGGGTGTGAAAGGGAATACTTTTTGATTCAGGCATCGAAGATTCAGCCATTCTACTTGCAGCATTTAGTTAGCAGCTCTGGCTTATTGCAGCAGTGCAGGGGGCTCAGCATGCCCTGCACCGCTCGTCTCCCAGCCTGAGCTGCCCTACCCAGGGCACAATGAACATGCAACTACAGTAGCAGAAAATGTTTCTAAATGCCCATATTTGTTCTTTGCAAGTTTGCTGTTCTTACACGAGCCTGATCTTTGGAGACCTCTTTTTTTTTTTTTTTTTTTTTCTTTTCAAAAGTCAGTCAGCCCAGCAAGCACATCTCTGCTCCGTTCGTGCTGCTACAGAAGAGAAACCTGAGCTGCGCGATGCAATCTCTGTGTGACTCATTAAAACTTCCAAAGCTCAGCATCTGCTGCAAAACTTTAAAAATCGCTGCAGATGATGTCATTTGTGTAGAATAAGACACAGAGAATGGAAAGGAAGCAATAGCAGATGAAATCCTAAGAAACAAACAGCATGCTTTTATCTTAACAATAAAAACAAAGCCTCAGAAATATGCTCTCTGAGTTCAGTTGTCTCTCCATATGTTGCTTCCAAGTTTTCCTTGAAGTACATTAATTAGAGACACTGGTGCTCCTGTCACTAAGAACATCCCAAACATTTTCCATGATAGCATTTCCTAATGTATTGCAGATATCACTTAAGCCTCAAAATGTCTCTGTGAGGCAATGAATATTTATCCCCTTTGTACACCTTGATTTCCCTGAAAAAAGGACACTGGGGGAAATCAGGCACTATTGCTATACAGAAATTTATGCCTACAGGGATCTTTCAATATTGTGTACTTACCATGATGGCTTTCCTGTCTCCTACATGGCTAATTTTGGGTTGGGACGGTCTGTAACTGCACAAGAGAACCAATTTCTGCTGCTGTATAACCTGTTTTCAGCCAAACACGGTAATGTTCTGGCACTTCCTTCCACGTGAAATTAGCAGTAGTCTCTTGACATTTTACAATCAATCAAAATATTAAGGAAAGAAAATAATCTGAAGAGTATTTGCAAAGTGTGTTCCTCTAAAAGAAAAATTTAGCTTCAATTTGTTCAAGTCTTATAAGCTTTCCTATCCTGTGTCCATGCCTCTCAGCATCATTTCCACATCTTCCTCCAGAGCACTAACAAATGCGACTAGCATTTGTCATACGTGGCTTTTTGTTTCATCAGGGGAGAATTGTGGCTTTGTTGGAGCTCAGAGATTTCTGTTGCTCTCTGTGTGGGCTGCTACAATTTTATATTAGTGATGACACTGATGAAATATGGTTTGTATTTGGAGCAGAAGAAAGCAGTGGTCCTTAACTCCTCCGGGCTTATTTGATGGTCTTAAATTGCCTTTACCTGCTCTTCCAAGAAAGCACACTGTTCAAGGGAGCTGGAGTTCAGCCCCACTGTAAGGATCCAGCCAGGCAGTCGTAGCTGCAGTGGCATCCCAGAGCATTCTCGCTCCTGGAGGTATTTTGGGTCTCACTCATGGAGTGCCTTGCAGATATGGAACTTCATTTAGCTTTATATAGGATATCCTCAGGTGTTAAGTACTGCCTCGATCTGTCTGAGCATCAGTGGCTTCCTGCCAAGCTACACTGCTTTGCCTGGTTAGGAGAAAGGCAATGAATGAGTGAATGAATAACCACGGGCAGTTCGTTACCTACCAGTGGGAAACAGTATTTTAGGCAATACTTCTGGATAGGGTGTAGGATGGTACCTGGGGATGATATCGTTAGGATAAGCTTATTCCAGTTTCACTTTAAACTTTTAGTTCTGGATCACTTAAAGGTTTTCTTCAGATTTTGAAATAATAACCACCACTTTCATAAGTATTTGCCCAGTTTTAGAGTAGCATTAGCAGGAGCAGTTCTGCATGTTTCATTTAAAGTTTTCCTTTTGTCTGTGTACCAGGGCCAAGACTGGCATATGATACAAATATTTTCTTCATTATTGCTTTACATTTTTCCCAAGGCTATCATATTGATTTCAAACCCATGGTCATCATTATACTAAAATGGTGGCATTAATACTCTGGTCTCTGTGGGTGGATTGTAATAAAAAGTTTCAAAATAATAGCCTACTAATGTGAAAGGTGGAAATATGTGTGGTATCATATTGCTCATAATGTAACCATTAAAATAACAATTACGTGATAATGAAAAGAGTCATTATGCTTTAGTTTATCTTTACATAATGTTAATAGCTAATGAAAACAGGGAAGATTATATCTAATTATGTTTAACAATACCATTGCATTTCCTGTAAAGAGAATATTTTGCATGGATTTGTAGATTTGGATGCTTCAGTAAGGTTTGTGTCCACTCTCTCTGTACCTGGAAATATGACTATTTTTAAAGCAATGGTTAACAAATTCTTTTTTATCTAATGGAAGACAATCTTCACAGAGGTTGAGATTTTGGATGTTTTTGAAATTTACTTACCAGAGGTAGTTATGTGCAACGTGGCTACATTGAACAGAAATAAAAAATCATTTTAGGTCATTTAGGTTCGATGTGTGGCAAAAATGAAGGTAGCCTGACATTGAGAGAGGCAATAGAACACCTTCTCTCTTTAGAAGATAGAAATGGATGCATTATCATCTGCGGTAATCTTGTTTTAAGATTACCTTGAGCAAGTTCCTTTTCTATTGGATACAGAGACAGACCATGCAAGAACAAACAGAAAAACAATGCTTTGACATAGATGGAGAAGCTTCTTATTTTGTATGTTGGGATATTGGGCTCAAATTTAGAAGTGCTTAGCTCAGGAACGCATGGCCAGAGCTCCCAAATGATCTTAGGGGCAGGAACGTTGATTAGAATTAAGACATTTTAGTGTTTGTACATCCAGAGCTGACTACAGTGATTTTTCAGGATGCAGTAAGGTTGCTCCTCCGTTTTTCAATACTTTCAATATTTTCTAAACATAATGACATGGTTGAACGTTACCTTTAAATGCCAAACTCATGGAGATGGGAATTCCATTATTTAATCCATTTCGCTGCAAAGCATAATTAAGAGATATGAGTAAAATTGTTATGAATTAGGCATTGAAATATAATTACATTGATTTTTCTAGGTATTATTCCTCATGACATCAATAGAAAATGTCTTTGGTCTAACAGTGTGATATTTAATTAGTTTGTTAATTGCCTGCATTTCAGCAACAAATGGTTTGATTTCTCTATTCATTCAATGAATGAATTAATGCTTGGCCTTCCGCTGTTCCTCCACTGCCCAGTGTCCCCGTTCTCTACATATCAGCAAATGCTTTAAACCTGACTGGGAAGTAGAGGACTCAGAAGAGGGGTGAGGAGAGCCCCAGGTACAGCTGGCAGCCTCACCGCTGCCAGGAGGTCACGGCAGCCTGGCCTCCCTGCCAAGGACTCAGAGGAGCCTCTCTGTCGAGGTGAAGGGACCGTGGGCTTCCATCAGTTCACCATATACTCTGTGACTGTCACACGCGAGCCATGGGAAGGTCAAGGCAACTCAGGGCCGATGGGGTGGGAGTGGTGCAGCAGAGCATGAGGACAGAGGCCAGCTGAGTTATCTGGTGAGTCCACATAGAGGGTCACCTCCTTGGAGGTGCTGGTTCCAGCAGCCTCATGTCTTTGCAGAAGCAGTGTTTAATTTTCTGTTCTGGTGAGCTAAGTGGTGGGCTGAACGTGGGAGCCGCAGTGTACCTGGTTGGGTGGTGGCGCTCAGCGCCTGGCTGCTGGCTGCATTTTGGGTGCTAGGAGAGCTCAGTACATACTCGGGCACATATCGTCTGTGAGGCCTGACCCCAAGCAGTTTCTGAGGTGTTTCAGCTTTTATGGCTCCTTCTCTTTTTGCCCATCTCGGACTCTTCCATTTGGATTAGCTAACTCAGATCATGGGCTGTCATGCTGTCACTGTACTTCGATCCAAACTCTTCCTTGTTCATATTTCTCTTTAATAGGATACTTGTTTCCATTCAGCATATTTCTTGCTTTCTTTGAAATATTCTTTTTTCCTTCCTTCACATATATATATTTTATCTATCATTACTTTACTGGTATATTCCACATTTTTCCTCTTTGATTTTCTGCCTCATTGTTTGTAACTCTGTCATCTGTATAGCTTTTTTCTTTCTGCTTTTTGTCCTTTTATTGTGAAACATATTGCCTTGAACACACCTCCTGTTTTTCTGCACAATCTCTATTAAAACATCCCACAGCCCTGCAAGGTGTGTGATGAGGAACAGTTCTCCTCCATGTGCCCATGCCCTTGCCCTTGCTCTTTCATCTGAATCATGGATCAGAATTCCTGAAAGACCAGGCTGGAACTGCAGATCCCAACTCGGTACGTCCAGTACTTAAAACAAAAAATTTCACAGTGGGATGTAGAAGCTGTGCATGATTATTTATTGATGACTGTTGGCTATGTGAATTAAAACAGCAGGGAGCTCAGATTCTGATCAGAAACCAAGTGATTTCCTGTACACTTTTTATTTTTAAAATGTGAGCATAATATAAACCCATTGCACTCACGCTGTTAAATGCTAAGCTCTGGCATGACCTACTGTATGAACAGCACATGTTCCCTGTTACACAAGTAAGTAGCTCTGAATGTGCAAGTGTTGCTGAAGGCTTGGAGCTATTATACGGCAATTTATATATGTGCTTCTGTATATGTATGTATGGGCATGTTCACTACATGCACAAACCTACAGATTCAAAGGGGCATGCAGTAGGGAGAAATTCTGTTTCCAGAGTACTTAGGCTGGAGAAACACACAAAGGAAGATAAAAAATACCCAGGAAGTTTAATAAAAGCATTTGCAAGCATTTGTTTGACCCAGAGGATATAAAGGCCCTGCCATCTATAAATTGCGTGCTAGGTGCATCCCCCAATCCACTGCCCTGTAAGATGAGCTCTCCCAAATGTTCCGTGTCTGTGCTCAGGTGTACCAAGCAGCACCATGATTTCTGTGTGAAAAGCAGAGGGGCCTGGTGGGTGGCTGCCAGAGCACAGCCAGCGCAGCCGTTCTGCGAGCTCCCAACACAGGAGGTGTTTGTCCAGAGGCTCCCTTTGTATGTTCCATGGTGCTAGCATTGAGCAAGTTTCACTTGGTTTGTTTTGGATTTTGTACGTGCTTTTCAGTTGTAACTGTCTGGGGTAGCCAGACATGCAGTGACTTCTGGGTCTTTATGTGCTAGATGTAATTTATTTGCTTTTAGTTTTTGTAACGTCACCAACTGCTAAGGGAATTGATGTTTAATATACTTCTAAATAAGTAAAACGAAAGTGTAAATAAATAATGCCTGGTTTATTAGCCCAGGTGTTTTCAGCATTGCTGAAAGTGATTTGATGACAGCCCCCAGCATTAGCAATGGAAAAAAAAAAAGAAAAAAAGATTTCTCTGTGATTATCATCGTTATAATAAACCATAATTGAAAGATTACAAAATTGATTCTTTTAAAAATTAATGTTGCATGAGTAAGCAGGCTCTGTGACATTCAGATTTTTCCAGTGTTACTTGGAAGGAAAATGGCTTGTTTTATTTCCTGGCAGAAAACTGCTGATTTTCAAACAATCACATTAGAGAAAACAGTCCCAGAGGGTTACAGGAGACAACAGACCTATGTCATTATGCTTTACCCTTTCCTGATGGGTTCGGAGAAGAGCCAGAAACAAAAGAAAGTCACATTCATTATTGAGAGAGCCTTGGGAAAATCTGTTTGGCCAAGCAATTTTGCATGAAACTAGTGAGAAAATATTTGACTGCAAAGAACATAAACTCCTTCCATCAATATGCAATTTTCTGGATCCATTTGTCCAAATGATTATTAACAACAGTTGCTAAATTTGTGGTGCTTTAAAACTTCAAAGAGCTGTGAAAGCATTAACTAGTTAAATGGATGGAAGTTTTAAAAAAACACCAAACCACCACATGACCAAAGTTAGTTGTAAGACAGTTTAAAGTGCAAAGTATTGAAAACAGCAGGAAACCTGAGGGCCTGGAACAGCAATCATACAGTACCATCCGCCCCAATCAGGAAAGTGGAAACCACAAATTTATCTTTGATGATTTCCTGTAAATATGCTCTTTGAGGACAGATTGCCCTGCCCTCTGTTGTTGTAAAAAAGCTCTGAGTTATCTCTCTCCTCACCACAACGTATGGATCGCAGCAAGCCCTGCTTCTCCATTTCTGAAGTCATTCCTCAGGTGGAAATGTTTGAGAAAAATAATAGTCAAATATTGTTGCAAAAATGCCGGTTAGCATCCTTCAGACCTGTTCAGTTTGATCAAAATATAACTTTCTGAAGGTTTTATTCCTGGTCGTTTTCTTCAGTGGGATCTGGCCAGTTTTCCAGCATCCGCCTGGAAGTGGTTTCACTGATGTTTTCACTCACTTCAGAATACCATGCCTCACTTTTCCCTAGGATGCAGCAGCCTAAACGGCCTTGCTACCCTTACGCACGTAGTGGCATGTGCCAAGGGCCCGTGTCAAGTTGTGCACAGGAATCATCCTGCAAGTTGATGGCAGAGCTAGGAAGACGTCCTTCAGTCAGGGTTCCCAAATGGCCCCTGACGCACTACCGCATCGTTTAGGAAGCACAGGAGTGTATTCGTGTCTGTGTAAGTTCATACTTAACTGGGAGGGAGTCTGGGTGAACAAGTAATGATCAAATCTGTATCAAAAACATTTTTATAAACAGACAGAAACGGGGCTTCCTAAGTGAATTCACTAGAAATCACACATTTCCTAAAATACTGTGTGACTTTGAATGCTGTATGACTTGGCTCCTGCCTTCCAGCCTCAGCGCAGAGTAGGCTTGTACTGCTCAGCTGAGCCTTGGTTAAGGATCCCACTTTGCAGAAGGGAGAGGTAACCATTAGGTTTGGGCAGGAATCTTATAAGACGTGCTGGAGCATTGTATGTCTGAGCAGTTGCATTCCTGGCACTTTCCAGCAGTCAGCACTGCCCATCAAAGAAAATTGCAAAATAGCTCTGCTACATCATTCATTTGCATTAGAAATGGCTTTAAGCAATAACAGGATTATAGCCAAGAAGTGCCAGTGCTTTATCATTCATTTATTTGACTTAATATATAGAGGTGCCTATTTGAAACAGCATTTACTTTTCTTGAGCTCATCATAAAAAACACTCTGAATGGGAGTGTTTAAGGTAATGATGGCTCCAATTAATTCCCTTAGAATAGCATGACTGGAATCAGATACAGCATTTCTCTTTTCATTAGGCATTTCTGAGTTGCTCTGAGTGATCTTCTAGCATGAGATGAATTAAATTAGCTGAAGAAATCCTGATGAAAATAGTCCACAATATGCCGCTATTCTTCTTACTCGACACGGTAAAAACTGTGAGTTCAGACGCACTGTAGTGGCATCCAGATAGCAATAACAGAAATGGATCCAAACTTCCGTTTTGGGAAATGTGGAAAAGCCATGCTTGCTGCTTACTGCAGCTTTCCTTTCACCTGCGCTGTGATTTGAGCAGTGCTACAGCTTTCTCAGCCAGCCATGACCTTCTTCATCCCCTCTCCTCACTGCCACCAAATCCCTGTAAATCCTAGTCTGGTCTGAAAAGAGGATCTTTAGTCTGGTTTTCAACACACACATCCCCCTCTGAAGCCAGGAGGTCAGGCTTCATGTTGCTCTTTTGTTCACAGATGGGATTGCTGCATGGGAAGCTACATCAGGAGCAGGTTGACCAAGCAGCAAGCATGTTAGGCATTTCTTTTTTTTTTTTTTCTTTTTTTATTTCTACTGGATTTTTTTTTTTTTTTTGTATTTCCTCTGGAATATCAGAAAGCAGAACTGAGATCACTACTGTGGGATGTTTTCTTTAATTGACAAAGCAGGGACTTTATGGTAACATTTGTCTAAATCTCTTGTGCTGTTTCTCCTAAATGTAATTAAGAAGTTCTGCATGTTGCAGGTGTTGCAGGTTTCTCTGTATTATCAAATGATGGTAGTAGTAAATAAGAGATGAATATACTGGGAACATACTGAAGATTGAGGTTTTGCAATGTATCCTGTCCATGTCTAAAAGTAATGTACTCCAATATCACAGCAAAAAGATGCATCTAAATAGCTAAATATTGTATCTTAAGTAGAAAGCATTGTTTCTAATGTCCTGGTCTCTCTGCCCATTCCTTCCTTTGTGGGCTGTCCCAAAATGTACTTTGAGAGAAATGACAGTTTTGTGATATGGACGTTCTCTGCCTTCTGAAAGTAGAGACAGCAACTCATCGTGCATGCAATGGGCCATCCAGCAGTAATGGCTTTCTGTTCCTGTAAACTGGGATTAGATTCCTGATCAGCTTTGACAAGTCATATCCTTCACTCTCCGAAACTCTTAGCTTACGTGTAAATAGCTTGAATAATTTGAGTGCCCTTAAAAGTGACAGACTAATGTCATACGCCAGAACCTTGTAAAACCTTTCCAGTTCTGTGAGTTTGCATCAGACCCAGGTCACTGCAACTTTGCTGCTCCAGGCTTTGGCTTCCTCCCTGGACGAAGATCCCTGGTCCACCTGATGTAAGCTGACCTCTCGTATGTACACTAACCACTGCCAGGCACCGGGGAAGCTACTGGCTTCCACCAGCTTGTCTAATCTAGATTTAGCCTTAATCTCTGGAGTAAAAGATGGACATCATAAACAATGGTAGAGGTTTATTATTTAGTAATATTTTAAAGCATTTTGAATAAATCTGAGGTAACAATGTCTGAAAATCAGTCAGAGCTTTAACAGTGAAAGACTCCAAAGTGTGCCTCAGTGTCTGCTGTGCAAAAGCAATGAATTGAAAGGAGTGGGTAGGAGACAATGGAATACAGAGAGCGTCTCAGCTGAAAAACATCTGAGAAAATGCTGTTTAAAGTCAAAGTTACAAAGTGCATATTTTTCTACTGAGCACCGAACGTATTGGTTTCAAATTAAAGGCTCACACAAAAGTTATCTCTGCTGTGTCTAATATGTAGTAATTGATTCTTCTAATTCCTAGGGGAGACATCTCTATTTAAAGTACAATTGAACTCCAAATTACCTTACAATGCTACCATGTAAGAAGTCATATCAGCCTCGCACGGAGTGGCACCGAGCGGTTTGCAGCCGCACAGGGGAAGTTTGGACCCTTTTCATTGTGTCTCACTCTTTGGATGCTAAGGAGTTTGGTTCGCAGCCTTCCCCACCTTGTAGTTAGCAGATGCTTTCATTTCTTACATTCCTGCTTCTGGCAGCAGAACAGAATTTGAAACAGTATGGCTTGCTTTCAGTCACAGACCGGCTTTGTGGGTTGTTTTTTCTTTTAAGCTTTGTCTGATTCCTTAAAAAGCACCTGTAATTGCCCATGGAATATCGGGGTAATGCAGTAACCTGTTTTTGTCATTGTTTGAATAATTCTGGGGGGCCAAATAGCATTCTTACCAATAGAATTCTGGACCATTAGCTTATCAGTGGAAAATGCATTTTTGAGCCTCCATGTGGAAGAGTATATAAAGATAAGTTGTAGCTAGTCATATCATCTGCACCTTTCTGGATTATAAAAGTACCGGCCTTTCTGAATCAGTTTTTAACATTATTAGTAGCCATAACTTCAGTCATCAGTGCTACAAAAGAGCCTGGCTATAACTAACTGTGTGCGCCTGTGTTTGTAATGCCTGTCTTGATAGTTTCACATATCAGTTCAATAAAACATCTTGCACTCGCAGGGGAGACATTTGGGCAGGAACATCTCGGTGACATTCTTGCCATTCCCATTACCATCACTGCACACTCAGAGCAATATATGTTTTAAAAATTGATTGAGTGTGTATTTACAACACAGATCATGAGAAATGTTTTTTTAATGGTGAGAAACTCCCAATGTTGCAGCCTGTGATCTGTAGCATTGATTTGGATTCTTTGATTTTAGTGCTACAGAATACAGTCATAAAACTTTTAGACCCTTAATGTCACAGGGTGCAGCTTCTTGGCACAGAATGCTAATGCAAAAGGAGAGGGCTGCTGCAGGCAAGAGCTCCAGACCCGGTAAAAACCAAAGGCTTAAATTAAACATAGTTAACTGACTGAAGTTGCATTCTTATCATTTTAAATATAAAATATACAGAAATTGTTTGAAATGGCTAAGGGCTGAGCTGTAAAATTGCCCATGCAGGTAGACTTTCAGTGGGTTGCTTTGGCAGCGTGGAGGTAAGGCACTTGCGTTAGATAGTTCTCTCACCTCCCTTCAGGCAGTTTCCAGTAAGCATCTCTAAAAAGTATTTTATTCTGAAAGAGCTGTCTAAAGATAGCTGAAGTAAATTGTCTCTCCTTTCCCTGTTGAGTAAAGGCAGTCTGGGTGCCTGACCTAAATGCTTAACTCTTCATTAGCAAAGCATGGAGAGGTAAGCCGTGGTTACGGGTCTCCTGGCTGCGCTTCGTGTCTTCTGATAGGAGCAGAAAGTTAGTCGGCTATAGCATATCCTTTCTGTCTGGTTGCCATCCTGGTGTTCCTAACTGTTTATTTCTGGCAACATAAAACTGGATCTGGCAATTAATTCCACCCTGGGACAGAGTCAAAAAATGAGAATGAAAAAGTGGGAGAGGTACGAAAAGAGTCTATTCACAGATGTTCGGCCAGATAGCTGGAGTGCCTTTTCCGAGTGTAGGAATTACAGCTTTAAGTATTCTTCCATGAAGTTAACTAACTCCATGTAGGGAACAGTAGGGGGAAGTTTTAGTCGTTATACAGAAGTTTCACAAACATGCTAGATGTGCTGGAGCTCACTTTGATATAGGAATACCTTGCCATAGCTGACTGCAGTGAGATTACTGTCCAAAGCTGCCTGGAATCTCTCCAGTGCAAAAATTGAGTTTAGAAATGGCTAAAATTGCTTTGTTCCAGTTCTGCGATGACTAAACTCAGCTGAGACATTCAAGCTAACAGCACTGCAGACTTAAATCCATGAATACAGCCGGCAGTTTTAGTTGACTGCCTTTTGTTCTGAGATTCATTCCTCCCGTAGATCAGCAAGGATGCGGACAGGCCCGTGCCTTCCCCGCAGCACGCTGTCCTGCCCTTGTAGCCTCATGCCGTGGGACCCACAGAGCTGCACCTGGGCCACGCTTGTCTGTGAGCGCGGTGTGAACCTACCCAACGCGTAACACCATTGCTTGTGCCCTCTTGGGATGCGGGGCTGCAGGCGGAGCCCCACAAGGGGAATTAGACGAAAAAGAAACTCATCACAAAGGAGTCAGGTACCACAAGCTGTTGCCCGACTGTATTTGCCGTGCCTGTTCAGACCCGTGTCTCTGTGACTAACCTTTCGCAGTGCTTGCTGTCCAGGAGTGAATTAAGTTTCCCATCTGTCGTGGGCCGATTTCAGCACTGGATGTTACTATTCCTGCTGCTCCCAGGCGCTAAAGCTGTTAACAAGAGTGTGCCCCCTGGCCAGGCTGGCGCCTCAGGAAAGGCCTGAAGTAAATCCTCGAGACAGCGCCGCCTTCTCTGTGTGTGAACCCAGGGCCCCTTGCCACGCACCCCTCAGCACAGAGCCTGTGCTGGCTTGTAGCAACCCGGCAGGCGGGAGCTGCCCCGCAGTGCCTGGGGATGCTGAGTCCCCGTCACCTTCCCACATGTTTTGGAGCTTCCGCAGTTGTGGGCAAGCTGAATGGAGGAGAGCCAGCTCTAGGAGGCTGTCTTTCATTGCTCCAGCTGTTCACAACCACTCTACAGCTGACTGAAAAGGCATTTACTCCCCTTGTGTGAATAACTTTGAGGGACCAGAGTCTAAATTGTCAAAGCACATACAGCCAGTGCAAGATGTGTGTCCTGGAGCTATTGCAAGGACGCTGATGTTGAGAAGAGCTTGGTGATTTTTTTAGGGGCTGGCAGGTATCTGAACTCGGGGGAATGTAGAGCTGGTGGGAAGGATGCTGAGGACACCTGGCACACAACTACCAGGTTTTTAAAAGCTCTGTTCATATTTGCTTTCCAGAGAAATGCTGAGCCCCCGTCCCCCACAGTTTATAGTTGGCCAGTTCATCTGTGAGTGGAGCAAATACTACTTTAATTGTAGTTCATCAGTTCCATCTGGCATTCTGGTGGGAGCGGAGACCCTTTCTTACCTTACGAAGCAGCATATACCTTCCCTGCCAAGCTGCTCTGCTGAATAACAGTTAGAGCCTGAGGCCAGCTCTAAATGTAAAGATTCAGAACTGTTTCCCACTGGTCTTCCCACTTGGCTCTCCAGATCTGGCTGCTACCTAAAGAAATTAAGACCAACGATATTTTAGTTAAAGCAGTAGTGCGCCGTACACAAAGGCAGAGATGCTGTGTGATACCAACAAAATTGGGTATCTGTCTGCTTTTTTTCTTTCTCTTTAATCAATAAAAATATGATTTCCCCCTAGTTCAAAGGAAATTGAATTTTCACATAGCAGGGGAAAACAAATGCCCTTCAGCATTGCTACCAGTGACTTGGGGCACTGGATGTCTTTTGAACAGGTCCAGCATATTGTCTCACCATTTCCAAGTTACTCTTTCATGCTCCTATTTATTGTAGGCAATTATGCTTTGACCCAAAGACATAATCCTAGTGGAATTAAAAATCATGTGCCCTCTTTGTTGAAAAAAAAGCTGAGTCTGAGTTTATGGAAAAGAAGTGTAGAGAATGAATCTAATGGGAAATTAGGCAGTAGTATTTGATGACTGTAAATGTATTTATTTATAACAGCTAATCTTGGTGGAAATGAAGAAATAAGATGAAATAATTAACTTTACTATTTATAAAAGAGTCTCTTTTATCCACTGTGAAATGCAGCCACCTCTGGGATGAAATGCAATGGCTGCTAAACAGCACAGAGACATTTAAGAATGAAAGAAAAGAACAAATGTGCATTTGGCAGAGTAGGGAAAATGCAGCATGGAAGGAAAACATTTTAATGAAAATGTTGCCCCTATTTTTGTTGAAAACATATTTTTAACCATCTTTAGTGATTATTCAAACTGGAATTTAGTTATAAAAGTAAAATGTCTCTGGCCTTGCAAGATGCACTTTGACATTTTTAATAGCTTCAATGCAGAGAAAGCAT
Source organism: Nettapus auritus (assembly GCA_011076525.1). Taxonomy (NCBI): domain Eukaryota; kingdom Metazoa; phylum Chordata; class Aves; order Anseriformes; family Anatidae; genus Nettapus; species Nettapus auritus. Next base: position 20,181,043 of record CM021772.1, on the reverse strand, counting down.
TTACTTTACAGTAAGAAAGAACACTTGCTTTCGAAAAGATAAAGGGCTTCGTTTTCCTCTCACAAGGACCAGTTCTACTGATGATTTCACTGGAGTTATTGCAGACTCAGAACAGTGCAAGTGCGGGAGGAATCAGAGCCATCACTCCAGCAGCTCTGGGACAGAGGTAAGAGTGCTGCCTACTGAATTAACAGCCCTTTTCATAAACCCAGGGAATGAAGGAGTAATAAAGAGGTTGGCTGGCTGTTGATGAATTCTCTAACCGTGTGCAGTGTATCCTAAAGCTCCAGTTAAACCTTTATATATCTCGAGAGAGAGAGTGAATGATATTGTAAAGAGCACTTTGCCAAATAAAATAGAAAGATCCGTGGGATTGTTGCACTATTACAAATGTCAGCACACAATTAGGAGTCAGTTTATATATATATAATGTTTTACTGAGGTTGTTGAGTGAAGTTTACAGTTTATAACAGGAGACCTATTGAAAGATAAACTACCATGCTGTCTGTGATGCACGCACTCAAAAATTCCTCTGTTTAAATTAGATCACTATTTTTTAAAAAATGAAATTTATGCTATTTCACGGATAACTATTACCCCCAAATAAATCCACATTCAACCAGTATTATTTAACTTACTTGCTAACGGAAAGTTGCAGGGAGACTGAGTCTCGATAAATTGAAAAAAGGCAGCAAAGTGATTTTAGTATCTTAGCATCGTTGATTAAATGTGTGAAGCTAACTAAGAAAATAACCTGCAAGGAGAGATGTTGTGATAGCGGTCACGTCGTGTCATCGATTTGTATTAAATGCTCAGGAAGAGAGAGAGTGAAAGACAACTTTAAAGATTTGCTTTTCATTATGGCATGAATTGATGTTCAGCTACTAAAATGAAATAGGTTTGCATAAGAGTTACTACTGTCAAAAACCATTTGGAATTTCATTCTGTGCAGAGAAATTAAAATTTTCAGTGATTATAAGAAAGATTTTCTCTTCTGAAGCAAGATTATAAAACCAGAGCTGTCCCTTGTTACTGGATCTTCAGATTAGGTGAAATTCTTACATACTGTTTGTTTTATCTCATCTCAAATTCTTTTTAAGTGACTTGCTGAATTCATATCATATTAAATTCAAAGAACTATGGTGATGGAACAGAATGCTTGAGATTTTAACTGCATATAAAGATGTTCAAAGTTATAGGTCATACAGCTAATGTAAGTCAACCATCTGGGTGTATGCATACAAGAAATATTTATTTCAGTTAATAAAAGCATTCTAATTGAGTACACTGGGCAGATACACAATTAATTACGTATTACAATACAGTCTGATCTGATATCGGGAGCAGAACACTTGAAATTCAGAATCTCTTGACATTTTTCATTCATTTCCATAACAATCATCCACTCAAACCACTCAGTTTTGGAGAAAAAGGGACGCTGGTAAAGGACCGTGCCTTGCAGCATGCTTTCAACATCCTGGGTTCAATTAAAATGGAAGAACATATTCAGAAATCGTGAGACTTGTCCTTTGAACCAGAATCTGCGGATGAACTTGTATGATCCCCGTCGGCATAAATTTCCCAGATAAGCTTAACTAAATCTTGGAAAGCAGAGGCAATTTTGAGGGGTCTCAAAGTTCTGACTGTTAAATTCCACAGCCCCTGTATTTTACAGCACGTGACCATGGCTAAGTGGTTGCTATAGGAATTATGGGCCTATTATTGTACCGCGTTAATAGAAGTAGAGAATTTGGCCATATTGTTTTATCCTCTTAGGAAAAAATTGTTACAATGATCAGACAGCAGAATTCATGGCAAGATCCTAATGCACGTTGTAACTGCGGATCCGAGTGACCCGATCAGCGAGGAGCTGTCAGATTGTGAGGCACCACAGAAAACGCATGTGTAAGCTTTTGTGCATTTAAAGCTTTTAGCCTGTTATTGCAGTATTTGCAGCTATCATTTGTTTTAAAAGAAACAATAAACCAGCAAAATTACCAAGGTGATGACAGAATCAAATAGTTTTGCATATATATAATCAGACATTCAGATAAAAGCACACGATGTGTGCACTCTTTTGAATGAGTGCCCGCTGAAATAAATGCACTTGTATTTTCTCTTTAGGAAGGGTTTCTAGACATGTAGCAACAAGCCTCAGATTTTTTCACTGCCATGCAAGGTCAGACCTTCAGACTGGCTTACCTTCAAGTCCCAAAGTGTGTTGGTTTCTTCCTTTGTGAACTTTGGCTCTTCACTGCAGTGAAACGGTGCTGTTGGAAAAAGCCAGCAGATGCTTCAAGAAGGTGTCTCTTTGGAAGCTACACGTGTGCTTGTCATCACATCCCTGCTGACATGTATTGTCGAGCTTCTCCTCTGAGTCCCTGGGTGGATTCCGGACCAGGAGGTGTCAGGAGGTGTCTTAATGTCATCATTTCCAGCTGTTAAAGGCTGAGGATGAGATATCAGAAGGATGATCATGGAGTACTGTTAATTCGAGTTCTTGTTCTTGAGCCTCCAGAGTTTTTGTTTTCCAGCTGTTCTCTGAAATCACGATGGCTAGAAAATGCCTTTTGTCTCAGCAGAAGGGACACTTCCCATCTTGTCAACTGATTCCAGAGAGCAGGGCTCAAAGAATACTAAATACCATAAAACCTGTAAGGGCATTGTGAAACCTCACGGCCCTAGGGGCTAGCCAGTGAAGCAAAAGACGTTTGGATCACATTTTCAGGCCAGAAGGGCTGCAAGGGTTCAACAAGATGAACATCTCTTATATTTGCATGGATGATTTACTGCACTGTGGAGGATAGGACATCCTAGAAAATGGCCTTGCCACATTTTTAACATAACAGCCCATAATTGATTAGCTTTCCTTTTTTAACTGTGGAGATGTTTGAGTTAAGGCTACTGCGGCTTTTCCCCTGCACTCTCAGCAGAGGCAGGGAGTGAAACAGGCACAGGCCTATCGAGAGATCCTCGAGCTGTGCCAAAGGTTCAACTCCCCGTGCTCTTCAGGCATGACTGTGCTAATAAATTTGCATTTCCTCCCCCAAGCTCACATCCCTTTCATCTCCACTGTAGCCTCCTGAAGGATTTGCTTTACTGGCTTGCAGCCAATGTCACGTCCTGCGAGGCTGAGGAAGGTGTTGCAAGGCAATACAGCAACGCTGAGCGCTTCAGTCTGAACAGTGCAAACCTCCTCGGGAAAAAAAAAAGGGCTTTTAATAGCTCCAGCAACACGGTGTCCTCTCCACTCTACCACACCAGTTACTAGTGATAATACATTACAGAAAAGACTGATAAATTTGTTACAGAGCTCAGATATCTATACATTTCACCAGTAGTAGCCTTTTTTTTTTTTTTTTTTTTTTTTTTTCAGCTCAGCTCTATTTAATAGCTTTGTGTCCGGATGACAATTTAAGCGATGCTAGACCATTACTTTTGGATTATGATCCAGAGACCTGATGGAAGAGAAGCTAAAGTGTTAAACCTTAGGAAGGGCAAATGCATAGGTTTTAGACTGCATTGACATCCTGATGACAAAAGTAACCATAAACAAACATGAAACAGACCGTGTTATTTTTCTCAGACTTTGCCAAGCTAAATGTAGAGGCCTGTATAAGAGGCTTTTAAAAAAATCCTATTATTTTCTGGAAATCTTCAGATGCTCACTCTGGGACTGTACTGCTGAGATACTGAATTGGCAGTGTCACTTTGGCATTACTGGGGAAGCTTAGGGTAATTTTCCTTTCATACCTACCTTCTAGTGTGAATCGGTTCTTTCTGATGATGATGGAGTCCAGCAGAAGCTGAAAACTGACCTCAAGGACTTTGAAAGCAGAGCCTTTGATGGACTGCATCTGTGTCCTACAGTGCCCTTTTTGTCATTCTGACAACATTTTGTATTTCTGCTAAGACAACCTGCTGTAATTTCTATGTGTCTGTTTACAGCAAGACGCCTAAAGAAAGGCTCTCTGAAGTTAGCATCTTACCTCTGCATATGGAAACTGAAAATATACCCACTTTTTAAAAGCATGTGTACAGCAGTTGCTGTATTTTAAAAATGACTTTTTTTTCCCTTGTAGTGCCATTCAAGAATAAGATGATAATTAGGAGGATAATTATGCAGTAGATTGCATTGATTACTAGTGCCTGGTGGTGGGTGCTGAGCAGAAATACACTTTTAAACATCTAAGCAATTAATTTGCAGATAACACTTATTGATTGTGTAAAAAGTTCCCACAAGTCGATCTCAGATGTGACACCCAAAGATGCATTGTTATGAACACAATAGTGAGCTTTGCACTGCATGTGCAGTGAATGTAATGCTTTTTGAGTGATGTGTTATTTATCTATCAAGTCACCTTAGACACATTCTCCCTGGAGGATTGAGACTGTGGCAAATAAAAGCCTGGCAAACCTCGCCTTTGATAAGGAACCATGATGGGGAGCTCACAGGAGCTTTCTCTCCTCTCCTGTGCAGCTCTTTCATCTCCACCTACAGCTTACCTGGGCCCCTTGCCCTACGCAGGCTGGCACTGTCCTACCCCAGCTGCCCCCCTCTGCAGTCATCTTTACTTTCAAGCCCATCCGACACGGTTTAGAAAGGAGAGACTACAGCTGTGGCACAACGGGATGGTGCACAAATGCCCATTAAAGTCTTGAGACATTGATGGTCGGTGTTGGAGAACTGCCACTCGAAGTGCAAGTAGACGCCTAGGACTGGCATCGTCTGCTGTCCCCCCCACGGCGAGGGCTGTTCTGCAGCAGGCATCACCACAACAGAAGTGTGGGTAAGGAGTTCTCCAAGACAGGCAGGTTTAGATTTTGGCCTTTTCCTTCTTTCCTCCCAAAAGCATTTCTGAAGGTTTGAGTCTGGATATTCCTTTCCCTCATCCTTATTTTTTGCAGCTAATTTCATTCTCATGCTGAAGAATTTCTAATCTGGGGAACATCCATGTGTGGTCCAGACTTACCTGTTAGAATCTAGATGTGCAGTCGAGAACAAAGTGACGGCATTAATCTCCACAATGAAAATGTATTTGGGGACATTAGCACACATATGGTGAGGATTTTTAACCTACATTGCTGTATGTAACTTTGTGGCTTAATTAATCAATTAGGATTAGTGCAGTTTGTAATCAAGTCCAAGAGTGATTGATGCATGCCGCATTAATTGCAACATTCCCATGAAGCATGTCATATACGCAGTCATTTTACAGCTGGATTTCACATTGGGTTGCTCATAAGCACTTAATGGAAGGAATGCTTTAGACTTGCTGTCAGGGAAATTGTATCACACAATATGCTTTATATGTCGTACACCCTGCTTAGGAAATAACTCTTCCATCACTGATACATCCTCTTGCTCCTCCCTCCTGGTTCGATAGTTGGCAAAGTAGTCCATTTTCAAAGGTTTTCTGTTGCTGTGGAACAAGAGGTATAATTAAATTGTATCCCAGTAGTGATGGTTTCTAATGATGATGATCCAAAACTAATTGTATTGATTTGTTTATTACTGGCTTAGGAAGCTCATCAAACAAATGGACTGAAACTATTTCCATATTCTTATCTGTATGGTAAATGAGAAACAAATAACACTTCCATATGTCTGTTTCATGGTGTCATGGCATTAATACTAATTCAGACTCGAGCATGGGAAGGGAGATTATCCCCAGTACAGTGTATTTACAGCTAAGAAATGCCACATTTCTTTCCACATATGTGTCTTGGGAAGAGCAAAATGAAATGATTTTCTTTCTTTTTTGATATAAATGTTAGTACTAATGAAGGTTTTCTGACTGCCAGCACTGGAGAGTAGCAGGCTATGCCCAGAAAGCATAAAAGATTGGAGCACTAAAGGAGACTGGAATTAAGTTCTTGCCTCCATGCACGTTTGTTCCTTGGCCTCTGTATTAAACAAAGCTGGATGAGTAATATAGACTAAAAACTCCTATGAATATTCATTTTAATTTTTAAATTAATTTACTTTCGATACTCACATTAGCTCTGCAAACATGCAAGCAATCACATCTGGTATAAACGTTTGCAGAAAGTAAATTCTGACATTTAATGTATGAGTTTTTGTAGGAACGGAGTTTTAATTTCGACTGTGCAGAAATACCAGTTAACGCTCCTCCAGCTGTGGGCCAGGCACAGGTCTCTGAGACCTATGTGAAAAATCACTGGTGTTACAAGAACACTTAAAAATGCAGCAGAGATGAATGTTTTATCAGTGATTAGTTTTTATTAATTTTTGTGATTAATTCTTATTAAGTTTTATCTGTGATTAATTGATAGAGCGAAGGGCTGTCCAGATTCATATAAATGGGTGCCGATCAAAAACTACTGAAGCCTAGGGTGGTCACTCACTGGCTTGGGTGTGTGTTATATTGGTCTCATCATGGATGCTGAGAAAATCCAGATCCAGCAAAAAAGACCACGTTGATTGAGTAGGTTGGTATTTTAGTTGAACTTTGTGTACTGATTGTGTTGATGCCATGAGAACGTGGATCCCTCCTCAGTGACATGTTGGCTTAGGCCTTGGTTTGCTCTTGGAGTAACCCAAGCAAAGTGGCTAGTGTAATTAGTTTAAAGCCTGAATCTGCTTTCAGTGGAAGCAAAAGCAAACCTTTTATTCTCTATTCTGGATAACATTAGTGAGACCTGCTATTTCTACGTGTGGACCCGTACCCTTCAGTTTCTGAAATGCAGCTGGCTAACTCTTGCACTCAGCTGTGTGTTTTCAATTACAAATGTTCCCCACATCTCACGTCTCTCCTGTGCTGTAGCATATGACACATCGTGGCAACTTTTGTTCAACTAGCAGGTTTTGGTCCAAGGAGGATTCAGTAAAGTTGGAGGCTGAATTACCCTCAGGTCCCTCGAGAAGCTGATCCTGTCAGCTTGGCAGAGCATTGCTCCGACTGCTGCACTGCACGTTATGTCGAGACTGGGGATAAGTTAATAACACTGGAAGTAGTGCTAAAGGTAGAGGGAATTATTCAACACGGTTATTAAACTTAGACCTTTTTGATGCTTTAAAATCTTAAAACATTTTAAAATAGCTATGCTACATCCAGGATAGCATAACTGTAGGGAAAACTGCCTCTCCATGCAACGCACAGCATTTATGGCAGCACCTTGCTCCATATCCTAATTTCTGTCCGTGGCACCTAAGGGTGACACCTGTCTTGCATTCCCATTGCACAGCTGCAGGGCTTCACGGGCTTCAACACCAGCCTCACTGCCCTGGAGCCCGCGGATGGAAGGGGAGCAGCTATCCCATTTTGCAGGTGAGGAAACTGAGGCACCTGCCTTGTGTCGGGCACAGTCTTCTGGAATCAGCAGAAACAACTAAGGAGATTTAAACTCCTAATTAGAGACCTACATTAGAAGCTTTGGCTTTCTTGCTCCTTCAGTATTCATTGGAGAGAAAGCCTCTTTTCACAGCTGTTGGAGTCCTTTTGAGAGTCATTGGAGAGAGAGGTGTTTAAAAATAGAGGCCTGCTTAGGGGCCCTGGGTTGCCTTCTGAAGTTCTCTGTCTTCAATGGCTGTAGAAAGCCTGGGGAAAAGTGTCTCAATTAAGCTGTGTGAATATCCTCTCTCCCCTTGCTGTGCCTTGTGCTCTAATTATAAGGCAGCCTTTCTTCCTTGTTTGTGGCATTGTTGTGCATAGGGAAGAAACAGGTATCAGGGAACAAAAAATTCAAACTCTAGACCCCTGATCTGAGCCTACCTGGTAGCAAAACACCTCAAAGACAAGTGTTTTGCAGAGGCGAGATTTAGATTTGGCTCATTTTAAAGACGCAAGACCCTTTGCAAAATTTAGATGCCTCCTGGTTTAGATCTTCTAAGGAGCTGTCTTCCCTCATCCACACAGGGCAGAATGAGCACTCAGTGGTCTCTGGGAATCAGAATTCACCACCACCCATACCGTGTTGACATTAGCAGAAGGAAAAAAGTGTGGTTGTTTATTATTATTATTATTATTTTTTTTTTGTGGCAACAAACACAGAGTGCTTTTTTCCAAGCTGTCTGTAACCTGCCCCTACATTTGTGCACACACCATTATTTAATTTAATATTTACAAAAGTTGTGGAAGCCTTTGCATTTAAAACGGTAGGTGAATCAGAGGTCTTAAGAGCTCTAATGAGCCGGTCCTGAAGCAGCCATTTCCACGTGTCATGTCATTTGACTGAAGTTTGAGTTCAAGGAAAAATGAGCTCTCAGCCACTTAGTATGCAGACATTTGCATGTGCCCTCCAGTTGCTAAGCTTTGCTCCAGAAGTCAGCTCTGTGGCCACTCCATGTATTAACAATACAAACTCTGAGAGTTCAGTTTTTTCTTTCACCTTGCGATAATAAAAATATAAATGATGAGATTGGTCCCGCAGGTACCGAGCAAATGCATTGAGCACTGGAGCTCTAAATCAATGGGAGCGGCTCTCAGCACCGGGAGGGAAGCAGCCAGCGTTTGCAAGATCAGATTTTCTGCGTGCAGTTAAAAAGATCTAGTGTCATTTCATTTCAGAGACATTAGAGGAGCATAAAGAAGAAAACTTCAAGCCTTTGAATAACACATTTGGATTTCTGCTTTCACGGTTTTTCTGCCTTTGCATTGCCTTCATGTTGCACAGATGTGAATGTTAGAGTGCAAAGCAGTTCTCAGAAGTGAGGATCTGAGGATATTCACTCTGCCCACTGTACCTCAGAACAGAAGAAAGCTACTGGCACCGTCTCCTTGTAATAATGAGGAGCAAGCGAGAGAGAAGTTTGTCAGCCGGCAAGGCTGTGTAGCAGAAACAGCCCCTGCCTGTAGCTCACCTGACAACAGCAGATATTCCAGGGAGAATTTACCCCATGGAGCAGACATCCCTTGGGCTAAGTTATCTGCTTCTTGTGGTGCTCACTGTACAAACATTCTTGGGAGGAAAAACCTGGGAGTTGGGGTCTACTAAAAGCAAAGGCTTATCAGGACTCCCATTAGGTAAGGGGCACTTTTACCTCCTACAGCACTAGCAACAAAGCAAACACCTGAATGCTTTTGGAAATCCTATCTTTCGGTGCTGGGATGTTTGTAAATATGCAAACAAAGAGGGATATGAGTAGGAGCAGAAATGTCAAGGGATTTTATTTATGAAGCTATTGACAAATACGTTTTGCTCTGTTTACTCACCTCTTCCCTTAAGGAGAAAGTAGACAGTCCCAGGGATCTTTATGAAACCAAGCAAAATTCTAATGTAGCACCAAAGCCATGAATCTTGTGTCTTTAATATTACTAAGATTGCTATGCTGAGCATGGGATAGTGGGGAAGACAATAGGAAACAAGAGGAAAAAACAAAAGAACTCGAGGGCAATTAGAGAGGGCAGGCTGTTGTAACGATTAGATTGGTCAGAAAAGTGAAACTTCCTGGAAAGCCTGTGAAATCCAAATATCAACCCCAATATTTTTCAGTTCTTAATATCATAAAAATGAATCTCAAGTCTCTAATGTCAGTGGAAACAATTCAAATTCCTGTACCTCCCAGACAAAGAATTTGCCTCTTCCTAAAAATATCCTCACGAACAGCTCAGAAGCTGGAGAGCCTCTGCAGGGCTCAGGGCTGCAGCTGGCACATCGCAGCGGCTGCTCCAGGACCGGTGCTGTTTCATCATGCTTAAGCACCCATTCCCAAGGGGGCACAGATATGGTGAGCCTCGACACGGACTGGATGGGAAGGTGCATGAGGACCAGCCTGGTTTGGAGGTGACCCTGTCCTCTTCCAAACCCAGGAGGATTCGCTCGCTTTCAGGACAGCCTGTGCAAAGCTGAAAACCCACTTTGCAAGTGAATCAGCCAGTGTAATTCTTTCACCATCTACCTTTCACTGCCTTTTCGACAGAAGAGCAAACGCTAATGCTTTCTTTACTTTCCTGTCGAAGAGGAGAAATCTTGGCCTCAAGTCACAGCTGCTTGGTTCTTTTCCTCTCTTTTTGTTCTTACACAGACGATTATCCTGCTTTGCTGTTGTAGGTTGAATAATTCAGGTGGAATGAACTGTGAGCTGAAACAAGCAGACAGTGTTCCACCACTTGTCCACTTAAGTTATTCCCAGATTTCTTGAAATGGGACCTTTGCTCCGAATCTTAAATGATGACAGTGTTTCAGGTAGAGCTATGACTGTGTAGTAAGCAGCTGTGTTCAATTTCAAATACTCAGGCATAAAATACATTAGCATTTTTCTTTACCATATAACTGAAGATGTATTCTTTAATTTGAAGTGCTATTCTGGCCTAACGCTAATGAGTCATGTCATTACGCTAGGATCTCTTAAGCTTTTATTTTTTTAATGTTTCTTCAGTGCAGTTCACGTTATTAGCTGCTCCCATTAGTTCCACCTGCAGTTCCAGCACCAAGTTCATGTTCAGCCAAGTTATGTATTTGAGTGTCATAGAGTCAATATCTTATTTTCTCAAAATCTCAATTTCCCCCAAACTTCCATCAATAACATCTTTAAAATTAATTTGAAATGTAAATTACTCAAAGTATAATCCATCCTGCTGTGTTCCAGAACACTTCCTTCTTATTTAATTGCTATAGACACTTTAGTTACTAATTAAACTTTATTGTTTATGATGTTGCATTTCATTAATAGTAGTGATAAAAGTTGCATGTTCTAGCAGATTTTTTTGCATGCTAATATCAGTAGTGGGGTAGAATTCAGAACTGATGGGAGAGAGCTCATCACAACATTTCACCCCTGCAAACCGAAGTCGTAACTGTAGTGAAACTGCCTGAGAAGCAGTTGACCTTGAAAAAAAGGGTGCATGTCTGGAGTCTTTCCGTTCTTGTGTGATGGAATGAATTAAAGGTTCTTTAATTGTAATGAAGAGTCGGGAAATATCACGGTCATTTGCAGAAGAACATTTCAGATTACAAGTTTTAATGCATTTGAATGACAGAGCAAATGTTTAGGAAAGTTGGGGACATAGTTTGAACTGAGAATTTTTTAGGCTCAGAAGTTCTAAGCCTATTCTCCAAAACCCTGTAATTTACAGATATTAAGGCAAACACAAGTCTGAAGCTTTAGGACTAAGGAGCAGGAATTATCTTTGATGGAAGGCAGTCAAGAAGACACTGATAATTTATAACGGAGCTCTGTGACGAGAAAATGGCCTTAATTTCTGAATAGATAAGTTTGGCATCTCCCGGTCCCATGTATTCAGGGAAAGGTTCATTTACGTCCAGAAGCTCTGAAACTACCAGTTATGGGAACTCCCCATCACCGCTGTTTCACCGCCCTGTAAAACCCCAGTATAGCACATCAGCCTTAGTTCTGCTGCTGGTGCTGAAATAGCATCTGGCCAGTGCTGGATCTCCTGGAGAAAGTGGTGCAATGCAGTACTCCTGGTGTTTGACAGTACAAAAAGCTACATTGATCCAGGTTACTTTTTAGAGTGGAGGATGTTTATACCAGGATTTTGTCCTAGTGAAGCTATTGTTGCTTCTCTGTGCAGAACATATACCCTCTCCCTTCTCAGACTCTTGCACTAAAATCCTCAGGGATGAGAGCAATGAGAATTGCTGGTCGTAATCTGCCACCCTGGCAGGAGGACCACAGGCAGGTTTTTCCCTGGAAGACCCTCCCTCAGTGTCAGGCACAATTACCCATCCTCTCATTTCCAAATTTCAGCTGGACCTGCGCTTGAGTGAACAGGCTTGGTGATTTCAGAGGTTGTTTCTTAATGGAAAGAGATGCTGTCTTGCAGATGCAACTGGTAAAATCTGCCTCTAACCTGCCTGGACCAAGTAAAGGTAAAGAACACAGCCAAGTGAGCCAGCCGATTTTGTGCCCTTACCCATACACGGTTGCTCCAGACCTCAAGAACTCAGTAGTGGCACATTCAGCACCATCGGAAAGATGCTAAATAATGGGCACAGTCTTAGCAATAAGTTTCTTTTTCCAGATACAGAATAATTCTCTCAGGTTGGAGCTGCGCTGAACTGATAGTGTGAGCAGAGCAGCCCAGTGCTGGGCACTCTGCCAGCCTGCAGTGTGTAGAGTACAGGATTTGTCCTGCAGCTAAACAATAGCTCTCCTTCACCTCCGCATCTCTCGTGGTGCAGCCCTTTCAACACAGAAGGAAACTTTGGTCTCCTGATGGCTTGAAAGTCTAAGTTGGCTGTGTGATTAAGAACTATTTCTTTTGTGCCTTAGCAGAGAAAGAATTCAAATAGATGTGATAATGGTATTGCAGTCAGCATGTAAAGATCATTGAATGTAAACGTGGAACAGAATGTACTTCTGTCTCACAGAAAATTGCATTTAGGACTTGTTGCTACTTTGCTGCTTTTGTAATAATGCATCAACCTCAGACCCTGGATCTCAACATAAATATGTTGGCATTTCACACAAAGGAGTCAGAGAACATCTATTATCTCCCAAAAGCTGAGAAATTCAGGAAGGTGCATTAAGACTTGATGGGATTCTTCCCCTTGTGACTCCCCAGAAAGTCACAAAAGAGGTTGTTTTGGAGGAACTGATTTTTAAAAAGAACATTTTATGCAACGGAATTTTGTCACGATTTTTCTTGCATGTACTGATAGGGCTACAGATCTCCTACGGAAGGAGAAGAGAGAAGAGAATAAATGCTGAATTAGGAGTTCTGACTTTTGCCAAAAGATCTGGAATCACCACAGATTAAAAATTACTTTTCATTTGTATGCAGTTGTACATAAAACACGGGGACAATGCATATAACTAAGGCACACACACTTAGGTGCCAAAAGTTGAATGTTCTCTCTGGAGTTTGACAGGGAGGAGATTTCCCAAGGCATGCCTGGCATTTCTGTTCCCATAACTGCATGTTTTCCCTGTGAAAATCTTCCCCTTAATAAATGGCTTTCGTTCAAATGAATTCTGAGGTACAGCAACTTCAGCGGTAGCTGCTGGGTGTTCATTACTTGAGAAGGTCAGGCCGCTTGGATAGGCGTTTCTTGCACTGTGTTATTGCTGTGCAGACAGGAGGCATGGGACTTGTTTGCCACTTCACTCCTCAGCTGAAGTTGGAGCTCTCTATTTGGTGTTACACACGTTTGTGCTGCACACATGTACCCTTCATTCAGAAAAACAGAGGAAGATGTCAGCTTTTACTGGCAATTAATCAGCCGTCTCCACTTTCTGAAGACAGCATGATTCTTTTAGCTGGTATTTGCAGTACACGCAAAATAGTGCCTAATGGATTACTGATGTTTTATTGGAAGAACAATAAAAGAAAATTCAAAAATCATTTTGAAAGGGAAATTTAAAGATAAAAAATGTCTGATGGTAAAATGTTACTTTGGCAATCATCATTTTTAGTTTGCAGTGAAAGTGGATTTTGGATTGTCAAAAATTCCCATAAAATGGAAATCAATTTCGGTTCCTGTCTGTTTGCTTCCAGCACATCCTCGTAACTCCCAGAAAGAGATCTCGTGAGATATGTGCTGGCCTGACCACAGCCCTTCTCTTTCTACTGCGAACTAAGTGGTGATATGCCACAAAATTAAGGTGCTGGGCAGTTTGCCCTGTCCAGGTTGGATTGTTGCTCTGAAGTAGATTTAGAAACTTCGCTTGGGTTTATAGATTTCAGCAGATTTTTAATGAACATTTAGGGAGAAAAAAAAAAAAGTTGTAATCCATTTAATAGGTTTAGTTTTTTTTTTTGTTGTTGTTTTTTTTTTAAAAAAAAGACACCAAGACCATACAAGACACCATGCACCATACAGACATTTTATGAAGTTATTATTTTAGTTATAGAAAGATTCAACCAAACAGTGAGTTGAAACAGACATAGTTTAAGCAGAGGTACCAGCACGTGAGTGTCTTTGTCCATGCATGCAGCAGGTACGGTCTTTTGTCCTTGAAGATGCATTCTCAATCAGCTTGACCTAAGGCAGTTTCCCAGTCTGAAATCCTGCTCTCATCAGTTCCTCTCCCGTGCTTCCAGCTTCCCGCAGCAGCCATCCTCTGCCAGCTCTCTTTGCTTGTAGTCCCACTTCCAGCCTATTCTGATAACTTCCAGAAGAAGATCCTCTGGGATCTGCACTGACCTGACAGCAGCTTTTCTCTTTCTTTGGGGAACAAAGTGCTTCGTCTTCTTCATGCCTCGAGCTACCAGTATCCAGAGTCCCTTGATGCCTCCCAAAGGCAGTTCAGATAGGGTTAGCAGCCGAGCCATTAGACTGACAGCAGAAAGCAGACTTTTGTTTAGACAGCATAAGAAGTGTGCAGCGATACACAGTAACCTCCTGAATGCAAATATGTGTGACATTTTCATTTTTGCAGTTTTCTAAGGAAGTAGCAAGCCAGGTCATTGTAATGAATTGGTAAACATCACACTGTATTATATATGAAATTCATCTCCTAGAGCTCAGAAGCGGGGTGTTAATGCAATCCTCCCCACTACAGTGTTTGCTTTTGTGATATTGGTATGATGCTGTGTTCTAAAATATTAGTGTCCCAGGCATAGCATACCGCTAGGTTATTAGCCTAAACCTATGAAGACAAAAAAAGACCAGGAAGAAAGTTAATTTCACTTTTGGCTTTCAATTCTTATGCACTGTAAAAGAATGTGAATAACCTCATTATTATACAATTTTTTGTCTGTCACATAATGACCTCTATACTGAAGACCAAAGTTTGCATAATTGAGGAGAGACTCACCTACAACAGTGTTGGAATTCATTTGCATAAGGCTGAAATAGTGCTAAGAAAATAGCATTTGGTGTCACCTAGTTGAAGTGAAGCACTAGGTGTTTTCCTTCCTTTGGATGTCTTAAAGGTACATGCCTGCGATGGGGAACAGAACGGTGCTGCCGCCGCTGGCACACAGGGAGGTGGCCCTGACTCCTCGGCAGTTTGCATAAAGGAGAAGGGCTGTTCTTCTGTGGCTGCGCAGTTCCTTGCGAATACCAGCAAAGTACATGTTACTTAATGCATTTATTTTTATAGAGGAAGTATTCATATATTTGTCGTGACTTTTAAGTATTCATCCTTCATGCTAGGCTCTCTATGGTAATTAAAATATACCATAAATCATATCCACTGTAATTACCAAAATACACTGTAATTATCTGTTGATCTTTTGCGCCTATTAAATAACTACTGTGATGTTTCAAAGCTAAGTTATTTTTGTATTCCTCAAGACAAACCTACTGCAAAATGTTGGTATTTCACTTAATACAGCAGCATATTTTCTCCCTCTCCCCACATGTAATGAAATGGCAATTCTATTGATTATCATTTTGTTAAAATTCTTGTTTACAAATACCACCTGAATCCGGAATGCTATCCCAGCTGGTGACAATATCATGAGGTATGAAGTTTTCGAGGCTCACTCTGCAGACAGCTATTCCTTTCATCTAGCACTTTGTCTTTACCATGACTGCAGACAGAAATTTTACATGAATTGAGGGAATGTGAACCTGAGGTTGGAAAAGGAACGACTGTTATCTGAAACCTGCAGGTAGTTAAACCTACTTCAGTGCATCTGCTCAGAATGAGAGAGAGCTGGGAGCCTAGTGGTAATAAGCACAAAATATAAAAAAACAATGTGAAAAATGGCAAAATAGTTCTGCTTACCTTCTCTGAAGTTGTAAGTATCCACATAAGAATGTGTGTAATGTAGTTTTCATGAGCCTTGGGACGAAGTCACCCACCATTGCCTACTGCCACATTTCCCTGGTTTTTGCCTTTTCATGAGTATAAATTGTAGCTAAAACACAGGCGCCTTCCCAGATTTTTGAATATTAGCAATGTCATGGCTGTGTAAGAAGTGTGAGGATGCAGTTTCCTGTAGCATTATATCAGGAATGGGGGTTAGCCCAAGTAGAATTCTATAGGTGTCTGGGTTAATTTTCTTACTCTTCGTGAAAAAAAACAACAACTTTACATCAGTTTCCTACAAACTTGAATTTCCACTGGTGGTAATAACTTGCAGCCACAGTTGTGTGTAATGTAGCAGTGGTAGATTCTTGTCGTTGGAGATTTATGCAAGTCATTATTTAAAAATGGAGATCTAGGAGTCACAGCTTGCTAATTATTCTGTACCAAAGCAAGTTAAATGCCTGGCCTTTCAGGCATCCCAGTGATGGCTGGGTAAGTTTGCCATCCCATCAAATTGTCACTTCTTTGGTGCTTCTTTTTCTTTCTGCCCCAACCTTTTTTTTTTTTTTTTTTTTTTTTTTTTTCCTATTTTTTTTCCTCCTTTTTCTGTATAAGAAACAGGTGCTGAAACAATCAGCTTATTTCAAACACAGTTTTCAAATAATTGCATGGATCTATTTCAGAATTAGAAAAGAGTTAGAAATAACCAGTGAACCTCTCTCCACTGTGGACTGAAGATAATTTATTATGCATATCCTGTCAGGAATGTAACTAGCCAGGTATGTGCTAAAATGCCTCACTTTAAGATTGTATGTGATGCAAATTTACCATTATAATAATTCAGCTGTATTACCTGATGTGACTCTGTTGTGCTTTAGGTCTTTTCATCCCATCCATGACATCTATTGTCATATTGCAATTAATTTTGACAACCCTATGGCCAAGCCTGAAAGCTGCATAACTGTTAAAATAAGGCAAAAAAAGAAAGATTCTATTTATGCCAATATTACAGTAATTCATATTGTTAGGATAATAGAAAAGGCAAAACCATGTAACCATAACAGCTTGATTGGAAAAAGGAAAATGTCTAATATTTTCAGTGTTTTTCACTAGGTGTTCGTAATGACTGCTGTGGTGGGTAGCGATAGTCCCCAGTTCCCTGTAAACAGAAGTAGTAAGTAATCAAATGGGACAAGCCCAACTAGCAGAATCTTATTGTCAGTTAATAAGCCAATTAATTATTTTTAGTCATAACAACATACATGGGAATACTCTGGTCTTCATTTGGTTGTAGCCTGATACTGCCATGCCGAACCGGGGTAGTTCACAGGAGCGGCTGGATGTCCTGGTAGCCCTTGCAGCCCAGAATGCAGCCTCTTTACTGCAAACCCACCATCCCCCAATATTTGTTTAGTTACCAGTAAGTCTAGTGAAGAATTAAATGAGTTATTTTCTTTCAAATGTATGTATCCATAAATTAAGGGCTGTTTTGGCTGGGATAGAGTTAATTTTCTTCACAGGGGCTTGTGTGATGCTGTAGTTTTTTTTTTGTTTGTTTGTTTGTTTGTTTGTTTTTTATGAAAATAGCAGGATAACACACTGATGTTTCAGTTGTTGCAGAGCTGTGCTCATACAGAACCACAGGCTTTCCTGCTGCTGGTGCTGCCCTGCCAGCACCTGGAGGTGCATGAGGAGCTGGAGGGGACACAGCCAGGACAGAGCACCCAGGCTGACCATTGGATGTCCCGTAGCATGTGGCATCATGCTCAGCAATGACAGACGGGGCAAAGAAGGAGGAAAGGGGGGATGTTCAGAGCAATGGTGTTTGTCTTCCCAAGAAACGGTTAGGTGTGATGAGCCCTGCTCTCCTGGAGGTGGCTGAACACTGGCCTGCTGATGGAAGTAGCAAATGAATTCCTTGGTTTGCTTTGCTTGCACACACACGGCTTTTGCTTTACCTACTGAACCGTCTTCATCTAAGCCCACGAGTTCTCATACATTTATCTTTCCCATTCTCTCCCCCATCCCACCCGGGGACAGCGAGCGAGCAGCCGTGTGGTGCTGAGCTGTGCTCAGCCACAACGAGGAGTTAGAGTCTACAGCAGAAGATCATGTATAAGGTTTGAACATTTATGCTGAGGTTAGAATTTCTAAAACACCTGCAGGGAGGTTTAGATTCAATTGCAAACACATAAAGAAAATAGGTATGAAAAGGAGGCCCATGTCAGATCACGATTCCCTCAGCGGGAAGAAGTGCCAGAGCCCCACACAGGGCTGTGGAGCTTGCTAGACCCATGATAAAGAGTTGAAATGAAATGTAGGTATCAAAGCAGGTGGGTTTTTTCTGTTTCTATAAATCCGTGTCCAAATACTGCAAATACGTTGCTTTGGGGCCTCTCACTTCCCTGCTTTAGACAAAGAAAGTCCCCTTTCTCCTGTAACCTCTTCCTCCCCACAACAGAGCTGACACAACCCCTGTAACAGCTTTAGCTGCTTAACACATTTCAGTGTGTGCACCTTCCAGATGAAGGCAAATGTATTTATCTGTTATCTTCCCCCAACTCTGGAAATACAACATCCCTGGGTCAGCAGGCAAGAAACAACCGCAGTCTTACCCATCTCAGTCTTCTTCTGTGATGCAGGAAAGAAAGTTGGTGATGTTCTTTATCAGTTTTGTGTCTAGCAAACTCAAACAACAGACCCTCGATAATTGTTATTTTTTATTCTCTATCTGAGCAGCCTGCCTTATTTATCTCACATGTTGCCAGTCTTTCCAGAGTAAGACTGAGACATCGTTATGTTGGTCAATCCAAATGATCCAAATGGCTTGTTCTGACCCACAGCTGACCAAAGGCTGCTGTCTTGGACCCGTGCTGTGTCACTGAGCTGAGTCAAGTACAAACCATAACCGACTATGCCAATTAAAGATAATTTTGGTCATGTCATTAGATGTAATTATTCATATTGTTTTTCTTAATTAATGCAATCTTAAGAGTTGTTGAAGTGGAGAGTAGCACATAGGGCTTTCACTGTATTTGAAATCAAAATTCTTGAGGTCTTTCTTCAGTTCTGTCAGCAAGAGTTGTCATTTGATCCAGAGCAGGCTTTTTAACTTACTGTTCCTTAGTGTCAGATGAAGGGAAGTAAGTACTTCTGTAAAGGTATTTACGGCTCTGCAACGTAGGAGAGAGACTAATACTTGCTCTTGCAAAGTCCTTTCAGGGGTATTGTTAGACACTTTGTCAATTACAGAGTGACCATAACTATCTGTAAGGAGGAAAGAACTGATGCGTAGCAGGTGTGAATAGTTTCCTTGTCTGCTTATGGTGCATTCTGTCCTACATGCCAAAGCAAGTGGAAAAAGGCTCCTTTCCTCATGCGGCAGTTGGGTTAGACCATTCTTGCAATCCAAGGCAAACTTAAAACTGTGCCTCTAGTGTCCTACATCTGTATTTGTGAGGATTTCATTCCCTCAGCTATCAGGTACCTGAATGACATTTTTGCAGCCTTCTTTTTATCTAGTCTCCTGTGGGAAATTCTGTGAAGATATCGGCTAATGTTGATATCTAGGCTTATTAATGAATAATAACTGTAATAACACTTTTTGTAAAACTGGAACAAACAGGGCTGATGGTTAATTTTGAAGTGCTAGAGTGGAATTTGTATGTTACTGGCTGCCCAGCGTAAGTTGATCTATTATGGTTTTTGTTTGTTTGTTGGTTGGTTGGTTCTAATAGCAACCCATATTTCTACCTTTTAATGAAATTCAGCCTTTATCTGCTATAACTGATCCTTTTGGTAGAAACCCAGTACAGCATGGCCTCAGAGGCAGGAAGGCTTAGCTCAGTAATTACAACTAAGGTAGACCTACAATATATACATTTCTTCCATTCTTCTTTTTGATATCTCTCTCTGCTCTGTACCATCTATGACAAGTCTTACGGAGCCCAATGTAGAGGATTCTGAGCCCAAAAGAGCAAGAAATACCTACTAATAGTAGCCAGAAATCCCTTTACCAGAAGTAAATGTGTGCATAAATATTATTGAAATTCATAAAATAAATTATGCCATGGTTTGATCTGTTAGTTTTAAATCATCTTTTGAAAATGATTAAAACAATTAAATCTGCATTCCTGGAGAGATGTGCTGTGACTCCCAGAACTTCCCTGCCAGTGGATGAAGAGCGCTTAGAATGACCTCCAGTTATGTTTGCTTGCTTTCTATTTGTGAAAAATGCAGGGAAGAAAGATACAAAACTCTCAGGAGTTCATTTCATGATTAACCATGACGTAATTGACAGAGGAAAACAGCAACAATTCATACAGCCAGTAATTAATCTCTACCTTTATGGCCTACATTTGCCAACTGTCTCCATATTTGACAGTGAGAGTGACTTGCTGAATGTTTAATTTCCTCAGTGACAGCTAAGGTATGAAATCAGATTTGAAGATGAACATCTTTTGTGGCTTCTGCTTACAAAAAGAGTAGCCAATTAAGTATGCTTGCTTAGTCCTTGCAAATATTTGCCATGGAATTGACATAGGAGACAGAGCTGGTTTTCCCTTTCTAGTAGGACTCTGTTTCTCTGGCTGCTCACCCTCTGCAGTGTATTCAGAAGGATTCCTTGCTTCACGCACACAAACCATGCAAATATTTTAGTTTAGTTTAGTTTAATTCTTCATTTTCTGCCTCTGTGTGTTAAGGGCCAAATCACGTGGGATGCTGAACGTCTCCCAGGAGGAGCTGCGTGCTGTAGTGGGTCATGTCCCAGGAGATGATTTGCAACTCTTGGAATAGGTAAAACCAGTAACTCAGGGACCTGACAGTGAGTAGGTGTAACAAATTCTTTCCTGAAAAATAAATAAATAAATAAATAAATAAATAAATCTCTATAGTTTGAGGGAAATTATTTTCATTTACATGGTTTTCATGAACAGGCAAGCTTGCCTATCGGACCCACCCCACATATTGCAGATCTGCAGGAGAAAGCTTGTCCTCTCTGCTCTGAAAATCTGACATTCTGTCCACATTCTCCTTCCTCTGGACAAGTCAAACAATCTGCAAACAAATCAACAGCTGTGGTCCAGAAATGAGAGGAGAATTTTACTAAAAAAACAAACAACAAGAAAAAAAAAAAAAAAAAAAAAAAAAAACACACAAAACTGTGTCCTGCTCCCCTGCATTTGACCTTTAAAGTCAATATATTTGCCATGTTTCCCATTTAGCACTATTGAAAGGGTAGTTTCTTGACACAGTTTCATATAAAGTGATCGGGAATGGGGATTCAAACAGCTGTATATATGACAGGACTGTGCTTGTCAGAATCTTCTTTATTAAGTTGGAATTGGTAAAGGTAATAGATTTTTTTTTTAAGCTTTAATGTGCTTTTATTTTGAACTTGTCATTTTGATTTGCCTGTGAGCTTTGTTTTGATTTTCCTTGAAGATTTCTGGTAACAATAATTGTTTGCAACAGGAAGATTCATGTGAACTGACTTCCATTTTAGACTTCAATTCCTATAAAATGAAAAGGGACTGTAATGTGGATGTGAGCGGAGAGAACTGATGCTTCTGTACGATGCACTTCGGCTCCAACTGTAAATATATTTTCATGATTAATAAAACGAGTAGAAGCCATTGTACTCTGTTAGGGTTTTATTGATGGCTGCTCTCCAGAATACTGAAAAGATGCTATCAATACTCTTGACACTCTGCTTAATCAAGATGTGACCCTCCAATGCAACCAGACAGTGTGCTTGCTTCAGAGACAGAACAATGCTATGGTTAGGGATGAGGTGCTTGCTGTTTTTATTATTATTATTATTATTATTATTATTATTATTATTTCTTTCTTTCTTTTTTTTTTTTCCTTTTCTTTTGGCAGTTTCATTAAAATGTAATCAGAGCCATTAAATAATATTTAATGCCACTAAAATGCTGTTGGACACAAATAGGAAATCAATCAGCTTGTTCTCTAGTTCAGTGGCCTTCAGACTACAGCCAACCATGTGAACTGCATAGGTACCTCAGGGGGAAAAGCCTGCACCTTGCACAGAAGACAAAATCAGATCAATAATAGCATGTTCATTTTGTTTTTTTAAATTGCTGTGGCTTGCAGTGTGCCAACGGGCTCGTTCAATATCAGATATCTGGGCTTGGAACAAGTTTTCAAATGCACCCTTAATGTTTGCAGCTTGCTAAGTATTTTTATTTCATAGGTGTTGCACATCAAAAGCCAGACGATAAGAGTGCCCAGTTCCTCTGGGCAAGCTGGAAAGATTGTGCTTACTGTCAGATATACAGCATGATCTTAGCCCAGTGGTGGAATTAGTTAGGCATGCTCCTTGATGTGCTTTACAGTTTGAACAGGAGGTAATCTTCATTGGTTCAGTGCATTCGGCCTCATTTGTGTGCAAAGATGCATTGGTAAATGGTGCCCTAAGACATATTGTGGCAATTGAGGCAGGTTAGGAATTGAACCACACTCTGGCTTCTGTTGCAATCGGCCAGTCCCCAGTGGGTTAATGGAGTAGTACAGTTGCCTCTGAAGGATTTAAGATGATCCCATTAACTGCAGTGGTTATTTGTTCGGGTTCCCTACCTGTGGGGGCAGGGGAAGGGATTACTATCAGTAGCCGTGAGCAAAGGAGAGCTGCTGACTGTTAGTAATGTCTTCATAGGGCTGGGGAAAACTGAACAATTCTATAAAAGCAAAAAATCCCAACCAAATACTTGTATGTTCCTTCAAAAAGTCCATGTGAGGTGAGTTTTTGCATGAACTCAAACTATTTCAAACACTCCCACTGGGTCAGGCCCAAATGTGTTTGGTGATTCCTTGCAGCTGTTTAATTCTGACTTAATTGCCTTTGACATTTCCTTACTGATTTTTTTTCTGAGTAAGATGCAATAAGCTATGTAGATAAGAAGTGATCTATACATTCCTTTTATAGGAGTAAATCGAAGAATATAACACAGATGGACAACAGCAAGCAAAATACTTGGTTATTTGTAATTTAAAATACATTGCAGTGTGAATCCCACTGAGTTGAAGAATCTAATTTCCAAGAATTTCCTGGCGCAGGAAGCATGAGGTCGCTTTATTCTGCACCAGTCACACCAGTCTACAAATTAAAATCTAATGAAACATTTGAAACAATTACACACACCTTTTCTGAGTACTTCACAGAAGAAATTTATACAAGCTACCCAACGACTAGCATTTGTTGCTGACAAACATGAAAATAGTTAAACGTGATGCTATGTAATTGTGCTGAAAATGTGTTTTCCCCCTCTGATAGCACAAAGATGGCTTAATCAACTTTCATCTATAGGTGACAGATGGAATAAATTACCAAGTCTTTCCATTTTGGTTGACGTTCCCTTGATACTGAGTCCTCCCCTACTGTAAGTGCACTTTAAAACTTTGCCTTACCAGCATTACCTATTCCAATTGTCTTTTTCAAACAGATCCTAAATCCTATCTGGCAGGTTGAAATGTGATTGCCAGAGCATTTGAGCATTCACCCTGTTGGAACACAGCCATGGGCAATGCAAACTGTTGCAATAGATGTTTGGTCCCTGACAGGTGGATGTGGGAACTGTTGAATGGGACTTTAAAAAGGAGGGAGGGAAGGAAGAGATGGTGGAAGCTCAGACCAGAAGGAGAAGGGTTGCTTTTGTGAAAGGGAAAAACTGAATACCTCACGTCCCCAGCTCAGCCATATCTAATCTCCACACTCCAAAGAGAAGCAGGATGTGCACTGTGTGCGGTTTCAAGAGCTATTCAAACCATGCAGTATGAGCATGGTGTTCTGTTTTGTGGTTTTACTTCCTCAGACCATCTCCATCCCAGCATGAGAGAAGTCTGTAAGCTCAGCGCAATCGTATCATAATTTGGATCTCTACAGGAGCCTGAACTCACATCACCAGAATGCATCAAGCCAATGCATGTGTCAATGCACACTTACATACACACACAACAGTTCCAGACCCACGGTGACATTTTTCAGACTAATATATTGACAGGAGTGCCGGGATATTTTTAAGCATATCCAGGAGGAAAAAGAGCATTACAATGAGGTAGAAAACCCAGTACAACACTGACACCCAAGTACATTACTTAGTGTGCAGTTGCATTAATGAACCATTACTTCAAATCCCAGGTTTGCCAATAGTGTCACTGTTCGTTTATCAAGGCAGAATGATTCTGAATGTGAGCAGAATGCCTGTATAATAGATAACTTCTCAATCCTCCCATACCATATATTTCCTTGAGCCCATTACAAAAGATTTATTTTTAAATTGGATTTTTTTTTTTTTTTTTTTTTTTTTACAGCTGGACAGAATGAGACTGTTTGTTGAACAAATGGTGTTAAAATCCCCAAGGGTCTGACTTACTTCAGTAACAACCAAGACTACTGCTTGAGCCAGCTGATGCTCTTTTAATGAGCGCTGCTTGTCAGAGGATCATATCTGCAAGTTGCTGTATAAAATAACAGTTTTCCATGAGTTCATAAAGCAGTCTCTCGTTTGAAATGGATGAGGTGTTGTACCAATCTCTGCAGCACAAAACAGACACTTGTTTGAACTGAAATTGGTGGTGGTGGGGAACAACTCAAGGCATATGACAGGGAGTCCCCCTCCCACCCTCAAGTTTTTTTTTTTTTGAGTTGTTTTTCCGTTGTATGACAGGTTTGTGTTTGTACACAACGAGCTCAATACATTAAAAAAAAAAAAAAAAAAAAGATGCTGAATTATGGGCTTCAAAATTAATTTTAGTCTTGGCCTGAGTTAATTAATGCAAACATGACAGGTCACTTAGCAAACTGGGTGGCCAGTAAGATGTGACAAGACATCCCAAAAAGGTCTTTGTCCCACCTAAGGTTTTTCAAGGCAATTCAAGAAGAGGCTCCCAGACAAATCAAAATGACAAGTTCAAAACAAAAACACAAACCCTTTTTTTAAAGGAAGATCATACCCATACCAAGCTGAAGCTTATTAATGTTGATTTCTGACAAGCTCTGCCACTTTGTTTTTTCTGAGTCTGTGGACCTGATTGCTTTTAAATAAAGCTATACCATGTAACTACCATACTGCTGCTACTACTGATGCTAAAGCTAAGATCACACAGTAACAGAACAGCATTTAGATGCCCTGCAATCAACCTGTTCTTTTTAATATACCTGTTATTTGTGGCTGCAGGTTAGGTTATACCTTAGAATATTGCATTCTTCACAAAAACCAGAAATGAGTAATTGGGTACTGCAGGGTTTAATGTTCAATATTGAGTCATTTTGATTAGACCCATATTTTGTCACTTGTGCTGTTACCATCATAGATTTTTTATAACTACAATACACAATACATTTAGTTTTAATGTGATTTAAGAAAACGGGTTCTAACATCCTCAAGTATCATCTTTTCTTTGTCCCATGCATATCAAGCCAGCCGAAGTCACTGATAAAGTTCCAGCTGAATTTGTGTACAAACTATCTGTCCTATGAAAATGAACCACCAAAGTTAATTCAGACTTGTTGAGAGCATTGAACTATGTAAGTAATGAGTCTTTCTGACGGTTAATTCAAACAGAACAAAACTAGAAACTACGTAAATGTTACTACTGACTGGACTGAGTCCTACCAGCTGGGATAGGTCTGAAGATCCAAGTCCTGGCGGGTGCAAACTGCGAATCCTAAATTGAACATAGCAAAGAGAGAGGCGATGACTTGGTCTTTGTTTATTCAATGAAATGGCTGCCCTAACTTTCAATTTCTGACCAGAATCATAAACATATAATTCTGTTTTGCTCTAAAAGTCATCTTCACTTTTGTAAATCTTTCTTCATTTTGCAGATCTTACATCCAGGCTGATAAAATCATGAAGCAGGAGTAATAATGATTTCTAGCACAGATAAATGTGTATGTTAGAGATGTTGGTTGAATGTTTCACCTCTATTAACCTCTCTTCCAAACCAGCAGAGAAGTGGGAATATTTACTTATCATACAAATTCAAACTAAGATGCTTTTCCTGTGAGCAAAAATGCTTTCAAACTTTGTTTGCAAGGGTAAAGTCTTGTGTGATTTGCTGTATATGTTACCCTCACTGTAGTTTTTCAAATTATTTAGTGTTCTTAATATTGGGCAAATAGTAAGAAACGTTCCCTCTGGTGTTTAACTTTTTACTTCAAAACTCGTTAAACTTTTATCCCTGCCAATCCATCTCAAGTTGTCACAGATTTTCATACAGTATCTAGGCTGCTTGGTTGTGATGCAGGCTGTATATATGATATTTAACATACTGCTTCTCTTTAGTGTTCTGGGCTACATGGAAAACAGCCTCTAGCATATTAACTGCCTGTTTCACCTGAAATAAAACAGGAAAGCATTTTAAAAGATAAGTTCTCCCTTGACACCTTCCTGCTTGTACTGTAGATAATCAGAGCCTTTTTCCCCTCACATGTAAGCAGAGGCAGATACAGAGAAAAATGTGTTCTTTAAACCATGAGAACATTTTTCTTTGCTGTTCTATTAATATCTGACTGAAAGAAAAAGGAAAAATTCTGAATAAATGACTGTGGGCTTCTTAAAACCTGTAAAATGATTTTTTAAACAGGGGTTTGGCTAACAAAAATGGGATCTGAATATGTGTGTAATGGAGCCAGACTCACAGAGGAAAATGATAATTTCTTATGTCTGGCACCTGTCAGGTTTCTGTAAGAGTCTAAATACATGTGTTATCACTGATAACCAGCCTTTCTTCCAAACAGGCCGATCAAAGCCTAATTTTCAGAGGTAAACCTTAGAGTCCTTCGAAGTCCAATTTCGAAACACGATCCCGTGTTATCCAACAGAGGCCATTATCGCCGGATTTGTTTGCACCAAACGTAGCTTTGAAGGATAGTAGTGGTAAGAAATCAGAGAGAATCCCTCTTCTAACACTGAACAAGGAGTGATGATAGTACAGGAAGTACTGCCAGTCCTAAAACTTGCCTCTCTCCTCCAGTGGTTTTACGCCACAGGTTTAGAGATGGTATGCCCAGCCTCACGGCTGTGAGTCTGCTGAAAGCTACGGTAAGATACCAGGAGCAGTGTGCAGAGCAGTTAGCAATCATATCACCCTATATATCATGATTAGTCTGGGACAAAGAACAGATGGCGTGAGAAAGAGATGGATTCCATGAATATGAAGTGGGTGGCAATTGTAGCTGGTCCAAGCTCTGAGACCTGAGCGGTACTGGTAAACAGTGATAAATGCGGAGGGGTGGTTTCCTAGGTATTACAAGCTACAGGAAGACAGAATGGAGTCATCAGCTATCTGACAACTAATTTTTATACATGAGGGTTTTTTTATGTCTGCTTTTATTCTGTGATGTGTTGTTTCATTTGTTTGTTTGCTGCCAGGCATTCACTGTGAGGTTTTACAATTCCCAATTTATGAAGAGATGGCTTTGCATTAGGTCTGAGAACAGCCTGTGAGACCAACCGGAGAAGCTGTGGTTCCTCAATGAGAGAAGGTGAATTCACAGCTAGTGGTGAATGCTTAAACCCTGTTTTCAGACAAATGAATATAAGGAAAAACATTTGACTTTCCTCTGAGCTGTGTCCCGCAAAGTTAATTGTCTGATAGTGAATTTCAGTTGATTCCTTTTCCATTCTGTAGTTACTACACTGGAAAAGGAGTGCTCTGAAAGCCAGAGAGGAAGGTACTCCAAAGGAAGTTGTACTCGTCTCCTGAGACACCCAGTGTATAGATTTCTTTGGCTTATAAAAGGCTCATCAGTCAC
Source organism: Nettapus auritus (assembly GCA_011076525.1). Lineage (NCBI taxonomy): Eukaryota > Metazoa > Chordata > Aves > Anseriformes > Anatidae > Nettapus > Nettapus auritus. The sequence goes on along the minus strand of CM021772.1, from coordinate 20,153,633 downwards.
AGCTCCATTCAGGATCAAGCCTAGCTTGTTTCTGAGACTTAGTGTCATAGGCAGCAAGTAATAACTGCTCCGCTCTCTGCAGTGGAGAGCTGACATGTTTCAGTGGCGATGCCAAGGTGTAAGCACTGATTAGTTCTGCTGACCTCTTCTTGGCAGATGTCTCAGAAGGTGTCAAATAGCAAATCCCATGGGAATACATCTGCAATTTTAGGAATTTTATTCCTCTATCCTTAGAAATGAATTATATAATTATTGTTTTTCCTCCTTTTAATCCCTGTGATACTCATTTTTATTCCAGAAGAAACCAGTAGGGTGATACTGTGTAAGTTTCACGATTAGAAACTTTTGACCTTTTTTTTTTTCTTAACGTTGTGTAGTTTATTTCTGTACCTAATACTTAGAGTGTAATACTTACAGACTTTCATAAGTTCTTTACTTTGCAAGAAAAAAAAAGTTTCACAATTTCTCAAAGGAAACTGTTGAATCATTTCTGCTTTGTACTTAAGAAATATTTGTAATATTATAGCATTGGCACTGTTTTCCTCTTTCATACTTCATGCCTTCTGTTGGAACTTGGTAAAAGGCTGTGAGCATATTTTTCTCTTTCAGCAAGATTTTTTGTATTTCAGGTGAGGCTGAAGCTCGTTTGTGTATGCCATATGGGTTAAAATTAAGATATTGCTTCTGAATGATATATAAATTCTGTAAAGAAAAATGGTCATTTTCCTTTGGCTTTGAAGTTGATTGCTTGCCCTTTCCAGAGCAGTTCATTTAAACTGTTGAAGATTTATTCAAACTTTATTGAACAGGACATGTTGGAAAAGAAATGCAAAACTCCCAGGAACATCAGGTCAATTCACTGAAGGAAATTCTGCATCATTTGGGGAAATAGGTTTGAACAATATATGTCTCTTTTCTATTCTGTTGAGGAAACCTGGATTCTGTGGTGTGGCAGTCATTTTGATGTCTATTTTGTGGTAGAGGTGCACTCATCAGTGAGAGGAATGTGCGGAGTTGGCTGAGAAGAAAAAAAAAAAGCTCTCTAAGAACTTGAGGCATTGAAGGATGGCACTCTCAGAAACCAGTTCCCCATATTCGAAACCTGTAATTCAGTGAAAGTGTAGTCTGTACAGTGAGGCACAATGAAAGACGATTTACCAGCGTTTAATCTTATGTGAAATTCTCTACTTCAAGAATTTCTGCCTGCATTCAATCCAGGATGAAGATTTTCTTTGCATACCAAACCTAAGTATACATCCCCCTTAGTTATTTATGATGTTTTATGGAATATATTTTTCCTCATAGGGAGTCATTAGGTTTATCAGCTCTGCTTGAGGTTCTGGGATAGATGCAGACAGGGATTTTCACTTTTTCAACAGGCCTCTGTTGGATGATTGCATGCACGTTGCCCACCTGTAAGGGAGATGTTCCAGAACTGCCAGGGCAAACTGTACACAGGTGCTCGTGTTGCAAAGGCTCGCCTACACCTCGTGGAGCATGCTGTATTTAGCTGTTGTTTTGTGCAACTTGTGTTTGCCAAAAAAAAATTGCCTTCCTGTTGTTCTGTAGACTACTATGCATTCTTAATGCAATTGATTGAGAGTTAGATTTGTCTTTAGTTGATTTGCTGCTGATCCTATGGGATTGATTATATGACTCTGGAGACAACGAGAGTCCTGCTGGTGATTTCAGTGGGAGCAAGAGCGAGCCACTTGGGTACCTCAGATAGCCTCTGTGTGCTGCAGTTAATAAGTCTGAATGCTTGCTTAATTTACAGGTGTGCTAATGTCTTAATAGCTTTTTTGTTTTTTTTCCCCAAGGAAGTACTTTGAACAGAAACTGAAAGGCTACTATTAATTTTGGAGTGCTTAAGTGAAGGCAACTTAATAATTCAGTACAACTTTGTGCAAACACTCATTCTTAGTACGTGATAGTTGAGGCCCTCTACCCACATGGTGTGAGCACGGTATGGTGCAATGCCAGACCAAAACCAAAAGAGATCTTAACGTAAATAATCTTACACCTTCATATTCATGGCACTTTGGAAAAAAAAATAATTGAAACTTTTTCTTTAAACAAATAGGAGAAAAGGATAAATTATTTTCTAGAATGTGCATTCATCTTCTACCTTCTGCTACTGAAAGCAAATCCATAATCTTAGCTTCCACCTAACCGCTCTGTCAAATATCTTTTCCACCTCCCCTTGTGATTATTTTTGAACAAAGTTAAGCACCTAAGGCAAAGCACCAAAAAGCTCTCACCATTATTTGCTTAGGGAGGAGTGGTTTCTAGTGGTCTTCTCTGAAGTTGGCAATATTCTGTCACATTGCATAATGTTTGAATTGTGGGGGATTATAACTAATGCTCAGGTAAAAGAGAGGTGAGCTGAATGAGCTTTAGTCAGCTCTGCAGGCTCCTGGAGTGGACTCCTGGAGTGGCGAAGCAATGACCATTACAATGATAATCTCTGTATGTGGATACTAGGCATACTTTGATGCAGGCTTGAAAAAGATGTGGTTCCAATAATTGTGTTTATAGTCATAAAGTATTTTTGAAATTGGTTACTTGTCCATAATCAAAATATCAGATATTTTGCTTTCCCTCCTCTGACTCATTTACTTTCCTGGTTTCCTATTAATAGAAAATTCTTGGAAGCTGCTCTGTCAAGGCTCCTGAATGCACATCTGCAGAGGCTTACACACATACCCCTCCTCGCTGCACTGCTTTAACACACGGCCACTTCCTAACTGCTTCTGTCTGCCCAGCCACTGGGGGTTGCTGTCCTGGTGCAAATTCAGCTGTCTGCTGTTGTGCTTCCAGGGGACGTGACGTAGCCTAGCCTGGTTATTTTGGTGGGTGGTGCATCGGGTGGACATATTTTGCTGCTGGAACTAGGGGATGAGTAACCTCCATTTGTTTGGTGGTGATAAATAGTTGGAGCAGTAGCATCATCTGCCACATAGCTACGTTCGGGCGCTGGCTGACAAGCTGCTGAGCCTGAGTGAAGATGGTATATAAACTCAGCACAGATTTAGCTGAGCCATATAGACCTATCTTTGTTCACCTGAGTCTCATCTTTTCAGCTTGTTAAATGTTAGTATTCATCCTTGAATACCTTGCATAATGCTGAGGTCTCGTTTATGTGCATTATTAAACTGCTTAGGAAGGAGCATTTCAGCAACGTGTGTTTCAGTTCCAGACTGCAGTGTAAAATGTGTTTTTTCCCATGGTTAATTTTCATGCATTCATGCAATACAGAATTGCATTTCATGCAATTTATGCAAGAGTGAAATAAGTTATCAGGAGGTGATAATTTTGTATTTGTTATGCCTTCATTCCAGAGTCTCTTTTTAAAGGTAAACTCCTGAAATCTCTAGGAATGTAAGTAAAAACACCCTTTCTAGGAAAAATGACATAATGTCTTCTGTGTTCGTATTCTGGGGTTGTTGAGGACTGAGTGAGATAGTATCTAACGTCTTTTCAAACACTGTGCTGTACAAAATACTTCCAGTCCAGCTGCTTCTTACAGCATCTATAAACTCTGTTTAAATGTTATGGAGCCTGTCTAGTCTACATTGCAGTTTGCAAGGTAGAAATGGGCAGTATTTGAAAATAAGCATTGTTTCAAACTAGTTCTTCACATGCACTTGGAGAAGCCAAATAAAAACACAAAGGTAAAACAAGAGCAAAGCATCATTCAAGGCCTAGAAGAGAAGTGACAGTTCCCTGTTTGAAGAGCAGCTCTCTGATTATGCTCGCACAATGAAATGGCAAACTTGCATCATCTCAGCTGAAGATGTTCTCTCTTCTTTCTCCACCTGTATTGTTATTCACAGGTACTTACAAAAGCTGTAGCACGTGAACAATTGTTGAAATTTATTGTCTGAGTCATTTTAAGGAATGGCTTTCATAAAATAGTTTAATTTATATTCCTTCCCCCTAGCAGTAAATTTTTATTTCTTACATCCTCTCAGGAACAAATTGAAGGAAAACAAAATCATAACGTCCCCACTAAAATCATTCAACATTTACAAAAAGTGATCCTCAAGTGTATAAATATAACTCATTTGCCGTTTCTTGTAAGCAGAAGAATACCTGTGACAGATCTCAGTGCAACGTATGTCTATGGTATCAGTAAATCAGTTTAGCTTAATCTCTGTGTATTATATATCTGCAGAGGCTGTGCATAACAGTGTCTAATAATGAATAGTGCACAATGGAGGACAATACTGCGCAGCATAAAGGATAATGACATTACTCTAAAACAGCAAAGCCCTGAGCAATGCTAGTAAACCTATGAGATGCACGATGCGTGCATTGTTTCATATGGTAATAATTTGTGTATCCATGTAGTTTTCATTGATGATAGATGGTTATAGACAATTATGTGAACAGTTCAAGAAGAAATTAGCTGTTTATGTCAAATAATTTCCCTATTAATACTTTAGGCCTGTACGGTTTCTTTCTTTGCTTTTCTGAGATCTTCAGTTTCTTTCTAACACTGACTTCTTATCACAAACTTGCAGCCATACCACCTGATCTCATCAGATCTAACAAGTTAAACGTAGTCAGATCCGGTCAATACTTAGATGAGTGATTTCCGAGGTAATTCGAGAATGCATTAGGAAACTGCTCCATATCGGTATTCCTCTCCTGCCAGCATTGAACAAGCGTCTCCCATGCTGTTGGGGAGTTCACTTGATACATGGCTCTTCATCCCCATCCTAAATTGCCCTTAGTCACTGCTGCACCATTAAACAGCTTCCACATTCCCCTACAAGTGGCTAAATTTGTCAGTGTGTGTGGAAGGTGCTACATAAGCAATGGTGCCAGCTCAGACACTGTGTTTATATTAGCTTTCAGCAACCCCAATTTTAGTGTATGCCAACAGAATGTCAGTTTAGAAGCGCCGTTCTGAAGCCTTTGACTGGAATATTCAGAGCATTTTCCTTGTCAAAAGTTCTCATGTGGAATCAGGAGAAACACTGGCATTATAGCTTTCAAAATGGCAAGATAAACCAGCACGTCCACTATCATCTTTCGTTAAGAAAAAAAAAAAAAAAAAAGGCTTTATTTTTAGTTCTTTTGTAAGCTGTGATGTAATTGGCATAGTGGACTTAGCTGGGAGCTGGACTTGGCTCTTGTGTCTTGAGGTTTCTGTTTGCTTTTGTTCTAAGCCAGATGAGGTAACGTTTCTTGACCTGACTGACCACACAGGGTGAAATCGTCTCACACTGTTTCTTCTCAGCTCTGTGTAACAGGGACAATTCTACCTCTCTTGGGGAAAATGTTGAGAGAGTTATGGTGGAGAATCCATACATGAGGACCGAGTATTGTAATAGCTGTGAGCTATGGTAAGGAATACCAACTCCCTCATAATCATCAAGCTGTAAGATAGCATCAGTGCAAAATGAAACAAGAGGCTATCAAACCTATTGCCAAAGGAAAACACAGATGAAATGCAAATAAACACAAAATACAAATGAAAGATGTGAGTACGCTTCTATAATGAGAAAGAAGAGGCCCAACAATTTGAATAACTTCTTTACTGTTTAATGCCATACTCCAATGACAAACATTACATTTAATTTTTCAAAGTAGAAAAAGTCATGCTTTTCTTACGTATTTTTCCTGAATAAATAGTGAAGTCATGGAACAATTTCTTTAACTGAATGTGCAGAATGAGAAATGCAGGAAAAAAAAAAAAAAAAAAAAAAAAAAAACCACAAACCAACAACAACAAAAATCAAGCACTATTAGTGTGATCATAATTGTGATTAGGTAATCACAATTGATTTTCTTTTGCTAAGACAATCATCATGAACTATTTTGGAAGAAAACAGTGTTTGGCATAATTATATAGTAACTGTGTATATAATAAAGAAATCTCTGAGCCACAAAGCTGGAATGTAGATATATTCTTTTCACAGGTGTAGGGTGGGTCCCATGTTAGGGAGCCTTGTCTCCAAAAAGTACTTCTGTCTGTATGTACAATATACCAGTCCCACAGAAAAACTTCAACTCTTGCAGAGGTTGTTCCAGTGACTTCAGTGAAGTTCTGCCAGCCCACACCAGAAGCGAGTTATACTCACGAATGTGAATTTTTGTCTGTACAGTGTGTCAAAGTGCTGGCGCCTGTGCTCTGAGTTCACTTCCAGTGAACTTACCTCTTTAGAGCAAATGGTAAAATGGAGTCAGGTGTCATTCATGTGTAAACCTCTTGTAGTTTTATATATAAAGCTGAGTAGGCAATCTGATTGCATATCAAAAGTGTGTACACTTATTGAAGGAAAAAAAGAATGAAATCTCTTTGCTGCTGGTTATTCTTTCAGCTTTAATATATATATATGTTTCATAAACTTTAAGGACACTTTGTAATACGCAGTTTTGTGCTGTTTCCTTAGTCTGGTGCTAAAAGAGGATGCTTATTTCCAAAATCTCTAAAGCACAGAGAAGTTTGCCTATGACTTTGAAATCCAGGTTTAGGTAAGGAGGTCCTATTTTTACAAGCTCAGAGAGGTTTTGTTAATACCAAACACATCTGAATATGCTTGCCTTTGTGCCTTTGCAGGATTTCACATTGCCTACTATAACATTCATCATGGTTTTAATTTTTCCTCAGAATGGATCTCTTTTATGTCTGCTATTTACCATCCTTGCCAGAGTCACTGAGCACAAGAAATACAGTATCTACAAGATGCAGAAACTGCTTTCTTCCTCACACTCATGTAATAGGTAATGGATGGCTTTAAGAAAGGATCTTTACTCTGTGCTTTACCTATTCATGTGTAGGATTTTGATTTCATTTGAAATGAAAGGCGTAAACCTCAGGTCTGAAAACTAATAGAATTTCTGCATTTACCTGCTGATCCATAGCCTTTAGGTTAGATTGTGTGTCAGCCAGCAGTCAGCTTGTTGAATGAAGCAATACTTTAAAACTAAAATGAAAAGATTTCTGTTATATGTAGCCTGATACCAGATATGAAGGCAGATTTCTGGTGGCTTCTTATTGGAAATATTTTCCAGCATGTCTGATAAGCGAGACTGAACAAGCCGGAGGAAGTAGACCTAACCAGATAATGCTGACTTGCAGACCAGAAAAAAGAGAGAAGAAATGTGTTTTGCCTAAGTGCTATACCTTCTGTCAAGATTGAGAACAAAATGGCTGGTGTAGTAACAAAAGGCACTGCAGAGAACAGGGAATAAACCTGCTTGGTTGTGAGTGTGGCTGTTGCATCTAAGCCACATTTCCTTGTATATATTCATCATCTGTATTATGGAAGGTTTTATCTACAGGCTTGATTGAGTTGGAGCCCTGGAGATAGGGGAAAAAAAAGAGCTGGGAGAACATCAAACTGGATCAGCTATTCATTTTTCAGTAAGTCTAGGGTTTTTTGTTTGTTTGCTTGTTTTTTGAACTTCAAAGGAATTTAACATACAGAGTTGTGAGGAGGGTCCCCATGAAGGAAGAAATTCTGCTCAGACTCACAGACCATGCACATCCTTGATGGAAATACATTAGAACACTGGTGATGTTCACAGAACGAGTGAACTCTCAGTATGCTTTGAGGAGCAGTCATGATGTTGCAGGATGGAGGACAAAGGAACATTTATAGAACATTCTTGTAGAAGTGGTTAGAATGAGTTCCTAAAGAACCAAAGCAGAAAGATTCCTACATTGTTTCCAGGCCTAAATATGAAGTGATTTTTAACACAGATAGATATTTAAACACGGAAAGATATTCAACACAGTGTTGTGGTTTAACCCAGCAGGCAGCTCTGCATCATATAGCTGTTGGCTCACTCCCCCCTACCCCATGGGAAGGGGAAGAGGATGAAAATAAAAAGGTAAAACTCTTGAGATAAAGACAGTTTAATAGGACAGGAAAGGAAGGGAAAATAATAAAGATGATGATGATAAAGGAATATACAAACAAGTGATGCACAATGCAATTGCTCACCACCTGCTGACCAATGCCCAGCCCGTCCCCCGGCAGCCCCAAGCTCAGCCCCCCAGCTCTGTTGTTCAGCATGACGCCCTGTGCCATGGGATGTCCCTCTGGCCACTTGGGGCCAGCTGTCCCGGCTGTGCCCCCTCCAGCTCCGGGGGCACCCCCAGCCCCTCGCTGGCAGGGCAGCACGAGCTGCAGGGAAGTCCTTGGCTCTGTGTGAGCGCTGCTCTGCAACAACTGAAACATCAGTGTGTTACCAGCATTACTCTCATCCTAAATCCAAAACACAGCACCACATCAGCTACTGAGAAGAAAATTAACTCTATTCCAGCCAAAACCAGGACACGCAGCTTCATATTCTTTGCATCTCTTCAGATTTCACATAGATAACAAATAATATCAAATGCAAGCGCAGTCAGTGCTGTCTTAATACTGCATAACAAATGTTCATATTGTTATTTGTTGGCCTGGACACTGGCTTTTTTTAAAAAAAAAGCTATTGCTGAAAAAGCCTCTTCGTTCCAATGTTTTTTTTAGAAAACAGCTCAGCTCTTGGCTTTGTACCTCAAATGTCTCTTCTCAGGGGAAAGGGAATTTAATTGCATAAAACCTACTCTGCACTGATGTTTTCCAGACAACTATTTTAAGATTAAAGTTTTAAATGGATTGAGTGTCTCTGTAAGTGTATGCACATTCATACATGTCTGGAGTAAACATGCCATCTGGGGCTGCTACTTTATTTTCCTTATTGTATACTTGGAATTCATAATAAGGTTTATTTTGTGAGGAAAAATCAATAAATCATTTCAGTTGTCCCACACTTTGTATAACTAATTGTAATTAGTATAATGTCTTTGTTGGCAAGGGCTTATCAGGCAAATAGCATGAAGAGGCAAAGAAAAAGCCTCATAAAGAATGATGTTGTTTTGTAAAGCTAATTGTGATGCTATCTCTGGTATTGTGTGTGATCGAAATGTTAATTTTTAATCTGGTATTCCTTTCGGCAATGTAGCTATTAGTGTTACCTTAGGTTCTTTGTAATATAACTATATAATCAATTTTGGCACTTGTGAATTTTACAAATTGGTACCAAAAAGATAGAGTCTGGAGTCATCTGCAAGTGGGCTGTAGTTTATAGTTGTAATAAATTAGCTTGTTTTAATGTTTGCAATGTGAATCCTTCAGATATGAATTCAGTAAACTTTGATGTCCTGAACTTCGATGCCCAGAGAGCAGCAGCAGCCTCTGTATGCAGCCAGGTGTGTGGTGTGGGCTGCTGAAGGGCTGCTTGTCAGCAGAGCTTCACTGGCTGTGTATCCAAACCTTAACTTGCTGATAATGGGAATTTCTGAAGATGTGATGTCACTTAGAGCAATATAATACGTGGAGGAGGAATCAGAGCATTTACTTATAAAGCAGAGGACCACTGTCCTGCTTCATGACTATTCTAATAACTTTGGTTCACTGGAAATTTCAAATAACTGAAGCTAATTGAATTCTTCACCATATTTGTTAATTAGGCATTAGCATTGTCTGACAATGAGCTGGCTAGATGATTAGTCCTATAATTCTTGAGTTTACTATTCTCAAAAAGCTGGATTTTGTAAGACTCGGAAAATTAACTAATTTGCTACTTCAGTTGATGGCAGGGAAGCTATAAAAATTCTCCTCTAGAGCATTTCACTGCTGTTGTAATAAGTATGGAGATTTTTCTCCCAGCTTCCATTTGCACAGTTACCCTCCTGCAGTCTGTTCAATGAATATGGGGAAAAGCAATCCAACATTGTCAAATGCTGAAGGAACTGCAAAGTGGACTAGAAGGGAATCTACTCTGATCCATAGTTCCTCTTCCCAGGTACTTCTCTGTGGCATTTTTCTGCTTCTCCAAATAGTTTGCTGCTTTTTTCCAAAGGATGCTGTATGACTGAGGGAAAAAAATGCATTATTCTTTGTCTGTTCTGCCTAATCTGTCTTGCCTGCAATTAAGGTGCTGCCTTCAACATAAATACTTGTGTCAATGGCTGCAGGCATCTGGCCTTCAGAAGACCCTGCTGCATAAATGTAGTGGCTCTTGCAGAACAGAGGGAGAGACAAAAGCTAATTTTGCATGTTGTGAGGATATTATATTTCAAGTGGACCTTTAATTCCTTGAAACTGTATTTCGAGAGACCTCAATGTCTTCAGTCCACAATGTGTGTCAGGGAGAGGTGCCCATCAGAAAGCCAGCTGCTCTGTAGACAGAGCTGTGGAGAAGGAAGGGGATGCTGCAGTAGCTCAGAGGCTAGTGATGCTAGTGATTGTTTGCTTTTTTTTAGGTAGTTGAACAGAGGGGAGTTAGTTAGGAAAGCAGTGAAAGACTACACCTATTGCTAGCTAAAGAGTAACATGATACATGTATGTGTGTTTTATTAGATGTACATCAAAAATAAAGGCAAGAGAATATTTTTTTCCTTTTCTACATTAAGGAAAAAGTTAATCTGGAAAAAGTTACAGTAGTAAAAGGGAAGCAACATCTGTGTTAATTAGCAGTTCATCTTCAAAGCTTGACTGATGGGTTACATTATGGCCTTTTGCATTTGAATTAAAATTCAGACCCACGCAAGTTCTATTTTTACCTCCTTTTTTCCGTATCAGAATAAATTGTCTGGATTTAAGATTTCATTTTGCTAAAAATATTGATGTTCCATAATCTAAAATGAACTTTTGGCTTGTACAAATAGGTAGTGGAGAGAACACTCCTCGCTCTCTGTAGCTCCGGATTCAATTTCACAGAATGTGGCTTTGTAACACAATACGGTATTGTAGGAAGTTTCTATGGAACAGGACTAGAAGGTCGTGCATTTTTTTTTATTTCATTCTACCTACTATACTTGATGGAGAGACTTTAGCATGCGTGTTAAATTACTACTTATGTACATGCCTTAAATGTGAGGGAGCAAATTGCAGTATGCAACGGTTCCATGTAAGAGCTAGGGATAAGGAGATGTACTTTCTCCTAAGAAAACATTTCTCTTGATTATTTGACAGGTAAACTCTTTGTGTCAAAGGCTGTCACCTGTGGGTGTACAGTGCCTTGCACAGTGAGGATTCAAAGTGCTACTGTAATGTAAATAATTTAGCAATGAGTTAAGAATTAATTTTAGAATATCTGGAAACATGAATACTACAGGTGGGGAGAGATATGTTGTTAATAGTGGGGTATGCACTGATGAAGACCTCATCTGTGGGGTTTGAGTTCTCTGTTTTTCAGAGAATATTTTCCTTTCAGAAATGAAACTTTGATTTGTAGCCTGGACTCCATCCTGACGAAAAGCAAAATTCTCAGATAGATGTAAAGAGAGGGAGAAAAATGTCACACTGCCCTCCCCTTCATGTTAACGTCAACGAGGTAGCAATTGAATTCACACAATGACTACAGACTATAGAAAATTCAGAAGGATAGCAGCTGGTGTCCATCAGTGTCATTCCTGTCAGCTGAGTATCTGGTGCAGTGCTCTCCCCACTTGAAGGAGGAGTTAAGGAACAGTCTTGTGCTAGCTGTTCTTTCATTTTCGCCATAGTAGTAAAACAAAATACCTATATAATAGCCTCTGTTTCCATCCCAACATCACAGACATACAATGAGCATCTTTAGAAAGTTATCTCTCAATTTTGCTTTAAAAATACCGAAAACTAGTGACATGTTTTTATGAAAAATACAAGCTGCTTTCAGCCAAGGTTAGAGGAGCGCCCTTCAGTGTCTTGTCTTGGCAAGGTAAGAGCTAATTGAGAAATTTCTTCTATGTTCACCTACAATAGATTTCACTAAAATATGCAGCCAGGAGTAGTAAGTGCCCTTTAATACCAAAAGAAAAGGGTGGGAAAGCCTGTCTAATTAATTCTCTTCAGGGATCCTGGATTAACTGCAGCTCTGTTTAGTTTACATCCTCCCTGGAGAAAAATGTGGAGGCCCAAGACAGCAAGTGTTGATTTAAATGTAGATGTAGGAAAAAGTCACTGTTTTTTTTTTTTTTTTTTTTTTTTTTTTTTTTTTTTTTCCCTTTGGCACACTTTTGAGTTTTGGTTAATTTTTAGTTACAAAGGATGAACATGTAAATCCTTCTCTGCTCCCTTTCATTTAGTGGGAAAATGCTGAACCAGCATTCACCAAATTGGCTGTAGGTTACTGGTGAAGAGAAGAGTGCATAAAGCTGCCCTCCAGAAGCCCCTGGCACAAGTCATGAAACCGGTGTCAGCATTTCAGCCATCAGTTCCCGTGTCACCAGCCATCAGGGATGTGCTCAGTAAGGTTTTGACCAAGCCAATGGAAAGTGAAAAGTAGTGGAATGGGAGTACAGTGTGCTGCCACAACTAGCTTGCAGGTTCAAGTTATTACCCAGGGAAAGCAAATTTGGCATTACCTCCCATTTGCTTCAATCCCTGGAAACATAATTAATTGTACAGTGAAGAAAGCCTTAAACTGTCATAGGCCGCAAGAGTTGCATTTCCTGATGATCTCAGTCTTTCTCAGGGTGGAGTGACTTTTACTCAGGTAATTTCCAAAGAGAAAAATGACTGTAAAGATGCCAACAGCTTAGCCCTTAAATCTACTGATGTGAATTTAGCTTCCTGTCTTTCCAAACATAATTGCATAGTTGTGATGGTTATTACTATGACAAAAAAAAAAAATGTAGAAAAGAAAAAAAATCTGACCAATTTGTCAGTGACACCTAACACTTCTGTGGATCCTCTTCTGATTTAACCATCCATTTGCTTGTCAACTAAATCTAAGTGCTAATGGAGATTTGCAGAGCCATGCCCATCAATTTCTCTCTCTGCACCATACACCTCCACTGGACCCGGGTTGCTGGTTGTCATGCAGGAGCTGCTTGACTTCCCATCCCAGGTGGCAGCTGCAACCAGGGCATTTACAAAAGACATCTTCTCCTAATAGCTCAAGCACATGCAGTGGCATCAGCAATGCCTCAGACCACAGTTTGTACTTACAAAAGGGAAACAAAGAAAAGGATTCAAAAGAAATCAAGAGAATTTGTATTTCTGGAAACGGGGACTATGGAAGAGAGTAGGGGAGAAAATAAGATTGGGACTGTTTCTACCAAAAAAGGATAATATTTTGTTGGATCTAAGAGTGTGGTTTGCTGCTCTGTAAGTGGTTTGCACCAAGATCACAATTTTATCTGAGGAGTCAGTATGAGCTGCAGAAACCCAACAGCTGTAAGAAATTTAGTTAGCAGCTCTTGTTCTCTACAGGGGATGTCATTCAACATGAAAAGTGTAGCACAGGTTTTCCTCTATGAGAATCAGCTTGAAAATAGTACATATATATTGGATGGAAGGCAGGGTTTACAATGATAATTCATTAGTCTTGTTTCTTTTCCGTGTGCTTTGCAGCAAGCTAGACCTCCATGATTACTATTGATAAACAGGAATTCTTTTCTCCTCTGAGCTCAGCAGCACAGGAGTCTGAAGGAGCTCTCTCTGCATGGATGAAATAACTTCCTTCTTTTGCTGCTTGAGTTCACAACCGAGCTGAGATGCATCAAAGTCAGGTCAAGGAATTGGAAATAAGGAAACTATAGAAGTCTGGACAGCAGAAGTCAATTTCTTTAAGTTACTTTTTTTTCCCCCTTTGTTCCCATTTTCCATGTAGAATAGAGCAGAGATAGAGAGAAAAGAAAAAAAAATTACACACAACACAAAGATTGGAATTATATGCATAAATTACTTACCCAAGCAGATGCATTTCGGTCATTGCAGAACACAGTCTTCCTTAATTCTAATATTGTTTTTACCTTTCTTGCTAAAAATTGTAAATACTAAGACAAATAGTTGTATTATTATTTTTTTAATCAGAAAAGGTTAAATACAAAGTCATAATTTCTCTATTTCCTTTTGTGATCATTCAGCAGTGTGCTTTCTGTCCTTTTTTCAAGGCCATTTTTACATAGGAATTATATGTTTTTACATCTCTTTTTAAATGGAATTGTCAGGGGAGATTCTCATGGGCTACTTTGTGATGCAGGAGTAGCCTTTTGCTGCATGTTTGTAGCAAATTCAACGGAAATGTGTGACTGACTTGTCCTCTGAGTTCCATTAGTGCAGTATTAATGTAGCTAGAAGATCTATATTTTCTAGACATCAGTTGGACGGTATGCCGCCTGACTTCAGTTTATTTTCAGGATTCACTGTAAGGATGATCTGCCAAGAGTGTTTTGGCTGGCAGGAGGGCATCACTTGTCTACTCCCAGGTACATCTTGATGGGCACAGTCACTGAATCTGGAATGCGGCCTGTGCTGTTCGTAATGCATTCCACTTGTTTAAGCTTTGCATGAAGCCATACACGATGGATAATAAAACATCTGTCCATATATAAATGTTTCACTTTTCACAATGACCTGAAGCACCATGTGGGCCTTTGAATGCGTGAGACAGCCTGCTCACTGCTTGAGGGGCATGGGTGTTTATTATTAGATGTCCTGCATCGTTATGAATGCAAAGCAAACGCATGCGTGCACGCACACAACACGTACAAAAGAAAGAATAATTATGATAAACAACTGCCTAACGGGTATCTTTATAATGCAGAAATAGCAACCATTTTTACCAGGTGAAATCAATTCTCTGTGCTTGCATCTTGTTCATTGCTCTTCCTGTGTTATTATTTCTGCGGAACGCATATAATGAAATTATTAGCAACAAAGCACTGAGTCTTACAGAAAACAGAATTAAATCCAGGCAATTGCTAATGCTTTTCAGCATTTAGAGTCTTACCCTCTTCAGTACCAAATTTATTTCCTTTTTTCCTCTCAAGAAAACAGCTTTTTGGCATGAGGGGTATATACGCTTCTCAGAGGAGAGGTGCACAGCAAATGCGTCTTGCTGTTCTCTCTGAGGTAGGGGCATTTTTCTGTCAGCTCATTCTGATCTGTCATGTGAGAATCTACTCCTGCTATGAAAAGGAAGGCATAGACCAAACCTGTGACTTAGGGAATGTGGGTGTCTAATTTGGCAAAGAAGAGCTGTTCAGCAGCTACATTCATAAATGCTTCTTTAGGGGGAAAAAAAAAAAAAAAAAAAAAGAGAGAGAGAGAGAAATCTCAGTCAACATAAGTACAGTAACAGAATTAATTTGGTTAGCAGATAATTTTGTAATGGATCACCAGTCTGTGCTAGTAGCTAAATTTTTCATATCATCTTCAGTTGTAAGGCAACATACTGTTATTCACAAACCTACTGTAACCCCAGGAGGAAAAGAGCTGGTAGTTTTCAACAAGAGAGCACAGAGGGGACATGCCCCTCATTGCTGGGTCACTCACCCGGAGTGGCAGAGCCAGGCAAAACCAGAGCAAGCTGACCCCTCACAGATTGACAGGATCTTGATGCACCACAGCAACAAGACCAGGGACATGTTTACCTGAACAGTCTAAACTAATCTTAACACTGTTCTTGAAAATATTTCTGTTTGTTTTAAACTGTTTTCTACAAATGTTTTAGCATGCTGAAGCACCTCTCGCATTGTTAAGCCTCCACTCGTTGAATTACAGGACCCTTTGTTTAGACCAATACCTTTATTTATTTATTAATCAAGGAGCCTGACAAAGCTGCTGCAAATAAAACTGCTGCTGATTCAGTAGTTTTGGTAGGCAGGTCAACTGAGGATTTGAGTCTATAAACAGCCTTTATGAAAGGATACATTTTTGTCAACTAATTGGCCTGGACAATCTTGTCATTTCAATCTGTCATTGTTGAATTCCATTTTACAGCAATATTTTGAAATGAAGCAAAAAATTGTCTTGTTAATGCTTTTGGCAAGCTCTCTGTTACTTAATAGCTTCTTGAAGTCCTAAATTTCTGAGTTTTTCCCCTTAATTAGCACTCTCAACTGACCTTCTGCCCTCTCTGATTTCTCCAAGGAAAGAATTAAAAAATAGACTTCTAAATAATTTTCTGAAATCAGATTGACATGAAATTGTTTGTCTACAGATTGCCTCCACCTTAACAAACTTTTTAAATTTTTTACCACTGAACTCCTCACTGGAAATTACAACCCATTGAACCAGAGAGCTAGAATTGATTGTGCACTTAAAAAAAATCCTGGAACAACTGAATAAAGAAAAGAGCTTTCTGGAATCTTATGGTAAAATCTGAACTTAAGTGACAACAAAACTTTTACCCAATTTGAACTCATATTCCCTTGATCATTAAAAAAATATACCTCCATTTTCCCCTGATGAGAGAAGGAACTGTTGTTTCCTTTGTTTAGCCTACACCAAAGCATGGTTATAGATGTCAAAGAAGGCGAATCTCAGTCTACAATGTTTTTATGAGGCATTCTCTACTCCTACTTCTTTCTATCAGTTTCATATGCTTTTTGTAGAATATTGGAAAGCTAAAGCAAAAGAACCCTAATTGCTTACATTTTAAATTCATTTTTAATTGAAGTTTTATGTATCACACATTACAATTCTAGCAATCCTAGATAGTTTTTATTACCATTTTCTTCTAAAATATGGAAGGTAAGTCTTCTTAACGGGTTGTAAGGAACTACACTTAGTTCTTTCTACTGCAGTTTACAGAAGCATGGCTCAAATTGCAAATTTTATGTCTGGCAACATGCAAATAACTAGTAATCTTGGCACTTGCTTTTCTATTCTGAGCTAAAATAACATTTTAAACAGTTAAGCCTTCACTAAGAGCAAAATAGGCTAGCATATACTTTGTTTTAAGCATCTTAATTAAATTGATTTCATTGGCCTTTTCAATTGTTTAATGTTGAGCATAGGCCTATGCACTTTCCAGGCATGCTGGATGGTATTTAGCAGAGTGAATTTCATCCTGATAACTCACATTTCTTTAAGAATCATTATAAAGTAGGAAGTACGCAAAATAAACTTTCATTTTCAAGGTAAACAGAGAAATTTATTTTTATTTTTATTTTATTTTATTTTATTTTTTTTTTGGTGAGCATTGCCTCTTTATTGCTGCATCAAGCTGTAAATCATGTCTTGAAAGCAAAATCATCTTCTTTTTAAATGCATTTTTTGAAAAATAGTGCATTATTTTCTCTTGAGCTGTTGAGACAATTTCCTGCCTAGATCTGGTGCCCCATTAATTTTAGAGTATAAGAAAAAGTCACTCGGAGCCATAGGGAACAATTTTGGATTTGCTGCACACACATATATCACAATAGATTTGCCTATATTACTTCTGCAGATGATGCTTAACAAACTCCTATTTTCACTATTTCGGGATTAATGTTCATATTCCTTCAGATTTGTGCAGTAACATAGACTCATGCTATGCATGACTGTAGGATTCTTTTACCTTCAGTGTGCAAAATTTGAAATTTGAATGCAATTACAGTAGCAAGAGAAACTCTTTCAAATGAGTCTCAAAAAAACTGTGGCCAAAAAACATGCAAAACTCTCCTGTAGAGAAAGAAATTGTGTGCACGGTGTTAGCATAATAGCGAGGGCTGAGGCACTGCTTTGCACTACAGTTTTATGGGATGATATTTTTAAAAAGTATTCAGAGATTTATGACTTTTTAGGGACAACTAAAATTGTTTTCACACTTTTAATATTGCTTTCATTAGAATGTTGAAAGTCTGTTTATGGTATCAGATTGAATTCTAAGGTGTTACCAAATCATGCAGAGTCCCCACTGCTTAAGTGTATTCCCTCATATTCCTATGTATCTGCAGAGGAAAGGGAAAAATGGGAGGAATATAAGTGCTTTGTTTTAAAGTACGTAATCTATATTCTGTCAGGTACTTCATCTCCCAGGGAAGGTATCTGGGAACTCACTCTGCTGTTTTTATTTATCTTGCCAATGTAGTATATAGATGAGAGTACTAAGGTCCAATGGTGTTAAAACAGGACATGAAATATTGATTAACTCTTTTTTAAAATTCTGTTTTCCTCCTGAGTATGGCAAATTTCAGATCCCACTGCCAATATAGTACTCTCCAATAAACCTCCTATATTGGAAGGGTCCTGATCTTCACAGTGTTTTTATAAACGGTTATTATGATTCTAAATGGCTTTAAAAGTTCAAGGATAGTGTTCCTCTGGTGCAAAAGCAGAAAGCAAGTTAGAAGCAGTGCAGCTTTTTATCGTGAAAGTAACATGATCTGGCCTGGGAATTCCCTTTGCTAGACAACAGAAGAACATTCTGTTTGGAGCAATGGAGACCCTAAAGGGACACATAAACAGAGGTTCAGTTTTGTGGCTCTAAGGTGTCAAGCAAAGAAGCACAATTACAATTGGTCTCCACCTAATGGAAGATGGGTATTTAACACCCAGCCTTTTGTTCCCACTTGTCATTCTTCAGCACTACAGTTAACCCTCTATTTCTTGCTTCCCGAATGCTCCTCTACTCTACAAAGACAACTCAACAGATACTTAGGAGTTTCCCCAAGGATAAAGACTTCTCAGGAAAAGTAGGGATAGAAGTTCATGCTGTCTAACCTGTGGGGAATGCTAGACATGGACAAGGAAGAGAAGATGTAACCCAAGGTCCTTTGAGTGTTATTGAGTACAGGAAAACTCTCCCGGCATTGAGATAGTTGTTCATCACTTAAAAAAATAAAAAATAAAAAATGTTTGAACTGCTGGAATTTCCTTAGGAAGGTAAAGCTCTTGGAGTTTATCTAATTTATCTAATTTCCACAATAGTAAGCATTCATCAGAGCAGGAATTTGAATCTCAGTCTTGTATGTGTCATGTCAATGTCATTATAAAGGTTGTGCAACTACTTTTTTACCAATCTTCTTAATTAGTACTTTGTCAAACTTCAACGAGAAAGAGCAAGGAAGTAACACCAAATCAGAGCCAAATGCCACTGACTGACAGATTAACCTGGGAGGTTACCGTGGTATGTCCTTGCTTTGAATCAGGAAGAAGCACCTGAAGGTGGTTCTCCTGTCTCACAGGAAAGCTGGGTTTTATAGGCTGGATGAGTTGCTGTATGATATGTATGTGTGTGTATATATATATATATATGGTTTGTTTGTTGTTTTTCCCCACAAGAAAGCTTTATTCCTACCGCAATATGAAAATGTTTTCAGACTATTTAGTTGATGGGGAAAACTGATTTGCACATAAGCCTACCTGGGAGTTCTTTTGCAGCCAAACTTAATTGAGTGCAAACCTTAGGTTACTTTAACTTATGATGGAGAACAGACTGCTCCCTGCTGTACCCGAAAGCCAAAAGCTAAAAGATGTGGCATAAAGCGATGTTATCACCTCCTCTCACTCACACACAACTGAAAGTTAGGGCTCTATTAAGATGGTTTCATGACTTCTGCGGTATCTTTCTTTGGAAAATTGATATGTTATTTATAATTTCAAGATAATGATTTTCATTGATTTTAGTGAAACTGAAAGCAGTACATGCACAAAGCTGGACTTCAGCCAATTCGTAAGCATTGAGTACTAAGTGTATTCTTATTACTTATGAGGTTTTAAAGTAGTAAGTGCTGCTTGCCTAGATTATATGGGTCATTTTTTTGACTCCCAGTCTGCCATTGGTAATGCTTGTGTGAGTAGAGTGAACAAGATTTGGTCTGTAATTAACAATGTGTACATTTGCATACATAGCTAGTATGTGACCAAATCCTTGCACATCATTTGTTCTTACTTATGCAGATAATACTTTTGGACTGATTTAATGGGGCTAGTTATTTGAGCAAAGGTCATCAATTTGGGCAGTGTTGTCTTATGCTTTTCTCTCTGTTTTCTTACCTTAAAGAGCAATAGTACAAGTTTGTGTAAAGGGATGCACACAAAGTTTTGTTTTTCAATTCCTTGTGTTCAATGGTTTTCCACCAAAATGGCCTTGGAAGTTTCATCTCTGTGTGAATTTTCATGCAGAGGATAGCTCGCTGCAAATTCAGATTTTGCTTGGGGAAGAGAATAGTGCATACCCACATGCATGCAGCACAAACCCTGCCTGTAGTTTGCTTTCTGGTTAACTTTATCTCATTTTATACACTCTAGTAATTGTTATCTTTTGGATGTTCAAATAAATGATTTTACATCTCATGGGAGATGCATTGCCTGACTTCATATATTTAACATGGTATTTTTTTCTGTGGACAATAGCTTGAGGCCCCATGCTGGCAAGAATGAGAGCGTATCTATAAATAATTCAATATAATTCAAAATAATTGTATGGTTTTGACAGATTGTCAAGTTGCTTAATGCCTTTTGTCCCAGGTAATAGATTATATTTCTTTGATAAAGTGTGGGTAATTTCTCATTGCAATTTGTTTTGTGTATGTTGTATTTTTACAGAGTCCAGTCAGGTTCATATCTCAGTACGGGTTGGTTTACCTTAATTTTGGCTATGGATGCCTGCTATGGAATTCACGTCTATGGGATGATAAATGACACCTACTGCAAGTAAGATCACAAGAAATTATTTTCATGCATCTACAATTCTGATGTCTTGTCAAAATTTCACAATTGATTTTAATATCATAAATCCAAAAAATGGATCAGGCAGCCATTTCCCAGTGTTCTGCATTGATGTGACACTGTATTGTCAGCATGCTTAGTACTGATATGGCATTTGTTGATAAAAAAAAAAAAACATTTACAAAGTCTAACATCAGATATCATAAGTACCTATTTTTGATCAAAGATCTTTTGCAGTTTCTGAATTAGCTGGAAACCAAGTATGTTCCTATTCTTTTTGACAAAATGTACTTACTTTACTGCTATAGGGGAAATACTAATCTATTAGTTCTCTGAATGCCAAATAGACCTGGAAGTGAAAGAAACTGATTAGTCCTGGATAGTTACCCGAAATTACATTTCACAACCACTGAGCAACCTACTTGAACTTTCTAGGTTATATATGGCTTGTTTTGAGTAGTAGGGGGTTTCTAATTAGATAATAAAACAAGTCCTGCAAGCTTTATCACAGTAAACTGACATAAATTCCAACCAACTACTGTTAGTGACCTTACAGTGACAATGGATTAATCCTATTGTCAGAAGTACAACTCCAAACACAATTTTTAAAAGTCCAAGTTAAGTGCTTTAATCTACA
Source organism: Nettapus auritus (assembly GCA_011076525.1). Taxonomy (NCBI): domain Eukaryota; kingdom Metazoa; phylum Chordata; class Aves; order Anseriformes; family Anatidae; genus Nettapus; species Nettapus auritus. The sequence goes on along the minus strand of CM021772.1, from coordinate 20,132,624 downwards.
GGATAAGGTAGCAAAATATAAAATCAAACTATTCTTCATTCACAAAAGCAGGAAATGTCATAAACAATATATGATGCTAAGTCCAAGTCTATTTTTCTGTACTCAGGCTGGTTCAAGTCCTGCATGTAACCAGTTCAGAGAGTCCTCAGCTCCTAGAGCAATGTCTTCATGCAAACACTCACTCCGTATTCTGTGTCACTCCAGTGTGGGAGTCATTCCTGGCAGGACACCCCCCCCCCCCCCCCCCAAAAAAAAAAAAAGGAAAAAAGAAGAGGCATTTGAGTCACAGCTGTTTAATTAGGGTATCGTAAGAGTAGAGAGACTTTTCAGAACTTGCAGATCCCGCTGATTGAGTCATCCAGATGGAAGAACATATGTTGTTCTTTGTTTATGAAAACACAGTAGGTGCCCTGAGATGAGGAGTGACAGGACTAAAGTTGTCCTCACAGAGTTCAGCCGAGCTGTCATTGCATAGCTCTGATGTAAAACCAGCTAATGGCATGATAGCACTTCAGTCTGTTGACAGCAGATAAGGATGGGTTTCCTTAAAGCTGCAGTTCTGCCTGCATTACCTCCTTGTAATGTGCATTATTCTAATAACTACCTTAATCAGCCAGTCCAAGAACTGGTTTCAAGAATTGGGACTACTCCATGAGAAGTCTTTGCTTAGAGATGGAGCCTTCTGGATTGATTGTTCCTCAGAGTCAAACAAAATGTGTGGTACTCATAAGAGCTGGCCCCTCAGCTCCTTGCTGACTGATAAGATCAGTATATGTCAAGAGGTATACTTATGTTCATTTTCTACAGCAAAATTCATGCAAGTCATGCTGTAATGAAAGCCTTTGTGCAATTTAGCAAAGGAGCTGAGGTGCCAACACATGGAAAGGATTTCAGTGAATTCAGCTGCCGTATATATTGTTTTTCTTGAAAATTATACTTAAGTCTGTCTTTTCTTTTCCTAGGTCAGAAGGCTTTCGTAAAGTTCCCTACCATTATTATGAGCCAGGAAGAGATGAGTGTGAGGAATACTTCCTGCATGAAAATGCTCCATATGGAGGCCATAGGTTTATCACGGAAAAGAAAGTATTTGCTAAATGGGCCAAGAAACACACAATAATATTTACACACCCCAACTGGACAGTGTCTTGATACTGGTTTTCTGAACTCTCCCTTAATAGCATAATACTACAAAAACGTCTCAGTTTACAGTAATTTTGCTTACATCTGGCAGGTCTTTCTCAGCCTAGGTAACACTAAACTAAAAAGTAGAAGACAAAGAGGGTGATGGTTCAGCTGTTAAGCAAAATTGATCAAACTGTGGAAGGCAGACACATTGCTTGTTATTTCTTAGGGTTTTACTCCACACAATGCACTTTATACTTTAACTGGATTTTACTTCAGTAGTTAAAGACGGATGAGATTTCCTGTATATACAGGTGCAAACAGGTGGTCCTTTAAAACTTGTTCAGTATCTTAGTTAATTAAAATTAGTACTTGCAACTCATTTGCAGTACTGATAGTATTGCAGCACTAGTTCCATTTGCAGTATGGAGAATTTTCCAGAAAGGAAATATGAAGAAATACACAGACGTCCAAGGTCTGTTTGTCTTATCTATGAGTAAGCAAATGTTAAGAAACCACATAACTACATTGATACATGTGAGCACTTGCATATATGGTAAATTTAGAGATGAGCTAAACATGGTTCTTGAACTGCACACAACTCTCACATGAGAAGATACTACTTGCTCAAAGCTCCTGATTAATTCCTACCTTCTAAAATGCAGCTTCATTCCACCCTGATCAGGACAGACCATATTGCATAGGTTTTGAAGCTGTTCCACAGTTTTGTTCCAGCAACACTGGACTTAGCAAAGACTGTGCTACAGCCCACACCAAACCTTTGGCTATTGTAACTATCCTGCTGTCAGGATCCACGTGTGTTAGTGTAAGGTTGGCACTTGAACATCTCCAGTTGTGCCTTTGAGTTGCTCCAACATCCAGATACTAGTATTTTGACAGTATTGCCTTTGCAACCATAATAATAATTCCTCTCTCCACTTCTCCATCTTTAAAAATGGGGACAGTATCTATCTACCTCACAAGGGAATTGTGAGGATTAATTTAAGTCCATAAAGCACATTGCTGATAAAGAATGCTACGGAGCATTTATTCTCAACACAAAAGCAATGGTACCTGTCATTTATTCTTGTCTGTGGGGTATTTGAAGAAAGTGATGGCATGTCTGGATATGATGGCAGATTGCTCTGTGTGTCCTCGTTCCTACTGAGGATAATTTGTAATACTGAGTTCCCTCAGCTTGCATTGCTTCAAATGGAGTTGAAAGAACTCACCACCTCACAATATTATCTACACATCAAGAAGCAGTTCAAGAATTTTAAAATATACTCATCTCTACTTGAAATATGTATTTCCAAGATTATTCTCATGGAAAGTTTTCAACCGCAGCAGACTCATTCTTAATATGACCATAATTCAACTAAACATGTAAGTTTTATTTAAACTGTATTTAAATTAATGCTTTAAGTTTAGAATGTGTCCTAAGAATATTTTAACATCTAGAATGTCAGATTCTACACTGTAATAGCCAATACTGTGAACACTTGAAAGAGTTGTGTGGAACATGACACACAGGGTTTACTCCTGCTACTTTAACATTAAACAATAGGAAACTTTGTATGCTTTTGTAAATCATAAAAAGGGGAAGTAAAAAAGATATTTTTACATGTAAGTATTTGTATACTATTTCCTATTGTATATTTGTACATATAAAATTATATTTTATATGCTCATAGCATATATATATATATATATTCTCATCATCAGCTGCAACTCTTTTAAGATGGGGACAAAAACTCTTTACCAGTGTTACTCCTTCTGATCATTGGTTTCCTGTTCCTGTTGGTAGGTGATACTAGGGTACAATCTCTCTTGCCCTTTGTATTTTCTACTGTAAATGCAGCTCTCTGATTTTATTTTTAATATAGCTCAGCTTTCACTGCTTACTTTAGTTCTGTAAGTGTTCATGCTGGTTGTTAGACAAAGGCTGGGGCCATTCCTGTGATCATGGATGAATACCTATATTGAAATACAGGCTCTGTTCCATATTGGTGTGACTTGATATCTCACCTTCCTGTGTGGAAAAAGAGAACAATAACACTTTCCTACTCCCTGTCTTGACCGACTTTCTTTTAAACTCTTGAGACAGATATTCTCATTTGCAATGTATTTGTATAGTGCCTTGCGGAAGAGGTGCCCAACATATCCGAGGGCTACAGGCAATGCTGTAATATACAAACGGTATTTTTAAAGTGGCTGTTTCTTGTCCCTGGAGTTTACAATCAATCGTAGGCTAATACAGCATGGGATGAAATCCAGAGGGGAAAGGGTCATGGATGCATGAAGGGTTGCAGTAGCAAAAGACAGTGAGCTAGATTTATAGCTATATGCATATTCAAATTTTCAGTTCAGATGGATGGTGGATAGACAGAAAGCTAATAAAGAAATTGTAATGAAGGATTTGAAGAATGCAGAGCACACAGAACAAGGGACAATGTTCCACATATTTTGTACAGGGAAACATAGGACAACCTATAGCTCCCCTGTGAGAAGAGGAGCTGAAAAAGAGAACAGTTGAATTGATCTTGTGTTTAGGAGGTATTTGGGTTAAGAGAAAGTTACGATGAAAGTGCTGCACACGGAAGTGCAGTTGAGCTTGGACCCATGAGAAATGTTCTCACAAAGCATAGACTTTATCCCAGCAAGCATAACATAAGAATTCTGCCTGAGTTGTGTTTGCATGCAAGACAGTTTTTAAGCCTGAGAATTTTTTTAAGGTAATTAAGGCTTGCCAAACTACCATGAATGTGTTGTAAAATATGTGCTTCATCCTGCAGCTCTTTGTAGAGTGCGTGCATGCTGTATGAAACAATATCTCATGCTATGGCTAGCTAAGAAATGTATAGCTATAAGAACAGCTAAATGTACAGCAAAAATGAGAATGTCATTAAGAGTGCAGTTGTCACAGAGCAAAAGTAAAAGTGTTGCTCTCTGTTTGTAGAGGGGCTTGGGTTTGCAGTGAGAGGAGATCCACTTTTAGAAACATTGCAGCAGACTTCATTCACAGTAGAGTAAATGAACATCAGTTCCCTTATTTAAATGAGCCTGTCTTTAGCATAAACTAAACATATTTGCATGATTTTTATTATATGAGTAAGGAACTGTGACCGCTGTGTTAAAGATGATTCTACAAAGAAATGACTTTGTGGGAATTTGTTAAAATCAGCATTGTGGTACTGAAGAAAAAAAATTCAGCACTTGGCTATGCAGTAAGAAACCTTGATGATTCACCTTCTGAGAGCAGTTAAGACATCAGCTGAGAATCATTTATTAATTCTTTGAAATAAAGCCTACTACAGTTTACCTGAATGTAATCAGATCCTAATTGCTTATTCATTCAGGCAGTCCTATTTTAATCAGCTAGTTATGTGTATAAAACAAGCAGGGAGTTTACCTTGGGTTTTCAAAATAGACCTTCCCATTGCTGCTAATAGAGGGATACTTACAAATAATTTGACTTCTTTTTCCCCATCAGTCAGCTAAGTAGTCATCAAATATTTCATTTGTAATTTAGTTGGTTGTTGAAAAGACGCTTTTAAAAATGTACATTTTTGGCTTGCCATAGCCTTAGTTTTACTAAAAGTTTAAATTTTAATATACTTTCTGTTGCAGTACCTTCTGATTTTTTTTTCAGAAAAAAAGAGGTCTTAATTAAGAGCAGATTTTTTCTAAATCTTTTTGACTAGCTAATTACCGATTCACAGTTAATTAACTGAATAATGAAAGAAATGATTTTTGTTTTCCAAACAGATACAGCAGACACGATCCCAACCTTCTCATCCCCCCAGATGTCCAGATCACTTCCCTCTTATACCATGGCCTCTTCACAGAAAGAAAACAGTAGTCTATGTATCCAGCCAAATTCCCTTCCCATCTGGGCTGGGAGGCTCCATGTGCCTCCCAACTGCTTGTATCAGTTACAGCAGTGAGCAGGAAGGACTGAGGAAGAGTTCTACTGAGGAGCAGATGGTGTTCCAACTTCTAAAAAATGTCCCTAAAAAGTTTCAGGAGTGGAGTACCATTGATCTCTCCTGCAAATACTTTCCCAGATACTCTGCTTCTTAGAGTGCCTTTAGCTCCTATCTAGCTATGTTGTTCCACTCCCCACTGCCAAGTAAAGAGAAAATGTCCTTTTCAGGGAAAGGCAGAGGCAAAATCTGTGTTGTCAAAGATGTCTGTATAAGCAACACCAGGGAGGAAGAAGTTAGCTTGGCCCGGCTTGAATTATGTGTAGAAGACCCACTTCTACAGATCTAGGAACTTCTGAGGACTCAATTCAAAAGTAATGGAAATCACTTTGGCAAGTTCAGACCGTGAGTAGAGCAACCATCCCAGTAAATTTTTTGTACTCCAGGGTACTGAGGTAAGCAGTGTTTTGCCTGAGAAGCTCCATCCGCACATAATGGATTGCATAGCTGATGATGTTAAATAGGAGCCCATCCAACACAAGGAGGGCTGATGCAGATAGTGCTCAGTCACCTGATAATGGGCCGGACAAAAGTAGGGCCCCGCAACAAAGAAAGCTGGCAGCAGAATACAAATGCTCAACCAGAGGACGTGTCCAGGTGAGTACAAATTAAATAAGTAATCACTCATGAATTATAACTGGATGGTGTCCTTAGCAAGTAGAAAATCAGAAGCACTTCACACATTGATGTTTAAATGTTGCTGACAATATTTTTCTGCATGTGTCATAGAGCACATGTCGTTAGTGGTGCTTGAGCAAGTCTGAGGCTTGTTTATGATGAACCTTAGGGGTAGCCTTAGGAGGGAAACTTGGTGTCAGTGCCAAATGATCACACAGGAGCTGTCTGCGGGCATTGCTATGTACCACACAACATCGGAGAATCACGTATTTACTAAAAAGGCCTGTTTCTCCTGACTAGGCATAGTTAGCTCTTTTGAGCAGAAAGTGTTTCATTTTCAGCAGATGTGTCTCATTCTGTTCCTTCTTTCCTGGGAGGATGCAGAGGAATGTGACTTAACCATGGGGGAGTGAAGAATGATATGGTGAATAAATAGCCAGCTACCAGGCTCATATATATTTCTCAGTCTATTGTTGTGACACATAGCTAATGACACAGCAAAAAACAAAGCAAAACCAAACAAGCAAAAACAAACAAACAAAAAAGAAACCAAGCTTTTTGTAAGCTTTATATTGTATAACCCACAAAAGTCTTGTGTGTGGTCTGCACTGGAGTATCAGGCAAACACTCCAGAAAGAGGCTGAAGGAGAAAGTGGCAGTCTCTCCCCAGTGAAAGACAAGGCTTCTGTGTAATGTGTGGCATCCCAGGACCCACTCCCCCAGCTTTTGTAGGCTCATGCAGCCTCAGCTTTGGGTCCTTTCCAGCCCCGTTGAATGACATGCATTCTCCTGCTGACTTACACAGCCCCTGAGCTTCACAAAGTCTGCCCCGTTCCCCCCTTCTGTGGGGCCAGGGGACTGCTGATGCTGCACCAGGGCTGAGGAGCAATAGGCAGGGACACTGTCAAGTCAGCAGAGTGACCTCACTCAGGGCACAGTCTCACCTCAGGTGCTGAAAAGTTTCTTTGAGTGAGGTGGGAAAGAGATCACTGGGGTTTGGTTATTTATTTATATTTTTTAAGGTTAACTCACAAAGAATCACCATTTTATGGGTGTCTAAAGCAGCTGATTTCGCATCTTTTTTTGCATTGCTTGCTACTATTTCTGGGAATTCATGAAGATATGCAGCTGTCAGCATCTGCCACGGCTGTCTTGATTTACTGGCCATAAAGAGATTGTAAACTTGAACTAATGCATGTTCTAACCATGTATTATGCATGATAACATGTTATATATTTTATTCTAACACTGTAGTAAATAATGTAAGGTGTGTGTAGACGTAGTTTAAGTAGCAGAAGTAGTGCTTTTTCTTTCTCTCATATCATGTGTTGTCCAGAGCACTTTGCTGGAGCTCGCTGAGTGCCATTAGCAACTGGCAGCATATAAATTCTTGAAACCAGTCAGGACATATTTACTAAACTTGACATTTTTCATTAAAATATCAGAAATAGTTAAACTTGCTTTTGTGAGCCTACTCCAGTGCTCACAGTCACAATTTTGTATCCTGTTATAAGGAAAACTTTACATCTAAGTATAAGGGAAAGACTTTATCGACACAGCTAGTGTCAAGATGCTGGCAGGGCAGCAATCACAAGTTTTGATATCTGTGGCATCTCTTTAATGGGAATTGCACATGTAGAAGAGTAGCTAAGATGTCAGCAGCTTTTTCATATTGTTGCTGCTGAAAATAGTATTTCTGAGGATGGCTGGAGCAAAAAATTGGGTGCTCACTGCTCTTTTGGCTGTTAATCTGTCCCCTCTTCACACACAGACTCTCACACATCTGCAAACATGAAGAGTGCCTACAGGAAAGGCCTTTTTTTCCAGATATTGGCAAGTCAGAACGAAGAAGTCTAATCTCTTATGTGGCAAACATAGGCTGTGGTACTTGCTGATTCATGTTTGTTCTGTATGTTTTTGAAGCCTGTGTCTACATTAGCGAGAAATGAGCTCAGCTAGATCAGCTCTGTAGCCTGAAACTATTAGTGCTAAGTACTTGATAACCACACCATACACAACCTCTAGTTTGGTCCCGTGGGCTGAATGCCACATCTTTTAGTTTTATCAGAAAGGAATCAAGTCCATGTCTTGAGGAACACTCCATGGTGCAAAACAAACCTTGTTAAATGGGGCCACTATAATGGTCTACCCCATAGGAAAGTGAAATTTCCATTAGCCCATCTTTGGATAAATAGAAGCCCCTTGGGTTTTATTTATTTATTTATTTTTCCCCAGTCTTTCCATGAGTTCCCTCTTTTCATAGGTATTTTTCTTACAAATATGAGATCTGGTCCCTTCTGTCAGGTTATGGGAGATGAAAGCTCCTTACTCCTCCTAAAATAGCATCCAAATGTGGCATCGGACCATGTAATACAGTATGGGTGCAATGTGGAAAGTTTGATGAAGAATTAATTGTGATTCTAATGGTGGATGTGGTTTTAGCATGAACATGTTGAATGCTTGCTAATGTATCCATTGTTTTTATATACAGCACCCCATTCAAAATTCCCTTCATCATTTTTCCAGGCTATTTTTTGTTGTTGTGGCCTTCCAGTTATATCTGTATATGTGTGCTCATGTGCGTGTATATACAGTATACAATCCTTCTTCTGTTCTTATACAGTTGCTACTATATGCTTATAACAAAATGATGTAGAAAGTTCACGTTATGCTACTTATTACATGGATTCTTTGGTTGCCTTTCTGTAGTGCTGAACAGTGTATTCATAGTAGATATCACTGTAGACTTAGAAAACTTTCATGCAATTTATTTTAGATGTTTTGCTATGTGCTACATGCTACTTAGTTTTTGCTTTCATTTGGAGAATGTGCTTCTATGTACTTGCTAAATTGTGCCTGGGATATTTTAAAATATGAATAAATGTATACAATTTTCCAATATCTCTTGCTGGATATGTTGATCTATCTGACATAATTTGTGTATAATTTCTTGCTAAGCACTTTTATTCTTATTGATGTATATGCCACTGTAATCATATCTGACAGTTCACTGAACTCAAAGAAAACAAGATCTCTGTTCTAGAAAGTATTATAATCTGCAGCATGCAAACATGAACTATGCCTAAATTATTTCTTAATTGACATTACAGATATTTAAGACATCTATCCCAAACATACCAAGTAATTTTGGGAAACCCGCTCACAGAACCTACACATAGAAGAACAAGAAATGTTTTCATTTCTGTGTGTAAATGCCCCTGCATACACACACAGAAATGGAGATTTGTAGGAAAAGTACATTGGATCCCATCCATAAAATTACATCCTTCCAGCACTCTCTCAGACTGCAGCACTTTCAGAAGTCATGTCATGCAAACCCTTTGTGGACGTTCACCGCTTACCTGAGAGACGTCTGTGAGACTGAAGGGCTGTGGGAGAGCCCACATCTCCTGAAAAGCTGTGAAGCTCTACTTGCAGCTACCATGTTGACATAAGCACGAGTGGGACCTACGTAACTTCTCTTCCATCAGCAGACCTCAGTTTCTAAGATAAGAAACGAACCGTAAGTCCATTAGCCTGTTTTATTTTCCAGCTAAGACCATCAGTAAAAAGCAAACAGCTTCAATGTATAAACTTTAACTTGGTCTATATGTGAATGAAACATATAGAGACTGACTGGGTCTGTGAAAGGGTTGGAGATGGCAGCTATGTCTGTCAGCATTGGCATATGTAATGCAGCAACTGTGACCATCTAATTTTGTCCAGATTCTGGTACTCAGTTTCAATCCTAAAATTGAAAAGCATGGCATAAAGATTTGTTTTTTTAGAAACTGCTATTTTGTCAGCCACCACAATGAGGGGAAAGAAAAAGAGAATTTCTGTGGTAAGACTAAAACTAAATAAAGGGAAGAAATGCCATTCACATGTTCAGCTTTGAGGGTCCTTCAAATCTGATATGCTGCCAAGGGGCTTGTTAAGAATTTGTGTGTTATTTTTCAGACATACTCTCTGAATATATCATAATATTCCCTTCAGAACCATTTCAGTGTGAGCTGTGAATACATACTAATAGCATGATGTAATATGGATTCATTTAATCCTTTTTCCTTGCAGGATAGTTGGTTTTGTGTATTGTTCATGAAGTACATTCATAGCTAATAGTAGTGGCATGGGGTGAGAATGCTAATTTATTCAATTATTTGTCATAGAACCAGACACTCAGATAAAAAAAATAGTGTAATTACAGAATTATCCCCATTAGCTATTTTCAAACCCTTATGGAATAGCCAGCCTATCCCCCTGAAGTTTTTGTTCCTATGGTTTTACATTTGGATCTGATTTTATTGATTTGTGCCAGCTCTCCCAGTAATCCGTGTCAACTAGTCTCAGTGATCCTTTCTTTTTATTACTGAGCAATCCCTTAATGACTGAGTCTTCTACAAACCTTTGTTTTTTCTTCGTAATTGTTGTTAAAAATGTTAACTAGAGTATGCCCAGGCAGCTATCCCAACAGAATACCCATTATGTGATCATTCCCCATTTAAATTCAAGTTTTGAAATGTCAGTTAACCAGTTTTTGATTCACTTATTGTGTGACATGTCAATTTAGTATTATCATGGTTTCTTAACTCAAATGTCACAAATACCACATCAAATGTCATACAGAATCAAAGTATATCAAGTGTTGTGTTTTACTTGTAGTCACAACTGGAAAAAAAAAAAAAGCCAACAAATATTTGACAGTATCTATTTTCCATATTGCACTTGGAGTGGCATTTACCGTATTTCTCCTCCTTAATTAGTTAGTAATTCAGTCCCTTGTCAGCCATTCCATTGCTTTGCTCCAGATCAATTTCAGACTGACAGGACTGTAATTATTTGGGTCACTAAGTTTATCCTTCTTAAATATTAACACAAGTTTTCTCACATCTTTCTGGAACTTTCCAAATTGTTCCAAAACTTAGGAAAAAAAAACAAACAACACAACAGTAATAGCAGTACAGATTCCTCAGTCAGCTCCTTTAAAACTCTTGGATACAAGTCATCTGAAGTCTCCTATGCACATATATCTTTCTTTAGTAGCTTCCATTCGATGTTTTTCCATGTTTTTTGTTTGTTTGTTTTTGTAACATGGTAATTCATCATCATCCTCAGAGCATTACTAATTGTCTGTCTTTTCCTTAAATACTGAACACAAATACTTATTGAACACTTCTTTCTTGTCTTCATTATTCTTAACAAATCTTTCAAGTTAATCTGATAAAGAATTGTTACCATTGTATGGAGTCTGAAGGTATTTGAAAATTATCCTTAATTCTCTAGCCATACATTTCTTCTTAAAACTTGGCTACCCTTATAGGAAGAATTATTTATGTAATTCCCTACTTCTACTCTGTGTTCAGTGTTATCAACTTTCTTTCTTCTTTTCATTGATTTACAGTTATATAGAAGTTTTCATTAACCTTTTGAGATAGATTTTTTTTTAAAAACACGTGGCTTTCTTTCCTAATATTGCAGATACTTAATAAAATATTTGTATATTCCAGTTATCGATCAGTTCTCTCTCCCAGCTGGTTCTCCTTTACAATTGCTTTCAATTTGGTAAAATGACTGCACCATCCATAGTACTGTTTGGGTTTGACTCTCTTTTTGCCTCTTTGTAAAGAACAAACATACTATGATCATATCCACTAATATTTAGTTCTTTTATCAAGTTCTTTGATCTCTTTTCATTATCTGTGAGATAAGATCTCACATAAAATCCCCCCTTTTTGGAAAGTTTCACTTTTTTGTTTAAGAAATGTTCATATATAATGTTCAAAAATTCTACAGAGTAGTACCAGCATCATGAAACTTTAAGCATATGTCAGGCAGATTGAAATCTTAGATGATAGTGCAGCTTTTTTGCTCCTACACATTAGAGAAGGTGCTAAGGCACCCAGTCATCCTGCTCTCTTCTATGATTTGGTGATTTGCAGACAGCAGCTACTATTCCATCTTGGTTTCTATGCATTAAGAATACTGATCCAACGCATGCCAAATCATTTGCTTCTGAGCTGTCAGTGTCCTGAAATCAGACTATGTCATTTTTTACCGTATATTTCAGCACTTCTTTCTCTTTTCCCTACTTGATCTTTCAAAAATAGGTTATAACCATTGATTTTTAACTTCCAGTTATGCAGCTCTTCCCATCTGGTTTCAATACTACCAGCTACACTGAATAAATAGGTAATTCTGATTCCTTTCCCTTTTTACCCAGACTCTTTAGTATTGATTTATAGAAAATCTACTAACTTTACATCCTTGATTAATTTTGCTTTTATCATCTTGGTTTCACGCTGCATAAGGACTCTGTTTTGCTTTGCTTCAATTCCCCTGTTAGCACTCATTTTCAGCCTCTTCCCTAGCAGACTGTTTGCCTTTTCACTGAACAGGAGACCACCCAACCTGTGCCATCCTTTCTCCTGCATCAAAAAACAGATGCACCATGTTCAGATTTTTTTTTCTTTTATCCTGTCTTCTTTTATTTGCCAGCCAAGGATAATATCCTAGAGGATCGTGCAGGCATTATTCTCCTTCAGCAACATTCAGGGTTCCCTGAATCTCCACCCTTTCCCTCAGATCAGTTCAGCTATGTATGATTACTAGCTGCCCTTTTATTAAATGCAGCTTCCACCTCTGGAAGATTCTGAAATTTGGGGTGGGGAACGGGAAACGGGGGAAAACCATCCTGATTTAAAATGAAAATGTAGGCTGTTTTAACACATCTGCCTGGGTGCTTCTTCTTATTGTTGCAAAGAGAAGCCAGAGCTCTGTGGAGAGCCCAGTCCTGGGGCTAGCAGCTTCCATCTCTCCTCTGAATTGACAGAATTTGGGAACTACAGAATCTAGGCTCTCAGCCAGTGTATAAAGTGAGCAGAGGAACTGTCAAAAATGAAACAGATTAAGAACTGGCTTGTTTTGTCAGAAGATTGATCAAATTCTGCACCTTTCTATGGGAGATGTAAATGACAACCAACTAGCATTCTTCACTGAAAAAAAAAAAAAAATCTACCAGAGAAAGCCCAATTAACTCTTCTCCTGTCCAGTGGAGAGCTATCTAAATTAACTGTCTTTGACAGGTGAGGTCTGTACTCATCTTGGCACAGCAGATAAGGTACTGGTTACAACACATCTGGGTAGCCTTGCACAGCTTTTTAATTACAACAAAAGCACTTATCACAAATGTCTTGTAAACTCAGAATCAACAGCATTTGGACTGCAGATGCTTGGCTGTGGGGTTAAATGACTCACCTGCTCAAACATTGTCATGCGTTGTGTGACCAACTTTGCCTTCAACCCATTCTTACAGTTTCTATAGTTCATCAAGACCTCCTACTCAGGTTTTGAAATAAGGCTAATCAAATCCATTCGGTCCCACACTGCTGCTTTTTTAATTTTTATTTATTTATTTATTTGTCAGAACTTCAAAAAAGATGCTCAGATTTGATGCACTGCAAGTTGCATTGCTTCGTCATCTTAGTGACCTGATTGAAGAAAGGCACTAAGGCACTTGATATATGGTGAGCAAAAAGTCTGATTGCCTCCTTGTCCAATGTATTCGTACTGTAGAACTAAGGAAAGAGCCATGCAAATGTGTTCCCTGATGTTACTGTAGTAGCACTGAAAATCCCCTAATACCTAGCTTGCAGGCTACGTCTGAATGGTACAGAACAAGCCCATGCCATGCAGAAGAACTCTAGCCAGCTCTGAATGAACAAGTTTTTACACAAATGACAGCATTTGTTACGTCTCTGTGAAGGAAAACATGAAGCAAACTGACAGAGCATAGCCTCATACCTCTTCTTAAATATCTAATTTCTACGGCCTGTATTGCGGACAACAGGTTGAGCTACTTGGAACTGTGAATCGCTTTTGGTATTGTGTTGATCAGTTTTGTCTCTCTTTCTCTGACATGATAAAAGTCTCATGAATGGTCATAGATCAAGTCACTGCCATGTGTTTTTTTGTTGTTGTTATTTGTTTTTCCTGAAATTGTTTTGAAAGGAAGGAGAGACTGCAGGGTTTATACTTGCATAACTAGCTGCAAGCTGTATGCAGTAAGCAACATGAGATCAAGCAATTGTGGTAGTAATTATCATGAATATACTATAATGATTTGTTGTTGTTGTTAGTTTTTCATGCTATCTTAGAAAAATTAGTTCTTTGCATTGGTTCCTCAAAGATTATTTCAAAAAAGTATGAAGCAGACTGACAAAGATAAGAGTTTTTTAAAGCCCAATTTCAATTACATGAAAAGAAGAAGCAGGAATTTAAGAAAGGCAGAGTAAACAGTGAATATTTAAGCTAAAGATATTGAGCCATAACATTGCAGGTCTTTATAAGCTGTACTTCTCATTGGCATCAATGGTGGCACCTACTTACAGCTTAATACAGGACTTGAGGTTTGTGCTTCCTATTTGTAAATGGCTATAAAGCACAGAGGGGAAAAAAGAAAAAAGAAAAAAGAAAAAAAAAAAAAAAAAAAAAAAAAAGCCAGCCTTTTTCTGGTGCTGAAACCTTTGTTTTATCTTTAATGATATTTGAAATGGCAACCAGACTTAGTGATAGTTCAAGTAAGCATCAGAATGCAGTTTTTCAGAAGAAAGAGGGACAGGGAGAGTTAAACTGCATCATTTTTCAAGGGCAGCTTTGCAATCCTTGGGAATTTGAAAATCTGGAAAGTACAGTATTAATTTTAGTGCAGTGGTAGTGAATGGGATAATTTAATAGCACCTTCCGCTCTCAAGTATTTCTTTCCTTGAATAGATTATTAGACAGCAAGTGTTGAGGATACAAGCCTTGAATCATGAAAGCATGTATACATGCTGAAGAGGTACTACAATGAATTATAAGCACTGTTAATAGTTTAGAATCCAAAGGGCTGACGACCTCTGCTTTTAAAAACATGTTTTAAATGTTATCATTCTACAGCAGCGTTTTCTCAACTCTTTATCTTCTAAATGCTTTTGGACACACAGACCATGGGATTAATTATATACTGCAAGCAACAATTCATGAATATTTAACATACTCATTTATACTTAATGAATAAATTTGCATTTTGACAGTGTTATTTAATGTGGTTTAAGGAAATACTGCTCATTACCTTTCAATTTTGTAGATTAAGAGAATGTAATTGGAATGATAAGGTAGGAGAGAGATTGCACAATTTCCATGTGGTTCTTCAGGTTTGTTTCCATGGGTTTCTGACTGACACAATTCTGTTTGTGGAGTTCTGGGGAGGTTTCTGTCTCTATTTCTGACCCTCCAGGCAAGGAGGTGGGCTGTGGCCAGGCATCGCCATGATGGCCGCCATGTTGTGTTTCATGAGGGGCACCTTGATGGGAGCCATGATGGCTGCCATGTTGTGTTTCATGAGGGGCACCTTGATGGGAGCCATGATGGCTGCCATATCGTGTGTCGTGAGGGACACCTTGATGGGCGCCATGATGGCTGCCATGTTGTGTGTCATGATGGCCATCCTGATGGGCGCCATGACGGCCGCCATGTTGTGTGTCATGAGGGACACCTCAGACCTGAGGGCCCCACCTGCCCTGCCTTTGGCCATCCACCCCCCCCGGGGTGGGGCGGTGCCTTCCTGGCCGAGAGCTGGGCTGTCATTGGAGAAGAGGTGCGTCACTCTCCGGGAAAGGCAAGGGATTGGCTGTCCGTCACCAGCCTCCCGCTGAGGCGTTCTGAAGGGGGCGACATTTACCTCAGCAGCGGGATGCAAGATGGAGGCAAGGTGTGTGCTGCTCCAAAGGTGCTCACAAAGATGGATTTTGCAAGATTTTGTGACTTTTCCTGAAGACCTGGTTCATGCCAGAGCTCTATTTAAAAAAAGAAAACAAGAAAATTCAGTTCATCCTTCAGAAAAATCTGAGAGCTGATCCGTGTGCTCTTCTTCAGTTTGAAGGCAAGAAACAGGTAAAAAAAAAAATAATTTTTGCTTCTTGTATTTTTAATTTTCTAGCCATTTCATGATTTGGGGAAAGGGAAGCAGAGGGGTGGAGGAACAATTTGGTTTTCAGCTGTCGCCATTTGAAATCTCAGCCCCATTTCATTTTGTAGGATTTTTTTTTTTTTTCCAGTTGATTTTAATAGGGCTAAGTACTCAACCTTTCAATTAGGATGTCTTTGCTTTGCGTTTTAAACATAATCAGACCTGTTTTTTTTTCTTTTTATTTTTTTTTCTTTTTTCTTTTCTTTTTTTTTTAAAAAAAGGTCCTGATGATCTTGGATCTTTCTGTATCTGAATAGTAATGTGCACAGCAAAATATCCCACAGATTTTCTGTATTTAATACCAAGGACTGCTTTTGTAAATCGGTCTTTAAAATTGCTTACAATTTGCTTCTTTAACAAAGTATATATATTGTTTCTATTTGTCATTTTGAAGTGCCATATGGTGGCAGATACTAATCCACAACATGTTACCATAGTTCTCTCTGATCGCTCTTGAAAACAACATAATTACCCAAATGGAGACCTGACCTTTCATTGAGTTTTAATGGACTGTTTTCTGAGCACATTTCTAATCAAAAAAAAAAAAAAAAAAAAAAGTGTGAAATGTTATTGTCAAAGTTGGCTGCATATATCTTGTCTGGGAATGGAAAAATCTTCAGGCCGGAATCAGGCTATTTACCAACTGTCTGTTCGGCACCCAGCGTGATGATGTCTCGGTTCTCAAAGGGGGCAGGTCTGCAAATATCTCTGATGGTAAGCAAAACTGAGATTTGAAATGTAAAAGCTGTGTTGCTGTCCTTCTCCTCTGGGCAACCTATCTTTGCCATGCACCTCGTCCTCCATCTTCCTACACGGTATGAATAGAGGTGGGTATACTGAACAAAGCTTGGATCTGTATTTTGGTATTCCTCTCCCTTAAGTTTTGTAAGGCTTAAAATCTTAGATGATGCTTTGATGTCATCTAATGAGCTAAGAGGCTATGATTGGGATCCACTTTTCAAAGCAGTCTGGGCCTCAGTGGTGTCACATTACTGTACATCTCCATATCAAGAATTATGTCGCGGTCAGTCAGTGACTTAATGCATTTCTGTTTTTAACAAATCAAAAAGAATCAAAGCTTCTGGTGGAATGCATGGGACAAATCTAGGTGGATTGCCTGCACGTCGTCTCCTTTTTACCTCTTGTTGTATGTAAAACTTTGTCAGGGGCAAAAGAAGCCGTGGTGGGCACCAAGGTCAACTGTGTGTCAGGGGAGGCGCGCAGTTAGTGCTGGGCTGCGTCGCAGGCAGATGCTGAGGGATAGCTGCAAAACTAGCAGCTTCTCCTCATTGGGAAGAGGTTTTTTTCATGGTGGTTACAGGTTTTTGTTCCTGAGTTTGTTCACAGAAATGGCTGATAATATTGATAATGTGTAAACCAAAGAAACTAACATTCATTCTTTTGAGTAAAGTTTTTGACATGTGTATTATCCTTTTAGTCTGGAATTTGGTAGCTTCCCTGTGTTTTTGCCTTTATTCCTCTCAAAATGTGTTGCTATCTGGAACGCAGAATAGATCTGGGTTTAGCATGCTGTCTTAAACCATTATATTGGTAGCAGTAAATACTAACATTTCTGAAAACTGCAGGGCTGAGCCCTTACTATATTTCCCAGGGTATTTGTTGCTGAAGATAGGTACTACTTGCCTCCATTTTGATAAGGCATGAAAGCAATAGAAGTCCTATCTTTAAGACTTTTCCCACTGGGAAATCTTGAATTTGTGAATATGGTGACTGATTATATGCATCACAAAGCAAAAATGCACAACTGAACAGCAGCAACTGTCTGAAAATAATCGACTGTTCCAAACAGTTGAAGGCCCCAGTGTGACAAGTCACCAACTATTAAAACTCTCTTACTGTGTTCAGTCCACACACTAACTAGATAAAAGTATTAGCTACGAAGACATAAAAGAAGCAACTTAATTCCTCACATGCCATACCTTTTAGTATGCCTAAATCCTGCTTCACAGGAGCATTGCCAGCATGGGCACAAGTCCTAGAATAGGTGGCATCAGCCCCCAGTATATCTGTTGCTGAATATATGTGTGTGTGGTTTGTTTTTTTTCCAGTACAGCAGGTTTAACACTTATGGAAACAAAAAGATGTTTCAGGATAGATTAAACCTGTCTTCTTCCTTAGGTGATCCAGATTTACTTAGGTTTTTAAACTCCATAACATTCTGCCTGAAAATGTGGAAGAAAGTGCATGTTAACACAGAAGAAAAAAAAAAAAAAAAAAAAAAAAAAAAAGTATTTTTTCTGTCTGTACCTTTTCCTGAATTTTATCCCAGGATTTTCAGTCTCTGAACAAATTTGCAAGTTGTATTGAGATACTTGAGGAAGCCATACAACATGTTTGCTCTGAATTTTCCAAAGCAGTAGTACCCACATCCAAGTTACACAAAATCAGTACATTCCTCTATTCATAACTCGTAATGCATAAGGGATAATTAACATCAACCTCGTCACCTATAGGAATTAAGCCGAAGGGCTGTATTTAATTGAACCAAGAGTTGGCCATGTTTCTGTGGGCAAAGCAAGGTGCCTTCTCTGAGACAAAAAAGTCACTCTCATTTGTATCCTGTCCTAAGGATCTTTAAGCTCTATGGAAATCTTCCTCTCTGGAGCACTCTTCCTTCAGCTACTGTTTCCTCTTAACAAGATACTGCTCTTATGCCGTTAATGTTAATGAGAGTACTAAAATCTCTTAATAAGAAAATGCTTGAATTAATTTGTACCAGCCTCAGCCCTGCCAGGTGGTCAAAAAACAACACGTTTTGGCTGGATTAAAGTTAGAAGTAGACCTCTGGTCCAGTTAACCCATGGCATGACTCACCTGTTTGCTACTTCCTCCTAAAATCTGCACAAACTAAACAAAAGAAACAATTTGAACTATTCCTGCCTTTTCATTCCAAGTGCTATCAGGGGCTCTCTCCTATTAGCTACCTGCTGAGCTTCATGAAATTTATGCCTCAGTCTGAGACTTGTGCTTTTCTGCAAAATTAGTTTTAAATTATCTGGTGAAATCCAAAGTTACCCTGTAGAGGCAGACGCACACACGAGCAGAGTGCTGGTGGTCACGTAAGCTTTGGTTGCTCTGCCTTAAACAAATCTAAGTGTGAAGATGGAGGCAGTGGCTCAGCATTTCCTGCCGGCATCGCTGTCAACCTTCAGGACTGGTTGCTTGTTTGCCCTTTGGGCACAGAGGCAGAGGGACTGAAAGGGGGCAACAAGGGAGTTTGGGTGAAACTTGTAGGGTTGTATCACATTTTGCTTTAGGTGTCTTATCATATGAGAACTGTTAGGCATGTGATATGAAGAGGTAATCTTGATGGCTGTAGAGATGGAGGTGTCTAATTTTGGATGTATCAATAATACAAAAGTAAATGGGAGGTAAGAACAGAAGTAAGGCGTGCAGGGAGGTGTTCTGTAATAGAAAACTATGGGAAGAGGCTTAGAGAGGTCTGGACTGTCAGCGGCTGTGTCTGAATTTCAGGGGATCTGGAGGAGAGGAAAGAAAAGAGCAGCCTGACCTTTCTGTGCTGCCCTTATAAGAGGTCAAAGGAATGAAACAATAATGGCAGCCTTCAGTCTCGGAAAGGGCAGCAGGAAGAGAAGGGCAGCAGCACAACTCAGCCACTGCTCTATTTTCAATTAACATTTGCTGCCACAATCCCATAATTTTTCAATAATTTTAGGAGCCAGGATAAAAGGCATCCTACTTAGTGTCCATTTCACAAAGTGAAATCTAATTAGTAAAATGTTTAAAAGTTAATGAAGAATACACGATGTCAGAAAATATGTTCTAATGAAGTGCAGTCCTCTCATACAAGCACTTGTGCTGTCATAAACCCTTATTACGTAAGTAATATCTTGGTGTCGATGCTAATAAAATTCTGTAAGTAATGGGCCAGGAGGAGCACCATGCAAAACGTCTAGCCATCTCTTCAGAGGTTCAGCTTTAGCGTTAATGAAGACTCCCGGTAGACACATGAATGAGAGCAGCCTATTAAATTCTGGGTTTTGCCTACCAGAATGTTGGACGATAAACCAGTGATGATGTTTTATCTTGGCATGTAGGATGCAAGCACGGTCTTACTTTAGGACTGCTGCTTTTACATAGGCACGATCTAGCTTGAGACGATTCCCCGAGAAATTCACAGGGGAAAAAAAAAAAATCAGAGAATTATCTGAAGAGCTCCAGATACCACTTGAGGGATCCAGCTGACAGAGCACGTATCTGGCAGTTAGATACTGAGGCTGGGAGATTACATTTTGGGTGCTGTAATATTTCCAGATGAAAATCTCTGATATGAGACTTAAATTCAATATTACATAATACAATATTTTATCCCTACGCTGTGAATATTCAGCACATTAATCTTTGGAAAAGTTTCCAAGGAATACTGTGCGTCTGTGGGAGATGCAGCAGAAGGAAATGGGTTTTGAAGGTCTTTGAGTTTGCCCATGAAGACTGAATAAAAAATGGTTGAGGCAGGAGTCTGACACAGAGTTCATTGTGTTTCAGAGCTTTAAAATGCAACCAGAGATGTTGGTTGTTGTTTTTTTTAATAAAGAAAAGTTATTTGAATATTCAAAAAAAAAATAATAATAATAATAATTCAATCAGACAAAGGCAAACCTGCCCTTTTTTGGGGGGAAAAAAAAGTACTGGGTGCAATAGCACTGCAGAGAACAAGGCCAGATTGTGCATGGGAGTACATCAGCATTGCTCCATCGAAGCCAAGCAGAAGATCTGGTCCTGAATGTTGAGCCCTAAAGGGATCTTAGGTAATTTCTTCCTGAGCCTTTGTTGCTCTCTGCGAGCTGGTCAATTGCACCTTAATAGAATCTAAATATTATCATTTCAAATGCAGCTCCTTTTTGCAGCAAACACTCATGAAAATTAATTTCAAGTGTTTGCTATATCAAGATCTAAATACGAGTAATATCAGACTAGGCCACAAAAACTATAGTGCAGAGCCTTTTCCCATTATATAGTTATCAGAAACTCTCAAAAACTGCAGTGTGAAGGATGTTCCCTGCTCTTTTGCTCTATGAGTAATTATATAAAATACGTTTTTTTAGAGGGAGCTGCAGAATGATAGTTGTGTGACTTGAAGAGAAAGGAACAAAGGGCTGTAGCTGGAAAAGTTGTATTTCTTTTAAAGAGAAAAATGGGAAAGAAAAATTCAACTTCCAGCAAAGGAGCTAGATGTGATTAGAAGAAAAGATATAAAAGTGATCCCCAAAGAGCTGAAAGTAGAAGAAGCTCTTCTCCTAAGAGGTGACTGAAAGGTGGGGAAAGAATCAGCTGCTAGGCTTCTCTAGCAGTTATTTATAGCAAAATGCTAAAGAAAAATGAACGTACTAGGGACTTGCTGTGTAGTAGGTATTTGGGCTCAGATAAATATTCACATCTTACAGCCTGTCCAAGAGGAGGTTCCGTGACAATTTTAATGCTAACCTTGCATTCACCTATACCAGCTATCACTGGATCTTATCTCATTTCATACTCCCAGAACTCATTTTTTTAAAAAATTAGCAGCTGTGGTTCGGATGAGAATCCTGGTGGGTGTGTTAGGAATACCTCCTAATACTGCCTGAATGTGGTTGAGTGGATTTGCCATAAGGATACAACCTTGTAACTAAGTTTGATTTAGACGTCATACCCTTTTACATTAAAGGGTACATCGGAATTGCGTTAGGTGGAGCCCAGGAAGTGTTTGGTGAGAGTACTGCATTGAGGTGCTTGCAGGCCCAGCCGTCCTTCACCCAGATGCGAGTTCCTGTGTCTTTGCAGGGATTTGCATAACACGGTTTTGCCAAAAGAACTAGCTCCAGCAGTGGGCAGGGGCCAGGGCAGGCAGAAACTTAAACCAGCACCAAACTGCCCCTTGTTACTCCCAGCTCAGTTCAATCAGAGCAGAATTAAGCCCCCCAGTTGTATTCTTATAGAGGCTCCTTCATATTTAAACGTCTAGCCATTTTTAGGCTGTATTTTACATGACTAAGGGGCAGCAACAGCAGATACGTGGTATAAGGCAGAACGGGAAAAAAAACACTTTGAAAGCTTTCAGAAATCATTAAACACTTAAAAGCTGAGATACCCTTTTTGGGGATGTGGAGTCTGGATGTTTCAAGAGAAGTGAGCAGTATGTGAATAATGTAACTGTGCTCCTGCCTAGCTAGGGTCTTAAAGATTATGTCAGGGCGTTTGTTTGTTTGGGGGGATTGTTTTTGAAGTCTTCAGTTGTTTTGAGAGTCTTAATGGTATATTTTACAAACACTGATAGAATGCTACTTGTAAAAACCCAGTGCTTACAGCATTTCTTCTGCTGTACCAAGAAACTCAATGGAGTTAATGTGTTGTTGTTGTTTGTTTGTTTGTTTTCCCCATTGGCTGGTTAAATATTTTGAGCACTTTTCCCATGTGGATGGGATATGAAATTGGGAAAGGGGAAACTGCTGGAATGTGTCCCTTTTAATTGTTGGAGGCAGCTCCCTCCCTCCAGTCAGGTAAATATCTTTTGTTAGCACAGTTGTTGTTAATATATTTGTAATACATTTTCCTGTGGCTTCCTCACTGACCTTCTACTGTGAATAATTAACATCTGAATGCTGTGAATGGATGGATAAAACATATAGTATTGTTCCTGTTACTTGAGTGGATGCCCACAGTGCTTTTAATCAGAAAGTGAGCCTCGCTCGGGTCTGTTAGGGATTTTATTGCCTTCAAAAGGGAGAGACAACTGCAGAAAGGGGAAGGACAGCTGGAGATAGGTAGACAAAAGCTACAAAGAGAAGAGTCTTCAGAAGAGTACAATGTTCTGCTCATATGTATCCCTGAATATTAGATATGAAATAGCTAACATTCTGCCTATCTACCCTCATTGTTAGCTCTATAGTAGTTGTATTTAATTTACAGATATTTATCTTTAATTGTTCCCTCTCCAATGCCCCTCCAACCTCCTTTTAGCCCTGTTTCTTACAGAGAACACTGTAGATAGCTATCTAAGCTTTTCTGACATTATATGTATTTGTGCCTGAGTATGCTTACAGAGGGTCCATGAATAGGGGTGTAAATGAGCCTACATTTGCACATACATGGAAATGCTCAGCAGCAGAAGAAAGCAAAAAGCCATTTTTACTTATCCCCCATCTCTGAGGCAGGATGAGCACACAAAGAATAACCACGTAGTGTATTTCTAAAATCCTTTAACTGGGGGCAATTCATTCATAAGGGCAGATTCTCATTTGGCATAAATTATGTAATTCATTCATTAGTCTTGCTATGCTGATTTTTCACTGAGAATCATCTCCATAATCTTCAAAGTATCATCCTATGTTTCCTGCCCAGAATCCCATCACACAGGACGGTCAGATATGATGACAATGGATACGGTATAAATAGACAGAGACAAATCTCTGCAGGG
The DNA here is from genome assembly GCA_011076525.1 of Nettapus auritus. Classification (NCBI taxonomy): domain Eukaryota; kingdom Metazoa; phylum Chordata; class Aves; order Anseriformes; family Anatidae; genus Nettapus; species Nettapus auritus. The sequence continues at coordinate 20,109,457 of CM021772.1, read as the reverse complement.
ATCGTTTTGAAAGAGCCAGATGGCAACAACCACATTTATTTTTTTCCCAGCTTCACAAATATGCTTTGCAGTAGGGCTGTGCCTTTTCTTTCCAAATGAACCCAAACAAAAACCTCATATATCTTTTTTACGTACATTTCAACTCCTCTGAGAGACATCTGTGGGCCCAATTATACAAAGTCCAAGCATTGCTTTACAGATTCACCATCCAGGAAATGCAATGACATAACCAGATTGCTTATGATTTTTTTATTTTATTTTTTTAATTGGCTTCCTGAAACATTAAAAAAGCCAGTGAGAAGCAGAGTTACCAATGCTGTGTCCCATGTGTGCCACTGCTTTACATGAGTAAGCCTCTGATTAACTCTAAGATCCCCTAAAACACATCCTCAGTCACCCTAAAAATGTAGAGAACGTGTCTACAATCAAATTAACACCTGCACTACTCGATTAGTAGTACTTTGTATCCTACTTTCCCTCTCCATGTTCCTTCAACTATTCTGACAATTTTCCATTCATCTTGGCACGACTCAGAAATTCATACCTTCTTGATAGTGCTTGCGCACAGGAGGCAGTACCTTCCAGATACTGTCTTGCTATGCCTGTAACCAACTGAAAACATATCCCTCTGTAGCAGAGGTTACAACTTGCTAACCTAAACATAAACTGTTTTACTAAAGTAAAACATTAGTTTGGCAGCTGGAGGAGACAAATCCAGCCTCCTTTCACTTGCCCTCTCGGTGGTCATTTACGTGGACACTAAGGGCTACAGCTAGCTTTTGGGTTGGAGTTTAAGGCTTACTTTCACCCAGCCTCTGCTGTAGGTACCATCTCTCCCTTATCTGTAAACTATTTTAAAAGCTTTCATCCCATTTGGGCTGTTTATTTCTTCTTCACCCTTGTAGGGAGTTCACTTTCCCCTTTAATGAGGAGCCGTACAGGCAGGCAGAGATGCTACATGCAGCAAGGTGCTAGAGCAAGCGGTGTTTTGCCAAGAAGGCGGGCCACTGGCAGGTGCAGCCGCAGACCCTCCCTTCCTTAGGCTTGGATTGAACGCTGCAGAAGGGGGCCGAATTAAGCTGGTTAGCAAATGGAGAATTTAGAGTTGTCTTCGAGCCAACCGTGTCAGGTGATCACACTATCAGCAGTCTAATCTTTCAGTATGTGATAGTGGCCTGAAAAAGGTATGCGGTACACTAGGAAACAAAGGAAAATCCATTTGTTTATCTTCAGGCTGTTCTCTGACTGTAGGGACAAATGATTTGTTGTTTTGTGTGTATGTATTTTTATTCTGTATGGGAAAAGGTGAGGGTCACCTTAGATCCAAGTCTGGGTCTGTTTGGGAACAGTAAAATAAAGGACACAATAAACCTCCCCAAGTATGGTCTTGTGGTAATGATACTGATTAGTGGTGATAAGTGCACTGTGAGAGTTTGAGATCTCCACAAAATGGAGGCAAGAGCATTTTACTCTCTGGTGATCAGTTCCTTAAGGATAACTTCAGGTAGCAATTTATACTCAGTGTATTCTGCCCTATTTCCAGGTATTTCTGGTATATCAAACTGCCACCTTCAGCATATTTGCCTTTGTACTTTGAAGGGTTTGTCATTTCAGAGATGACAAATCCTCTATACAAATTTGAAGAACAACAAATTCTGTGTGGCTTTTATATTCAAATTTGTTTACAGAATGATATTTGCAAATATCTATTTAAGTCACCCTCTTTTTTTTTATTCTGATGGTGCAGTCAGTAGTTTATTCTGTACTTGAAGGTGTATTTCTTTCATTATGTTCATTATTCATGATGGTTCTCTAGTTATTCCTATGCTATGGGAATCTTCTGCATTCATTAAATATCGTTTCATAAAATTGATGGACTGTGGCTGGCACAAGTTTATCCATAACATTTTCAAAGAGAATATATCATGTAACCAGCTTGTAAGATAAGCTTATGAGTTTTACAAAGTATGCAGATTTATTACACATTCCTTGTTTGGATTGCTCTACATTACTGGAGGGAGCACACTCCTCCAAACCAAGCCTGGGTGCCTAAAGAGCGCTGGAGCTAGCACTTGTTTCCATATAACATCGTTGAACAAGCTGCTGGCGTGCAGTGAGCCTCTTTTAGGATTTCCTCTCCCAAATGACTAACTTCGTGCATAGTTTAGGAAAAATGTGAAGTTTTCAGTTTATGTAATCATTACATTCCAACCTAATTCCTTCTGCTCGTTCTAACAGGGAAACTTTTAATTTCCTGTATGAAATGTTTGTGTTGCAATTCCAGTGTTGCACACCCATGTCTCCATTCAGGAACTCTTTATGTTCCAAAGGCACGTAACAAACAGAAACAATACAAATTATTTTGAGATTCCTAGGTTTTCAAGTTTGAGTACAGTATAGAGAAAAAATGTTGCAATGTCTAAGAGCACAGATAAGGCAAGGTTTGCAAGAAAAACATATCCTTTATTACAAAAACTATAATATATGTGTGGGTTTTTTGTTTTTGTTTTATTTTATTTTATTTTATTTTACTTTTTTTTTGGGGGGGGGGGGGGGTATCCTCACTTGAAGAAGGCCTTGTGCACTCAAAGCTAGCCTGCACTTACTTTATTTGCTTATATAATAAAAAGTATTACCTTTCCCTAATGTTGTAAACTTACTTTTTTTTTTCAAAGTTAAATTTTCATTTGCATTCAGCAAGTTACATTTTCTCATAGCCACCATCCTTCGTGGAAAGTGTGAGTACACCATAATAACAGACTGAAAATTAAATAGCAAGGAGATTGTTATCATAGCAGACAACACAACTGAAACATGATGGCTTCTGCACTGATCACTGTAAAAGTAAATTGCAGATGGTGGGAAGTGCTGTGATCATCTGATTACATTAATGTGGCAGTACATTAACTTAATGTACTGAAGGTCAGGAAGTTTACTTTCACTGGCAGAAAACTGGAAATCTGCAAAGTGTAATGTAAACCAACAACAAGTGTAGTAATTGATTGTCATTAAGAAATTAATCTAGGCAAAGAGAACTATTTCCAAGCAGAAAACTACAGATGTCTGAAATTTTGCAAGCACCTCATCTCTAGGAATGTACTGTCTGCCAAGAGCTGCTCTACCTGCAGGCATGCCGTGGCGATAGCTTTTACTTATGCATGCTGGTCTTCTATGAAGTCTATCTATGAAGAATAAGAAATAAAGGATCAGAGCATACGATCGAACGCTGATGGGTAGCAGTTTGGTGGTTTGTATGAATTGACATTCCATCCAGCCTGTGCTGTAGGTCAGGCTAGATGAGCGCATGCAGAAAGTGAGCAAGCGGTGGCAGAAGAATGCTGCTTAGGTTGGCGGTTATGGCACTGGCAATTTATAAGCACCATGGGAGCATGTAAAGCCCAAGACTGTTGTGCTCCTACCTATTTTCCAAGCCTGGAGGAGTTACAGTTCATAGAAATATGCTCTGGCTTCTGTAAGCATACACATTTTCTTGACATTTCACAAGTGTTAGTATTTGTTAGGCTGTTCGTTGTTGGATATGAGTTTGCCTTGTTAACCTGGTCACTAAGAGACATAAGAAGAATACATAAAGCAAAGAATAGGACTTACTAATTTGCTTTGCACTGATCTGCTAATGTAGTGGAAGACATGGCAGAACCAGAGAGCCTGGCACCTTCGTGGGTACTGAGGCAGTAATAGCAAAAACACGTTTGGCAAAGCATTTCCTAATCCAAGGGACGTTTTCTCTCAAAAAGCTTACAGCACTGGAAATCTCAAAATGAGAAAATTCTCTTTGATGGATCTTGGTTTACCTTTGACTCTCATTCTGCTTAGCACCCTTGGTCCAAATGGATGCCTCCTGCCTCTTCTTCCAGCCTATTCAGCTTATCAGTTGGAAGAAAATGACTCGCTCCTCGGACAAGCTAAGTGTTCAGGTAGACAAACTGCAGCTTTCAGAGCAAACCACTGGAGGATTTCACTTTTCCCATGCAGGTTTCTATGCAGAGTCCATTCAAAGGCTTTCCTACTAGGAAATTATATTATATTTCAGTGAGGAAGAGACATATGCAGTTGAGATCCCACAATGACTCTCAAGTTCACAGCGGTTTACATGGTTTCTATCTCCTGGCACAGTACGGATGGTTTAGTCCTAAATGGAGCTTGTAATGCAACAAGCCAATGACAAAACATTTGCCTTTAGCTTTCAGTACAGAGCTATCATCTTTCAAAATGGACAAGTCAGAAATGCCAATCTCAATGTCAGAGTATTCCTGAATGTTTTTTGCAGGTAGTAGTTGTTAGTAATGATTTAGATTTCATTAGTCTGTATTAATGACCCAGCAATTAAGAAAACTTTGTTTCTGTCCACTGTAATCTGCAATGTGGCCTGGCCGTCAACATGCCTTCAGGATTGCTTAGTTATGGACAGGTGGAGAATATTACACAGTAAATATTGTGTGGTTTTCCAGGCTTTACAGCTACATCATATGTATATCCATGCCCAGCCCTCATGCTGTTGTTAATTTCTGAATGGAGTCAGAGCTGGACTGGGGAAGCTGAACGGTCAGTGCATTTTTGGTGTTCTTTTAACAGCCAAAATAGCATCTTATGAAAAAAACTGATAAGAAACCTCCCAGAACTACAACATGGTTATGCAGTCCAGCAGTTTCCAAAACAATATTTTGGAAGAATATGTACCTGTTTTTTTTTTTTTCCTTTTTTTTTTTTTTTTTTTTCATTTAGTCCAAAGGATGTTGCAGTACTGGATACCTAGTACATTGCTTTTGTGGCATAATACTGTTTAGAAAGATGTGCAAGCAGTATAAATTCAATGGGAATATGCAAATGTCAGGAAATAAGACAGCCTGCGCTAGAGAGGAAGAACGCAGACAGCAGATCTCAATTTTATAATGAGGTGGTTTGTCTGTTTGTTTGTTTTAATGAGGCCATTGGGCAGAATAAAAAGGGTGTGACACTTTCTTCCCCCTCAATGCAAATGTATCTCTCTGATCTTCTTTATTCTCTTATCTTTCATTGAGCTAGTTATGATAGGAGCCCTCAGAGTGCTTTGTATTTTTGAGCCTGCAATATTTTCACATCTGTCATCCCAGAAATCATCTTTCTAACACAGCCAGAGCATTTATCTTCCTGGCCTTTTAAACTGCTCTTTCCAATCTATTCTGTCTGTCCAGTAACCAAAAGAACTGGGTCTGTCACATTTCCCACTAACTCTCTTACAGACAAACACATCCTGCCTCGGAACGCTCTGCTCATAACCCAGTGTGCAGACACTACCACCTGCTTCCCTATTTCATCACTCACTGACAATTACATGACTCATGCATGCAAATTAGGGATGAACAATTCTCATGAAATTTGAGTTTACCCAAACTTTCTAAACATTTTCTGATGTTTGCAGATGTAGTTCCAATTTGAGTCTTTGGGAGACTTTTTTTTTTTTTTTTTTCCTTTAAACAACATCTCTGTGCTGCCAGACCAGTTCTAAAGAACAGATTTCCAAGAACTAAGCAAGTAATGTCCTTGTCTTATAAATAATACAGCCTAGTTGCCCTTTCAAGAAATGCAGTAGTAAATAAAGAGGTACCTTTTACTGCCTGCGAAAAAACACACAATTGTTAAAATATGAAAGGTAATTATTCACATATATAGTCAGAATTCAGAGTTTTGTAAGCTATTGCAATTGGGCATTTGATGCCAGAGTCTGATGTCTGGGAATGTTTGACTTCTTACGGACCAAATATGAGAGTCTTCATCACACAGCATGTATGAGGTGGTTTCCACCTTTCTTACTGAGTAGCTAATGCCAGGAATGCTCTGGATATTCCACGTGGCCCGTTTAAAGCATTTCTTCACTATGCACTGAGGTCTTCATGGGTACAACTCTGCATGCATTTTTAGCCACGTTGACATAGATGTGTGTTGGGAGGTACAGTAGAGGCTTACACCCTAGGAACACCTACACAGGTGTACACAAAGCAGCTCAGACCTGAAACATCTGGTCACCTCAGTATCACAGCATGGACTCTTAGCTTGGTCACAGGCCCAAATGAGCAAAACTCTGCTTCCAGGCCCAAGCTACCCTATCTCTAAGGTGCTGCTACCAGTCTCAGTTTGCAACTAATTGGGCTTCCTATCTTGTGTTTCACTCCACAGAGTTCACATGCCCCAAGACAGTACGCTGAATATCTGTAGGTTCTTTTTTATTATTTTTATTTATTTATTGTGGAAAGAGAATTTTTCTTTGAGAGGAAACTCAAGGGAAAACAGGGCAAATCTTTGTTTAGCAAGCTCTCATAGTCCGCTAACATATTTAATTTAAAAGGTTACTGTAGAAAGAAGACACTTATAGGCAGTGTACCACATAATGAAACCATATTTGAAGCAGACAGATGGAGCTAAATGAACCAGGACAACCTACAGCTCATTTTAAAAGGTCTGATGTTGCACAAGAATAAAACAAAGAAAAGAAAAGAAAAAAATAAAAGGGAAGCTTTATAGGATAATCACTATCCTGAATGTGTGTCCCTACCTAGTGTATTGTCTATCTGAATGGCCATTTTTAGAATTCAGGAAATCAACTATGTCACCACATTCAAGAAGATTCAAAATTAACCAGTCCAGTCTCATCCATCCACTTGGTACCTATGTTTTTTAACAGCAACTTTCAGTGATATTTGAAAGTTAACTATTTTGTAAAACCCACATCTATTCTAAGAGCTTTGAGAAAGCATAAGTGGGAGGGCTTTCTGCATAAAAGAGACCGAGCACAGGGGCACCCAGACGAATATGCACAGCTTGTAGAGAAAAAGCACAAACTCCTCTCAGCAATTTCTGAAGAACAAGGAAGTTAACAAGGAAGAGAAATTTGATATAAACAGACTGTCTTATTCATACAAGTGCTGAATACCAGCAATTAAAACATTTAAAAGATGGCACCGCATGTTAATACTTATGCACAGACACACTATTCTTCCCCAGTCTCGTGTAATATGCTTCATCTCTGGGGATCTGGGAAGTTTGAAGGCAGGCCTTTGAACACACTGCTCCTCCTTGTGCAACGAATCATTTCTTTAAGTGATAGTTAACTAATACCATCTAGTTGTCGTAACCCAATGACAACCTGAACTTGATTATAGTAGAAACGTGCTTTTCTGTAACATCCTTTCAAAGCAGAGAACCTGAGGATATGTTTATTTATTACTTGGTAAACAAATGTATTCTCAGCAGATGACAACTGAAGATAACATTCTGCCTTAATGGGAGTTTTTCATGGCACATTTTTTTCTACTTTCCTTCATATCCACCTTCTTGGATTTTCTGTTTGTTAGTGGCTTCTGATGCATGTATTGACACTAATCAAACAGGTTATGCTTTTAAAGCAACATTCTCAGCCATGCTCAAGTTGGATGTGTGAAAACACTGCCTCTCCAGCCAGAGACACCAATGATTCATTGCAGTCTAAAGAGAAGCGTAATGATTTAGACACTGGTAAAACAGCCACTTGCATATTGAAAGATGTAAGTGTAATTTGCATGCTGATGCAATACACTGCTAGTGTAAGTAAGGTCTAAAACCCCTACAGCAGTGTCTTGGGCAAAGATGAGGGAAACAAGGAGGAAGTACATGTGGGAAAAGAGACATCATTTATAGTATCATGACATTTTGTCTGGCAGGCATGCTCAAGGAGTGATGGTGTAAGTGTCACTAACTTCAGGGTATACTTTAAAGTAAAACGAATGCCTATCTTTTTCAGGGGAATTATTACTCTATTTTCACACTATAGCACCCGCAAGTCATCTGTAAATACATGTATATTTATATGTTTTAAGAATAAATAAACAACCTGCCTTTTGGCAGCAGTGGAGTTATGACCGTGGACAGGTAATACAAGGTTACGTTTACCTCTGAATTCCCTAGTGGCATTTTCTGCTTCTGCCTCAGTAATGTGCTTGTCCGTAGCCCATACAGTTCCCACTCCTAAGCTTCAAGAGCCTGTTTCTTCTAGACTGATAGCCCTCCCGCTCACAGTGATCTGGGGACTGATTTTCAAGAACAGATACTTTTGGAGAAGAGCATGCAGAGAACATGTGTACTAATGAGGTAGTTCCATAGAGTAAACAAGCATGTAACAAAAATGTACAGCAGTGCAAGGTGCACATTATAAAGAGCTTGATTTTCATTTCATATTGCCCAGAAACCTTTTAAAGTCAATAGGTCAAATTTCAGCATCTTCCTTTTTATTCTCAGAATGAATTCCCATACTGGGAAGCAGGGAATAGCTGAGAGCCATAGCTCAAAGCCACCTCCCCATATCCATGTTCATTTACTAGCCTTGGGACTATACAGCCTATTGAATAATTTAGAGCAAACTGGAGCATTTTATGGTCTCTTGTAGCAGTTTTCCAGCTGCTTTGAGCAGCTACAGCTGCATGAAACAACCAAAGCCAGTCCCAGAACCTGAACCAAATACACACAGATTGTGCTGTTTAATGCCAAGCATAAACCTGGTCTTGGACATACTCATTTCTGTGATGTAAGCAAGCTTAGCATAAAGCCCTTGATGAGAATTTTCCTAGTGGGTAACTTTGTGATTACTTTGGTTCGTGGCCTTATGAAGCCATTCATAAGGCACTGCGTTTTGTGTCTTCCAAGACTTTCTTTCTCAATTATTCAATGCTACTTTCATTGCTATTTAAGGGCAAGGCCTCTTTTCTTTTAAACTGTCTGCACCAAATGGTAAGATGTGGGCCCTTTCTTCAGTTGCACTCACCGCCACCAAATTCAGAGCCATATTTATGTTTTGAGCTCCTTCTTGGCGATGTACAGCTGAGAATGGCAATTCATTTAATAAATTCCTTATGAAACACTGAAGGAAGTGGAAAACTGATGGATGGTATTAGTCAGGCTTGGTGTGGAACATTTAACTTTCCAGTATTTGACTTAGAGTAACCAGTTAGAGCATCGAACTGGATAAGGTGGACATGACTGTCCTTTGAACTTCTCTCAGATTGCTAATTATGTGGACTTTGAGTGGACACGCAACACATCCTGTATCACTTACTAGCACTTTCATGGGCTTTCTACCCTTAGTTATTGACTCTGGCTATCAAAAGGAAACTAAATTTTTCAAAATTTTATACTATTTTAATCAGATATTATGCTTCCATACAATACCACTGAGGCTTTCTTCTCAAATCGTCTTTGTTGCATTTGTATCACATTTTGCTTCTTCCCATTCACTTCTGCCCTCACTGGGATGCGTACAGCTGAAAATTAAGTAAACCAAATAAATTATATTTGAATCCCAACATGGGAATCTTGTAAGCTGCCTAATGAGTCTGGCACCTAATCTGTCTTGAAGGAAGACAACTAACATTTACCATTTCCATTCATAAAAAGTAGCTACTTAGACTGTTTAGAGGGTACCTTAAATTTTTGTATGTTATTTATTTTTCATTTATGTCTGCTCTTAAACATCTTCCTCTGTCTGTTTGTTGGCTGATAAATCTAGCTGTTACAGGCTTAGTGTAGACATCATTTATACCTAGAAAAGCACACCTGAAAATACATTACCTTTAAATAGCAGGATCCATCACATCTGAGCTCCCATGTCTGATAGCCAAAAAGCTCCATTTCATTTCAGAAGAAAAATTGCTTCTGTCAAGGTAAACAGAATGCATTATCCCCCTTTAATAACCATTTTTAAGCATGCTTCTGTATTACTTTTTTCACAGCTGTATTGCAATAAGCCTTAGAGTAATTGCCAGTTCTTCTGTCTAATAGGTTCATTATTCTTTTGCCATAATTGCAGCCATTAAACGTCCAATTGTTAAATTTCCACTCCTACATTTACTTAGTGTTACATTTTATAATGGGGTATGTCATTACAGCACCCCAGTGGCTACAGCTGTTGTTCAAAGTGTTTCTAAAAGTCAATGAGATCTATTTGAGATATGTCTGTGTTCTTGATTTTTCACAGATTTTCTCCACTGCGCTGTGTGTCATCTTTTTTTTAGCTTTTTCAAAGGTAGCTGCATTTAGGTACCCTTTGCTGAAAGTTTTAGAACCTGACCTATTCAGGAAGACATAAAGCTGTTACTTTAATATTTCTAAAGCACCATTTTTTCACTTTTATGAAATGATTCACATATAACAAGGTGATGGAGCAAAGATTTAACTAAGGGAAATTAACACTTATATCTTAATAGCTTTTCAAAAGCCCTGATTTATCTTTTGTCATGTTAGATTTGTTGGGCTTTTTCTTTGTTGTAAAAGAAGCCTAGCTCTTATTGTTAGCTACAGTCTGGTAGTAAAACAATCTACTTAATGCCCTTTGCCTCATTACTTGACATTTCCCAGTAAGTTAATAAGTATGCCAGGGTTTACTCATCCTTGTGGTATAGGAGCTTGTTGATTTAAAATGTTACACGTGGACCTGATATGTAAGCTTTACTAAAAATGATTAAAAACCTTTTCAATTAGCACTTTGCCTATAATCATTATGAATCCCCTTTCTTTCATAAGACATCCATAATCTATATAGTTTGTGTGTCCTATCTGGTCTCAATCAGTCTTATCATGACACTGAAAAATAGTTTTGAGACACCTATACTAACTCTGCTGATAACCCATGTTCAATAACCCTATTTGAGAGGTTATCCAGCCATTGATCTTTTTGGTGTATAATGTCATGTCACTTTAAAACTCTCCCAGGCAGTATGTCACTTTTATTACTTAGATTTCACACTCCTCCGTAAGGGGTTGATTAAAACTGCATTTCAAATGTATATCACATAAGGTTTTCTGTATACCACATTTTTATTCTTACCCTCATTATCAAGCTACAATTTTTCTCAGTGATTAACCTAAAATTGCAACATTTTCTACCAGTATATGTAGTATTTTGTATCTTCTACCTCACACATTATAACAAAAATAATATGGTGTAGTCATAAATATATTTGATATACATAAAATAAGAATTTTATTTAATTACTTTAAAAGAGAAACATTTTTCACATCCAAATTCCTTCCCATATCATAGAACATATACTAAAGATAGAAGCAGAAAGAAAAGACATCACATGCAAAAAAAAATATATATATATATTTTTATTCTTTTTTTTTTTTTTTTTTTTTTTTCTTTCTGTTTGGGTGTAGGCTTTCCACAGAGGAAGGCAAAGAAAAGCCCTCATGATCTCTGCTTCTACACTGCAGTTCAAATCTACATCATCATCAAAGCAGACAGTTGTTACCATGTCATGTCTGTGTACATGACATTTATCTCCTTGTGATAATCATGTTTTCAGTACTGAGGTGTTGGGTAATTAATCCTTCCAGTGTCTGGCACCCGATTATAGTTATACTGGATATGCCAAGGCATTGAAGATGCTATTCAGATGTTCTGTTCTCTTGTGGGGGAGCTCTCTCTGAGCAAACATAATGTCTGTTTTACAGCTGCAGAACAGACTTCACTTTCCAGAGTCCCTGGACTGCAAAACTCAAGAAAATACAAAGGCAGAGAAAAAAAAAAAAAAAATCCAGCAGCTAGGAAAACGGAGGAAATAATATGTATTTTACAGTGTAGTTAGTGGTAGCATAAGCAAATATCTAGCAGAAATTATTTATTTGATGACTTTTACCCCGCTTTCAGCTCTTTGGGGCATTGGGCAGAAGAAAAATGAAAAATATTCTTTATTCACAATCAAGCAAAAACACAGAATGTGTCTCAGTTAGCAGATCATCAGAATCTGGAGTTTGGATATTTCAACCAGACGTACAAATCACATATAAATCATCAGTCATTCTGCAAGCCATATAACTCAGTTAATAAATACAGTTTGTATTACACGGCGGCTAGAAATATTTTGCATTTACATTTTTCATTTCAGTAGGTACAAGTATCATCTACTTCTCTCCTACACCCACAAACCATCATGACTGCACCAGCACTACTGGGCAGAAATCATCGGTTCAGTGGTGTGATTGATTCCTTCAATGATCTTGCAATGTTTGAGCCAATACCCATCAACATTAACTGAGAAATTTCTATGACTGGTTGGAGAATTATGTAGTTTCAGAGATATTGTGAAGGTATAACATTGCTATATTTCGTTACCAGCATGAATGAGTACCCCACCTGGCTGTGCTAAAAGGGCAGTGCCTTTGCTCAGCTTGGACTTTGGAACGGTGCGTGTGTACATAGGCCATGAGTTTGCTGAATGCTAACGTTGTATAACAAGATGTAGTTGTTGATACAAGTGAATTATCTGCTTGCGGACTTAATAGGACCTTTCTGGTTTCTGCTCTGTATGAACGCCACTACATTCCAGCTGTAAAGTCATTAATAAGGGTGGCAGAAAAACAGGAGAAAGGTAGAGAGATTTTCAGTTTTCAAATTACAGCTCTTGCTCGCATTGAGTTCATTGCAAATGAGGCCAATCCTTGTGTCTTCTAGGCTGTTATTTGACAAAAAATCTCCTGTAACTTGGGAGTTGAATGACTTGGATATTATACCATTGGCGTAGGCTGTGTCCCCACAGTGGATTTGCTCACTTGTATTGAAGTTATCCCAAAGTCATTCCAGCAACTTTTCTGACTGTGACAGTGCTTTCATTCATGGTATTGTATCCTTTTCTCCCTACAGTGTGCCAACAGATCAGCCTGAGCTTGAAATAATAATAACATTTTAGATGGTTTATGACACAGCCTTAACCTTCTTTAATAGCAGTTTTATGTATTCAATATTCTGCTGCTCCAGTTGGCTTGCACTCTTTAAGAAGCACTGGTCACTAAATAAAATAAAGTTCATATTTACTGCAGTGTGTCATTTAAAAGCAATCACTCAAAACAAGAATTATAAGATCTTCTACAGATGAAAATGTTTTTGTGATCGAAGTTGGCAAGGCCAATCTGTTATCACGAGGCATGGAGAAGAAAGGCCAGTGTTCTTGACTGTTTGGTGAATGCACTTACTTTCTTTTTGCAAATTTCATTATGGCAAATGGTTTGACCTAGCAGAGAGACATCTTCTCAAGGCTGGGATCATATTGTTTTGCTAGTATAATTCCATCACAGTCAACAATGGATATAAACTGAAAGGTGGAAAAGTGAGGCAGAAAGGTACAACAGCACAGGATAGTATGTTTTCAGATCAGTAATCAGCGTCTATTTAAAATAAAATAGAAATATATGAAATGAGATGCTTTGACTCCATTTTATTAAGGTGAAGTGAAGTTTTATTACTAGTGTTATGATCGAATGAAGGAAAATAGGGGTAGTGAGAGCTATGCACATGAGAATAAGAGCAAGCATCTAAAATTTGTTATATTAACCTAACAGTTCTTGACATTCTGTAAAGTCATTGAGATGCAATTCTTTATCCAAAGGTAAAAAGTTTCTGTAATAGTAAAATAAAAAAAGCCAAATGGAAGCTCTGTATTTTGTATATATCTCCATTGCACAGTATATCTGATCTTCTTTGGGACACTATAGAAGAACAGAAGATGCAAAATTTCTAACCAATTTTCTTACCTTGCAGAATAGTAACATCAATAAATAGAAGCACTGCTTTTCCTATTACCTCACCAAATCAGTACAGTGACATTCAACCTTTTGTACTGATCCTTGTTAATAACAACGGAGAGTTGTTATTTCTTAAGTTTTTATAAGTTAGGAAAGATTATTTCACAGCATAAACCAGTATGTAAAGGAGAATCAGTCCTTCATGAAGCCCACTACTCACATGTAATTACGGTGGCCAAATTTAAGAATACTGGATAAGGAAAACAGACACAGGTTGATCATACAAACTTTATCTGATACCTCTTGCTTATGTCTGTAGTTCCATGGAAGTCAAATTGAATTATTTTGCAAATAAGACTACATGTGTACATGCTGTCACGTTCCAGCTAATAAATGTCCTTACTCCTCCGTTATTTTCATGACCTAAACAAAAAAAGATGCCTATGCAGACACTTCTTCAGAAAATATAAATAAGATTTTTTATCAGATGAGAAAAGTAACACTATTCTGGCTCTCTGTGAATCAAACTGCAAATACAGTGTTTCATTTTCCTAATTTTCGAACTGTTTTAATTGCATTATGAATTTATCTCCACATGGATGCTGACATGCATTGAAAATGTGGTAATTATTCATCAGAATATTTACTGTCCTGGGTTCTGATGAGGTCTGACTCCTTACATGAAATCTTGGACACCTGTAGAGCAATGAAAAGGAGTCTTTAGAAAGCTCTTAGCTGAGATTTACCCAATCACAGCCCCATAACAGCTACAGTTACCTTAGTGCAAATCAGAATCAGACACAGAACATTTCTTACCTGGCAGTGCAGGTGTAAACATGTATGCGTATTATAAGAGTGGCCTTAATTGGTATTGGACTACACTGGAGATCAGTCGGGTCTTCAGTCTTAGTTTCATCTTACTGCAAGGGGAATAAGGAGGTACAAAGAAAAGAGATCTGCCTTGTTATGCATTAGGTCGTGTTCAGAGCTAACAGTAGTGCAGACTAGTGCAAGCTGTCTCAGAGAAACTGGAGGAAATACTGCTATACCCTTTTTGTCAAATCTCTGGATTGATTTGTTTTTGACTAGTCCTGCAGTAAGAGATAGCTGAACGTAGTGGAAATTACTGCCTTGAAATAGTGAAGACTTAGTAAAATAGGGATATTTTATCCAGTCACTGCTTGACGTGATACTCCTTTAAAATATGAAATATTTATTTTTTGTTTTACTTCTGCTTTTTAGAATGTGAAGGCTTTTTTGTATGAGACTGTGGCACATTCAAACACTTCACTATCTGATTTTTAAAAAGTTATTTCTGACTGACTTATGAATTACAAATCATCTCAGTCTTTTTATTCTCTGTTTCATTTTTGAGATATTTTGATAGTGATGAGTCATATGAAAAAGGAACTTGCATATGTAAGCAGTTACTGCAATTTTTAATACATTCAGCAATGATCTGCATTGGATGATGCTTATGGAAGAGACTTGAAAACTTGCAGTTGGGAGCTCAGTTTGAATGGGGAGTAGAGAGTCTCTTGTCATGTTTATCCCAGCTTTTCTTTCAAAGTTTTGTAAAGTCTGCTATAACTAATTTAAGGAATGCTTAAAATTATACTAAAAATCAGGTAAAATAAAAGGCTGTTTGGTTTTTGTTTGTTTACCCATTTTCTGAACACTGATTTTTAACATACTGACATCATAGATTTGCTACAGAAACCCATTTAAGATTTTCAGTTTGGTTACTTTCACTCTATTGACTTAATGGAGTTAGTCAATGAAAAGATACTTATCCTGAAAACGTACATAGCCATGATCTCATATCATTAGTTCATTACTGATCAGACTATTTGAGGTCCCAGTATTGTCTGTGTGATTCCTACACCTGGTTCCTACATCTTCTTGCTTTAAGGTCTGTGTAAGCAAGTACCAAAGTGCAGGCATTCAAATGGAGAATTTAATTCAAATTAATTGCTTGCTTGCGTGTTTTAACTGTGTGTTACCTAAGCACACTGCATAACTGAAGCAATGGTGAGCACAGAATCCAGTTTACTGTTTTTTGTTGTTGTTGTTGTTGTTGTTTTTTATTATTATTTTTTTTTCCCCAGTGTTTATTGGGCTTTATAAATTCAGAATATGATTTTACTAATTGTTAATGAGGATTCCTTGTTATGTGCAACCGGCATAAACCAGTGTGGTCTGCTAATTTGCACTTGAAACATTCCCATCTGAAAGCAGTCAGGGGAGTAAACATTTTGCCTAGTCTAAAATCAATGTACACAATCAGATATTGACAACATTTATCACATATTTTAGGAGAAAGGATACCATTAAATGGAGCAATTAAGTGTGGGTCCTCCATATCTTACAATTCATACTTATTTTTTATTTATTTTAAGAGACAAAAATAAAATAGAAATGACTTATAACTGCAAATCCTAAACATTCCAGAATTAGACTTAATTTTATCTTCTTTTCAAGCTTCAAGAACCATATTGTATAATCTCCATTACCGCATTATTTTATCTTCATGTTTGATAGGCTTTCTTGAATCAGCTCAAATTGTTCAAGAGTGCATTAAAACTATTTTCACAATAATTCTGTTCTGAATATATTGGTAATTGTGACAGTGAGCACTTGTGAATATATAGCAAAGGATGACGAATGAATAGTCTCTGCTTTCTATTTAAGTTACCATTGACAACAGAGGAACTGTCATAGCATTAAGCGACAAAAGTCACGTCCACACTACTGAGATTCCAATTAGCCAACTTTGAACACAGTCCATTTGTCAGATTTTAGGTAGCTAGCATGGCTGTTAGCTGGAAGCAAGAGACATTTCTCTACAGGGAAAGCTATTACTGGCACAACGCATGGAAATATTCAATTGTTCTCTACATGCTATAGCTTTTGTTTCATCAGCAAGTATGGCAGAAAACCTGGCCAGGCTGCCTGCCTAACAACTGTAGCACAGCTTTCTTTCATCAGATTTTGAGAACTTTGTCAGAGACAGGTAGCAGTTGCTAGATTTTGACACTGGCAATTTAATATAACTCAGTAAAATCTCTTAAAAAGATTAAAAGGCTCTGATAAGTTATGCCTTTTAATTTTTTCTTGATGCATTGTGTGACTCTCACAGGGCACTATTTGAATATTAATAATAACGTATAAGGTAGTGCTGATCTGTCTGCGAAAACACACAAATTTCATTCTTTGTCTCTGTTTTGTTTCCACTTATTTTCTGCATCAACAGTAGTTGTTGAAGTCTAGAAACGGAAATGTACCTAATCTTTCCCTATATACAGGTTATTAGGAAAATGTCTTCCAATAGGCTGTGTGAGCTTCAAGAGAACTGAGATCGGGGCTGGTTATTTAAAAACAAATAAATTAAAAAACACAGGATATTTTTCCTTTTAAATCAATAGCTATATGGACGGCAGTTCAGCAGAGTATTTAGGTTTTGATATTCTGATTTAGGTTTTGAAAATGGATTCAGGCAGTATTTTTGAAATGCAGTGTTGTGGTAGAAACAATGCTGGTAAGGAGAAACAATATTGGAAAGTGATTTCTTTCATGAAAAAAAAAAAAAAGAATACTTGTGCATTAATTAAAAGGGTAGAACTTTTCTCTTTTTTGACTGTTTTATATTTCTTTGAGTCTCCATTGCTTCAGTGATTGCTTCTTTTACAAAAGGCCAAAACCTGAAGGCAAGGAATACTTAGAAATGTTTTAATCTCCGTGAGAGCAGCACCCTGTTACCCAGACTGAATTGACAGATACCAAATATGTGTATACTCATGGGGAGCTTGTTCTTCCTCTTCTGAAAATCGCTGTGGTGGAAACTGGGCTCTGTTGCATTCTGTCAGCTGTGGCCAAACTCTCTACTTAGCATGATGCTGACACTTCTAACCTATTTAGATCATCACTTCCTCAGGGGTTGTCCCCGTATTTGTTTACAAAGCACCTCATGCACTCAGGATGCAATAACTAAAGGCATAATGGCTATCAGAATCCATGGCATGTACATGGCAGTTGTACATCTCACTCCTTAGGCTAGATTACCTTAGGAGGAAGGAAGGGGGAATCATGCATAGCATTAAAATTCCCTTTCTCCTTTATTTGGTAGGATGTTCTTCATTTCCAGCTGAAGCAGGTGATCTCACTGGGTGTAAGTATGACCTTGGTTCACTTCCAGTGAAAGTACTGTTTGCAGCTTCTGGCTCAAGCGAGTGGAATATTTCCCAAGCTAAGTATGATTCTGTGCACAGAAATTCCAGCAGGTTTTAGTTCTGCTGGCACAGGATGCTTGTTAACAGTATGAATTATAGGTTCAGATAAATAAGGTATTTCAAAAATAGAAAAGAGGGATGGAATTCAGAGGAATTCTTAGTGAAGTCTAAAAAGCAGGATGATTCCTTTGAGCAGAGCTGTGGGAGTCATCTAAGAGAAAGCCCCTGATCTCTCTGATTCCCAGTAATCTAACTACATCTAATCCAATCTTGTCATCCATGTGACCGGGACAGTCTTTTTTTCCTTTAGTAGCTTCCTCCCCTGGTCAGCTGCTCAGACAAGAATAGAACTAAACATCCCATTTGTTCCCTTAATGGTAGCAAGAAATGATTATTCATTAACTTTGAAAGACATCTTTAATAGCAGTTTTGCCTGACTTGATCATCTTTCACTGCCTTCTGGAAAGGTTTACTAAAGAGATCCTATTTTTCAAAATCCATACTCCAAATTCAATCTGGAGTACAATTTCCAATATGGTTAAATGAGATAGAAAGTTAGATGGAAGTTAGATAACACTCTGTCATATGTTCAGAAAGTTCATTAAGATGACATCCATTTCCTGGTTTTCATGAAGTTTCTCAGGCAAGTTTTGCTAGGGCTGACAAAGGGGCTTTCCTTAATTCCTGGTAGAAATATACCTTGGCCATGGAGTTGGAAGCTTCTCCTAGTAGTCTGGTTATATCTGCTTTTTAACCTTCATTTTGCAACTCATTATTATGATCCATTATATAACTCTGAAATATTTCACTCCTCCCTTGTCAAATACTGGTAGATGTTATAATATTCCCTATAGGCATTCCTTAGCAAACCCTAACTTAGTTATTTTAATCCTTCTTCAAAAGCATCCTCTTTAATACACGTCATCCCACTTATTTTTTCCCAAATGATGTTTCGTTCGCTGACATCTTTCCAGTATTGGAGTACCAAAAGCTATGTACAGAATTCTCTGTGCAGGCTCACGAAAGCCGCAAGGAGAAAGATGATCACCTCCCTGGGCTGTGATACAGAATTTCTGCAACCCAGTTTTGGCTGCCTCAGCCTTTCACTGTAAACTTTAATTTGCCATGCTTGGCTGTTTCCTTGGACTTTCCAGTATGTCCTTTGTACAGAATAGCACTGCTTTGAAGCATAACAAAGCATGACTTTAATTTTTGGAGAAAGAATTTCATATTATTTCTACTCTTATTTCTACTGTATAAGATTTCTTTGTATGATGTCTGTCTTCTACTAGAATGCAGAAGGGCCAAATTTATTATGAAATTATATGCTGGCATATGAAATATTTTCTACTTCATTTAAATTGTCACAGCTTTAGATAAAGCATGCTAGCCTCCTGTTCATCGTGGTTTTTGCTTGTATCCTGTTGCTAAGACAGTGATCGTGTCCAAGATAATTTAAATGCATTTTTAATAAGATTTAGTGAGGAATGTTTGGTAAGTCTGTGGGTACATCAAACTGAAGACAAGTCGAGTCCCACAAGGATCTTTTCTATGTCCGGTATATCAGCATTTCGCTATTGATTGAGAAAGTGAAACAGAGGGTTTAAAAAAAAACCTGTAGACAAGACTAAAAGGTTGGGAAGGACTGCAAGTCATCTGGAGGGGAATATTAAAACTGGAAATGCTTATGATAAATTGGAAAAACAGTCTGGAATCAGTAAGGTGACATCCAATCCAGACGGATCTCTAGACAGAAACACCAACACGCTAAGAAATGATTAATTATGCAGAATCAATCGCTGCAGATAATTATCTGGCCATAAAATGAATAGGAGTCACTATACAAATGTGATGCTGTATGAAAATAAATAAATAAATAAATGCCATTCTGAAGTGTAGTACAAGAATGATCTAATTACACCATGATTTTTAGTACTGCTGGGAGTCTCCAGGAGTACTATATTCCTCTAGAAGTCATGTGAGCTTTTCCCAGAGGATTTTGAGAAAACAGGCCAGCCTTTCCTGGTTCTGCCACAGAACAAGACCTGCTTCTAAGGCCTTGCCTCTGTATCTCCACGTGTCTCTAAGCACTGTGCTGCTTCCACCACCCAGAATTAAATCAACACAAACTATCAGAGCATTCTGACTTGATACAAACTCCTCATTTTATGTCCCAGCCAGCCTCAGGACCCCTCTTGCAAGTGTTAGAGGAGCTTGCTGTAGAAACACAATGAAGTCAAATTTCACTGGTAACACCAGTTCATCAAAACATTTTGGATTCCGCAAACTTTCCCTGGAGCAGTGGCAGAGATGTGAGGAAAGTATGCCTGCCTCCAGGTGAGTCTGCCCGCAGGAAGGCTTCTGATAGCAGCTACGAGCTTTGGGCTCTTGAACCAGCCATGTAGAGTTGACAGCGTTTTTGCCACTTAACTGATTAGTGTATCTTTTCTTCTTGATGTCTTTGTAAGCATTCTTTTATTCGCTGCTTCTTCTTTGACTAAAGTTACCTCAGTACACGTTTGGTTGCTCTCATCTTTCTGCAGCTCTGCTCATTTATGAGCAATTCTCTCCATTTCCAGAACTTTCTCACTGCCCGTCAGTCTGTGAGTAGACTTTTGGGAAGCTGCACTGACTACTTGGCGTTTTCTATTCTTTATCAGCAGGATCCTGTTGTATTCTGATGCCTTTCGGGAGTCTGAGGGCTTCTTGCATTTTTGCCTCAGAAAGCATCCTTGAACTTTGCCACCTACCTCTCTGTGAATCCACTCCTTAGCATGCACCAAAGGACTAACTGGCACTACCAGGGAGCATCCCTATTATTTCAAATGAGTTTGTAGAATGAAAAACTGTAGTAATGGAAGTTAGGCACATGATGAACATCCTTCGTCCAGAACCTTTGCTTTTATGACTGATTAAAATTGACTTTTGTTTAATTTAATTTTTATATAAAGAGTTGAACTTCACAAGGCCATGTTTTTAATTATTCTTCCACCTTGCAAATACAAAGGAGCTATAATCAGGCCTGGCATAACCTTCTATATATATTCAGGAAAACATGACCAACCCTTAGGAAATATCACCTGTATATAGAAAAGGTCCAAGAATATTGCAGCTCATTTTGGCTATCACTATTTTGTTGACATAGGTAATAGGATTTGAGTTAAAAGAGTACAAAGAAATTGTCCACTGCTAGCTACCTAACAAGGAAACTGTGAAGCCCCCTTTGTATTTTCCACACTCTTTTTCTTAAATGTATGGAAATCAGAGAGATCAGAGAAACCAAATGGAGAAAGAAGGCGGGTGGTTAATTTGCAGTAGTCATCCAGAAGTGTTTGGCAAGGTTGCAAGATGAATGTATATGGTTACTGGCACGCTCGCTGGATCACTCACTATTACAGATTTTACCTGATTTTTTTTTTCTGTGGCCACTTCTCAACAGCACTCGAGTGTCTCGCAGCCATTAAATGTCTATCCACACACCATTCCCATGAAGTCACTGCTATTGCTTCCTAAATAAGAAAATTGACTGTCAGGTAAATGTCATGCTTAAAGTCATAAAGGTTTGTGGCAAATCCCAGGTTTATGGGTGCCCTAATTGATGGTCACAAAGTGATGACATATTTGATATGCCTTGTGCTGCTTCAGATTATTGAGCGTTGAAATACCTGAAGATGGAATTAAATTAAATACCTTTTAAACACAACAAATGTTTTTAATTGAATGTACCCACTGTGGATCCTACCTCTGTCCCCACAACAAGAAGCAGGTGGCTTTTACCAATAATTATAACGAAACTGAAAAATGAAGGTTGACAAAACCAATAGATCCTGAATGTCATCCCCAACTTTGTTTTGAAGTACCACAGCTTTAGCACCTGCAATCCCTTTAAAGAAACGATGACAGTCAGTTCTGCAGAAAACAGGACATAGCAATGCCAGATAATAAAATCTGGGAGCTGTTGGGACTGTAAATAAAGAAGTTCATGACTGAGTGGTTTAGAGAGTAAAGTTTTTACCTGCCCTAGGGATCCATGAAAATACAGGCAGCTAGAAAGGTGAAACAGGAAGATGCAGCGGTGTAAGTCATCAGGTACTGATGCAGTCAGAGGTAGATGCAAGGAAATGGAGCTTCTCTACTTCTTATTTATAAGAATTTAATAACAGAGCTTTTTATGCACTTCTCACCACATTTGTATTTACCATTATACCATTGTCTGCAAACTTAATACACATTGTGCTTCTGGAAATTGGGATTTTATAGCCATTGCAGCCTTCACTTGTAGGACAGTAACCACATTTTCAACTTGTCAACCTTGAAAACGCCCCCTGAACCTTTTGATTTATAGAAGTTACTAAGCTGTAGAAATGTAAATAGGCATAAAAGGGGAAAACAGGACTGTACTAGTTCTTGGTTTACAAGAGTGAAGAAAGGCTGGCAAACAGGACATATACTGCCATACCCGTGTGTATTGGGTAAGGGAAACAAAGAGTTTCCTACCCTATTATCCACTTTTACACTTGCTCTTGAGAAACACGTTACTGATAATGCAACCAGAGAGCTACGTAAATAAAAATGGGGAGATAGTGGGCAAAAGCTGACAAAGTCAGCTCATAAACCATGACATTTGGTGTGCAGAGAAGAAAGCTGAGAATGGAAAATGCAATACAGCAACAAAGCAAAGACTGTGTTAAATAATTGTACAGTGAGGTAGACTTGCAATAACAAAAATTGCTGTGCGTTTGTGACCTCTACAGCAGTTCTTTCTTCAGATTATCACCTTTCCTATATTGATAATTCTTTCTGTAAAAATAAAACCAGAAACTACTATCTGTATTGTATACCCTTGGTGGAACAGAAAGGAAATAAATGAACTGAAATAAATGAAGCTGATGGTTTTATAACCCTAGAAAACTTTAGGAGCCATCTCTATCTATAAGCAGGAAGGATATGTTTTGACTTTGTCCTGGCTTAGTCTGTGGTTACCAGATAACGATTGACAGCTTAGAAAATTCAAACATCTTTTTAACCTCAGAATTTATACATACATATGTATGTGCATGGGTATGTATTGCAATCTATAAAACTAAAGAAAAATCAAAAGCAACCTGAGCATCATGTTGATCAGCTTGTATGCAGATTATATTTCAGCAAAATTCCTGTTTGGTTCAGAAAAAAATGGAAAAGATGGCAAAGTCCTGTCCTTAATCATCAGAATAGCATACATTGTACAGTTCCAATTTCTGTCCCTGGCTAATCCACATACAAAACATTTTACATATCATTTATCTTTCTGCCAGGATCTGAATCCTGAGAAAACCAGGGTTGGCAAATGAATAAAGCTAGAAATAATTTTCAAATGCTTTGTTTTAAAATAATATAACAGCATTTAGGGGCCAAAGGTAGCTTCAGCCTGTTCCTGCAGATCCAGGTCTGCTGAAGACCTACACCAGGCTTGACTCTAAGCATATCAGTCATCCTTTAGATGTAAACATCTAAACATCTAAATTTAGATGCTAAATTACTGAAAGGAAAAAATGTGTATTTGTCCTTGCAGGATGAGGACTTTGAACTATGGGTGAAATTTCACAAATTGTTTTCTCACTGAATTGTTTTACAAGAGTTTATGAAACACCTTCAAGTACGAAAATGAATTAATTTACAGCATATGTTAATTGCAGGAAACGTTGCTCTTTACGCAGGGCTGCAAGACCTCAAAAACACCTCAAACCAACTGGGTAAACAGCATAAAAAGGATCAAAAAATATTGCAGCTGCCTGTCACTCTTCTGTCATTTTTAAGCACGTTATTATTGCTAATTTATAAATCCCTAGAAATAGGTGTTTCTAATAGATCTGCAGATAGATCCTGAACCAGAATGGCACAAATGGCATACAGCAATTAGCCGGGGGAGGGGGAATGAATCTGATGTTCTGCCAAAGCTCATTAAAACAGGTCATGCACTCCAGTGCACAGCATATCGCTGATGACTGGTAACAGAGGAGCATACTACCAGCTTGATAGGCAGGAGAACATACATTTATTTTTCTATAAACTGAAGAAAATATTGGAGAGGAATAGAGAAGTAAAAAGTAAAGTGAGTCCTCTTTGCAAGAGCTGAGATATTGCTGTTGCTGACCGTATGTTGGAGAAGCCCAATGCCATTGTGCTTCGCTATTTATTAGAGGGGCAAGTGTTTACTGCTCGGAGTTGCCAAGGCCAGAGCCAGAGTCTGTGCTGCCTAACCTGACAGGCATTTATTTGGCATCGTGCATGAATTTCTTGGCAGATCTGGTGGCTCCACTTGCTAATCATGTGCTATACCTTTCTGTGCATTTACGTCTGACAGTATGAAAAGGTGCGTGTGATGCCTGGAGCTGCCGTTTCTCATTAAAGGTGATGCAGTTTCAGAAAACATTTGATTTGGGGATAATTTTCATACATTCTTACTCGTCCTTAGCCCCTAATGGCCAGTTTTTGACCCTCACGGGTACTCTCAATATGTAGGCAACATGCATACTGCCTGCCACATCGCAACTCACTCCAGCAATGCCAAACAGAGCACAGATTGCTAGCTGGCACCCTTGGCTTTGCTCCGTTTACTTTGGCCAGGCAGATTGGCCACCCTGCATGTGATAGCAGAGGAGGGGGGAAAATATTGTTGAATGCAACAACTCGCCCGTGAAGCTTATTCTGCAAGCAAATGTTCTGTGGTTCACAGAAAGGTAAAAAACAGTGAAGCAGGGGTGTGTGCAGCAAAATAGCCTGAGGTGGGTTGGATACCTGCTAAAAAACAAAACAACAAAAAGTCATACTGCATAAAATACTAAGTGATGGTGGTATGTGAGAGCAGATGTAGGCTTTAAAGAAAGGGTTAGTCTAACTATTTATTAAGCAATTAATAAAATTAGTATAATGAAACTTTGTGTTAATAAGGCAAGAATATTTCCCTTCTGCTGAGTCTCACATATTAGGAAACTTTGAAGAGTTTGTCAGAGCATGTCAGGGCATGAGGCCAAATTTCAGCACCTTTTCTGCACAGGTCTTGAGGGAGAACATGAACGTGGCTCTTTAAAGGTCTAACATTATCTGTTAAATACTTCTTTGGTTTTCATCACAGTTGCCTTAGCCATTATGAGGTTATTATTCTGAAAATCCCATACCAAGCAAAATATAATTCTCATTTATACAGGGCAGGTGAGATGATTTGTCCCCACTCAAATGGTAAGTGTTTGGTTGAGCTGAAAGGAAAGCTCTTGAGTCGTCCTTCAGTGGTCCCTTAGTAAATTATATTCCCCATCAAAATAGCTTTGGGACTTCTTGTTTGAACACTGTTCACATATCATACGGACAGACTGCGCCTATATCACATGTACAGTATTAGCCCTGGTCATAAGTTATTGTTCAGAGATAATAAAACTTCCTGGATCCAGGTCTGATTTCAGCTGTAACCCTACAAACCTAGTAGGACTACGAAACTGATACCTTTTCTAAATAGGAATCCAGAATGAACACCTGCCAGCCACTCCTAATCCAAATTGTGAACAAATGACCACACACTGACATATCAGTGTTAGACTGTGGACTGTGAGACACTGCACTGACAGAAATGCTAATGAAAAACAAGCCTTCTCTATTCTGGGCAAAGCAAAGAGCAAAATCTTCTCAAGGTTAGCTTGCGTAGCTGCTCTGGGGGAGATGGCCTTATGTTAATTGACATTTGGTAAGGCTTGGGATAGAGATTCTCTGTAATCTGGGACAATAGGTTAAAAACCAAGACCATAGATATCATGCCTAGTTGGAAATGAGGTTTTCAGTGTCTTTGCTTCTACTGCTGTTATATTCTTAGCAACAATCCTATCTGCTTTCCATCTATGCCAACAGTTGGACAAGCCTTGCAAATGAATGAAAAATTATTCTTGATGCAAACCAGGGAATGGCATTTTCAAGCCCTGTGGCATGTGTATCTGGTGAAATGGAGCAGTCAGCAGCTCTGGACTAAAGGATGGTGAAGTTTTTGTGATGTACACCATCAAGGAGAACAAGTTGTATAACTTTTTTAAGGTATTACATGAATTCAAAACTTAGAATAACCGAAACTTTCAGTTTTTCTTAACACCAAACACACGAATTAATGGTAGCGCCTGGGAATGTGTCCAGGCCTCTACAATACTTCTTCTATTTCCATTCTTCCTTCTGCACAGAGTTTCTCTTTGTAAATGTATGAACAGGTGTTAAGATGGATCAATAAAGAGGTTACAGAACATTAGTTTCTGATTTGGAGTGCTATCTTTAGGGAAAGTACATTAAAACATAAAGTAAGTCTGCTCCTAAGGCAACAGATAAGATTCACCTGGGGAAATGTGGACACTGAGTGACCCATCATTTTACTGATGCTGGGGGGAGCAGAAAAAAAAAAAAGGTACAAAGCCAAAGGCTGGCCTCTAATCACAAGAGGCCATTCCTGAAGCCAGGGAGATATTTAGAGTGGATCCCATTTTTCTTAACAGTTCTTCTGAAGCGCGAGTTCAGAGCCATTCTGCCACACCTTCACCAGAGACTGTTCTTTAATTAGCAGAACCTGCAGGCAGCCAGCTAAACAAGTGCTATAGCTGTTTTGTGCTGAAGGAGCTATCCAGAAAGGTGTAGAAATATTATCTGCCTCTCTGAAAGTGTGGCTTACAGTGTATCTGGAGGCCTGACACACTCTTTGTTTGCCTGGTAAGCTTCTGTCCACTTGTGTATTTGAGAGTTGCTTACCTGAGTGACCTGCTTGGATGCTTGGCTGCACCTTTGTCCCATCTGGGATTGCACTTGCAGCCTTGAAGTCTTCATGGCAGGTGAGTCAAGCCTGGATAGAAGCAAGGAAATACATTTTTTTTTTTTTTAATCTCTACTGAAGTCAGGAGTAATTTTACCATCAAATTCTGTGGGACTGGAAAAGATATTATATCCAGAGTATGTAACTCTGACTCCTTGATTTGATCACAGGGCTGTCTTGATCTTAGTCGTATGGCATGACCCACTCAGGATCAAGGTGCTACTGCTATAGGTATCAGTTGCTGTGATGATTTCCCTAGGTGTATTCCAAGCTCTAGATTCCCTTGTTAGCTTCAGGTCCTATTCAGTGATTCTTGTTCCTGTTTAGGGATTTGACATTTCATAGTACTAAATGGTGTCTGGGAGACAGAGGGGGTGTGAACTTTACCAAACCCACATTTGATGAAGACTTCACCTACCTACAGAAATCAGCTTGGTTACTGGGAGACTTAGTGACATGTTTATTTCTGAACAATAACACAAGCCAAACAGATACATTAGTAAACTGAAAGAAAGAAAATAGGAGTCGGAACGGAAACCAGATACTGATGAGAATGAAACCTTATCTTGGGACGCAGGAACTGGCATTCTCTGCTGCCAACAGTTTTCACAAACCAAAGAAGTGAGATAAATGTTTTAGAAAAATTATAAAGAATTCAGGAGACCTGCTTAGATAACTATCCACCTACATGTAGCTGCCACTGAAAAACCAAACAGCAGGAACAAAAACCAATAAATGCTTATTCTTCAGGTATGGCTAAGTGTCAGCCATAGGGGTCCTGTGAAATAACATGCTCATGAGTAAATATATATAGTAATCACTTGGAGCTGTACTACCAAAGCAAACCAAGCAAACAACAAAAAAGAGAAGCTCTGAGGCCTTCCACCGCCTACAGCAATATGCAGTTGATAGATGAATAGTCTGCTCATTTCCATTGTGAATTAAACCCCATCTTCAATGCCATCAGTATCATCAGTGTCATTACTGCAACTGCTGCATGAATTTAATGCAGTAACTATTAATTAGACCATTTTGCCCTCCTTCAACAAGAGCCCTAGCGCTTCAGTTGCTAATGGAGTTTATCTTATTGTATTTTTATTTTGTTCAGAGTGGCCTTTCTGAATTCTAAGTTCCTGTAAGGTAATTGAAAGTATAGCAAAGGTTATAGAATACCCTTCATACTTTATCAGCTCATCTGCTTCACAACATTACACATCAGCAGCATAAACAGCCAGCTCAATAATGAAGAACACTGACATAAAAAATAGCACCCTACAATCTCACGCGCAGTCTTTTCACTTCCCTCTTTCAGTGGTCACCAAGGTGAACAAAAGTGGGAATGTCAGATCAAGGCGAGAAAGAACAAACCAGTTACAGCACTTCACTTTCAGAGGCAAGAACTACTCATCCTTAAAGCATCATTAGCTGTTCCATCTGGCTTACACCAACATGGCTGTCTTGTGTGCCTCTGATACTTCTGGACTAGTCAAAATGAATCTAATAGTTTGTTTCCTCAGCCTATATCTATATTTAGCATGTTAGCTAACTTGCTGGTTTAAGTCTTTCCACTGGAATATGAAGCAGCAGGAAGTTAATTTGCATTGTAGGAGCACAGGTTGCTGCATCATCACTCTGCACAGGGAAAATGTACTTCTGCCTGTACCGACAGTGCAGTGGCTCCTGCCTCCTCTAGTTACTGAGTAGAGAGGTAGGACAAGGAATACACTTCTGTCCTTTCTTATCTTGCTCTGCCTCATCTGCTCCTTTGTGTTTTCACAGTCCCCATCACAAACAGAGCTGAGCTGTTCTACTTCAGCCAAATAATAATAATTTAAAAAGGAAAAAAAAACCTCGGGGTATCTTTTTAAAACCTAACTCCTTCAGTTTGTTGCAGGAACTAGGCACAAAAATGTTATTAGGATTGCCTGATATCCCCACCAAGATTCACCACCCTTTCTTAGCTCTGTGATGATGACACTCTTTGCCCACTAATTTGTGAGCATGTAAACTGATGTTTGGAAGGAGACGATGATTGTTGTTGGCCATTGCTATTGTAAACCTTGCTCTAGTGTAGATGAGTTTCTGCTTTTTCACTCAGAAAAATTCCCTAAAATGTAAGACCTAACCTGTCAACCAAGCAAATTTGAATGAGTATTTTCTCTTTATCTCACACACACATAGAGGCATATGTCAGTGTTTATTCTTTACTGCACAGGTGACTGAGCACTGGAACAGGTTGCCCAGAGAAGTTGTGGAGTCTCCATTCTTGGAGATCTCCAAATGTAGATATAGTCATGGGCAGCCTGCTCCGGGTGTCCCCGCTTGAGCGGGTGACTGGACCAGATGACCTCCAGAGTCATTCCAATGTCAACCATTTTGTGATTCTGGGATTCTGTGTATGGTAGAATCAGCTATCCCATGAAACTACTCTGCTTCCTGCCTCTGGGTTGAGTTATATTTTGAAAGAAAGTACATGCTGGTTGGATTTCCATTTAGAAAGTAGTGAATTATGTGAATTTTGGGTTTGGTTATGTTGTTACAGAAAAGAAAGTTAGATGGAAACTAACGTTTTGAAACTGCAGAATGCTTTGCTTCATATTTGGCTCCAGTTACCCAATGCATAACTCGATCACATGCATCTGATCCAGCAGATTCTATCCAAGCAAAACCCCCACTGACTCGTGCTGACTTAAGGGAAGCTCCTTATTGCCACCGATGATGAGTTTGAGTTCCAACAAGTGTGGAGCTTTATGTCCAATGTGCTGAGAGGCTTAACAATATCCGTGAACAGAACCACTGATAATCAGTGTTGCTGAAATGTCAGAAAAGTAGCTCAAAAGTGTCATGATGCAGCTTCCTTATCACTGAAGTTATCCCTGAAATGGAAGAGAACTACAGGGGCTTTCATAATCTTTTTATAACATCATTATGGCCTCATCCCTTTGGAATCCTTGATACTCTTGGCTCTGTGAAGTGGAACAAAACTGAAGTGAGCACATAGGATACCTGGCAGTATATCACACACTTGCAGTCCTGAAATCTCTGATTTTGAGGTTCAGTGGAAATTTTGCCTGAGTGATTTACAAGGAAGATGATGGGTAGGGAACGTGAGGATTTAGCCCTGTATCTCTCTTTGGTTTGGAGTCACAGGTATTTAAAACTCTATTATTGTTTCAGTAAAGCTGTGCAAGACAATTTACTGAAAACTCTGTCTCCCTTGATTTTTAATGTCTACAGGATATTCCATATGATAAATATTAATAATTTGCAAGGACATGGATGAATGCATTTTTATAATTATCAAAAAACCGACATACTGGTTTAGTGTTTAAAATTAATTATTGTAGGGAAACTAGCATTGCATAAGGGAATTACATTAACTCATCAGAGTGAGTTCATTTTGCCTTTCAATTTACCTTTGTTAAACGTTATTTACTAATTTTGTGTTTAACTTCTAAGTACTTAGTGAAATCTCAGTTTCTGTAACTAGAGGGCTTTATTCCTAAATGTTTGAAATAATGTGTATTTAATTTACATCACCATATATTTAAACCTGTCACAAGCCCATAAATACAAATAACTTAACAGGAGATTTAAAGTAATGAATTTGCAAAAAGTTCCTTCAGTTGCAACATCTTTTATGATGTAAGAAAGGAAAATCAGCATTTCATTTATTTTAGATTGCTTTTCCCTCTGCAGATACCTCAGTTTACCATGTTACTGAAAGGCAAGGCTTGCCAAGAACTAGTGCCTGTTAGACGCTGCTCATTCTAGGGGCAATTAAATGTCCCATCACCTTTGTGGCAATCCTGTGCCCTAGTGTACAAACAATGCTCTACCCAAGGAGTGTATTTCCTTGGCCATGCACTGTTATCTCCAATCTTCATCTTAGTGGAAATGATGATCTGATTACACTTAATTGCAGAAGCCCGTGAAAAATTGGAACCAGCTGTTTACTTAGTTTCATCAGGTACCTCTCAACATTTCACCTGTACTTTGCTGATTTCTCTGTTGCCATAGGGACTAATTCCAGTTTCCCAAATCTGTAGCAGAAAGGTATGGAGGTCACAGGTTTCAGCTGTAAGTGAGCTGGTGGAGGAAGAAACTTTGCCAAAAGCTATCTGCAAGAAGGTCCAAGCTCCTCTGGTGCTGGGGAGAAAAGTAACAAAAACTTGGGTTGGGAAAGGTTTAAATAAGGGTTTGTGTGTACTGGAGAGTAGCGGTATGGGAGGATGATTTCTCAGCACTGTCAATGTGAACATAATGCAGGAAAGCAGAACAAGAAATGTCTAAAATATCATAGAAGAGGATTCTGACATTTTAGTGTGCTTCAGCTGGGGAGAGCAGAAAGCCAGGAAATGGAGGAAGAGGCTGTGCCACAGTTACTCACGTGATGCCTGGTTTAACTGAATGTATTTTCAGGTCTTATTTCCTTTCTGTTTGTAGAGGCAAAGACTTATTCATTCTAATACCGCTGCCATACTTCTGTCTAACTCTGTCAGGACACTGAGGAAAAGTAATTAAGAAATTGTATAACTCTTGAGAATTCATAAGCATCTTCCTTTTTTTTCTCCTTGGTGATATGTTTGACCTCAAGGGGTTCCTTATATCACTCCAATGATCAGAGCATCCAGAACAGTCCGTAATGCTCCTCACAAAATTCTGCCACCAGAAAATCATGTGAAAATCCAGGCCTGGAATAAAGCATTTCTTTCATTTAAAGCCTTCCTGTACCCCGTGCAGGCCACCATGAATGTCCTCAGACTTGAGAGGTTTCAGTTTAGTGAGCAATGAAGGACTCACAGAGGTTCCACAGCCATCATCACTTCAGCTCCAAAGTCTTTGGATGAATCCTAATCTACAACATATCTGGGGGGTTGTTTAGGATCTATAGCACCCTGCAGAATCTCCTTTAGATTCTCCAAAGGATTACTAATATATAACAAAATGAGACGTTATTTTCAGGGCAGTTCTGCAAATACAAGCTCTCAGCTCTAATGTGTTCTGTCTTAGAGTCTCCACCCAATCTCTGTAGTCTTTTAAAGATTGCTTTGCTTCTGCTAGCAAAAATGGCACTGAAAGTGGGCACCCTTGACTAGTCTCCCTCGAAAGTCAAAATTGAGATAGTATTGTGACATTACTATGCATCCTTGCTCAGAACAGTGTAACTGATGCAATACATTTAGAACAAATTTTAGAATTTCTATCATAGTAAAGAGAAACTGCCATTCAATCCAGTGAAATGCTTTCTCAGCGTCAAAAGATGCTATTACCACAGGACTGGCATCATTTTTCAACTTAAAGAGGATATTAAATAAGCACAGCAAATTCATGCAGGTGAGACTCCTGTACTAAACATAAAATAAAACCACGCATTGTTCAGGATGAATTATTTTAATGCTTATACTTCAAGTCAATTGGCCAATGACTTTGCCAATTTGTTAATACCTGCATTTAGGAGTGAAATGGATCTGTGCAGCCCATATTGCTGTATGTTTTAGTCTGTTTCATTGTTGCCAGAATCAGCACCCTGCAGTCTGCAAAGTATCTGCTGGTCAGCACCTGGTTTGCATAATCAAGTGCTACAAAGACATGAAAACAGCCATCACAGCTAGCAAAAACAATGTTCCCCTTTTGAAATGTGAGGGTTAACCTTGCCTAATGATCCCAAGATTTATGAACAATTCATTAGCAATGGACCAGAAAAGTGAAAGGTTAGTCCACATGTGCTCGAAGACTGAGCAACTTTGGGTGGGATGAAAGCTAAGATAAAGATTCAGCTTGGATCTAGAGCTAGTTTTTCAAGACAGCACAGCATGCTGAGAAGTAACGCAGTTGAATGCATTTGGGTTTAGGAATACACTTTAATCACCCAGGTTTGAACACATTGCCTCTGCTTTTATGGCTCTTGGGCTCCAAGCAGGGTGAAGCAGAGCTGTTGTTTCCCTTCAAAACATCTCTTTGTTAAGATTTAGAAATGATACTTCCCTTATATTTGGTATGGTTGGGGAGCAGACATTGCATGCCATGCCTTCTCTGTGTACCATCTTCTACCTCTTTCGCTAAATCCTGGTTAGCTGGCTTGAAATTTCAGCAGCCCAGGGCTGCCTTTAGGCCCCGGAGCTTTCTTTTCTGTTTGTGTGAGTGAAACTGTGCAGCTCAGACATAATACTTGTATTAATGTCTCTTTTGACTTCTTAGCTCTCTGTGATGATGTACAGGGCCTTGTTTACCCCTGACATACCCCTTAAGTACCCCCTTATACAGTTTCTCTTCCTGTACTGTATCTATGTTTGTTGTGTATCCTCTTTCCGCCCCACCCCAATCCTTTCTCCTTTCTCTTTCACCTTCAAATATGTGAAGCTACAAACAGGGCACCCTTTCTTCTGCATGTTAGTTGATAATACCCTGACTGTGAAACTAAACCTACAGTGCTGCATTTCTAATTAATCAAGAAGACATCCTGTAATAACATGGCTACAGATAAGTAATCAACCAGCTCTCTGCTGAAAAGCAACTTGCCCAGAAGAGCCATCCTTAGTTACATCATGGAGCTCTGCATGGTTTGAGTGAGTGGTAGGAAAGAGCAGGAGCCAGGGAGGACCAGCCGAGAAACTGCATGAGTGGGCAAGGGACAGGGAAGGAAAGAAAGAAGAAAAGAATGGAAGAAAAACGTGCTGCCCAGGGAAGTGGTGGAGTCACCATCCCTGGAGGTCTTTAAAAGACGTTTAGATGTAGAGCTTAGGGATATGGTTTAGTGGGGACTGTTAGTGTTAGGTCAGAGGTTGGACTCGATGATCTTGTGGTCTCTTCCAACCTAGAAATTCTGTGATTCTGTGATTCTGTGAAAATGGGTGCTGGTGGTTCTAGTGAAGACGAGGGTAGGAATGTGAGAAAGGTTTGTGTGTCAGGTGCTGGCTGCAGGTCTAATGCGCTGGGACAATCAGTACTGGAGGTACAGAGCAATTGAAATGGTTGCAGTGATGGCGGGCACCTGAACACTTCCGGTTCAGCTCTGCATGGCTTCTGGTAGGTTTCTGTGCCTTGCTGCCTGTGAGCAGAGCAAAAATGGCTGTCCAGAGTGACCATTTCTACGTGGCCACTGTAGAAGCTGAGTAAAGGAAACTGCAAAGCAAAGTTGGACCATGTCTGCCTAGTTGAGACTAACCCGGTGTCTCATGGAATGACCGTGTGCATAGTTCATCTTTGCCTTTAGTGGAAGAAGGAAGAAGGCAGTTTTTTCAATGACTTATTGATCTCCAATGTGTTTGATCAGCTTTTGGTAACTTCTGATGGTTATGTAGGAGAGACTCTGCAGTTTCATAGTTTATGGTAACTAGAAATGTGTGGAATCGGAGTCAGATACTCTTCCAAACCACTATTTGTTTGAGGTCTTCTTTCTTGAGGTCTTATCTTCCGTAAAAAGGGATGTATGCACGTGGTTTTTGTGAGGACTAGTTAATGTAAAGACAATGCTTGAAGATGAATAGTACTTAGGATACAATTTTTGAGGATCCTAAGGAAATTGGCAAAGTCTGTAGTTTTTTCAATTAAAATGACTGAGCCAGCTACACAAACAAAACTAGTAATTCAGGGGGGTAATTCTTCCTCACCTCACTTAGGAAGCTCTACACCATCCACACTTGCTCACTAGCAGGCTGTCAAATAGTATACATAAAATATTGCCATAATCAATGACTGCATTGAAAAACGATCACCTTATTTGATGCTAATGTATCGTGCCCCTTGTTTTCACTTCTCTGGTAAGCATTCATTCCTCTGTTTGCAAGATCTTGAACCACAACAACTTCGTGCTTCAACCTAGCAGAATGCCAGTCAGCCAGAGCTGGTGTGCAGATGGACCAGAGCTCCTCTGTGCCAGCTCCAAGCTGCGCAGCCATGAGCCAGCTTTATCCCAGAAGGGTTAATCACAGTAACGCAGGGCTGTGCCTGAGTTACTGTGCCAGTACAGACACGCTCTCAGATTCCAAGCTCCATGCTTTTCCAGACTGATATTGCTCAGAAGCAGAGCAGTTCTAATTTATCAACGGGCAGCAACGGAACCTGCCAAACTGGAGTACCCATTGTTGGAGAGTGATTCGGGATTGTGACAAAGATAAAGCAGTAGGAGACTGAGCAGAGGAAACTCATACAACGAGCAAGAACAGCTTGTGTCACGTTACCACCTGTTCCTTTGACATCTGAATTTATGGTCTAAACCATAAATGGCCTAAGGCCTCATTTATTTGAACTCAGGACAGAAACAACACATGCCCTACAGAGCTTAGCTCCACATTTCAAGTACTGATTACAAAGAAAACTGAACAAGCCTTACAGAATTTGAGGGCTTTTGGTACAAACTAAAATTAGATTCTTACCATAAAAACAAACAAACAAACAAACAAACAAACAAAAAACACTGTTTTAGAGAAATAAATCCGGGGGTGGGGGGGAAGAAAAAAAAGGCAATTAGATAAATAGGAGTGTTAGATTAGAACACTTTGGTCTCTGGATAAATTCAGCAAAACAAAAGACCAAATGCAATTCACACCAAGGAAATCATCAGAAGGTGGTAAAGTACTGTGGCAAAAGTCAAGTCAGCATGTTCCTGGCACTATAGTTTATTGGAGAGACTAGATAGGTAATCATCACCTTGAAAAAATATTTACTGTGACTGGGAAAAGTACGGGAGTTTTTAAAGTTCTGTCACTTGAATGAGAAGCATGAGGCAGGTGGCGGTGACAAAGACTAGGGGGAATGTGACAACAAGTATTGATAGCAGTTCAAAGGAAGGAAGGTACAGCTGCTGCGGGAAGTGTTGGATCCAGCTCTGCAGCTGAGCTGGACTTGGTCGTCTGCCCTGAAGTGTAAGAGAGAAAAATGAGCGTATGCAGCCATGGATTTACTCTAAGCCATGATTTGAGGATGCCAGCAGACAACCAGGATATATATCCTCCATGAAACAGAGAAGGCTGGTTTTCTGTATCTGTTTAAGAGTGACAAATATCAATAATAAGGCAGAAATGTTTAAACAAGGACACAGCAGATCACAAAGAAGGACAATCCATCTGTTTTAGCAGCTGCTTTGAAACAGTCAGTGAGATACCTACGTCAGCAAAGAAATTCTCCCACTGTTTCAGTCTAGTTCCTGTAATGCTTATTCATCTTGGCTAGAAGAGTTGTCTGGGATGGTTTGCAGAATAAGGCCTGGAAATCATTGTATAGCCATTCTGTACTCTTGTAGGTCCGCAGTCTGTGTGCAATTGCAATTAATTAAGCAAGCTACATAAACAAGGTCACTATGTCCATTCCTTCAAATGACTGCACCTCGGACTCATGCGCTCTGCTATCTCCTAGTAGAAATCTGTCACCACCTGTCACCAGCTCACTTGAATGCAGAGAACCTTTTCCAATTCGTGTTGACTTCCCTGGGAAACGGCAGTGCTCGGGATCCTTCAGCAGTACTCTCAGCTCCTGAAGACTTCTGTCCTTCTTTCAGGTACCTGTACCTGGAGTATTCTGGGTAAATGAAAGAAATTCTCACATAACAAAGGCCACTACATGATTTCAACCTAACTGCTCTGTGAATTACATGTATTGTCTACTTTGTCTTACAAAGCTGAAATAGGAAACATTACATTACTACAGAGCCCAAGCTCTAAAAAATATTATTTTTCTGTAGAAAATACTATTTTTAATGAAACAGAAGCACATGGGACACAAGCTGAAATTGCTGAGCTATGATAGGAGTCACTGGCAGCTATTCTCACACTGTACATTTACTGATTTATTACTCTGAATTTGCATATATGCTTATATAGGGAGTATGTGAATAGTATGGATGGTTTCTGTACATTTGTAGATGAGAACAACAGCTTTTACCAAGCTAAGATATATACAGCTTGACCATTGAAGGACTTTACTTGTCTCTGTGACTGTGCCTTTTCAGTTTGATGGTAATGGATCCCCTTGTTGCTTTGGTTGTTGTTCAGCCTGTCATCATAAGTGATGTTTGTGTTTGTGTTAGTAATAGCAGGAGAGTTTTCTATCGACTCTCTAATGATACATAAAGAACTGCAAACCAATCCATAATGAGCACTTATCCTTCTTTGCTTCCTTTTTTGCTGTAATGCTTCATGTCTGATATTTGCTCGGTAATTTTTTTAAAAGTTTAGAAATTCTGCTCCATTTAACAATTTGACTTCCCATCAGCATAGTTTTTCTATGGAAAGGAACAGGCATGCACAGACATTCAGGATCCTGTTGAGATCTCCTATCTTACAGCAAAAGAACACCTAGAATATTCAGATATATCTGATCTCTCACCAAACTGTAGTAATTACGTCCTCAGTTGCTTTAGTCCTTATGTTAGACCTGTTCTCTGCGTAGGGATTATGAAAGTCTTCCTGCTTTTGTGCTGACACGGGGCTGTAACACAACAGGCCATGCCCAACACTAGCTGCTCATGCCTCTTGGCTTCCACGTGCCGTACTGGGCACCCTCCACTTGTGACCTCCTGTGCTAATTTCTTACCTCCAAATTTCCTGATTTACTTGTGGAATTCTGAACTGTTGTAAGCAGATGTAGTGGCTGGCATGTTGTATATTCCAGGCTGTGCGTTTAACTAATCCCCCCCCCCCCCCCCTAAGAAAAAAAACACCAAAGTGATTACAACAATGCAATGTGTTTCACAGGTAGCCTTAAAGCAGAGTCCACTCAGTTGAGCTAGACAGATTGTTTCTGAAATATTCAATATCATTATTTATGCTTCCAAGATTGGGGAGAAAACTACGAAATAGAAAAGTAAAAACCAGCAGATTCAGCAGATCTTATCTCACTATTTTTCCCCTTCTGTTTTCATTTGCACTTTTATTTTCATGCAGTATTTCATTTTTTTATGCATCTATCACTGTTTGCTTCTGTCAGAAGTTCAAAGGCAGCCTGCTTTCATAAAGGAGGGACTGTATTGACTGAGCTATAATATTGTTTCTACCTTTTTTGACCAATCTTCAATGCGTATTTCCAGTTTTGAAAAGTATTTCATGAATCACTGGGCAGTTTGAAAAATCTATAGTGTAAGCTCATTACTTTCTGGCTGCTGAGTGTTTTCCATTGGTTCTGTTTGTGATGCAAAATATACAGCCCTTTCTCTCAGGAAAAAGAAGTTAAAATTTCATATGTACCTAAATAATAATTTTAAAAGATGGAGGTGGTATCAACATGATGTATTTCATTTCCTATATACCTTTGACTACCCCTCTGCCCATTAATCCACACAAACGTTCATGATATTGCAACCTCCTTAGCACGTTCAGTCTCATTTTTCTAGCTAGTCAGTCAAAAAATGCTTACTTCTCCCCCCCTTGAAATGTCGCACTTGAAGCCATCCTCCCAAATGTCACTGGCTTGAGGCCCAGGACAAGCAATATTCTGTTCTACGCTAGTGATCATGGTTTAAGCTCATATCTCATGAGGCTGCACAGCTAGAAGTGGGAGCTTTGTACTTGCTAGCGAGCTCCTTGCCCCAGCAAGCAAAGAGGGATAAAAGATGTATAGAAGTTAATTTCAGTGGGGCCAGGATTTCACTCTTGAAGAGACAGATCTGGGGCGTCACAGGCCACAGCATATAATGGAAATGGCAAAACGATACAACTTTAACAGAGTCACTTTCAGATGAATATTATATTTTAAAAAATATTTTCTCATGCTTACCTACATATTGAATCTTAGTAACTCAGGTTCTTAATTTCAAAGGCATAAGGATATCAAAGTGGTCCAAATACAATTAACCTGCCCCCTCCAATCTATTTTAAGCACTTCCATCACCAATATTTTTCTGGAAAACATCTTCAAACATATTGCACAATGGGAATGTATGAAAGTGTTTTCAGCACTCCTGCAGAGTAACATGTGGAACTCACCTAGAGTTTAACTACTTATATCACACCAAATCCCTTTTTTTTTCTCACTCTTTAGTGAAGGGTGGGAGATAAACAAAAACTCCATTTTCTTGCTCCCTTTAGAACTGGGCACTGAGCTAAATCAGTTCTCCAAACAGTCTTTTATTTATTTATTTATTTATTTTCAGCAAAGAAGCCACGGTGCCATTAATGAGTCACAAAATAATTAAACATTTAAGAGTGCCTGGGCTTTCATTCTGAGGAGGTGACAGGACTGAAGAGTAGCTGAGGCTCGCAGCTGGGAGGCATTCTGTGTACCTACAGGCACACACACACAACCTCCAGGTATGGTGGAAAGGAGAGAGGGACAGCAGGGCCTAGAACAAGGGGCTGCTGGAGTCACACAGGTGGTAGCCAAGGCACTGAGGGACAACATTCCGGTAGACAGCATCTGGTCACCAGCAGAAACACCAGCCACTGCCCTCATCCGGACTTGCACGCAACATTTTGGCTGCCAGCTGCTGAGACGCTCTGGCATGGATGAAGGGTAAGAGGCTCTTCCACTTCATTCCAGGCCAACCATAACGTGGAGAGCATGTGTGGAATTCGTCATGATATTAAGGTGTAGATTACACTACGTTGCCTTTTTATGAACTGAATGAGAAATCAGACATAGTTTATTTGAAAGAGTGTTTTATGTCTTTGCAAGGAAGCCTATATGAGGAACTATATATATGGTATCTATACAGGTACAGTCCTGTATCTAGATCTATACTACATATACAATGGAATCTCTGAAAGACAAGCCAAAAAAGCATTATGAAATGGTAGCTATTTCATTCATCCAGACAGCTGAGGAAAGTTGCTGTTTGAGCAGTTTTATTTGGGAATTCATCTAAGAGCCCTGTTGCTTCAAGTCTTGTCAGTTTGGAGAAGTTTATCTCCATCTGCATCACTGTTTCTGACATGGATTCCTCACGCCACATGGATTTTTATGTTGTTGCTAGTGTCTTAGGTCCTCCTGAAGCTGCCACAAGCAGATTTTTATTTCATGTGACTCTTCTGACTGCCTGTGGCTACCAGAAAGGTGAAAGTGAGAAGGGTGAATCAGGAGAGGGGACAACCCAGTCCCTTCCAAGCAGATGGGAAGCTCTCCTCAGTCAGGCTTTGTTGAAAGCCTTAAGACATGATTCTGCCACTCTTACTCCCAGGTTAGGGAAAGCAGCTGCTCATATTTTAATGTCTTTACCCCCAGTTCTTAGTTAGGAGTAGAAATAAATGGTCAGTGGCATAAGTAGGGCTGTGAAGAGCAGTTTCAGCCTTTGCTTGTGCTTTGCCTCCAACTGAGTGTCGAACCTTGGAGAAACGTGTCAGCCAAAAGTGACAAACTGCATGGGTGAGACAAAGCACCTGCAATGCCTTCGGTGTACAGTGAAATTCTGAACAGTCAGAAATCCAGTTCAGTATCTGTCACAGTGAAAATAAATAGGTTGAAGCAGAAAATCGGATGCGTTTTAAGATACTTTCTTCATTGACTTGTTTCCAAGTTGATTAAAGCCTATGAGTTCAGCCTATGCTCTTCTAAGGTCTAGCTACTGGGTATTTAGATGCATACCCACACACGTATGTGGATTCGCATACTGTTAAAACGCAAGCCTCCAGATAGCTAACAGTATTAATTCCTGGGAATTAAAATTAAATTAAATGGCTGGGCTGTTTTCCAGATGTTTTCCGAAGTTCCCATGCTTACACATAACTACCTCCGTAGGATTTACATTACACTACTGTATTTGTTTCAGTGTGCGTTTGGCTGCCAAGAATACTGTCTATGACCACCATGGCAATCTAGTTAAATATTTGAGAAGCAGAAAGCTGGACATTATTCAAGTCAAGCTCAGCATTAAATTAGAAAATTTAGTCTGTCTCCCTTATCAGAAGATTTTTGAATCAGTCTATTCTACCAAAACCCATAATTTTAATGAATTTGGTCAGACATACTGGGTGACAGATGTCTGACATAGGGCCGTGAGCCTAAGTCATGAAAGTGATGCTTCAGTTTGGCATGGCAAAATATATTAGGGAGGCTTGGAAAGGTCAGTCACCAGCAACCCGCTAGCTGGTAGTTGAGAATCAGCACTGTAAAATGCATGAGCTGCCTATTGTAGTCTATTGCGAGAAGCCTTGGAGAGCTACAGATAATTTGCTTTCAATGATTCATCAAGTTGGCCCTTTGTTTCACTAATTTGAGTGTCAAGTGCAACCACATCATAAAGAATTGCCAAGACCTGATAAGTTTCTTCTTATATTGCTTCGTTGGTCTTAACAACCGGTGCTGTTGAAACTCAACCCGCAAACTGAATGAATAGCAAGTGTGCGTGCAGTATGGCCACTGAGGCGGGAAAAGAGGTCTGCTGAGCTGTCCGCTGATGAACCCTACATTCTTGGTACTTTTTCCTTTGAGAGGTAGCAAATGCTGCGGGCTGTGCCAGTGCTAGAGATGGCATTTGTTTCACTGTTAGTCCTCCATCGAATTAGTAAAGATAAAAAATGGATTGCACTCACTCCAGCCTTGAGAAAGCTGCTATTGTGACCATGGTTGAGTTAGCCTGCTGATCGTTTTCCCTTAATGTGATCCTTAATGTGATATAGCTATAGGTTAGATGTGGAGCCATATATTACAACCATTATTTCCATGAGTAATTTCAAGAGAAATATCTTCATGATTAGCAGATAGATTTTTATTTTTTATTTTTTAACGCTATGCTGTCATTTTAATAACTCCGTAAGAAACCAGCCTAACAGCGGCTTGTTGGGCAGGGGCACATTTCTGCACGGGGAATTCCCGGAGCAAGAAACCCGTGTAAGTCCAGGTCCACGGCTAAAGTTTTTCCAACCGAACCGCACACCATTAACACCAAGAAGGGAAAAATAAAAAACTTCAGAAGGCTGCTCGTGAAGGAAGGGTGGGAAAATGCCCTTCTTCACCTACCGAAGAGACGGCACAGGGAGCAAGCCTGGGAGAAACTCTAGTTCTACGGGAAAAATACCGAGGGAAGCTGCGATCGAAAGGCTTTGGAACCGGCTCGGGGAAAGCTTGCAAGGGGGAGGGCGGCAGCAGCGCCGCACCGGGAGTTGGGGGCGTCGGTGTGGCTCGGGAACGCGGCTTCCAAGCGCTGCCTGCCCCTGCCGGGGAGCCTGCGGCGGCTGCGCGGGACGGGGACGGGGACGGGGACGGAACCGGAGTCGCTGCCCTCCGGCGGAGCCCCTCGGCCGGGGGGAGGCAGAAGTTAACTTCCACCTGC
Source organism: Nettapus auritus (assembly GCA_011076525.1). Lineage (NCBI taxonomy): Eukaryota > Metazoa > Chordata > Aves > Anseriformes > Anatidae > Nettapus > Nettapus auritus. Next base: position 20,067,663 of record CM021772.1, on the reverse strand, counting down.
CCTGCGGCCGCCGCTGCGCCGGCGGGAGGAGGCGGAGGCGGAGGCGGAGGCAGGCGGGGCGGCCGAGGACCCGGCTCTGGCAGCCCCGGGGGTCCGGCCGGCCGCGGCTCCCCCCGCATCCCCGCCACGGCGCCGCTTCCCCGGCCGAGCCATGGCCGCGGCATCCCCGCCATGCCGAGCCTAGCGGGCAGCGGGAGGCCCGGCGGCCGGGAGGCGCCCAAAATGAAGAGCCTGCTGGTGAGTGCCTTGCCGCCGCTGCTCAGCCCGGCCCCGGCGGGGGGGAGCGGGGCTGCCCCGAGCCCCCCGCGTCCTTCCCCGCGCTCCCCGCGGCTCCCCGGGCTTGCGGGGAGCCGAGCGAAAGGCAGGCGGCGGCGGCGAAGAACTTTCCGCCTGCTTTCTTTTATTCGTGTTGCTCGCCGTTCGGGGGATCCGGCTCTGCGTGTGTGTGTGCGTTTGAAGGAGCGTGCGGAAAGCCGAGCTGCTTAAAGGACGAGGCTGGAGGTGGCCGGAGGGAGCGGGGGGGGGGGGGGGCCGCGACAATCCCCGGCACTCGCTGAAACGCACGCATGAGATGCCCGGAGAGGGACGGTGCATGGCGAGGAGAGGCGTGGGGGAGGCGACAGGCAGAGCCGGGGGCTGCCAGCGGGGCACAGGAGCGGGTCGGCACCGGGGGAGGGGGGGGGGGGTTGGGGCGATCCCCGGGCGCACTTTGCCGGGGCTCTCGCGGCGTGAAACTTGCGGTGGGGAGCGGGGCACGGAGCGGGGCACGGAGCGGGGCTGCCGGCCGGCCCCGCAGCGCTCAGCCGCCTCTCTCTGCCCCCCGCAGCGCCACGGGCTGGCCGTCTGCTTGGCGCTCACCACCATGTGCACCAGCTTGTTGCTCATGTACGGCGGCATCGGCGGCGGGGGCCACCCGGAGCCGCGGCAGCAGCAGCAGCAGCAGCAGGTGGCGGCGGTGCCCAGCCGCCCGCCGGGAAGCGACCAGCAGCGCTCGGCGCTCCCCGTCGGAGCCGGGCTCCTGGAGGGCTACATCAGCGTCCTGGAGCACAAGGTGAGCCCTCTCACCGGGCACCCGGGGGTCCTGCGCTGCCCCGTCCTCCGAGGGGACAGCCGAGCTCGCCTCGCTGCCCGCCGGGAGGCGGGGGGTCTCGGGATGCCCCCCGGCCTCGCTGCCGGCTCTGGCTCCAGCAGCCTTCGGGTGCTGATGTGCCTGGCCCTGGGCGTGTGGGACAGCGGGGTCGGGAGATGGTGGGCAGCTTGCAGGCGAGCCTCCGTGGTGCTGATTTTTCTCCTCTCCAGCCCAGCAGAAGATGCAGGGTGAAGTGTTTAGGGTCTGGTGCTGAATGCTGGAGGTACGCTACCTCTAGCACCAAGGAAGGGTTAAGGAAGTAAGTTTAGTTACTGGAAGGGAAAGTCAATAGGCAGGTGTTTATTCTTAGCTCATTTAGTCTTGGGAAACCAAGAGAACTGTAGCTCCTGCACAAATGACCTTTTCATCCTCCTCCTGGGAAGCAGAAGTTGTCAACCATAGTTTCCATTCTAGAAATCGAGGGCACCTCTTTAACGGTGATCAAAATGATGTCCCTCCCCTTGACGGGAATCATCAGACTGCGATGCCCGTGCATGAGAGATAGGCAGACTGAGCCTTGGTATCTCACAGGAGAGATGTAATGAAATAAAGTGAGCAAGGTGGCACATCCATGTTGAAGAGGTACTTGAGATTCAATAATTTTCTCAGAAGACAGATTCCTCTGCCGCTCAGGCAGTGTTCAGTTTGTTGCGTTTATGTGGAGGCTCCAAGGACCCTCCTCTGCCAACCCCCCAGCTAATGTTTAGTACACACACTTTACAGCAAGAATGAGAAAAACAAGCAAGGGAAGTGAGGATTCTCAACTTCCTCATGTTTTCACATCCAGACTGACATCTTTCTGAAAGATGTGTTGTCAGACAAGTTACTGGGCTCAGTTTAGAGGTACTGTGTGAAGACTAGTGACTTTGATATACAGGGATTTTTATTGTTCCTTCTGGCTTCGCTTTCTATGCAAGAGTTATCTGTAGTGCTCTTAACACAGAAAAATAGCTCGCGATGGTCCCTTGTAGGCTTTATTTGCTTTCTTACATGGTTCCTTGGAAATTCTCAAATGTAGTGCCTGTTGGCTAGAGAAGAAGCAAGCTTGGCCATGGGGCTTCCTCATGTGTGTACACCTACTGTGTGTTCTTTTGTAATTCTTTCGTCTTTCTTGGATGTGGCTGTAGTGATGAGGTGTAGATATATATGCGCATGATTTCTGTAATCTGTAATCACTGAAAAGGAATCTGTGGGGTTTTTTAGGCCATATATGTGCATAGCCATCTGACACTGGTAACCCCTTATGACGGTTCCTCCTGACTACAAAATATTATTAGAATACATTTTAAATTATTATTCTGTGTTTATTATTTTCAAGGTAATTTTAATGTTTCCCTGTGTTTTGGAAAAAGCTGCTCCTCTAGCTTTTTAATATATTGTAGTATGCCCCCAAACCCACAGACACTCCATTTCTGAATTTTATTTCACACAGCTCGTGCCTCGCAGTAGCAATCTGCTGAAGCTTTAATAACTTTTCCACATAACTTCTGTGGGTCAAAAAGAAGACAGAACAGCCCCTGCTGGGATCCCAGCTTGCTTTGTGTTATTTTAACTCACAAGATCCTGCAGAGAGCTGTGCCACCGTGGTACACAGAGCCATGAGGACAGGGTGATGATGGCGGAAAGAAGGGCTCAGATTTGGCTCTTAATAGAGCATTTGTTTTAGTAATTTAAGAGACCCAGATATTTAACACGGATTTTCAATCCCAGAATACGTAGGTTTCTGGCACAATAAAAAATGGTGAGCTCAAAAATCCCAGATGCTAATGGCTCAGAAAAAGAAGGGTGCAAGATTAGTGATGATGAGAGAAGGGGAAGGAGAGAGTTTGCAAGAGCTGAAAAAGGGTGACAAATTTTCAGGGAACGTGGTTCTTCGGTGGACAGTGAAGACTGCAGAGGTGACAGTTTGAATAGCAATAAGCATAAAAGTCCAGTCCAACGTGAAAGAAAATGAAAGAATCAGGGAGATTTAGGGAACACTAGGAGAACTGCAAGAAGAGAGCAAGATAAACTTATGTAGCTGTGAGGAGGACATGGTATTTCAAGAGACAGGTCTGGAAGGAGATGAAAAGTACTTGGTGTATGAGGACAGCAGGCTTGGAAAGGTAAGGGGAGGAGAATGACTTCAACAACGGTGTGTGTTATGTTGATGGCACGGAGGTAACTGTGAAATGACAAAGGACGGATTTTTCACAAAACAGCTGCCTTAGTTTCCCATATAGAATCTGCACGTTATCTGTCAAGAAGCTGAATGACCATTTTACAAAATTCATCCTTTGCATACAGTTCATGCACTGTTGAGAGGAGTGGACTAAATGTTGAACTCAGGTCTAGGAGCTAAAACACGTTGAGAAATTCAGAAAGACTTTTTTTGTTTGTTTGTTTGTTTTCTGGAACCCACGGTTTGCTTTAATAGGAAAACCAATTTGATGTTTATGGTGTTGTACCCCTTCTGATACCTTTAACGAGAGTACGTATGCACGTATATGTAGAAGCTGATAAGTGATAAAGTTATTAATCCAAAATTGCAATGTGGATATTGTCACGTGCAGAAGCTGTACTGTAAGATTGTATAGACATTTCTCTTCAGGAGTAAAATTTAATAATTGTCCACCTTATGATATATCACATATTACAAACACCTATCACTTCTAGCAGTACCGCTCATTTGGTAGTGCTGGGTGATTATGTATGGAGACTGCTTCCCAGAAAATCAAGGTACTTAGTAAAGTACCAATGATTTTAAAATATAGCTTGCAATTCTGTAATTACCAATTATTTGCCTCCTTTTATTTTACATTCAGTAAGAACTGTAGTTCCTCATCCATCCTGTCAAGATAAGCAAGCAGTCTCTGAGAATACAGCTAAAATACATAATTGTCTTTTTCCTGGATTGGAGAGTTTTTTTGCAGGAGTCTCTTGCCACTTGGTCAGATTTGTGATGTTTTGTTCTTAGTGTTTTGTCTTTATGGTTTTTGCAAGCCTTTTTCCCTGAACGGAGAGGCAGAGATCAGAAACCATTTTCTTAGCTTTAGCAGTTTTTTGTAGTTTAGCACTGCAAACTTCATTTTTGTTGACCTGAGCTGTTAAGAAATTTAGAACAGCAACAGATTCAGAGGTGGGTTCTTGGCATTTCACCTCAGCATGTCCCAGACCAACAGCAGTTGACAGTCACTGTTGATGGATGTTTGAAGTGAATTAATACCCTTTTTGTTCCTAATAGTCAGATGTTTATATCCTAAAAATTCTCACATTCGGAACAGAAAACATGGTTTGCTGATGGCTGCTCTTGGGGGATCAAGGACTGAAGCACAGCAGAGAGGTAGCAGCTGCCCCACTTCGAGGAGCTGTTACTGTCTGCAGAGGCACATCGGCAGAGGAGCACTGCTTAGCTTTTGCATCTGCAAATAGGAAGGACGAGAGTCCCAGACTGTCAAACTAACATCTTTCATGAATTCTTTGAGTGTAATCCTGAAATTAAAGAGGTTTTGTCATTGGTGTCGAGGGAAGCAGAATTATGCTCTTCCGCAGGGAGGCATGAGGATAAGACTTTCTGCTGATTTATCACAGTGCTGGCAAGAAATTACAATGCTAATATTTTTAAAGCAATTACTGCATACAAATAAGGGACTGTTAATGAAAGTAGGAAACCTAGCACTATTGCAAAACTTGCAAGAAATAAATATTTAACCATTATATTACTATTCTGAAATGAACGTGAGAACATGTCTCTGGATAGTTAAAAAGCTTTTTACCCAGTATTGACTCAACAGTTGGTACTACGAATAAAATACGAGTTTGTCACATGTGTAGTTGAATAATATTTCAAGCCATTTTGTTTCTTAGAAAATAATGCAAAAAATCAAAATCAGTCTTGCAGACAAAATGTACGAGTTACTAGAACACTGTTGAAATACCTTAAGAGAGCATGGAGACCAACATGATAATGTAAGAGATCACAATGTTTTCTTAATTTATGATAATGTAAATTATCATATGCAAAGAAATCTTTGTGATCCCTGTAAATTAATGCAGATCAGAGAGTGGTGTAGTTAATGAAGTGTTTGAGGAAGAGTCATTCTGCAAATAGTGCCATAGCTCCATAATATCTGAGACACACTAACTTGTTCTCAGATTAAGCTGTTTTTTTTTTCAGTTAGTAAACTTTTTTTTTTTTTTTTTTTTTTTTTTCATTTAGAGGTGAGGGTGCAATCTCACCGTGTTTTACATCCTTTTTAAGGAGTATTAGAGAGACACAGTTTGGAATTTGAATTTTACCTAAGTAATGAAAGCATTGATGTTTCGGGGCTGAATATTTAGAGGGGGTCCTTAAACCAACCTTCACAAGTAACCTATGTGGAGATGGGAAGGAATGAGGGTTATAGTTTCTTTGAAATGAATTTCTCACAAAATTGAAGGTATCTTGGGACAAAATAGCTTGTCTTGCCTGAGGTGGGATCAAACACACTGAGTTAAACTAAACCATATTCCATGATTCCATTAAATGTTCTTTTTTGCTTTAGAAATTCTTACCTGTAAGGGAAGGAGCACAGACTTTACTATGCAATTAAATATTTGATGGAGTTTTTATTATAAGAGAGATCCACAAGGGGGAGACTTTATTCTGGAATAACCTTCTTGGGGGACACTCGCACCTGTCAAAAGTCTAAGTGAGGTGAGAGTCCAAAAAGCCCCTTGGTCAGTGTTTTGTTGGTGTCTTGGATATATATATGTGTGTATATATATATATATATATATTTGTGTGTGTGTACTGTAGTTACCTTTTCTTCTGATAAACTGTAAGTTCATTACTGTCAGAGTAAACAAAGCAATAAGACTATGACAATAAGAGAATTTAACTGAATATACAGACATACAGTCTGAAACAATTATATTTTACCAGATTTACCCAATGTCTGAGTAACAGCTATCTTGTGCTTTACATTTTCTTGCTTTTGAGCTACTGCAGTAGCCTGCTTTTTCAACCTAACAAATCATTATTCTGATCCTTGTCTAAAGTTTTTAGCAGCTTCCATGTGCATCTACTGTGCATTATGGAGCACACAACAATGCTGGGAAATGATGGTACGTTTTTCTGTTTTCCAAGTTGCTTGGCACCTCTGTGAAGAACCAGTAGTCCGAGCTTGGCACTGTTCCTACTTACAAGATCTTGAAATATTTTCAGATATTATTTACATAGAGGCATGAGTTAGCTGTGCAGGTTATGCATCTGTTTTATTTCGCTTTTGGAAGGGGCATCTTCTGTTGTTGGACAGTGTTTATTTTTAGAATTCTTACTCCAGTGTCTGCTTCAGAGAGAATATGAATGTTAGCTGTCAAAGTAATAAAGCCAAGTAATATTTTATAGTTATAACTATTGCCTAATTCTTTCTGAAATTAGTGCCACTGAAGATGGAATCTAGCAGAAGTAGTGGCTTCAGGCTGAGATGAAGACCTGTTGCTTGAAAGAAATGTCTGAAAAGAGTATGGGTACCATTCAGATGTCCCTGAAGTTGAAAGATGTTTGGTATGCATCTAATATTTGCTGGTTTTAAATTTATGTATCACATCACATGAATTAAATCCTACCCAGCCACAAACTAGCCATGTTTTGATCATTTCCTGGTTCTTGAAGAGATTAAGCAGAATATATCATTGTCATTGTACTGAGAACAGAGAAAGCACTGGAGTTTATACCAGATGAAGATCTTGCCCCATGTAATTTGTGACATGATCTAAAATTGTGGTATACCTTAAGTCTTTCATATAAACTGAAACAAAAAGATTATTTCAGAGACTGTATCACAAATTCTTGGTGATTGATTTCAGTACAAGCATAAATTGTGGGTAGATGGTCAGGTCAAGACAGTTAATGCAGAATTGTATTTTAATTTTCTTACATTTTGAAAGAGTCACATCTCACAGCAATATCTGACACCATGAAATTGGTCATAATAATTATCTTCTTTTTACAACTGACTCAGACAGAGTTCTTTTTTTTTCTTCCTAGAAGAAAAATTGCAGAAACATGAAGATGTTTTTATTTATTTTGTGCTTCTCATTTTTGATTCTTTCTGGATTACAGCCTTTCTTCTGACTCACGGAAAGTGAAGAATGAGTAAATATGCTCTTTCCTGTCTAATGAATGCCCTTTGCATCATATTTTAATAAGTGTGAACGGCCTGCTTCCCTTATCTCATTCCCTGTCTTCTTTTAAGAACACGAAAAATTCCTCATTTGGTGGGTATGCAAAGTACTTCCAGACGGGGAATTAGTGACACTTTGTCTGCTACGGAGATTTGCATGTCTCTCATGCAAAACCTGTTAATTTTTTTTCCTTTCATTTTCATCATTAGTTTCAATGACCACATTTATATTTCCAGTACGTGCCTAAGTATATTACACTTCATAACAATTTAAATTTACCATGTTACGCACTTTTTGCACACTGTCTTTCACAGTGAGCATTTTAGGCTATTTCCATCTTCCTGTGAAGACAAAGCACTCTTTTGAAGGGCTTTAATCCTTAGTGGAAGCAAGTCTGAACTAAATGAGATTTTCAATGACAGGAAATGTAATTTTTGTTCACAACTGATGGATATCTCTCAATAGAGTTCCTTAAGTTTTCCCTTTCTGCTTGTCCTGGGGCCTAAGTGGATATTGAGTGCCGTCCTAACTGTGTGATCTTCAGAACAATAGACTGCAGGTAGATTCCTTTCCTCGGTGACCTTCGTTATTAGTTTAACCTATATTGCTCAGTAATGCTCTGTATGCACATCCGTGATGCTGAGGTGGCATTGATACTGAGGAGCTCAGTGTATTAATTTAACTTCTAATTAGGGCAATTATGATCAAATCAGCAGTCGTTTGGTGCTGATATAAGCAGATGTGACAGCACAAAAGCTACTTTGAAGGTGAGATGAAGCATCATGATGTTTCACCTCATCCCGTCTCACCTCCTCCTTAAGCAGTCTCATCACTCTTTTGCTCCAGCAGTTAAAGCTAAAAGTGTTGAGACCAGGTTAATTACTGAAGTTTGCTCTCAGCTGGAAAAGCAAATATTTTCAGTTCAGGCACTGCTATTAATTGTTCTCCTTTGTCATTCTGAAAATATCCAAATACGGTTAAGAATAAGAATCTCATACGATGGGAGGGGACAGATCAAAGCTATAACCTTCAGCCTTCACAGTCTGTTTGCAAAGTGCTGGTGGTGAAGCAGAGCTCTGAGGTGCCCCCTGATGGTATATGAAAGATAGAGCTGGGCCCCGAGAAACACATGGAGGCGTTCCTGTAGGGAATATCCAACATGTGAACTGAGGGGAGGCAAATCTGGTAACAGTGCTAGTGCCTAGACTGTATGCAGGGAGGTTCGTGCTCCCATACAACGCAAGAGAAGTGCAATGTGTGTATCAGCTGTGGTAATAAGTACTGAATTCTGACTGGAACATTTTAAGAAAACTTTGGAAAAAGATGAGGTTATTTTAAAATATGGAGGGGGTAAACTGACAAAAGTAATAGATTACTAGAATACTTTATTTCACAATGATAATGAGCCAGTGCAAAATGTTCATTGTCTAAGATAAAGGAACAGCAATAGGCTTACATGGCATACAGGCTTTTTTTCTTTTCTCTTCTCTTCTCTTCTCTTCTCTTCTCTTCTCTTCTCTTCTCTTCTCTTCTCTTCTCTTCTCTTCTCTTCTCTTCTCTTCTCTTCTCTTCTCTTCT
>CM021772.1:19970018-20058709 GCA_011076525.1 Nettapus auritus | reverse complement strand
TTTCCTTTTCCTTTTCCTTTTCCTTTTCCTTTTCCTTTTCCTTTTCCTTTTCCTTTTCCTTTTCCTTTTCCTTTGTTTAATAATTTAGACTCTTGTAAGTAACACAGAACAAGAATATATAAATGTGCGCTTTGTCCTCTAATAGAACACATTAAGACTTCATTGCATTTGTAGAAAATTTCCCATCACAGAATGGGTGACTTGGTAAGAAATAACCCGGAAAAGAGCAGAAGTGTGTTTCTCAGTAAACAGGCAGTGCATTTATATTATGCATTTTTGTTTAGCAAATATATTTTTATCTTAGTGTGTTATTAGCTTCCTCAGATATTGTCATGAAGTTAATATTGCAAAAGCAAAATATTCTGTAAAGTTTATACTGTCAGACAGCATTAAATTAGAGTATATCTTGCCCTCAGCTATAGCAGGTCATAAGAGTAGATGTAGTAACACTCAGCAGAGCATCAGTATAAGATATATCTCTAAGGAAAGGAAAACTCTACAGTGAAAGTTTGTGCAAATGTACATCTGGATCAAGCTCTGTGCACAGGAAAGTTAGAGGCAGCCGCTATGGTTCAGGAATGGCTCACTGAGAAATAGGCTTCTGGAGACTGCGCTCATCACCAAGGCACGCTCTTCGTCAGTTTGCCTGCATGGGATTAAAACCTTTTGCTCACAGCAATGTGTGCTGTTGTACAACGTGCCCCATCCTTCCCTGCTCCGCTGTAGCTTACAACATGCCTTCTTTGGGCCTGTCCTTGAGGTACTTGGCTAAATTTCATCCCTGGAGATCAGAATGACAAACGTGCTCCTAAATTTTGTTGCTGTCCATTTTATTCCTAATGCTACTGTGAAAGGGTTAGTTATACATATCTCAGCATATTGGTTGTCTCTAAAATAGGGACATAAAATCTCAAAATACAGCCAGTGGTCTGACTGCAGCTGCCAGAGTAATGCAGAATTAATGCTGCCTGTCCTCAGCAAATTGTCCTGTGCCTGGATATCTCTTTTTTTTTTTTTTTTTTTTTCTCTAAAACAAAGCAAACCAAAGCACTTTAATTTAGATTATTTTAAAGAATATAAGTGTTAAGAAAGAAATTACCATTATCAATGATGACTATCCAAAATACAATTTACAGATTAAAAACCTGCGGCAAAGTCACTGCCATTGCCATGCGTTCATCTACTCGTGTATTCTCTTTGTAATACCACTCTGGCTTTCTTTCTGTTTTAAATACCGATTCGTGAGTCTTAGGAAGACTGAGTCGGTTGGTTATAACACTGCTCACGTTGTCCACGAGAAGCACTTGGACACGAACGGGTCCGTGCGGAAGAAGCAGCACTCGAGTGAGGGCTTCCCCTCGTGCCGGGTGCCAGCTGACACGGTGTCGCAGCATATGGCGGGGTGGGAGTCTGCCAGCAGACGGGCGCGTGCTCTGCCCTCCCTTCGAGCTGCTTGGAGATGCGTCAGCTCCGCTCTGGCAGCTGAGGAGCTGCAGTGAGCATGTTGCTAAGCCAGAACTAATAAGCTTGACAGGGAGGCAGGATTTATTATCTTGGGCTCAGCAGGATATTTAGTGTGGTTCTGTGGTTTGTACCATAGAGCCTCTGCGTGTCCTACGGTCTTGACCCACAGGCAGAGCTTGCTCGTGGTTGTACGGAGCATGGGCAGCGTTTGCTTGCACCTCCCTGCCAAAACCTGTACTGCACATCCTGGAGGTTTCCTCATGCTCCTTGAGGAGCACAGGAACCTGCACGCTCCTCAGCGTTCAGTCAGAAGTGTGACGTACCTCGCCGTATTTGTTACTTAAATTGTGGTCACTAGAATAGACTGCCAAAGATTTAGTATACATAACAAAAAAGGTTAGCATTAATCTTCTATGCAACAGACTAATGTGATAAATGGCATTGTGGATCAGGTTTTCAGTTTTTTGAAATGAGACCCTAAGCTAAGTTCACAGAGCACAACTGAGTCATCTAATTTAGGACAAATTCTGCTGATTTCACTGGGCACGATCTTATCAAAGAAAGGATTTTAATTGTGTTGGTTTAAAAAGTCATGTTTGAAAGGCAGGCTAAGGGGTTTTGTTTGTTTTTTATATAACTGTTTCTATACACCTAGACAGGATATTTCATTTGTAATGTGTTTTCTTACCATGTACATTTCACTAGAAATATTGACAACTGCTCCTTAATTTCAGTCAGTGAAGAATTTTTGAAGATGATAGGATATTTAGCAATATCTTCACTATCTAACATAAGACTGAGCCCTAATGGCACTCTTCCCATGGCTAATTTTCGTATTCATAGATTTAATTTAGACTTCTCTTCTAATTTTTATGAATCGCCAAAAGCTATGTTTTTTTAAAAAAAGTAGAATCAAAACTAGAGCTCAACTCTTCCTTTTCCCTGTATCTGCATTGGGTCTCGGTGGCAGCACAAAGCACTGAAGCTAGTTACAGATATGCTGAATATTCGTTCTCGGTAGCAGTGCTGGTATATCCCTGATGGTTTAAGGGCATAAATGAGGTACTTTGTGCAGCTGGTAGATGTGCAGGAGGGATAGCAGGGCCAGGAGGGTATCTCTGGTATTAATGTGTCTGATTTCTGCCAGCACAGTGATCCCTTTTGATCTGCAGCAATTTGTGCAATACAGAGCAGCTTTCCGGGTATCTTTAATTATGCCTGTCGACATTTTGGCCTGAAAAGTGGAATGAGGCTTTAGAATCACCTTTCACTCCCAGCTGTGCTGATTTGAAACTTCGCACAGCTTGTTACCCAGCTGTAAGTGTAAGGATCATGTTTCTGCTCTCATGAAAGACAATGAATGTACAGCACCTTGGGCTTCAGTAGAAGGTGCAGCTAGCTCTCAGCCTTTCTGTCAGAGCTCTCAAGAAGCAGTTAACAACGTATCATATGCATACATATACATATTGCCTATAATGACACATATCTTCACATCAAATCTAGGCTGGAGACAATTCACGGGACCTGAAAACCTGTCTTTCATCTTGCTATGTTTGTGGTGAAACTGCTGTGTTAGGAGCACCTTAGAAATAGAGCTTATGCTAAAAACACCGACAAAGCCATAATGCTTATATCAGTGCTCTCAGACATATCTAGAATAAATTGATTGATGATATCATGCACCAGCTTTATTAAAGTTTCTCAGAACTGATTTTTTATAACTGTGCTGCTTCCTAGGGATATTTTTCAGTGTGTTATGAATATGACATCTCCTATTTGTAGTGCATAATGTGAAAAAAAATGTTTTAACATGATGATTAGCGTCCTAACATTTGAACTTTCAGGTATGATGGTTAATTTTCACAGTCAGTAGCAAATTACAAAAGATTAATTCCACTTGAAAGTGCATGAGGTGATCTCAGCCGTGTCCTGCTACGTCCAAGGACCAGTGGTTATTCAAGTCTTCAAGGCTTTGTGAATCTGAGTGCATGCTCAGAGAAAGTGCATGAAAACCTTGTGACTGAGATCTGGGGTAAAAACTAAGGACAGCTATGACAGAGCAGAGTGTAAGCCAGTTTAGCTAAAATTGCTGTCCCATTGCCTCTTGAGTGTGGATGATGAGGTTGCATTTACTCTTTTTTTTATTGGAATTGCTTTTTGCCTACCAGTCTGCACAAAGCACCGAGACTTTGAAATTCAAAATAAAAGTAATCTTAAAAAAAATCTAATTCCTTTTTGTTTCCCTTTGAAAACAAATAGATGTGTCAATTTTTTTTGTTTCATATCCCATATTTTACATCAGTAAAAGTACTGAAAATTACATTACACTGTGTTTATTAAAGCTGTGCTCCTACCCAGTAATACACATAAGACATTTTATACTGCCTTAAGGATTAAGTTAAGCTCCTTTGTCAAGCCTGTTGGTATGGCAGGACTGTTAATCTTTAACTGTCAGACTCTGGTGAGATCCTTCTTTAGACTGAGGCCATGTCTAAGTGCAAAAAAAAATAAATTAAAAAGAATCAACTCTCCTAGTATTTATGCCTTCATATTTTTGCACAGAGCAATCAATAAAAGAGAAGCAGTGCTAGACATAGATATTCCTATAAGAAGATTGCATTTCAAGGCTCTTATTTAGCAGCATCATAATTTGCTTTATGTTTATGCTTGTGAAATATGAAGACAAAGTTGACAGAAGGTGTTCAAAATACTAAATTTATGAAAATAAGACGTGCAGTGGATGACAGCCCATTGAAAGGAGGACAGGGGAAATTGTGTGAGCCTACTTTTTCTAATTAAAATTCTATAGAGTTGTCTACGTTATGTTCATGTTTTATTACATCAGTAATTACTCTTACACTTTCCTTCCAAATTACAGCATTAAGTCACAAAAGAGGAAACGTGCTATAGTTGCAGCATATTTAGAGAAGGCAAGACTTGAAACAAAACTGTATGAAAAGAGTGGTGAAGCTGGGAGGCAAAGTTAAATTCATCGTGAGGGATTAAACCTGATATTTTAGCCCCAACAAGATATAAAACTGGTAATAAGGAGCCACAGTGTTGTGCTATAGCTGTTAGATGTTTAGGTTTCACTGTGGATGCCTGTACTGTTTAATAACTTCAATATTGTCTTAGCTAAAATTTATGAAGAGGATTTTAAAATAATTATCCAATAATAGCCAAGTAGTGCAATTTGTGCAAATAGATGTGATCATGAAATTGGTAGCATAATCATCCATTGAAATGATACAGGATGAACACTGCAGCAGTTGCAAAAATTTCTACAAATAAGCTTTTTGGTGTAGAAGATGCCTAAGTAGTGCTTTTCTGATCAGGCCATATTTTTTGAAATAATGGGGAAAGAAACCCTCAACAAGTAAAAATTTCTATCTTGTTCTTCAAATATAGTTTCAAGTGCCTGTTTTTGTATTTTATACACATACAACCTTCCCATTTTCTGAAACAAGAGGTCCTTTCCCTCAACTCATGAAATAAAAATACTTTGTACTTACATATCACTTCACTTCTGAGGATCTCCAAGTGCCATAGAACTGTTAAAGGGAGATGCCTGCCTTAAAGTACAGGAGTATTAATTCCTTTTTACATAGGGGGATAGTGAAACACAGAAAAGTTCAAACCATAGTTTTGACCTTGAATGCCCACTTAGGAATCTCAGACAGGAATTTGAAAAGTGCTGAAGTGTTGAAAACCATGGGGACTCAACCTATGGATAGGCCCACAAGCACTCACTTGAGATTAACTTGGAGTCAGGTTCTGTGTACTGGGGGAGTTACGCACCTGAAAATGGATTCAGGATACCTGTCTGCTGTGTGGGGCTGCCCAGCAGACAAGTACTGAAGTGTGCTTTCAGTCCGGACAACTTGTTTGAACAGGATCATGGTGAAGGATGGTTTAGTGCAGAGAAAAGATAGCAAAAGGGAATGCAACATGTGGTCTTGAGTTGGGGATCTTACATCGAAATGAGGTGTAAAGGGCCTGACTTCCTGCTCCAGAAACTGTTAAAACACATGCTTTAAACAGTTGTGCCACATAAATGGAAGGTTACATTACCTTGTAACTTTCCAAAGAGGTTTTCCAGTCTGTTCTGCTGAATTAACTTGCCCAGGCACCTCCAGCCCCTTCCTCGTGTGTGGCAATGCTGTGATGGGTGTCCTGGGCGGCCGTCAGGTTTAGCCCCTGCCAGGTCATGGTGAGGAAGAGTGGCGCTTGAGCACAGATTTCGATCATAGCTGAACAAAAGGCTCTTGAAGACCACACTTTTGGTTTAGGCTTTCGGGTTCTGTGGCAATGCCGTCTGCACCTGTGATGCTGAGATCTCACTCTAAATTAGTATGCGAGCATGTAAATAAGTGACCGGATTTTCAGAGCATGCTGAACCACATGCATTTCACAGCAACTCTGGTGACTCAGGGCAGGTCAACTCTTTGAGCGTGGTATTTGATTTGCACAGCAGGGCTGCACAGTATTTTGGGCGGTAATAAACCGTAATGGGGCGTGCAAATACAGGCACTGAACAGCGTTAAATAGGCACCCTCAGGTCTTCTACTTAGGTCCTGAGGGAAGCAACATATTCATCAAACTGGCACTAACTACTTATACTAAGTTCATTAATTTCTTACACCTTAAAATATTTGTTACATCTTTTCTATTTTATTATATTGTTCATTTGATATCTATTATATGACATACCAAAATCAAGTGAATTTCAATGATGGAGAGAAGAATTATGATAACATCTCAGATTGTTAAACCTTTTGCATATTCAAGTAATCCCATCATATTTAATAAAATAAAATCCTTACATAACTACAGAAGAAGACCAACAAATAGGGTGATTTAAAACAAATTTGAATGTAAATGTGAATACATAAAGTACTTGACTGACAGTATTGGATTTTGGAGTCTGTCACAATCCTATAAAACAGGAACAGTTTGGGAAGAGCAGGAAAATTCTTGCTGTATACCTGGAAACATATTCTTTAAAAGCAAAGGTAGAAGCACTCTTTAGGCTGCCAGCTCAGTCCTTAACCTCTCTATGAATACTGATCCAGAGTTTCCCAGGACATGGAACTGCATAAAAATCACTTGTGGTGGGACTATATTTGATCTCATAAGTGAAAATGGTACATCTCCTGCAGATTTATAGACTGCCAGGACATGCACTGAAGGCTTAGTGTTTATGTGGCCCTCAGTTTCCTGTGCCTAAAATTTGCAGAACCTAAAGAATAAGTGCAAATTACAAATACAGATACAAAAATTTAATTATTTTCTGCATAGCAGTAGTGACATATGAACAACTCGGTACAGAAATACGGGATTTATGGAGTATCTCCTTCGGAAAAAATACAGGTCTTTTCTCAGGCTTAACATTATGCAGCTGAAGCCTAAATGACCTCAGTTTTCTTTGCTTCCTGTGGATTAGGAGTAAATATTTTTCTCTCCCCTTTCAGCAGGTGAAAAAGAAGGTAAGACAATTCTGATCTTCGCATTTAAAATGGGAAGGTTGGAGAACTGCAAGCAGTGAATTCTGTTATCGTGAATAATAAAACTGCAATAAAAGCTATACTGGCCAGCTTTTAGAGTTAAGGTGTACAAACCAAGCCATTCCAATCAGGTACTGAAATACACGAATTTCTGCTGTAACAGGCTAGCTCTCTGACTCGCAGATGGTGAACTCTGACAAATAACCCATCAAGTGATGGTGAGAAGAGTCTGAGGAAAGGTAGCCTCAAACAACATTTATTGTCTTTATTATAATCCATCATTTCTTGTTGTGCATCTCCTAACGTTCTCATATTGCCAGATATTGTTACTCTCTATCTCTTTGTATTTCTTAGGTGAGCGAAGCATAGCATTGGCTGATTAAGGCCATTCCCACATGCTGTTTGCAGAGCTAGGGAGAGGCACACGAGGTCAGAAAATGCTATGAATTATATGTTGTTATTCAAAGAGTCCAGTCTTGTTTCTGCTCATACTCCGTGGAGTTCTCCCCTGGAAATCAGCAGAAGCAGGATTAGTACCCAAGCTTGCAGCCCAGTTAGTTGTTGTTAGCAAAGGCTGCCGGTGCTGTGGGCTCAGACCTGTGTGCAGCGCCAGCTGCTGATCACCTAATAGCGGGCCTCTCTTGTGTTAGGGCACAAATTATTTCCTCATTCTGCTCTGAAGTGTTGAAATCTGTAGATCGATAAAATTTGAAGACAGAAGGGCAAATACCATGCCAGGTCGGGTTCTCTCTGTCAGATTGATACATGTTAGGGAAGAGAATGGGAAGCTGCAGTCTAGGGCTAATAATACATCCCAAATACTTTCTGAACATTTCTAAAAACCTTGCATAAAGGTCTCATTGTTAAAGGAGCAAGAGAACTCAGAAAATTGCTGCAGAAATTGAAGCCATGCTGCTAATGCAGAACTGGGGTGGGGGAAATAATGATGTTATTCTAAAATATGTTCTAGGATTCTCTGTGTTAAAGGGTGACAGCAATAGAAAGGGACACCTGTCTTTATGTGAACAGTTCTAGGTTTCAATAAAGTACAGACTTTGGCAATGCTGATAGTTGCCTATTATTCTGATGGTATGCATGCAATGGCCATTTATATGGAATTCCCTTTGGAGGGTTAATGTTTCGGTGGTTTTCCTCAGATCAGAGGAAATCTGTATGGTTTTATGAGTGGTGCCAGCACTATATTAATGAGGGACATTGAATCTCTGCCTTTTCTTGAAACTAACGCTAAGCTCAAGTCCCAGCGGTGCCCTGAAAGGCCAGAACTTCCTTTCATAAACCACTGACCTTTCATTGTGATTATCTTTGTGAACTGGTGCTGTCTTTGAGTTAATAGAACTTGGTAATTGGGGAGCTAAGAGGGCTAAAATAGAAGTGACAGTTTTTGCTGCTGGTTAGATGTTAATGTGAGTCCTGAATGCCTTTTAAATATGTTATTCTAAATCTGAGGAAATGGAGAAGAGTGCTTCTATGTATTAAAAAGGCTGGGAATACAAACAAACAAAAAAACATTTGTCTGATGAGATTGAAGAATGTGTCAGTCAACGTGAAACCAGACATACCGGTAGAGGAGCCCTTAGTGAATGCAAAAATACAATGTCTTGTTATAATTCTACATGCGTTTTTTAGAGATTTGGTACTTGAACTACAAATTCTGTTTGTAAATGCTACCACACTGAACCTGACTTCTGGTTTAGTCCACTAGTTGAGACAGGGAAAGAGAAATTCAAACAGATTAATATTTCTGGAGCTGTACCTTGTTACTCCTGGACCCTGGTGAGCGTTCAAGCAGCTCTACGCTGTCTCTAACTCTCTCCTTTGGCATCCTTTGTACTGGAAGCAGCATTTAAAGGACACAAGTTATAATTTGGCTTTAATGCGTGATGTTTGGCAGTTCATTTGCTTTCTTAATAAAGAAATGAAAATAGTGTGACACTACGTGAGAACTTGTTAACTCATGGCCGTGCAAGTGACTGCTACGAACAGACCTTGCCATTGTTCCTGGCAATGAAGTAAGTGGCTGTGAGGGCAACACAAACAGGACGCAGGTACAGAGTGCGGTGTTTACTTGTGGTGCCATTATTCCTTTAAGCCTTCTTACAGAGCAGGTGCAGGGGTGCCAGGTACTCACAAACCCAGGACAAGCAGACAGTCCCACACTACTGATTGTTCCTTTAATATGATGTACTGAACACCTGCATAACTCTTCCTGAAGTGCTTTGAGCTCTTCGAGTAAAGAATAGATCAACGTTATGACTCTCAGCTTAAAGCTGAAAAATGAAATTCCTAGTGATAATTTCACTACAAACTAGGCTGCCTATGGGTTCATAATGATCCACAGGGCTGCTGCTTAGGCTAAAGGCAGCCTGCATTGTTTGCTTAGGGGTTCTCTATTTCTTGTCCCGTGGCTGACCTGGAGGAAGCTGGTGCCTGACTGAAAGATACAGCCCAGCTAGCTAGAGGGGGGCTTATTCCACTCACATCTGCACCCACACTTGCTGGACTTTCTGCCTGTGTGATGCAGTTGTTAAATGAAAGGCAGTAAATTCTTACTTGTTTAAGGAGGCTGACTTAGAGCCATGAAATGGGATAGAGAAAGAAATTAGATGTTTTCATTTTTCTGTTCAGCATTTGTTCTACAAAGTTGCATAACTGAGTGTAGTCACTAAATCCAGGCAAAGCATTCTCATCCCTGGAAAACTATACAGAGAGGATCTCATCTGAGTTGTCTGTATTTCGCATGTGATTGCCTTGTTCTTTTTTGTGGAACAATTTGGTGATTTTACTCTACATAGCATATCTAACTGCAAAAGCAGCAGACATTCGTTACCTCCTTTGCCATTTAATCCAGTTGTGAAGTCAGCAATTTTGAAGATACTAGGGAGGAGACACAAGACCCAGTATTTAAAGCTTTTGGAAGGATTCTTCCAGGTTTGGAAATGGCTCAGTTGTGCTGGTTCAGATTTGCTTTTCAGAATGGTTTACCTTGTTATTTGCAATCAGAGTGAGAGTATGGAGGGAATATGTAGTGACAGGGTATGGGATGGGGTGCAGAGGAGAAAAGTAATTCACCTGCAGTGAGTTTGTGGTACCAGGTGAATCTAGTTTAAAAAAAGAGAAGGTTTGTGTCTTGAAGCCCAGTGCTGAAAATATAAATTACCTTTTAGCTATATTGTCGCTGTGTTTACCTCAAATTATTTGATGCCAGAGGTAAAGTGAAACACAGTGAAATGCTTGTTTCGAAGTCAGAGAAACTAGAAGTTTGGTCTTCTTTCAGTAAAGGTTAAATCCTGCATTGGAATAACAGTAGTCTCAAAAATGCCAATTGTACATTATATATCATTTCACTATGACATTTAAAAAAAAAAAAAAAAAACAAAAAAAAAACAAAAACTTTTTCCTGTGTGTTATTTCCTCATCTCATTGCATCTCAGTGCGGTCTGTTGCTGTGCATTCAAATGAAATGTACCATTAAGATATATAACGCTGAAAAGCTCTGCCATAAAGTCTGGTGAGACACATTTTCTCCCTTTTACTAGTAGACAGTGATAATGAAAATCTCTAATCTCATTAGTTCAAAAGAACCACCACACAGCACTAGGGTGCTTTAAAAAACCAAGAAGCAGAAGAGACATGATTAAGTTTGTAGAAATAGGAAGGAAAATATTTCTTTTGAGGTAACAATACACTTATACGAGATCGGTATTCATGTTCTGGAAGACAACAGAAGACCTTTGCTTTTGAAATTAATTTGCTTGTGTCCTGCATGAGAAAACTTAGTGTTTTGCATTAGAATGTTTGTGACACAACTACAAAATAGCATGCTGATAATTTCTACTATTTGTAGTTTCTCTTTCTGTCAATATTCTTTATGCTGTTTGTCTTCCCACCCTCTGCGAGTGAAGTGGTAACACCTGTTCAGCTTTTAGCCACATCATTTATGATTATTCTCAGGTGGGTGCTGCTACTCTTGGCTACAATCTACAGAATCTATGGGCTCTTCATAGACGTGTTTAGTAAGTAGCATTATTTTTTTATTCAAGCCTTTATATTTGACTGATGAGTTCATCAATGTAGTTTTTGCAAAAGTCAGTTAAATCCATTTATTTGGTATTCTGATATAATTGCCTGTGCTTGTGTTAATGTTGTTTTCCAGAAGATTAAGCATGTGCTATAGAATCTAAATTCCAGTTTTCAGAAGAAAAGTGCTGATAATTTCAGTGTTTGATTTAGACAGAAAATTAAGTTTGATAGGGGACAGGCAAGAAGTAAGAAATAAATGTCAGACCAACTCTTCATGTATTTTTTACTCACCTGAGTAATTTTACTGTCTGGTTTGTAGGGCCATCCCTTGTGTCTGGATGTCACAAGTTCTCTTATCCCTTTATGCTACCCTTAATTTTTTTCTCAGCCTCGTTTGTTGAAAACATGAAAAAAGGCTAAAAGGTCAATCATATTTATCTTAATCCAAATTATTTTCAGTAATTGTATTTTCATCCCTCATTGATTCTAATGGGACATAATGCATTATATGTGCCCTAAAAGCAATATAAAATACAAAGTACTATTTATAGAATTATGAGTTTAAAAAAAAAGGGAAATATCCATATTCATGCAGTACTGTATGTGTTGTATCAGCTGCACAGTATAATTTAGCAGATATGGTACATTGAATCCCATTGAAATCAATGAGAAATGGATATGTGACTGTTCACAATGCTCATTTGTTGTAATGTTGTGGTTATTTAGAGCTGCTAAGGATTTATTACCAAAAATGGATTTTGTATGTACTGCAGATACCCTTAAAACTTTCCAGATAAATTAGCACTCAAAATGGAAAGATTCATTGTGGGGGCATTTTAGATAGTTATGTCATGTCTTTCGTCCTCTTCCTGTCCCCCATTTTGTCCTGTCCGTGTTGGTATAACATTGATGGAAGTTTGGAGGGGGGTGGTGATGATGATGGAGTTACCCATGAGTACTGCCATAGGTTTGCTCTTCTCACTTTGAGTCTTGCTGTGGAGAATTACTTGGTTGTGCTGCTGGCAGTGAAGCGATGCTCTTCAGGTCTGTGGCAGCCAGCATGAGGATTTAATATGTCATCTAAGTGATTTATGGTAGAAGTTGTGACACAGGAACAAACAAGAGGAAGGACAATCAGTAATGCTAGGGCTATATAGCATTACTGAATTTAAATAGTTACTTGAATTTAGATGGTTTCTGACTGTACGCTTCTCTCCAGAAGGACAGATGTCTATTTAACATGTCTGTCAGGTTATCGAGAACTATATTGTTACTTGGAGAGTTACAGTCTTAAGCCTGTTCTTTCTCTTTGCCCATTTGCAAAGCCTTATCTTGTGACCGCTTGAAAAGCTGCTGGTTTGTAGGTAGCTTAGTTATTCACCTGTAGATAGGAGCGCATGTGGATCCATATTCCGTGCTGCATCTCCTGTAAGGTGATTCTCTAAAATTCAGTGCTTTTCCAACCTATCCACTCCTTCAGCAGCTGTGGTGTCCTCTGGAATGTTAATGACTAGTTCTTCCTTGGGGTTATCTTGGTTTTCAGCGTGAATATAAGGTAGTCTGATATGGTGAACATAACATTAGGCATTCCAGAAATGTAGACAGCACTTTCATCTTGTACTTGTTTAGAATTTATTAAATGAACATGGCTTACATGGGATTCTGAAGCCCTGGAGTCAATACCAAATCCGTCAATTAATTCTATGGATCATCTTAGGGGATAGTAATAAATACTGAAATGTGTTTTTGTGATAGTTGTCTATTTTCTTTTTTACTAAAATAAATAAATAAATCATTCTTTACTTTGAGACAGTCTCTTCTCTTGTCTCCAGGAAACCATGAGGTATTTTTCCTTTTGCTTCATTTCCCAACAACTTCCAGATATGTAGAATCGAAAGCCACAGTCCTGCCAACACATGCCTAAGTTCAGATGTTGAGCTGTTCCAACAGTTGTATCAGTACTTTATTTAGTATATACGTGACAGACATCATAGCTTGTACTGGAGACCCACAGATTTCAAACCAGAGGATGCTGCAGTAGTAACTGAAGGACTGAGTCGCTCTAGTTTCAGCTGTAACAGACTGGTATCTATGGTAGAACGGATTCTCGCCAGACAGCTCTATGGGGCTATACGTAGAATATGCATTATTGCACTTTGCACATTGAAAACTATTTTGGTTCCTGGATTATGAGAAAACCTGAAATACGAAGGAACTTGTGCCATGAATCTTAATGCTCTAGCACAGGGGTTCTTGAATTAGAAACTTGACTTGTTCATACTGCATCTACTTGCAGCTTTTAAGTGAATTGATTAAACACATCGCCTCTCTCCCGTCCTATGTATTCATTAGTATAAACCTCTGGCTTTTTGAAAACAGGAATTGTTTGAGGTTTTGCAGTTTTGAAATAAAACTCTATAATCTTTTTTTTTTTTTTTTTTTCTTAAGATTTCAGTTTTAAGTCCTCAGCTGGTCTGAAGTCAGTCTAGTATTTTTTTTTTCCAGTATTTATCCAGTCTTCTGAACACTTCTACAATATTGGTCAAACGATTCTTGCCTTCTGCGTGTGACTGGAACTAACACAGTTCCCATTCATTCCTCAGCAGATTAGGTCTTTCTCCTTGAGGGTAAGAAAAGTCCTTGTCAATGATCTTGTGTGTCCTCTACAAGATTTTGTTGTTTTGCAAGTACGTCTCCAAGGACGTGGCGTGACCTTACACTAACTTAGCTCTTGGTATTTTAACTCTGTACAGAAATGTGGTACAGGATCTGTCTTTATGTACAAATTTGAGGAACAGAAACTAATCCATGCGCTTTTTAATCAGCAGGTGTAGTTTCATTATCTCTAATAGCTCATTTACCCACTGATGTTTCTCTGTTGTAGACAATATGGATTGAAATGTTCCTCATTATAGCTGTAGGTTGAAAGTCAGTGCAGCAGGTCAGCCCTTGGGAAGACCTCTGTGCTCATCATCATGCTGGGGAGCGCTGTGTTTGTACCTTGTGGTGGAGTTGTCCTGGGGGCATCCAGTCTCCCTCCCTCGGGTGCTTTGCTCTTCAACAAGCACCTCTCACTGTATTACCAGGCCCGTTGATGGGGGAGTGGGCTTTTGATCACATTTCTTTCTTAACCAGGTTTTGATGTCAGGAAGAAAGTTGATGAGTGTTATTTTTTCTGATCTTCTCTGAATACCAATTACAATTGTGAGATGTGTTTGAAGGTTTGAAGTTGTGTTGCCTTTTGCTGAGGACTTCCGTTCAAAATTATCCCATGTCATTATCCATTATATTTTCTAGTACTCTCCCTCAGACTTCTGGTAGAGATTTGCCTACTCTAAGTGTAGTTTTCTTCTTTTTTAATATAGTGTAATGCTCTATGAAACTTCACATTTTCTTGCCTTTAACCCTTTCTTCTTCTTTTCTTTCTACCTGTCTAATTCCTGCTTGTTTAGTTAATCATATGTTGTGTTTTGTTTTACTTCTGCCTTTTAGTTCTCCTAAACTTCAGATACATCTTTACACGAAATACGTCTTGGAGGCTTATACTGTTATTCAGGGCTTCTGAAGCCTGTTTTGCTGAATACATACAATAGGGATCAATACCTCAGCTTGGTTCCACCTCAGACTTCCCTGTCTTCAAAACAGCAGTTAAGTTTGAGTTCCATAACTAGCTAATACACATCATGTCCATAGTCAGAGTACTGCAGACAGCTTCCCTGTTCAGAAGCAGCTAGGGATTTGGAAGACCATATTTTCTACACAACCACTGTCAAATGCTTTACAAATTTCCTTGTACTTAAAAGAAAAAAAGACATGGCACTTTGGAGAAAATCCAGTTAGGCCTCCAGCCTGGAGCTGTGCAAAATTTCCCAGTCATGTTTAATTAGGCAGGTCTGTCTTTAAAATGTGCTCCTGCAGGTGTGTTTCTTTTGTCCTAGAAAGCCTTAATCCTACAAAAAGATTGTATGAGTTTAAGTGTTGAAAGAATTTATGGTTAATTACCTCCCCAAACGACACTGTAATAAAAGTGAAGTTAAATTTGACATTAGGCACCCAAATCCTTATATTGGTTACTAAATAAAAGCTATCCCATAGGGTCAGTTATGTGGAAGTGTAAATAATCTTTGTTATTATGTACCAGGTGTAGGTATGTTCTGATGCCTGTGAACATTCATATTTCTTATGTAGGTGGTTGCACTGAGAACAAAACTTGCCTTCTAACAACGTAGTGGTATTGAGTGTCATGAATGTTGCAGGATATAACAACTATTACTTTAGCTGTTTATTGGATAAATGAATAGCCTGCATCTGTGCCTTTTAATGAACATTCATTAATAACCTATGGGATAGAGGTAGATCTTCCTTCGGAGCATTGCTATATGCTGTTCTAAAATAAGGCTGTGGTTTGGAGACTTTGTTAGTAGTAATTAATGATTTTGAGTACACAGAATTATTTTAAAAAGCAGTATATTTCCCTGTATTTTGAAGATCAAAAAAAGCATAAACATGAAAACAAATAGGATCTATTTACTTATTTCGCTCTAAGATAAAAAGGAATCCCAAGTGAAATTAAATTTGCTTTAATTAATGATTTAATATCAAATAATTTGCATGGCAATAATATTTCTTCAGTTGTTTTTAAGTGAACAGAATGGTTCTGGAATTGTTGTGTACAGTTGGTGTACTTTGTGTTTACCAGTGAGATATAATAGCAACGGGAGGGTAAGTTTACCATTTTCTATGCTGTATAAAAAGGGACCAGCCTTAAAGAAAGCATATGTTGAGACATTTGCATATCTGTCTTCTTTCTGGGAGAACCTACCAGCAAACTAAAGTATTTCTACAATTTTTTAAATTTTGTTTTAGATATTTCAAATCCAGATTTTCATATATTAATGTATTTTGAGATCTGGAAAACTATTTTTTTGATATTTATGTTGCAGTTGTAAATGACACTGCATTTCAGTAGAACCAAGTAAACTTGAAGCTGAGAGAAAAGCACACTTTTCAGGAAGCTTAGGTTGTTTTTGTTTTAATGTTAACAGCTTTCAAAACAAGTGTTTGAAAAACTTTCTTTGAAGAGAATCTGTGTTCAAATTGTGACCTTCAACAGTATTTTGCTTTTATTCTAAAGGAATCAGCTAGTAATAATTATGATGGGATATTAGTTTGAGGTAAGGATGTGCCATTTAGAAGTTGTATTTGTCCTGCCAAATCTTTCTCCTCAGCCTTACACAGGGCTGTTACATGGTTGTAAGTTTGACCATTAAAAATATAATTGAAATACTTACCCACATCCATGAGGTCTTCAGGCCAGTACTTACCCAGCTCCCATGCTCCATTTCTCCTCCCCCCCCCAGTGCCTTCACTGTACAACTTCAGCTTGTTAAAAGACAACAAAAAGAAACAAACAAAAAAAAAAATAAAGAAACCAGAGACTTCCTTTATATTCTGTAAAGATCTGTTATGAACAAACAGTGTAGTAATTCAAGTGCTAAGTTCCAAGATTAGTGCTGTGTGTTATGGTATGTCAGGGACTCAGTGAATAATCAGGACAAGTCATATTTCTCAGTAACTAACGTATTCAGTATTTTCAACTGTACCATACTTTTAAAACTTTATAAATTAAAACTTTATAAATGTTTAATGATTGCAACATTTAATGAGGTGTTCAAATTCCAAGGATTATGTTTATCATGAATTATTTACTAGGATGAAGATTTTATTCTTTTTTTTTCTTTTTTTCTTTTTCTTTTTTTTTCTTATTCAGTATAGGAGAATTTAGGAAAGGGAACTTCAGACTCAGTTTTAATGCTATTTAATGCCTAACCCACTTTGGCTTTATATTGCTTCACAAGCCCTTGGGGAGGAATGGAGTTCAGTCAGATAATGCACAGCACTACATTTTAGAAGCATTCCTGCACTGACTCTCCAGAAAGTTAGGGATATCTAGTATTTGGGATAGACCAGCACGTTAGTACTCACTGAGGTTATGCTGAGAAACTACTGCATGACTCTGCTATCGAGGCCCCCCTCGCCTCAACAACAGATCTAAGTCCAGAAACGTCTACACACTTAGAAGAATCCATCTTCGGTGATATTGAAAGGTACTGGCAGGAAGACTAGAGCATAATTACAGCTATAATTCAATGAGTTACTTAAGCATGTGAGTTCTGTTACTTCAGTGAGAATAATTAAGCATTTAAGCACATTCTTAACTGTCTTGCTGAGTTGAGGCTGTAGTAATTAGTGCAGGACTCCTAGGTAATCCTAGGCTGATTCCAGGCTGGCCTCAGCTTCCCCTGGAGCGTGTAAACATCTTCAGTGGGTTTGGGAAGTGACGGCCTCTCCCAAAGTGATGCAGTGCCCTTTGGGGATATGTGGCTACTTGAATCTGTACACAGGCAGCTTGTGATTAGTTACTATTGACAGGATGTAATCTGGAAAAGTGGTGTTAGTGCTTCTGTATCCACAACTGAAGCCCTTGCATAAAAAGGACTCCTTCCCCACTTTTCTTGCAATGTTGTACCTCAGTGATACGAAAATATATGGATTTTTGTGCATTGATAGAGTATGTTTGGAAAAGGTCAGAATAAAGGAGAACAATATTTGTTGGCTCTGCAGGAGAGTTCAGTTACCATTCTGTGAATCCTATAAAGTGCAGGTGCAGCAGTTTGCTGTGAGTGCAATGTGTGAATTTGCATTGTCGTGGTCTGAGAACCTGAAAGAAATGAGCATTGGGGTGTTGGTGGATATTGTCTTTAGCAAACTGCAATAGAGAACCTTTTCTGTTACCATGTTAAAGCAGGGGTAGGGGATCAAGCATACACGTGCCTGAAACTGTACAAACATATAATAAATAGATCAATTCCCAGACCTCAAGTTGCTCAGGACTAAGATGAAAGACAATAGGTTAAGCAAGAAGACGGCTCCTACAGTACTGCAAAATGTTTCAGAGGCTCTAAACTTCTATAATCAAAGTGATCAGTCTGTTAGTAAAAATTAATTCCTTAATACAAGTCCAAGGATGCCTGCGTCTGTCACTCCTGGTTAGGCTGAGTGTGTATGGTAGAGAAACAGAACAAAATGCTTTACAATGTTTAAAGATATACTAGACAAGATTAAGATTATTAACTACTTACTAGGCTGCAGAGGAAGGTTGAAATATTTCTTCAGAGCATTAATATCAAAGCAACATATCTGATGCATGCGAAACATCCACTATGAGGATTGCCTCATATATCAGGTACCTTGTTCAATTAATGCCTGTGTGCCTGTTGCTTTCTCAGATCAACCGTCTCGTGTCCTTGTATTGGTTCTGATCCATTAAGAATACAAAAGACGCCATTTGTCATATTACTTCAATGTGCATAGGAGCGTCATCGCAGACACACAGTGAAAGTGGGGTGTGCTGGAGTATGCAGTTAAGTGGTGGCGTCTGAATATTAAGGTGTTTTGGAATGACACAGTTAATTTTTTTTTTGAAGCATACTTTGAAGGAGAAAGTTTAATATTTAGTAGAATATGTTTTGAGAGAAAGATTCTGCCTTTTTTCAGTTTACTCTTGTGACACCATGCTCATCAGCTGCGTGACACTGTGAGGTACTTCAGTGTCTGTCAGACTTGTAATCTGATGAGCTATCCTTGGAATAAACCTGAGTTGATGAAACAATCAGTGAGCCTTTGGCACTCACAGAACTGATTAGTGAAAACCTAGCCAGACTTTGGCATGTGACACAGAGCACTGTGCTCTATATCCTAAGGCTGAATCAAGGAGACCTTCCACTGTGACTGACCACTACTTAATGCTAATAAGCTACTGAGGGCACGGGCACCTCGTTCAGAGAGATTGTATATCCCTTCAAAAGCAGTGGAATTGTGATTATGTAGATACTTCAGGACTTGTTGACAGGTAACCACCTAGCGTGTTTCTTATTGATATTCCAGACAGCTCTGGTCATTTTTCCATAGATACCAGTAGTTCAGGGACTGCTAAATGCATGGGAATGATTGATTCAAATTTATGCCTGTTAATTTTCAGACTTTCCGTCTAGACTCCATAAAATTAGCCAGTCATCCAGTGAGATATAACTAAATTTCAAGGCACTGCTTGACAAACTCTATTGACAGCTCGTGTAACACACCCCCTCAAAAGCAGCGACTACTTGCTACATAGCTGATGTAAGACACGTACGATATCCTGTTCAGAATATAATATTCCACGCCTTCTACCTGTAATAAATGCACATAAAATGGTTCAGCAAAACAAGCGTGCACCTTTCTATTTGAAAAGGATTTGTACAAACCAATTGATGTGATTACTGGCATGTATCAGATTATGGGATTGGTCCTGAAGTCTGTGGATTTACTTGAATGTAAGTCAAGGTTTGTGACCTTCGTCTGTAAGCACGGAAGAATACTACAAAATAAACTGATGTGTATAGCTATGTAGTGCTATACTGAGTGATTTGAACCACAGTCTGTCTAATAGTAATTCAGTGAAATTCAGGAATGTCTTTGGCACTCAACATTAGTAACAAGTAATTATCTTCAGCTAAGATGAAATGAGGGTCAAGCCTGATTCTGGCTATTAGAGCTGGAGTGTTACTTGCTTTATTGAACATGTTAATTTAAAGCTGCATGAGGAAAAGATGAAAAAAGAGATTCTCCAAAGTGAATTTCATAGTGACTTTTATGAA
The DNA here is from genome assembly GCA_011076525.1 of Nettapus auritus. Taxonomy (NCBI): domain Eukaryota; kingdom Metazoa; phylum Chordata; class Aves; order Anseriformes; family Anatidae; genus Nettapus; species Nettapus auritus. The sequence goes on along the minus strand of CM021772.1, from coordinate 20,039,001 downwards.
AGACTGGTTACAAGTTGCTTTTAGAAGATAAAGAAAGGTTGTTTGCAGTTAACTATTTGTATGTTGGTTGGATGGACGCGAGCTGTCCTAAACTGATAGTAGTTGACTACTTCTGGGGTTGAATTTGGTATGTTATATTTAGGGCCCTTAAATGAAAGATCTCAACTCTTACTGTGGAATGGTGATCCTGGATTTCTAGTTGGGAATTTTGTAAAATCCATCAGAGCGACGCACACAGAAGAAAGATCATATCCTGGTGTCTTACCCTGATGTGCTTTAGACTGGTAAAATTGTAAAAGATGTCACTTAGTGTAACTTGGCCTGGCCATGCCATCGTGGAATCACTGTAACTGAGTGATGAGCAACACTGTCTGTGTCTTTTGATTTCTATCCTTGTTATAAATACTATAATTACTGTTTAACTTGCCTACCCCCCCTCTGATGCCTAATTTTGTTAGATCTCCCTGGCAGACCTGGATATATTCCTGACTAACGTTGTTGTGGACTCAGTACTACAGCACAAGCAGGTGCTGGGACTTTCCTGCCCAATATTTCCTTTAGGACAGGACCCTTTCCAAGTACAGCAGTCGTCTTCATTTGTGTTCTCCTTAAAAACAGCAGATACTTTTTGCTCAGCTCACTTAGAAGCTCTGCTTTTGCTTTGGAGAGGGATATGAAGGGTTTCCCCCACCGCTGCTGTGGGCCCAGCAGCCCCATTTCAGCCCACGCTGTCAGTGCCTGCCCAGTGACCCCAACACCATTGCCATAGGAGTGCAGGTCTCCAGCTCTGCCATGGCACCAGCCCTGCCATGCCAAGCCGGGCCCAACCCATGGACCTTTGGCTGTCCCTGTCCCCACAGAGGTGCTCCTGGCTGCCCTTCTCCTGGCTGGGGCAGCGGGACGGGCCTCGGCTGCCAGGCCCTGCCCTGCCGGCCCTGAGGGGAGCCCCTCTGCCGCTGGGCCCCAGAGGGCTGCTGGCTCTCCTGCCCCCCTGCAGCACAGGCACCACAGTAGCCTGGTGGAATCAGCAGCTAGTAATTCCAGTATAATTCAGTATTTCATCTGTTTAGAATCCTGATCTTGTGGTGATATCAACACGAGCCATCATCAATAGGATGGAATCGTGCTGTGCAGAACAATACTGCTGTTTGAGGCAGTTTGAAGATGTTCAAAAGTTTGATATTAAATTATTTTCTTCAGTGAGGAGGGTTCTGCAAACCTCCGCTGATGGATTGTGTGACTAAGCCAATTTCTCTCCTACATGAATATATTAACTGTGATGATAATACCCTGAAAAATCCAGAGACTGGTTCTTCAAAAGTAGTTAGATGAAAATTCTCATTCGTTTCAAATAGATTTAAGTGTCTGTGTGTTTTAACGATCTAGGCCAAAATACTTTAAAATCCACAACGTTAAATTGGAATAATGGAAGTTACATATTTTGACTGTGACTCTGTGTTAGGTATTGGTTAGCTGTTCATCACTGCTGTGAGTAACTCTTTAAGTTAGTATTTGTTTGGAGGTTTTTTATAATTAATTGATTTTTCATAATGGTAAATCCAAATATAAAAATATATTCTCGGTTATTTACATTCCTTCTAGCACACGCAAAAAGTGTTTTAGAGTATGGATTTGCATCAGAATAATTCATTGGACAGAGTTTGTTTCAGGGCTGTTTATTTCCTCCCAAGCCCTCTCACAAAGAAGCCAAGTGGAATTATGGATATTGTGATCTTTTGGCAAATGGCTTGGGTTAGGGCAATGTGGTACCAGGCGGTGAGTTAGTGGGTTGTGGGCACAAGTTAGGATTGCAGGAGGCATGGCCTAAGAGTGCAGCTGGACATAACAGTACTCGGCTCTAGGCACAACACAAAGGTTGCAATAACTTTCCACATTCCATAGAGCTGTTGAAGAAATCCAAGCAGAATAACAATGTATGCTTGTCCTAGCACATCACAGGCTGTTCAGAAGCATCTTGTTTCAGGTAGGAGGAAAAAACATGTATGGATGTTGGTGCCACAGCAAAATATCCCAAACATGGTGGTGTATGGGGTATATCTGACCATAATAGGGGAAGTTGTAGTATTTTTACTACATCTTCTGGTATTTCAGAGAAACATTTCATTCTGGATAGCTTGTAGCATGTTTCTGTCATAGAATCCTAGAATGGTTTGGGTTGGAAGGGACCTTAAAAGCCATCTGTTTCCAAGCCCCATGCCCCCAGGGGCACCTCCCAATAGACCAGATTGCTTAAAGCCTCCTCCAACCTGGCCTTGAACACTTCCAGGGATCAGGACGTTTCAGATTTATTATTAGATATTCTGGTGTAATTGCCTGTCCTGCAGAGGTGTTGCTTTCCTTCTCAGAGAGTTTTACCCTGTGAACACTTGGGTTTTTATCGGCACAGTCAGGAAGCAGACAGTCTGCTGCTCTGTCTATACATTAAATTGTATTCTGAAAATGGAAATATTTGGAACACAAATGCTCTGAATAAATATTCCAAACAGCACAGTGATACAAAGCAGCAAAAATAATAAAAATGCTGGGCTCAGACTTGCAAGGTGATAACTCTGTTGAAAGCACCTCATAACCGTGGGTCTATTTCCATCTTCTATAATTACATGATGCCAAGGACTATTATTGGAAGGTCTGCATGTGAAATCCCTGAGGAGGGCTTCAATGAGAATAGAAGTTTCCTTTGTGTTGATAATGGGGTGCCTTTGATATGCAAACAAAAGATAATTTTGTTAATGCTTTTTTTTTTTTTTTTTTTTATCAAGAAACATACTTTCCACATTTCTGTTAAAACATGCCCTCTTTTGTTTGGACTGGTCTACATGCAGTTTATATTTTGTTCACATCCCTAATGGAAACAGTCACCTTCTGCCATTGGCATAGATGTATAGACGAGACACCTTATCCCAGAAATACTCTTTATTCTTCTTTTCCAAGACTAGCTTATCATGGAACAACCACCTCCATACCTTTAAGTCTGCATTCACACTAAGACAAGTTACCATTTTAAATTACTTTTATAATGAAAGTGACGTGACTTCTGCGTGTAGGCTGTATTTCAGTGAACACATTGCTTTTGAAATATTTTTGAAGATATCCATCTTATTCCAAACGTGTTTGTGTATAATCCTGCCTCTCTCTAACAGTAGTCTATTACATGTATCTAAGTCCCTGATGGTGCATTGTATCCTCAAGTCATTTAGCCTTTTCTGTGTTCGTAATGATACCACTGACCCCTCTGAGGCAATTCCTTGAAAGAAGATAACAGTTTTTCCCGTGCCCTTGACCAGCATGCTGACGGCTGTGTTCAGCTCTCCTGGGGACACTGTTCTGGTTCCCTCAGGAATGTGAAAAAGTAATTTTCCCAGATAACAGCCAAAAACCCAATTAAGCTTAGATTAAAGAAAAGGGGGATTTATTGGTGTTTTATGGAATAGAGAGAGAAAGAAAATAAAAGATAGGAGATATTAAATTGCCTGAAGTGGAGACACACAATGTCCACTCACTAGCATTACTCTTCAGTTTACACAGTCGCTGGTGGATTTTTAGTTGGTTCAACCATATTAACAGTAAAACATCATCTCTCCCACAGCCCAAAGCCATGTCTGTCTTTTCCTGTCAAAGCTGGAAGGACTGTGACATGCTGTCTTTGAAACATCATGTGTGTGGCCAGAAAACCTCCTCAGTGACTAGGTCTCTGAATTTGATGCAAAGGTGTCAGTAGTTACAAAGCATGTTTATTTCCCCAGCGGGGTGCTAAAATGCATGGAAATTGGACCAAGTACACAAGATTTTAATTTCCATTTTTGTAGTACATTGTATTTTAGCATTAGGGTTTTTTAATGTCTACCCTACAAGGTATTCCATGTGTCATTGTGGTCTTCGAAAGGATCCATTGTCTTGTGATCACCTATTTAAATGGAACAGTACAAACTTCCTGGCTTGAAATACAGGAAAAACAAATTATTTGCATATCTTTAATTAACCCTCTCTTTGTTTAGATTGAGATTGCCTTCAGTAACTGTCAGGTTTCTTGGCCAGTTGAATAAACAGCTTTGTGTATGCATTTCAATTACTGCACTTTTGTATTGCTAATGAGAGAAAGCAACGGTTTCTTGGAAGCAATCTTAATTTAGCGATTTTGTTCACATTTTTATACAGGTATGGTATTTCAGCTATGTAATTAATGGTGCCATATCAGCTTTAGAGGTGGATAGAGAATTAAAAATCAGCATGACATATACATCAGGTATAATTCAAATTGTGAAGCCATGTTAATTATTTTCATATCACAGAGTACCAAGCTGCTTAAAGAGCATATGCAGAATGTACAAAGCACAGGCCATTCTGACCTGAGAAAGCAGCTGCCAAGGGGACAACACCTGACTCAGGAAGGTTTGGCCATGGACAGAACATGAATCTTAGGAAAAAGTTGTGCCGTCTTCATTCCTGGGAGCAGGCAGGGCTTTGGGGCTTTTATGGCTTGGTAGAAGGGTTTCCTCATGAACCAGTCGAGCCTCACAAGGTGATGGGTTAAGCTTGCTTGTATTATTAATAGAGCCAAATTGCAACCAAAACTAATGTTTATGTGGACAATTGTGTGTTTTGAAGCAGGCAGAATGCTCTGAAAGCAAAGCGCTGCTCTGACTGCCAGCTGCAAGAGCAGTGGGATAAAGTGTAGTAGGATGGTTTGTATGTGAGCCTTAGGTCTTTTGTAGTTAGGTAGAGGGAACAATTATAAATAATTCTCACTAGATTTTTAAAAGTAGTGCTCAGCTCTTTGGCTGGATTACTTTGAAGAGGACATCAGAGCTACTGCATCAGGAAAGCAATTGGAATTATTCCAGGGTCAAATGGTAAAACTGCATTGGGGAAGGTTAAAGGGATGCATTTGCAAGTCAAGAAGACATTGAAGGGGATCTAATTATAGGCTTAATTGCTGTAGGTAATGACGATTCAAGCTACTATATTTAACATAGCCTGGATAGTGTAACTGAGGTCATCCAATGTATGAATCAACAAATCCAGAGCAGATTTTCAAGAAACGTTCAGAAAGGAAAGTCTTAGACCCACTGAAGCCAAGAGGAATTCTATCAGTGAGTCAAGTTTTTGAGCAGAGCCTGGATTTCACTCTACATGTATAAGAACTGTGGCTTTGTTTCATAAAACATCTTAAATTGGATTATTCATAGATTTCTAGTAATATACATGCTTAGCATTTTGCTGGATCAGTGCCTATGACATGCTGTGATTTTTAGAGCTGGAGGAGGTGAGACAGGGCACTGTGGTCCTATTGCCAAATCCATCACTGGCTTGCTCGGTGACTTTGACGAAGTCACGTGTGAATGTTTATGATTATTTGCTCCGGTGTCTCTCCACATCTAAGCTACCAATCTGTCTTCATAAAAACCTTAAACATCTATGATGAATAGTGCCATAGAAGTGCAATAACTTGATGTTTTTAAGGAGGAGACAAATAAGGACCTGTAAAAGAGTTGACTAGGTCAGTGAATGTAGCTGTATTCTCTTCGTTCCTAGTTGTCCATATTTGTAGTTCAGAAAGGTGGAAACAATGTGGTATTAATTCATGGTCTATAAAACAAAATCACATTTTTAGTCTAGCATTTCCATCGGTCTTATTTTTATGAACTTTGCAGTTGTTTCACTTGGGATGTATTTGGCTGCTTGACAAAGTGACTGGAGATTTATAATTCCTTATTAGTAACTCAGGGCTCTAAAGGGAATAACGGAGTACTTATTTACTTTTCTAGGTCAGACTCATGGTGTAGGAGTTTAATGAACTTCTGCTAAACAGGAATTGTAGCAGAATTAAAAGCTGAGTGCATCTGTCCAATAAAGTTATCTTATTTTCTATAGGTTAGGTATTTTTTTTCTTGTGCAGGGCTGTTTAGGCTGCACTCTCTAAGTAATCAGCAAAGAATATGAGACTCTCATATAGAATTTGGTATTAAGTCAATGCACTGATTGTGCTCCGAAATTACATTATGTCAGATAACTGTATTTATGTATCAGTTCAGGGCAGTAAGATCCCAGTTCAAATGTGCTGAAAAAGAGTTTGTGATTCGGGTTAGCAGCTAAACTACTGCTGCAGTTTTGATGCCTTTCAGATATTGTTCGAATCAATAAGGCGGGCACTTTCCTGTCAAGAACATATTCAAATCTATGTTCAAGATAAACAGTGCAGTATCTGTGCTTCCTGTAGATGTGAAGGGAATAGAGCGTTTCATATTCTCACAGGAGATATACACTGGGATTTACTTGAAATTACAAAATTAGTGATGGAGATAAAGATGTAAGGAAGAAATACAAAAACATGTTACGTAACCATAGCTCTGTTTTCTACAGGGCTTATATTTCAGAAAATAGTGTCTGCTCTTTACTGAAAGGCAGAGTTTGTCTTACATTCAGAAATGTCTGTGAATCAACTGAGTAAAGCAGTAATATATTTGAAGATCCTAAATATTTCAATAGCTACTGTTTAAGCCTTAGAGGTATATCTGTGTTTGCACATAAAATACCTAATCTCCATACTTTATGCAGTATTTAGTAAATATATACCCACTGACATATGTTTTAGGTAATATACAATTGCCTCGACAATAGAGAAAGAAAAAATGAGATAATAGGAAACAATGAGGGAGAATGTTTTAAATATACTGTCTTCAAACTCATTCATGCATCTGAGGAAACACCTTCCTTAATGCTGACCTAAATCTTGATACTGAAATAAGTTCCTGAGGCCTTTTCTCATATACGAGATCTCATATTTTCTCAAATATGAGATCAAGGTCACCTTTACCAAAAAAATAAAAGTGCCAAACAAGGAGGTCCTCTGCTTTGCCTCCCTCCAGCTGCTGGCCACTCTTCTTTTAATGCAGCCCAGGATTCCTTATTCACCAAATATCCCACCCTTCAAATTCCTCTCTCTACAATTTAGAGATATGGAGATCAGGTGGGTCAAAGGCCTTAGAGAAGTCCAAGAAGATGACATCAGTAGGCCTTCCCTTGTTGACTGATGCAGTCGCTCCATCGCAGAAGGGCATTTATTACACGTGGGGTGGAGAGCTCTTGTGCTCCAAGTGTCCTTAAAGAATTGCCAGCTCTGGTCGGTGAGCTGGTCACACTGCGAGCTGCACTGTGAGCTGAATGTTGGGGAGGACACGGTTTCAACCCCTGCTCGTCTTTCTGCATGCTGTCCAACAACCATTTTATGGTGCAATTCGTGAACGTCCTTGAAGCATCACATAGCTTCAGGCAAGCATGCTCTACAATCTCTGTTTACTGTTTCTTCTGGTTGTTCATATTAGATATTCTTTTTCTTTGACTGCTTTAAGTGATAGAAAGGAGTCTTGAACTTCGAATTCTTTTTCAAAGAATTCAGCCTCATCAACCAAGTTGCCAACTGGCGGAGAGTGCAGCATCCTAATTGCTTTTTGTGGTATGAGAAAGAACCTGGCTTGACATTTGGTGCTGAGAGTTATGCAGCAGAAAAACAAAGCAGCCTTTTTATTAAACAAATTTTATGTGAAAGAGAAGAAGGAGGGATTTTATATTTGCTTTTCTGGTTTTGACCACTGAATGCTTTATTGCTGAAAGCAATAACGTACCATTATTCCTGCTTGTAAAAAGCACTTAAGAACCAGGACTGCAAATGGTAGTATGGAAATTGCATTTAATTGTAAGCAAGCAAGGTTGTGACAATGTGACATCTAAACAGAGAAGTGAACAGGGAACTTTTGAAGCATTACTGCTCCATCTGATTTTGTAGTTAGTCAATAGGAGAACCAGATGTATTCTTTTCTTTGTTGAAAAGAAAGGGTAAAGACATCAGAATTTCTAGAGCTTAGGAGGGGAATGCCTAATCGAAATGGCAGTGGGGGCTGTTGGCATCTTAACAGGAATATCTTTGTCAGTGCTACTTTTGGTAGCAAAGGGAGGAAATCAGAAAGCAGATCTATGCTAAGGAGACCTGTAGGTGGTGAGAGAGGAGAGTAGGTGTAATCACGGACTGGCACAGTTGTTCCTGAAGAGGCTGTGATGTAGAAGTGTTTGTACCCATAAATCTGGTAGAATTTGGCTTGACTGCGAGAGGGTGATGCAACTTGTCTAGTACAGAGCACTTCTTTACCTTATAGCCATACCTTTGGTAGGGCTGCTTTTTGGCATAATATCCTTGTTTTGCTGTGACAATAATGTCCCTCTTGAATAAAAATAACCTAAGAATGAGAAAGGCTGAATACAGATGAAGTGTTTCTTTTTCTCTTTGGGAGGGGTCAATAGAGACAGTAACATTATAATAGCATTCCTACCCTATTCATTGGTGGGGATTTGCTTTCTACCAAGATATATGAACTACCTTGAAAACTGGGTCAACTTAAATGTTGTCACAAATGCTTATCACCAAGTGTACATTGCTGCATACCTGTCACACTCAGCGGTTGGAACGAATTTTGAGAAGAGGCTGGGTTAAAAAGTGAGGCTCAGCAGGATTACTCTGTGCAAGAATCACACTCTGGCAGTTTGTCTTCTATGAAATGAAGGAGATGGGACAAAAATGCATTTGATACATATAAATACAAATAGGTTTGGTTTTGAACTGATACTTTTTTTAGTCTAATTTATTTGTGTACATTTGGCAAATGCAGTTATGATTCCACCGTGGATTATTCTTGCTGCTTGAGAAACTGACTTTATTGACGTACTAGACATGGAAACTCACAGGCAATTGCCTGAAACCATTGAGAGGACGGAAGTCCTTTAAATAGTTTCCATGTAATAACGGGATTGCTGGTGATATATTACATATTTACTGCTAACCAAGGAAGATCTTTTTAGACGATTCCCTTTCTTTTCTGCCAAAATAAAGTTACATAGAGAAAAGCCACGGTGTCCTCTCATGGCACATCTTTGCTTCAAAAACTATCCATGATCATAGTTTGCTGTAGCAAATTTAGGGCTTGTGCCAGAGAACAACAGCATCTCATCCTAGTCGAACAGTGCAGGAAGGCTCAGGAACGAGCAGCCCATAGGATCGGTGTGCTCGTGTGTTACATGCAGCTAGGTAGCTTGTCAGCCTGGACAGAGCACAGTCAGGGCTCAGGCTTGTACTTTCCTTGCTGTGTTAACACAGGCTGGAAGTGCCCTCTGAAACAGATCAGAAAGTTTCCTGTGTGGGCTGGGAAATGTTAGGGAGCAGTACTTAAAGTTCAGGCTAGCTTGGCAGCTAAAGCTTGCCCTAGGAGTAATTCTAATCTGTATCCATCCAGTCCTTGGCTTTTTCACTGACAATGCCATCAGGATGCTGGAAGGCAGTGGTGGCTTTGTGATGTCCTGCCAAATCTAACTTACTAAGAAGGTGACTCATTCATTTGGGACCAATTTTTAAGGCAGCATGTAACATCTCTCTCACTTGGCATGAAGGATTTTGCTGAGTGTTTCAAGGAGATGGTTACAATCTCACTCAAAGTAAAGAAACAACACAAACACCTCCTCATTCACATTGTTGCTCTGAGAGCTGCATGGGAGTGCCAAGAACTGGACAGAGGCTGAAACTCAATAAATTCGCTCTCCCAGCGTGAACAAAATTTTTCCTTTAAGATGGAGTTTAAGAGTTGCTGGCTTCTTCTCAGGAGGAAGGCAAGAGGACAGAGGAAAAAAGTAGTCCAGATGACCTTACTTTTTTACCAGGATATAGGGCAGGTGAGTCCTCAGTGGCTCGTTCTTCAGAAGAAGTAGTGGAGGAGAAGCAGCACAAGGGAGTCTTCTGCTGAAGTGTGAAGAGTAAAGCAAGTATAGGCTCAAGTGCTTCTGTGTGAGAGGGAGGGAGTAGGAATAGGCATCCTGGAACATATGTGGCTGGGAGTACCGGCAGTCAGCAGCAGGGTGGCTGAGTAGAGAGGGTTTGCTGTGATGTTGAAGGCCTGTTACCCTGCAGAAACTTTGTGTATCCAGGAAGTTCTCAGGCTTTGTTGCAGAACTGACTGTGGGAAGCAGAGTACGGTAGGCTTAGTGAGTTAGTATGTGAAGCTCCATTCTCCAGCCCCCGGTGGGAATCCCAAGGCTAACATGGTTAAAGATAAGAATATGATGCAACACTTCCCAGTCAGGACTACTCAAAACTCCTGGGAAGAGAGTAGAATCAGCTTAAGCAACAATATCTCAGTTGTGATAACTACAGAAGCCTAGAGTGAGCATCCATGACCATTGTTTGTACATTCCCTGAATCAGAATCATAAAATTGTCTGTGTTGGAAAAGATCTTCAAGATCATAAGTCCATCGATCTGTCAGACTGATGGGCCTTTAATTCCCTCAGTCCTCCTTCCAACCCTTCTATATCATGGCTATGGCCAATCCAAGTCAAACAATCAGAAACTGTGTCCAATGAATACGTTAGTTTAAATACCATAAGCACTAGTAGTATATTTGGAGTTTCCTCTGCTTTTGAAGTTTCACGATGTACTGAACATTACACTTCTCAGTTTCTCAGCCACTCTGACAATCACATTCTTATTTAATCCCACTCCTCTCAGAGCTGGAGATTTAAGAAAAACTTGCAATATTATGAAAAATACTATGAAATTAGCAATATGGTGACAAGAGTAAACATCATCAATCTAAGTCTACAATATGCAGTAATTCATCCTATTCTGTTGGGGATGCTTGAGTCAAGAAAAGCTTTATTTGGTCACCAGAAGGAAACTTGTTTACTAAGGTCCAGAAAAGGTTTTAATTTCCATGTTTTAGGCATAAGCAGCCTCTGCTATGTTCCCGAGAGAATAAAAAACCTGGAATGTAGACCCCAAACTTGTAAATACATTGACGTTACCAAAACATGCTTTATTAAAGTAACAGCTGTGTAGGTTTTAAACAAATGATGAATGGATACAAAAAGCACATTTTGTTAACAATCCGTAGGCTGCAGTTTATCCATACAAAGTCTTTGGTAACATTATGCAGACAGCAAATACAAAAGAAACAGGAAAAAAGACTGAAATCTATAGCATGCCCCACTGATTCCTCTAGCATTCTAAAACTGACATTCTGGAACATCTTACATTTTTGATGTGCTCCCTTCATCCTTCAAAATGAATTTCAGGGATGTTTCAAATGAGCTCTTAATTTGCCAGATGTGCTTCATTTATGTTGTATCATTGCAGTGGCCTGTATGTGGCATGGAGATTTATCCTAGAAAATAAGGATATACTGAAAGAAAGGGAAAAACACTGAAAAAAATAGAGAGTAGAGAGGCTTGGTTCAAAGGAAGCAGCCTGGGTTTGAGGGAGAATTCGGTGATGTCAGCCTGCCTCTGAAAGCTTGCTGAAGTGTGTTAGACAGTTGGAAACTGAGTTGTAAAGAGGAAACTTAATCTGCTTCTTAGAGACAGCAAAATTTAACTGATGCTGGATAAGGGGAGCCTCCTGTGATGCTGTATGGCTAATTTTCACAGAGAAAGTTTAATTCTTTCAGGTACTGCAGGACTGCATTTACCACTTCAGTAAAAAGAGATTGCTGCTTGTGAATACATTCAGTGAATGTTATTTAGGAGGGTGTTGGCATCTTATGCAGCACTGGGGCTTCTTCATCCACTTGTTACCTGACCTGCTAAGCAATTGCAAGTTTTTCTTTGTGCAATAAGCTTTAGCTGAATAAAAAACCCCACCAATTGTTAATAAAATAATCAGATAAGAAAAGGCATGGTGTTAAGATGAAAGGTTAACATGTGGAAAATTATTCAAGATAGAAATACTCTGCCTGCGGTTCCATTAATTCTGTCAGTGCATATATAGTGCACAATTACTGTACATAAGAATTACCTACACCCGTGTGCACTACACTGCGTGGTATCTGCCAAATCTTTGCACTGTAAATAATTTACATTTATTGCCAAGCAGAATCAGAATTTTCCAATCTCAGAGGAAAACAAAGTCTTGTCAGCCCATCATGTTGTCGTTATTACTGAATGCCTAGTAACCATTTCCACAAGTGTAAAGTCTAGACATCCTAGCTTCTTGGCTGCGATAAGTTGATTGATTCCTGGAGCCAATTTGCTCAAGATGCAACTGTCTTTCTTGAACTTGATGTAGCATTTGCTCTGGGTAAGAAGAACAAAGAGAATGCCAATACTTGTTTGTGCTTTGGGCTAATCTGGAAAGGGTGGAATATTTTATTTTATATTTTATATACCCCCTGCTACTACTCTTGCTAGCAGGGAGAAAGGAGGCGTTTTTCTGCAGTGATACTCGCAGTGCTTAATTAATACTCACCAGAGCTAAGCCCTGTAGAAAACAACAGAAGGTTTTTTTTGTTCTTGAAGAGGGAGGCTGAGTAACTTCTAAGACCCAAATCGCCATGGATAGCTACAGGAAGTGAGCTGTTATTTCTGGTGAAGATGGTGCGTTAGCATTTTGTCTTGTCTGTGGGCTTGTGGTGGTCATTACGCTCTTTCACTTAGCAGGAACCAAATGTAAAATATTCCTAGGAAGTGCTGGGTAGCCGGTCGTCAAATAGGGCAAAAAGGCATCACTCAGAGCAGACGAGAGAAAGCCGTCTCAACCTGCAAAATGTACAGAACTGGGTTCCGTCCTACCATACTCAGCTGCACGTGGCAAATATATCTACAATACACATTTCCCTAATAAGAGTCTGTGCGCTGCACAAAGCTCACCTGTAGACATCCTAAGCAAACACTGTTGAAGCCATTGGGAGTGGGATCAGTCCAACCGGTGTCACCCTAATCTGCAGATCCCGTTGGAACAGAGTTGCGCAGGAAGGCTGGTTTGGCATAAAAAAATAGGCATTGCAGTTGAATATATAGCTTGTGTGTGATACATGTGCTGCCTCTGAAATGCAGATTTCCTCTTAAGAAACATCGACTTCAAAGTGTTATGCAAACTACTGCACTACAGCGGCAGCCGTGGAAACACACCGCAGCACGCCCCAGCTATGTCACACACCTGCCGAGTGCAGGAGTCGGAAAAACAATCAGCCAGCAAGCGCTAGGATTGCTCTGGTATGATATTTGCTGCCAATTTAATAATAAGGACCTGGGATAGGGTCGGTGTGATGTCCAGAGGAAGCCTTTGTGGATAGAAAGCTGCGGCGTTTGGGTTATCTGCGGTTAAAACCATCGTTTGGGTTATCTGAGGTGCCACTGCCTGGCAAGCCAGAAATGCCTTCCGTTTATGCACACTAAAGTAAGCGCTAAGCAGGGCATGTCTTTATTAGCTCTGGGAAAGAGCTCTCCTATTCTTGTGTTAGCAAAGGCTAGGATTTATTACAACACAGTGTGGGAAGGAATTAGTCACCCATGATGTGGAGTAGGATATTTTCTCTTTCGCGTGGCTTCTCCATTGCTGCTTTCTAAGCCACTGGCACGTTCCTGCATTTTAGATAATGCATTTGCATTTCCAATTCGTACATTTCTCTTTCTGGTTTTGCTGTCTGTTCGCAGATAAGAAGGGAACAGGCAGGAGAATTAAGGGGAAAGGTGTTGAGCGCAGCCAGGGCCGCAGCAGAATGGCGTGTGGGGAGGTGGTGACTTCGACACCACCACGGCGCTCTGTGACCGCGTCTGTGTGTGCGAGCTGAACGCAGAAATGCCACCGTGCTCATACAGGGCCCAATTTGCAAGTCAGGTCTCACGTTTTACACTAATAACCGGTTTGTATTCACAGCTAACACCATTTGTGTCAGAGATAGAAAAGTACCTGCAGTGTCCCCGTTCACTCGCTGTGCAGCCCTGGGGTTGTGATGTGGAGCGGCGCCTCTCCTTGCCGAACAGCCTCTTATGCACCCGTGGCGGGGCTGGGTGACAGCAGCAAAGAAGCCCCCACCTCCTCATCTGCCTTACCAGCAGATTGTCTGGTGTAAAGAGCTTTGCTGCATCAAATCTAGATTAAATCGCTGTTAAGAATCACAGGATGGTGGTGGTGCTCTTAAACAGCAGCTGCTATTAAAATGTCAGCGCCGATGTCAGTCACCGCAGAGTACCTGGGTTAGCGCCGCTCCCTTCCCCTGGCATCGAGGCTGGCAAGCAGACAGGCTGCTGCTTAAAGTGAGCTATTGTAAGTGAGGAGCACATATTTAATCCCGTCTGATATGGCTTATTATCCATAGGTAAGATTAAAAGCATATGTTGTATTACTTCAGGAGCTGCACTGACCTCTGGATTTCACGCTTCTGGATTTTACTACTTCTTATGTACCGTTATGTTTTTATTCCGTATTTTGGCAATATCAAGGCTTTCGTGAAAGATATAAAGTCAGAGATAACACGGTAATTCTCCATTTTATGACATTAGGGCTTTGACTTGTGAGCACTGTGCAAAATGTCTGATCTTCATATCTTAACTAATTATTCAATCAAAGATTTGGCAGGTCAGTCAATGGGAACAATGTACGATGGACTGGAATTGATCACACTTCATTTCCCATCAACTGGCAGAGCAAATGGTAGCTCAGATGACAAGTCAGGATCATTGCCAGTCGTTTCTGGGCTCATGCCTTCCGTTCTTTCTTCCTTTCTTTCTTTTTTCCAAATGAGAACCCCCAGACTGTTTGAGTGTCCTCTGATGTTGGTGACTAAAGCAATGCAGAGCTTTTGTAGCCTCTGAGGGACGTGAGGCTATTTCTGGTTCCATAATTAATGCTGCTGCATAGTCCTATAATCACCTAACCTTATTGAATTGTCCCCGTGTGAAGATTTGATTTCAAATTTAGTAATCGTTATACATCATTTATTTTCACATAGATTACAAGTTCAAGACAGGATTTCACCCCAGAGCTCTTTGAATGTTATGCTCTTCACTTTTACTCTTTTTGCATATGCTTGTGACACTCGCAGCTCTGGTGATTTACTAGCAATTAGTAGGCTTCCCCGACAGATTTATTGGAGCTTTCAAAGAGTGATGAATCAGGTGTGTGACTGCGAAGAAGTGGCTCCCTAGGACTTTTATTCAACAGAGGGCCACTGAGTTACATCCCGCGAGGAGCTTTGGTGTCTAAAGCAGGACTTAGCCAACTAAAGCTCCTAAACCCCAACGTAAAATTGCAGTTTAAAGAAATCTTGGCTTGGCCGCTGCCTAACCCCAGCAGCACGCAAGCCAACTGCCCGCTTCCTCATTGGAGTCGCAGGTGATCCGGGTGCCTACAGCGCGGTTTCAGCCAAAATTTTTGCCTGCTTCCTGTGTAAGGCTGGTCAGGACGTGGCAATGGGAATTTCTGTCCCGCAGCTGGGTCCAGTGAGGCGCTGGGGCAGCCTTGCCCCACCGAACGTGGCTGGACGGGGCGGTGGTGCCCGCCTGCCGCTGTTGCCTCTCCCCATCGCCTGTACCCGGAGGCTGGTCACGGTCGGAGCATGATGCCTTTCCTTGCATTCCAGTGCCTGGTGTCGTGGTGCTTTGTTCCCATCAGAAATGTAACTTTCCATTTAGCTTTTGGGATGTGGATTGATTGCTTTGGCAACAGTGAATATTAAAAAATAATCCAGTTGTGACAGGACCAAGTGCTTTTGTATTAACAAGCTTTCCTTTGAAAATGTATCGATCTCTTCTTCTTATTTGCTCTCCCAGATGTCTATTGCTCGATACCAATTGGAAAAAAAAATCTGATTTCTGATGTGGAATAGTCCCATGGTGAACAAATACACATTGAACCAAAATGAACTATTTTAATAACTTATTTTTAAATTAAATGCAAACGTGGCATTGCAGTCTTTTAAAGCAAACAAAACCTCCAATGTGTTTAGCATGTTAAAAAGAAGATTTGTGCAGTGTTCACGATGTTGTACAATAATTAAAAAGGAAACCAGTTAAGCCTTCAGAACCTGTCCTGTTCTATAGGATGTAATTAATTTTTGTTTAATTATAGTAGTGCTGTGGTGTGATTATTATTTTTTGAGGGTAGAAATTCTGCACGGTTGCAATTTTCTGTTTTGGGAAGCAGAACACGACAGAAAGGGAACGGACTTAACCACGCCGCGGCTGTAATTAAATGCTGACATGTCTGTAAAGTTTGGCTGCTCTTTTCTTCAGACGTGGATTTCCGGAGGCTGCCCCCTGCCCATCTGCCTGCAGATAGGCAGGCCTGGCCCAGCACAGGCGGTACCACGCCTGAGATGAAATCCAGTGGTCTTCAGGGCATTAGGGTGACCAGGGTCCTCAAGGGCTCTCCCTTGTGAGCAGCATGGACAGCCGTCTCGCAGTGCCTGTGGCTGGGCACGCCGAGTCAGGTTTATGCTCTCATGCCATCTCCCAGCAAAGGCTGTCACCGTGTTTGCCTCTGTGCCACGTCCCTTCTGTGCCCCGTCTTCTGTCCTCACCCTTGTCCCGCCTGCCAGCCCTGGGAGATGGGCAGGGGGCTGCGGGTGGCCTTGTTGGCGTGTGGCGGGGACTGCAGAGAAGGGTGCTGAGGAGGTGTGCTGAGCCCAGCCGGGGATGCTGAGGCTGTGGGCTCGGGTGTCACAGCCCTGCTGCGTGCTGCCAGTTGCCAAGGTGGACGCGAGTGCTGGGCTCTGAGGGTGTGCCAGGAGCTGGAATGTCGGGAGCTCCTGCCAGCGGGCACACACGGGCAGGAAAGGGGAGCCAGGTCCTGCTGGCCAGGCAGCGGGGGTTGGCAGCCGCACAACTCAGCCCACTCTGCTGTGGTGTGAAGCAGCCCCAGGGCCACCCCAGGGCCCTGCAGTGCGGACAGGAGGAACCATCTGCACACCTCTTGCGTCAGAGGAGTGAAGTGGTTATGCCTGAGGAGAAGCTGGCCTTTCCAACTCTTTGCTGAAAGGTTTCCATACAAAAAGCTGTGACTTGTCACTGTTTCCCCCCTAATGAAGAAGAGGCCCTGCCATCTCTCCCGAGACTGGAAACTGTGGCTCTAGAGAGGTTCAGATTTCTCAAAAATGCTGTTTAGGTGGGCAGGCACTATGTGGGGCAGTAAAGCTGGAAAGATGACCTACATGTCCAGTTCTGAAAAACTTCAGAATATGCCTATTGCTCTGAAGAAACTGCTTAACAGAAGGGCATGGACATGAAACAAGAACTTGGGGCTGCAGGCAGGCAGGCACAGTGACCTGAAAGCAGGCCTTCCTCGCAGAATCCAGGGCTTCCTGCTGCCAGGTACTGCATCTCAAGGCGCTCGGTAATGGCGATTTGTAGCAATGAAAGGCTGAGAGAGATTTTGAAAGACCTCTGCAGACTTGCATTTCTTGGTCATGCTGTCAGACTTTCCTTTTCATTCCTCCACCACCACCCATCTTGTAGCATTTGGGGCTGAATTTTCTGAAGAAAGTAATTCCACCCACCTATCTTTTTTTTTTTTTTTTTTTTTTTTTAAAAAAAAAAAAAAAAAACTTCTCTTTGCCTCCTGTTCCAATTGTGAAACTGCTCCTAAGACTGATCTGGTGAAATAAACTCCCCTCCGCCTCCCCGCAGAAAAGGGGAAGAAGCGAGCAGGAACTGTTTAATGTCACTACCAGGTAAAATGCACTTCAAATGACACACGCATCACATTCAGGGAGCGCAATTTAGGACTATTAATGTGAAATAAAAAGCAGATAAAGCGTAAAGCACCCACGAATCCCTTGGGACCCGGGACTGTGCACTTCACCTCTTCCCAGGGCGGCTCCCTGTCTGCTGCTGCTCGCTAAAAGATGATTCCTTTATTCCCGATTTCTGTGGTATCTGTTCTTAAACCTGCCTCTCACATCTTCTTGGTGGCATGCCCTTCTACACTTCAAATACTTTGGCTTAATGTGTAGGGTCACTGGATTTAAGTTATACCATTCCCCAGTTTATAGATAAGGTCCGTCTTTAAGCAAGGAATATTGCTGAAGAGTGTTAGCCAAGTGCCTGGGAATTATTCTTCACTCAAATCAGCTGACAGTAAAACATAAATAAAAGCACTTACGTGCCATGGCCCCAAGAGATGGCACAGTTATAAATGTCTGTGAAATGCACAGATATGGAAATCTACTTAACTCTACTTCTAGCAAGGTCAAACCCGCTCTCCCCCTGTAATTAGCTGCCTTGCTATCAGCTCTTCCCCAGCTTGTTTTTTCAAAGATTCCCTCTTCTCATTCGCCCTGCAGCTCAGGGTGCCTCCACTGGAAAGAGCCCTTCCTTTCTCTTCAGGCAGCCTCTTTCTCTGTTTCCTCTAGAGATACCAGCTAACCTCAACCTTCTGCCAAACTTATTTCCCCCTAACTCATTCAGAAGATAGCTTTGGCGTTCCTGATATAAATTAAGAGCATCTCATCTTCTCGGGGAATCAAATGCCATGCTGGCAGACAGGGTGCCACCCGACTGTCTAGTTACCCTTGGTGGCAGGTGCAGTTCAGTGCTAAATGTTTCCAGGGAGTATTTAACTTCACAATAACCTGCATACTGAGAAACGGGGTAGGTACAAATAGCCCAGTGGGATAAATATGTTTATTTTTATCTCCTGATCAGGACTGTGGTAATAGGAAACAATCAGCTGGAGAGACGTGTTTGAAATGCTCCTTCAAAAAATACCTAAAGTAGACCCTTGAATTCAAAGGAATATTTCTCAAATTTAGTTGTCGTCCAAAATAAGTTTGTAATTATAAGAGATAAATAGGTGCAGATGCAGATTTTTAAACATCTGTCTGCAAGATGTTTTCTTGTCATCTCATTTTTAGTCCAGAACTAAAGATACAAATATTTTAGCCCTAAATTCGCTCTCTTTTTCTTCTCTACATATGCACATGGGAGAAGTCCCAGTGATTTTCTCCATCCTATAGCTATGGAATGAGATGGATGTTTTGACCAGTCGTACCAGTTTCAGTACCAGTTTCTGGCATCTGCCTTTATCATCAAGAAGTAAAGAGCAGTCTGGGTTAATATAAAATAAACTGATGAGGATTATACAGAGCTCGCCATGTAAAAATCAAAAGGTCTTGGAGGACACAGTGAGGTTGGACATTTTTGACAGTTTTTGAAACAAAGGCCTTGGAAAGCAATAAGGAGCCTTGCTTCTTATTGCAGTCAACTTCAACGAGGTAGAGAAATAAAAGACAAAATGCGTTTTAGAGAAAATTCTCTGTGGGGTCAGTGACTCTTTCTAAGAAGGTATTTGGTCTTAAATTTCTTCCTAGAGACTCGGCATGCTGTGTTGATGTTGTCATCTGAAAACTGGGTGCCACTGGAAAGGTTTGCCTGTGTCCTTGCAATTGCTGTCATGTTACTGCCTTCTAAGGATGTGGCCCTGGTGAGATTTTAGATGTATCTGGATGAGCCAAAGAGTGTCGCAGAAAGACGTGAGCTTTAAGCTGAAAACTTAGGCACAGTCTTTAAGGATCAATGATGCTCACCTTTAAAGCTGGGTTAGATAAAGGAGTGACCCTGTGAAAATTGAAGCTCAAAAAAATCTTGCACAGCCACGACAGGTGCAGAGAGAGCAGCTGAGGGCATGTTTCCATGAGGAATTGCCGAAACATAGTGAAGCAGATGAGAGAAGCTGATGTGCAAACTTTTTGGAAGCAAAAATCCAAACCATTCTGTGCCTTTTCTATGGGCTGTTGCAGTAGTTCCTGTTTTTCTGAAATGTTGGTAACAGTTTGCATAGTTAAGACACCATGCTTGTTGCTTTATTGCATTTTAGTGCAAGTACTTCAGCTGCAGAACAAAAGTAAAGCGGTTTGATGTAATATGAATGTCTATTTGCACTCCTTTTAAGATAAACATTAGGCAATAACCATTTCTTTTGAGCCTGTATATTGTTCGTATGATTCTCTCTCTCATAACAGCTCATGTTCATCAACATGATGCATTCCTGCCTGATTTTCCAGTGCTGTCTTTCATTGAAGATATTCTTTTCTTTCTCTGATTGCTTTTTCTTCTTAGACCATTACTCTAGTTGATAGCTCCAGGTTATCATTGTATCCTATCTCCCTCTCCAATAAGCCTATGATTGATACTAATCTTCCTCATGGGACACATTTATAGGATGCAGGATGGAAACTACTCTCTAAATCTTAGCTTTATATGTGCTGACAATTTGCAAGGTTGCACCTTATATTCACTTCAGGTGGCTTAGGGGAAAACATCAGCACCTTGTAATCATGCTTCCAAATAAGAAAAGAAATGTGCTCCCCGTCCTACAAGTTATCTCGTTGTTCAGGCTCCTGCGCTGCTTCCGCTTGTATTTTATGCGACTAGCAAGGGCTTGGTTTCTGTAGGTGGTCAATGTCCTGTAACCAAACTCATGCCATTTCTTTCCAGTGAGAGGAGCCATATTTTAATTAATCTAATGGAAGCTTTGACTAGCAGGCAGTTCCCTGAAAAAGAGTTAATGTGCCGGAAAACACTTCACACAAGCAGAAGACTCTTCATTGACTAATGTGCTGAACGGTACTTTTTCTAAGGAAATTATCCCAGTGAAAGCTTTATGGAGTGCATTTGTTTTTTTATTTTTCGTAATACAGCCTCATGTTTAGAAATTGAATTAGATTCGCCTAAGGACTGTTTGAAAATAGAATTATTATATTTTTACTACAAGTTTTGCAGATGCCCATCAGTATAATATCGTGGCAGACACAAATACTCCATTCCTTGGAGAAATAAAACCTAGGGCAGTGTGATCACTGGTGTGATGAATGCATTTGCTGAAGTTTGGCTGTTTCACTGTTTTGATTTATCAAATATCTGAAGGCAGAGTCCAGTTATATAATTAACTCTGAAGAATCAATGGGAAATGAAGATGCTAATGTTTCCACAACATTTGCATATTCAAGCTCTACAGCTCAAGAAACAAAGAAGTAATAAGAAATTCATTTGTTTTATCTTTTATCTTTTTAAACAGACGTGCATTTATCTTTCTAAACAGACTTGCCAGACCTTTTTTGAATTGCAAAGTTTTGCTGCAAATGCTTGTTATTTGGATTTGCATAGGGATTAACAATGTTGGGAAGTGGTATCTCCTAACCCTTTCTATTTACTTGTGTGGTATCAGTCACTGGGATACAGTTTTCAAAGCAATCAGCGCTTTCATTTCAGTGGATAATGCACTTTGTTTTCATGGCACAATGTCTAATGCTCTAAAAGCCTAGTTCAACAAAAATTATAAATGTATTTGTTCAGGGGATTTTTCTTCCTCTTTAAGGCCTCTCTGTACCTGCTAGCATAAGGGTTAAAGAACGAAAAGCTACAAAACTTGAGGGGAAAGTCTGAGCTGGCATGCGTAGTGTAAAAATGGAGTTACGCTCTTTATCTGAACATTTGTATGAGAATTTAATGGTCAAAGCAAAATCATGTCTTAGATCAGAACTAGGCACCACAAAACCAAAACTCCCAGAGAATTAAGAGGCATGTTCCACACAAACCTGAGGTTGGCTGGGGTTCAAAATCCTCTACGTGCTTTGAGTGTTTCAGTCCGATTTTCCTTCCAGCTTTTAATACATAGAAATATTACCTAAAATATCCCAATATGCGTCTGAATTATTTTCACTGTTCGGACTAGTTTGAGAGCATCATTTCATAGCGTGTCAGGTGCGTGGGGATGGGAAACACTAAAGCAAACTCTTGTGCGTCTCTTTTTTTCATTTTTAGTTCTTTTCACATGCCCTGTTCCACCATCAACATATTACAAAGCAAAAAATATCAGGAAACTTGCATTATTTTCACAAGATCGTGTCTCCCAAAGTAACTTGCAATTTGGAAAGCAGTCTGGAGTGCACAGCTGCCGTTCACTAATGAGACAGGTAGAGCCCCACGGCTTGCTGCGTTGACTCAGAGCAGACATTACTTTGCAAATGTGCAGCTTCAGGGTTTCTATTCTACTTTAAGGTGATTGGAATTTCTCAAGAAGAATAGATTAGGCCCTACAGTCATTTGTCTCCTAGGAAAAATACCAAGGAAGGAGACGCACCTTGGGAAGCGACGTGCTATAGCTTGGTCGTGAGTGGCAGGTGTAAAGGCAATAGAGGCCGCGTACCTGGAACCGTGCTGGGGGGCAGGGGCTCGCCAGAGCTGGAGCAGCCGTTTGTGTGTGCCAGCAGCGGGCTGCAGGTACCTGCAGCTCCTGCAGAGGCCAGGGTGCTGTCAGGACAGGGAGATTGCCCTAGGAGGCACTGGGAGAGGAGAACTGGGAAGGAGCAGCCAGCCTCTGCTGGAGCAGCGGTTTCAAGCCAGCAGCTTGTGAGAAACCCCAAAGCTGCTCAAGCTCCAAGAAAGTAAAAACTTGGAACTGAAGGTGCCAGGACAAAGCACAATGTTAGCAGCAATGTGTTAATTGCACAGTGTCATTGCTGGTAGCTCATGACCCAGAAATTAGGAATGAGCCCTAAGTAACAAATTGCATTGAACCTGGGGTAAATACAGTGTTAGTTAATATCAGATATGAAATACCAATCAAGTCCTGGGCACAAGGCAAGGATCATAAAAAGTAATTACTGAGGTAACACGCAGTGAGTGTCACAAGGTAACTGCTGTGCGTAGGCCAGGCACAAAGGGAACTAGGTAGGGTAGACATGTAAGTCCTACCAAAGAAATTCACTTATTTCTAACCAAAAAAAAAAAAAGGCAAGCTAGATGGCTCTGGAAGATGGCCATCCTCTGAATCAGTAAGACAGTCTCTTTCAGGGTCCATGTACCTTTTCTAGCCATTAATATTGCCCTATCTGAATTAATTCAATTGCAAACAGAAACAACTCTGCTTTCCTTTAGATCACAGCTTGAATTTCTACCGCTGCTTTTACGCTAGCGTCAGTCCAAGAGCTGCTGTAAAGCCTGGTGTGGCTTGGTTAGTGTACGGTGAAGAAGCGCTACGGTTTTTCGTTCTGGGTCAGACAGGAGACAATGTGTTGGTGCTGAGGAACAAAAAGCTCTGTGGAGGTGTTGCAGGGCAATAGGAGCCCACAGCCCTCAAGTACTCCAGTGGCAGAGAACGCTACCGGTGGTGGCACTGTTTCAGTTACCTGAGCAGCCTCACTGATGTTCTGCACTTTCAGTCTCAAATGTTTAGCTAAAGGTCATTCATCCAACAGGAATTTGGATATTTTTTAATCTTTCTCGGTCTCTTGCTCTAATACACTTGGAAATCATCTGCAGTATTTCCAGCTATATCTATTAGGAATGTTGGTGTTAAGGAACTGATAGGTGGTCTTATTCTGCTGAACTCAGTAATGAGCTTTGCTTCACTCCAGAAGTTTATTTTATTTTTTTGGCCAGGTCATTATTGCCAAGATAAAATATGTGATATTTTATTTATAGAAAGGAAACTTTTATACTACTGATAGTGGAATGATCTGAACCCAGGGGTCTTGAAAGTAGGTCATTAAGTACTCAGTAGGAAAAAGTGTGCTTTCCAGTGCTGCTTATTTTACTGGAGGGAATTGTCCTGTTTTCTAAAATCTTGGCTTTAAAATCAAAGGCCTTTTTTTTAAGCAAAATAAATAAATAAAAATTGATCACATGATTTCATCACAGAGAAAATAATTGTATCTAAGAGTAACATATTTTGAATCAGGAATAACACATTCTTCCATTGATTTTTTTTTTTTTGAGCAATAAAGTGTCTGAAAATAACATTTTTCTATCATTGGACAACATAGATTTTGAAGTCAATAGCACAGCAGAGATTGTCTCAAATTGGAAAATACAGGAACAACTGTGGCATTGTTTTTTTGTTGTTGTTGCTGTTTGCTTGTTGGTTGCTTTTAAACAAACCAGAAGTATATGGTATAGCAGCAGTACTGACTGGGCTGTAACGCACGTACGCGACAGCTGCCAGGAGTCATTTTGGCCCATGATACTTACCGTTGTGCCAGGCTGCACTCAGTTGTCGCGGCCACCACGGGGCTGTTATGGGGTTTACCAGAACCTGGCAAGGTTCCCCTGCGCCCTTCTTTCACTGGAGACAGCCCTTCTGTCAGGGAAAAGCACCGGCTCATTTCACCACCTTCTGGGCTACTAGCACAGTCAGCTTGCATTCTTGTAGTCTCTTTGTTCCCCTCTCTCCCTGTGTATTTTTGGTTGACTGGAAGTAAGACAGAAAATTGAGGTAGTTTGGATGCTACTTGGCTCATTCACTAAGTGCCTGGCGTGTTGACACGGCTGACTTGTGCCGTAGAAGTGGCCACGTGCTCTGTGTGCAAGGTGTTGTCGGTGTACTTCAGGTGCACATGAAAACGTAGCTGCTTATTGCTGGTGACAACGGGTGCCATTAAATGGCAGCAGCTTTTACATGCATTCTGTGTTGTTTCAAGGTAGCTAATAGAGGTGCCATAAAACTCACCTACCTCTCACTTTTCTGGGCATTTTGAAGCAAGATTAATGAAGTAAGGGTTGCATTGCCTACCTAAAATATGACTCCTATGTCATGGGTTTGCTTTTTTTGGCTTGCTTTTTTTCCACATATCACTGTAATAATTACCTTAGCAGAGAGCTTTCTGTGGACTTAATGTTCTTCTGGCTTAATGGCCCCTGGTTATTCTCAGGCCATCAACTTTTCCCAGCTGGTCATCAATCCCAAAGCAATGCCTTGTGCCTCCATTATTATTGCTTAAGTAGACGACATTTCTGGTGCAACCACTGCCTTCCCGATGATATTACAGCCAATAGGTTTTTCCCCTTGCTTTCAATATTGTCAGGGCCTTAGAGGCAGCTGGTATGAGAATGTTGTGGCTGTTGGCTGGGACTTCCTCTGACAATTTTAGGTGTGAGTTTTGTAGATTTGGACTGAAAGACTCAGTGAGGTGAGTGTAAATGACTTGCCCAGAGCAGGCACAAGTTAACAGCCCCCATGTATCATTGAAGCACTAGATGGGTAATACCTGAATGCTTCAGTCTGAAGACCTTTTCCTGAAAGGAACCATTTTCAAACATGATGTGGGACAGATGTTTTGGGAGTGTTAATGTGCATCATCTAGCAAATGTTGACATTTCCCTCCTCACCCCATTGAAAAAATGTTTCAACAGCTTCACTGCGGTTACCATTGTTTCCTCACAAGTGACATTCTCTGGCAGACTTTTAAAAGAAACGAGTAATGTGTAGCCCAGTAGGCCAGAAACCAGCAGAGACTGTTTTAGACGAAGACGTCTTGCAGTGTGGATATTCAAACCCATGAGATTAACAGTGGTGCCGACTCCATTTCCTTTAACCTCATTAGCACTTCATCTTGCTTTCCCATGCATGGTGGTGGAGAAGCTAGTTCACCTTAGAGCCTTCTGCTAGGTAATTTATCAAAGTGTCAGATGAAAGCTTAAAGGAAAATGCATGTAAATACTGCATTAGAAACCTTGGCTCACAAAAGCATGAACATTTCTACTCATATCATTAGCTCTGGATTACAGTCCATGTATGTGAAAGAAAAAGGACATTGTTGTTTGGGGAGATGGAGACCCAAAGCTTACTGGTTGTATAGCTAAAGAAATTGTATTATTTATTTTATTTATTTTTTTTAATTAAAAAAAAGCACTCATTAGCTATTCTCATAGAAAACAAGCTCAGACTGCAACCCCTTATTACCTTCAGAATTAAAAACGTTACTTAAATAAAGTAACTCCTTCAAGTACTGGATGCTAAAGTATTTGCAAACAGGGCCATCTCAGACCTAGGCTGTCTTGTTTTGACCTGTAGTTTTTTTAAGCTGTGCACCATAGCACACTGATTTAATTATTTATTGCCTGTATGTATGTGGTCAATACTAAGTATAATTATATGCCAGTGCAATAACTGCTCCTCATTTATAAACCCATCACGTGTACACCTGGGGACATGCTAGCTTTGTTTGTAGTGGCACAAACAACGTGCTGCCAGGGAGAGCCACGGGATCTGATCTGGAGCCGTGCTGAGGCCCGTGCTGTCGAGTGGGTTTAGGTTGGTAGAACTCAGAGCCAACGAGTAGTGCTGGGTCAGGCCAGCGCCCAGTGCAGAGGATGACTGCTCCAACTACGTTGTGTGTCTGACTTGAGCCTCTGGAATTAAACAAGTTTTTAAACTCTTTGCTCCTTTTCAGTTTTCATGCTGGGCAGCATATAAACATACATACTCTCTTGTTTTTTATATATATATATTTATATAAATTTATTTAATTCAGTAGTATGGTTTATAATGCATTTTCATGAAAGCTTGTTTGAGTGAGTCTTGCGATTCTGTTAGGTCAGATGCTCACTGAACAGGCACCTCCTGTTCCATTTTATTGTGTAACTTTTAAATGTGACCTGACAAGCTAGGAGAAGTTCAGTGTGCTGCCTCACTGTCATGTAAACACTGTGCAGATGTTACTGACCAGCTCTGACTGTAGAACCACAACAGAAGTAGGAGAGCAGTGCAGTGGTTATAGTGCTGATTTGGAAGTGGTGTGGAAGGATTAGACCAAGATATAATTCTCTTCCCTTAGCAAAATGTCTTGACCCTAGGGTTGAAAAGCTATTCACACTTGTGCTTACGAGGACTTACAATGATTATTTCCTGCAAAAATTGGAAGAGGAGGAATCAGAAATACTCAGATTAGAGCTCATTTATAGCAAGTAGAAGAAGTACAATGCTATGCAGCTGTGAAGAGTTTAGAAGCCATTGTCTTTACTATATATGAAGGTTAAACAGCAGTGGAAAGGAGGACTTAAACAGGATTCAATTCCATGGAAGAACTTCAAGGGTTACACACGTTTTCCCCCTCTATAAAAGGTACAGGTAATATGTTCCCAGTTGTTTGGGAAGAATGCTGAGAGAGACTTATAAAAAGTCCTCTGAGATTTTCGTTGTAAAATATTCCATGTATATGTAAAATACTAGATACAGTTATCATGTAGTGAAAGGAAGTTGTTCACAGCTAATTTTGAGTATGTATGTCTTTGCAGCCTTTAAAAATGCATTGCAAGAGCTGTGCATTGGTAACCAGTTCTGGACACCTTCTGGGAAGTAAACAAGGTGACAGAATCGACGAGACAGAGTGCGTAATACGAATGAATGATGCACCTACTCGAGGTTATGGAAAAGATGTTGGAAACAAAACGAGCCTTCGAGTCATTGCACACTCCAGTATTCAGAGGATTTTGCGAAATCGCAATGAACTCTTAAATATGAGCCACGGTGCTGTGTTTATCTTCTGGGGTCCTAGCAGCTACATGAGGAGAGATGGTAAAGGCTTGGTATATAACAACCTGCAGCTGATGAATCAGATACTGCCTCAATTAAAAGCATATATGATTTCTCGCCACAAGATGCTTCAATTTGATGACCTTTTTAAACGAGAAACCGGGAAAGACAGGTGAGAAAATTTATGTGGATACATTTGGGGGAAGTCATATGGTAGAAAAATAATGTAGTTTATATGTACCAATTTCAGATCTGCTCAGAGGAATTATCACACCCATTAACTCCTCTGCTGCATGAGTTGTAATATGGTATAACAGGCCAAATAACATCATTTGTAGCATAAGGAAAAATTATGCATCAAAATAATTTTTGTGGAGTATTGCCACATCAAGTTAGAATACCAGAGTCTGGCTGTACTGTATATATAGCCAAGGAGGTAGGAGCTGTTTAAATCTCACTTTGGGGTAATATACCTAAAAGTTTCCTTTTTTTGATTCTGAAAAATCAGAATTGAAAGGTTATGTTTTCTTACAGAGGAAATGCCACCATTCTATGAATTATAATAGCTGTTTATTGAATTTAAGCTTTCTTGGAACATTGCAGCTGTAAAGCTTCTTGTAATACAAATAAACATTAGTCATACATTAGGTGCTTCAGAGGAGTTCATCTTATATTTCCAACTGGGAAAAGTAAAGTTATTACAATACTTACATCTTTATGAGACTGTTTATGACTTGTAGGCTGATCTTCAAATCAAATTTTTAATAAGTGACCCACCGCAGGACTTGATTATTTTCACATATAATGTTTGAAAATGGGCATTTAAGCCAAAGACTTCCTAGAGAGAAACACATTTATTGTTAATGAACTCCTATTTTTTTACATATTAAATATGCAGCTGTAAAAAATGGAACAGGTACAAATGAAGAGGTGGGTTTATTGTGCAGTAACTCTGGTAAAATTCTTTAACTTTACAAAAACATATATACCACAGGCTGAAGCCGGGCTCAGTCCTCTGTAGACAGACGGCTTGAGGGCACAGGCTTGTCTTCGGGGCTGTACAACAGAGGCAGAGCCAGTGGCACAGCAAGTTCTTGTATCCTATTAGCTGATGGCAACTGCATCTTTGGTTGGCGTTTGCTGTCTTTTGTCATATCCCATGTGCTTCGCTTGCAGAGCTCAGTTCAGTTACAGTGGATCAAACTAAGTATGCAAATACTTGGCTGACTCACATTAACACTAAAGCACGCAGTAACTTGTTCAGTTTCTTACTGTTAAAGGTCCTTTCCTCTTCATCCCCAAAACAGCGCTTGTGACTTTCTGCCAGTTGTTCACTCAGAGGCAAGCAAAGTGAGAAGGTTATAATCTGTGGGAATTAAGCAAGAAAAATGCAGAGGATTATCTGTACGGCCAGTATTTACAAAGGCATTACAATTCACAAAGCTGTGGTAAAGCTGTAAATGGCTACCACCAGCCCTACGGGTCAGAGCCCGCACCCAGGGCACGCGCACTGCCTCCTTGTGCCCCAGCTGACTCTCTCACCGTGGGACTGCTCGCAGTCCCAAGTTTTGAGGAAGAGCTGGCTGGTTCTGTTATGAGGAGCTGGGGTCCCATTCCTTTCCTGACTCTTGCTGTGCAATTTCAGGCAGGCTGCTGCTTTCTAATTCTGTATTACCCATCTGGAGCAGGAGGCCTACAACTAAGCATGGGATGAAAGCATTTCTTTTTCTGCACAGGCACCAGGCTGAGTCTTGGCTCCTGAAACATTCTCAAGGAGTCTGAGACATTAATGACGTTGTAACAAGTTTATAGTGGGCTCAGTCGTGGGCACCCTGAACTCCCAGCATGAATCAATGGCACTTGGATCTAGCAAAACTCAGCCTCGTTCATGAACAGCTCCTGTTGCATTTAAGAAATTGCAGGCTCTGCTGTATAGGAACTACTGCTTTAGAGGGTACATACAGCACACTTGAAGGACTACAAAGGTTAAAATGGGAGATGAAAATAAATGAATAGGCAGCACAGGAAAAGAAGGAAAGATGAAAAGAAACATGAGTAGGAAAGACTTTGTAAGGTAAGAACATTTATGTAGCTGTGGGGGCAGGAGCAGAACATTGTACAGCCCAGGATGATGCTGTTCCCTGGGAGGTTTCTGCTGAGCTCTTGACATTAGTGCCTGCCAAAAAAAAAAAAAGAGAGAAATCTGATTGCAAGGGTGCAATAATCAAACCATTCCTTTCTGTCTTGAAAATGATGAGAAAAAAGGTAATTGGATGTATTGTGCTTTACAATAAAAAGCTGATTTTGAAAAGAAGGAAAACCTTCAGAAAACATTGGCAATTAAATAGTACAGTGAATGACAAAGGCTGCAGAGCAATATACTTGGTATTATAAAGTAACTGTACTTGAAAATAACTTTATAATTGAATAAGGGTACATTAAGAAAATATGATTCAGAACCAATATTATAGTAATTAGATAAAGGAAGCATAAATGAAATAACTGCAGGAAGAGTATTTCCATAGAGATTATAAATGAGATTTTGGTGGAGCAGAAAGGCCTTTAATTGTAATTTAGTGTGCACTACAGAATTATCAGCACAGTGTGTTAGTTCATCATATAAAAGAATATCTGATAATTTCCCCTAATAAGCACATGACAGTTCTTCATATTCTTTCATTACAGCTGATTAGGTATAAAAACAGTATTCTTTTGTTGGAATCTTGTTCAGATCGTTTATGAAAAGGCAAGACATTGTAACCCTGTTTCCATATTGCTGTCCTACAGCTGTGGTATTTAAAGAGGCCAAAGTAGTACTTGAGTATGTTTTTAAATCTTTATTGTTTGGCTTTTAAGCTTACTTAAATTCGGTTATTCTCCGAATTACTGAAAACACTAAATTGCAAAATAAGCATGTGTAAGCAAAAAGAAAACTAACCCAGCAGACAGCTAAGCTAGCTTTCCTGATGTGTGCAGAGCCTAGGTCACGGTCTAAATGCAATGCTCCATCAGTTCTGGATGCAAGGGCTTAGGCACCTAGAACAACGCCTTGTACAAGCTCCAAAATACTAGCCTGAGTATGTTCCTAAATTACCTGGTGATTCATAGGCTCAGAAACTCTCAAGTGGCAGGAAAGCAATTTTTTAGACTTTTCCCTACCCGTCCCTTCCCTAATAATTTTGAGCCAGAAATTATTTACTGTTTTGTATTGTTGCCATGCCTGAAGGCCTCTGCTGAGCTTACGACCCAGCTACTACATTGAGATAAATTGTCCTCCTCTCCCCTCTCCTCCCCCAACCAAAAAAAGAAAAAAGCTCAAGTGCAAATGCAGATAAGAATAAAGCCCCATAATTGGAACTAATGAGATGCTTAAATCAGTTATTCTCCAAATGCTAGCTTAGCCTGGAAAGCCTGCACATCGGTAGCAGTAAAGACATACATTCTGGGAGCTTACACATTACCAGGTAACTAGCAAAGGACAGGGCAAAGCACACAGGCTCCCCAGCATCCTCTAGGTGTTTCTGTTTAAAGAATACCCTTACGTTTAGAAATGCCTTTTTAACAGCAGACCACCTGTCAACAGGATACCACCACTTCTTTTGTTAATTTGCAATAGCCTTAATTCACTGAGGAAACAGGAGACCTCAGTACAAAGCATTCCTCAAATCTTAAAGGCTCACAACGTTTTACCTGACTCAAGCCTGCACACTTAGCTCTTGCAATGCCTCAGCTTGAGTAAGAGATGGAAGCAGACTCACCGGTCACTGTGACAGCCTGAAGTCAGGAATCTACGCCCATCTCTTTGGAACGCTGATGACTTTGAACTTCCTCCTGCACAACTTTTCTAGATGAGTAAGTAGCCATCAGGGAGACCTCACCTTTCCTTCTTCAGTAGTATTTCAAAGGAGACCTCTGAAGGCATTTGTTTTCTCAGGGACAAATACCCACTTCTGCAAGAGAGCTGAGGACTGCGACCCCATTTCTAACAGAGGAACCTGACTTGGTCCTGCAGGGCTGTCTCTAAACAAACAATTGTATCTTTAAGATGTCCTCCTGTTCCAAGACAGCCAGCTCTCCCCAGGCATAGGGACAGTGCAGGAACCTAACACAGGATCAGGGCTTTCCGTGCATGTGCCAGACAACCCATAACCATTATAGCAGCCAGCTCTTACACAATGAACAGCAGTGATGAGCAAGTGCTAGAAAGAAGCAGCATTACTGATGCCATTTTGCAGGTAAGAACCCATGATACAGCGCAATTTAAGCACAGGTTGTAAATCTTTTAGATCTGTGAGATTACATGAAGATATGGGCTAAGTTTGCATAAATAAAGCTGGGATCAGTTGTGCTTCTTTTAAAAGATTTCTCCCAGCCTGCAGACAAGGCCAGGAAAGGAACTGCCTCGGAGGGCTCCCTTGTAGCACTTGCCAGTCAAATTCAAAGGGCCCACCAGGAGGGAATAGGACTCAGGGCAGGTGGGGGGGGTAGGGCCTAGGTGAAGGTTTCCCAGGGCATAGCTGCAGCCAACAAAGTTTCCTGCCAGCAGTCATAGTGAGTGGCTGGGAGCTTCTAGAAACCAAACCATGGACCAAGGTGTGAGGAAAGGTGATGAGATCAAGCTCTTGAGGCCATCACTTACCGCGGCAGACACGTGCTATATGCTGTGGTGCGTCGCATTTTAAGCGGCCCTCTTCATCCCCTGTGATGTCTTCCTATTCAGTGTACAAATTCCATTAAGTGTACAGATGAGTGGTGTTTTCCCAGTACATTACTAGCAGAAGAATATAAATATAAGACATGAAGTATCAGTAACTTAGGGTAAACTTACCAAAAGGTCAGCTAAATACTAACACTGCTGTGCCCAAAATTAATTACAGCAAGGGCAGTTTCTGCATAATTAGTCCACTGACAGAAGACACTAGTAAAATAGTTAAAAGATGAATGAGCAAGAGAGTCTTGGTTGCCCAATTTTCATAACCTTTCACAGGAATTAAAGAAATGCCCAGAAATTGTTTCAGATATCTCAAGAATTATTTGGCAGCCTAGAAACTTAATTATGTTTTTGCTTTCAGGAAGATATCCAACACTTGGCTTAGCACGGGCTGGTTCACAATGACTATCGCATTAGAGCTCTGTGACAGGATAAACGTTTATGGCATGGTGCCACCGGATTTCTGCAGGTAGGATTTATTTTGGAACCATTATTAGTCAACAAGGTTGAACGTTACAGATAAATATCCAAGTCTTTAATTTTTTCTCTGAAACATGTTTTCCGTCCTCTTAAAGCAATTAATTAACATGTCCCAAGATCTGATTCTGAAAGCAACAAACAGCATTTAATTATGTTATATAAAATATTTAAAAAAATTGTTTGTAGTGTGGGAGAATTAATCCATCTTGTTGGTTTCTTTTAGTCTCTGAATATTTATCAGCTAAAAGTAATGCAATAATTGGCATGAAATTAATCTGAAAAAAGGAGTACTGGAAAATATTACTTTTAACTTGTTTTTAAAGGTTCCCGCCACAATTAATAGAGAAATGGAGTAATACAGTGACTAGTTTCTAAATTAACTTTCTGTACAACTAAAGTTAAGCTCATTGTACCTATGTCACGTAAATCCCAGCCTGCCAATTAACTGGTTTCCCAAATGATCCCTGCCAAAAACAACCAACCAACCAAAATCAAAACAAGTGACAACAACAACAGATTCACCTCAGAATTTGGGCCTGCAGACTAGATAATCAGTCCTGTCATCACCCATTTTGGTCACGCAGGGTGTGGGCTATAAGTGGTGGTAAGAGCTGGCACATTCTGTCAGTGGAAGCTGTGACCCCTTCACGCTGTTGTACACAGTAACAGCTTGTGCAGATTTTCCAGCTACACCATGCCCCAGCCCTATTCAGGCTCCAGACCTGAGGTGCCAGTTAGGGTTTCCTACTAGGAGTCACAGAGGTAGGGAAACAGACCTCCCCTCCCCTCGTTAGTCACACGATGCAAAGTACTAACCAGGTATAAACTCATACGGATGTGTTTTACATCAACAGTCTTTACACTGAATTAACTATCATCTGTCCATCTATAACAAGGCCTAGCACTCTGGCCTTCTGAAAAACGTGGTTGTGTGCCCACCCCTAGGCCTGCGGCCATCTGCACTGCCAGGTGATCGATCCAGCAATGCACGGAGCTGCTAGTCACAGTCTGGAACGTGGCATCAGTGCAACATTTCATCCCCTGCTCCCAAAGCCCTCTCACTGAGAGGTACTTGCCTGAATTTTGTTGCAAATGTAATGATCTCAATGAAGTTTGGTTCATTGACTAATTCAAGATGCCTTTCAGGGGCAAGGGGAGAGAACTGCTGCAGTGACAGGTTAGCTCATCTATCACAAAGAATAGGACTGCTTTAACTTGCTTTTGAGCACTAAAAAGGATCATTCAAAAATCTGCATTTATCCTGGGCACAAAATAGTTGAAATCCCTGAAGAAATTACAGTATAAAATGTCAACACTAAATTCCACTTTGTGAGAATTTCTACAAATTATAACAAAATACAGATGATAAATGCTGTGATGTACTGCCAGATTTCATCATGAATTCTCCAAGGAAAATAACAAACTAGATCAGATATTCCAGGCAACATAAATACCTTCCATAGTGCAGCGTTTCAGTTCCCCTGTCATTTCATTTTGCCAAGACACACTTCTTCAGTTTCTGTTCTGAAATGGTTATGTCCCTGGCATCACTAAGTGGTGGCTGGTCTGTCTTTCTGCAGAAGTGGCTGCATTCCAGTGGCACGTGGAAGTAACTCTTAAATAAACGATCTAAAAATGCAGAAGTCAGGAGTGAGCATTGCTTTACAATGAATTGCTACCTTTTCAGGCCAGCTTCCTTACTTGTCAAAATCAAATTAGTTTAGGTGCATATGCTTGGTTTTAAAAACAAAAAAAATCTCTTTAAGAGAGGCTAAAATTATAACTGAGACCATACAAAAGGCTTTCACGGAACTGGCACGCTGAAATCAAAGGGATGTAATATTAAATTATAACACAGTAAGTGATGCAATCAATTCTATTGTCAATAAATGTAATAATGCTTATAGCCTGGATAACAAATCATAATCTAAAGGCTCACTTGGTCATAAAAATGCTAGAAGGTCATTTCTTAATCAAAATAATATTAAAATGTGCTTACTTAAGTGGTTTATTCCCCAGACAATGAAGGGGAAACTTGTAGTTCCCATGCCTAGAAGATCTGTGAAATGAACCTGTTGCTATAAATGAAGTTAAACTTAGTTTGCTCTTCAGCCGCTCATTA
The DNA here is from genome assembly GCA_011076525.1 of Nettapus auritus. Taxonomy (NCBI): domain Eukaryota; kingdom Metazoa; phylum Chordata; class Aves; order Anseriformes; family Anatidae; genus Nettapus; species Nettapus auritus. The sequence goes on along the minus strand of CM021772.1, from coordinate 20,004,604 downwards.
AACAGTGCTTCCTTTCAAAGAAATAAGACAACAAACCAGCACAGCATAAAGAAAGAAATAGTCTGTAAATAGCTGTACTTTAAGCCAGATTTCCCTGCTTTGCATTCAGACAAAACACAAATCTACCACGTCAAAAAATGATAAAAGAGGCACAAAAATCGCCCTGCCTCTCTCATGTATGTATGAAATGGTATAGGTCAGAATATATCTTATTTGCTGTGCAGCTGAAGAACCATTAAGATTTAAAATACATTTATCAGTATTCTGGTTTCTACTTAAATTTAATATCACCAGATTTACAATTCCAGCAGATATCCATTATTTTTTAAGTTTTAATCTCTTGAGTAAGTAATGAGTGTAGGTGATAACTATTGTTGAATTAAATTAGTATCACATCTGTAACGTGAAGGACACCTCAAAGGTAGCATGAATATCATACTGTTGATTCTGCTACAAATTATTAGCTTAAGATCATTAACCAAATTGCTTTCCACCCATGCAGGAAAAATAGTCTAGTGAAGCAGTCTGCACTAGAGACTAAAAAGATTTGTCACTATTAATTGCAACAACGTGTTTTAGATTCATTTCTATTTACTTTCACTGGACATTGATTTTATAGTTCAACTGGAACTGGTGACCTGATTATTATAAATTCCTAGTACCATGCAGCAAAGCTCTATGTAATATTGAATCCCTTGGCTACAGATTTACACTGTTCTAAGGGTTAATGGCTTTGATATTGCTCTCATGCTGTTACATACGTCTGTCTTGCACGTTCTAGAATAAGATGAAAGCCCGTGTTTGCATGTGCATTACAAACATTTGGGAGAGTGTGCACCTCTCGCTCTTCCGTCACCAAACCAGTCATCTTGCTGTATTTCTTCCAGTGCCCAGGAACCCACTCCTGGCCTTTACTGGAATAAAAACTAGTACCCCAGGTAAGAAGCATTTCCCCCTCCCTGAGCAGCCTTCAGCAATCTACTGTATGCACATGGAAGGACTCACCCCTGACCAGGACATCGAGGTTTCCTCTTGCCACTCTCCCTCCATCAGCAGCCAGATTGTGGAGCTCAGATAGCACTACACTTCCTGAAGGAGCTGCAGTGCTGCTGCTTTTCTTTGTGGCTGCTCAGCAGCATCTGTGGGAAGGACACAGACAAATTCTAATGCAGTTTGTAATAATGCCAACCCCTGTCTGGTGGATTAGCTGCAGCAGTGAGAGGTTGGGTCCTTGCAAGTATCTCTGGGTTTTCACACACAAGAAAAATTCAAGGCGTTGAAGAACCGTCTTTAACCTCCCCTCTCTTACCTCCCTGCCTTCATGGGCCTTCTGAAACTCACAGAAACTTAAAGCTTAATTCTGAACCTTATTTTAACTGATAGGAGTATTTTTTCTTCCAATTATGGAACCTATTCATTTTCCTGTGAAGAATCCTCATTTGACTGCCAGGCCATTTCCCATCTGCGATAATTTGCCTGAAAATTGGCATTTGAAATCCTTTAATTTATTCCTTTGGGTACAGCTTTTAAATCTAGTGTTTCCTTACCTCCCTCTCTCCATTTTCAACTGCTTTAAATCAAGTGCAAAGAAGCAAGTGCTGCTAGTTAGATTTGCTGGGGCTTACGGACAGCTTGATGCTCCTAGGATTGTAAACTGTATGGGAGGTAGCCATGCCTTTTAGTCGTTACACACACATTTCACCTCATTGCCTTAATAACTTAATAACGAAATACATAAAAGGTTTGGAAAACTGGGCTAGAATACACGTCAAGGAAATGGGATCCTAGAAATAAAAGGCAAAAAGTTATCCATAAACCTTCACAGTATTGGCACAGCATGCTGCCCATCACTCAATATGTTAATTACATTTTACCCACCCTTGAAAATAGGAATTTCTTGGCACTGCAAGTTAAGTTCATATAGCTTTAGTAGGTCGATCACTCTGTTTGTAAAGGGAGAGGCTGACCAGAACGTGGAATGGGATGGCCATGTTTTTCTGTCTTGTTTCTTCTGAGGCAAACACTGTTTGCTGTATTTTCAACTTTCACTGTGGGTGGATACCATCTGTGGGAAAATGTGCACTGAAGTGGCAAACAGTAGATGACTGACATTGGGTACAAGCACTTACACTGATGCTGTGCTGGCAGGCTATTAGGCAGGAAGTAGAGTATATTTTACAAAGAATCTTCCCTAGATTCCTCCCAGCTGTGATATTAATATGCATGTGAAGTCTGACAAAATACTGATTAATGTCCAGTATCAGTCAGTGATAAAACAGCATCTGTTTTAATGTTAATAAATGAGGTGGCAAGCAATTTCCGTATAGAAATTACTCATGCATTTCATTCGCTGGTGACACAAGCTAATTGCAGAGTTAGAAGATAACACAGTACAGTTAATTTCAGCTATGGTGTAGTTACCCAAGCCAGCATCCAAATCCAAAACCTTAGTAGCATGAAAACTGGGGGAATCCAGAACTACCACAAAGGGGAAAAAAACTTCAGACAAAAAGTGCTACATACCTAACTGCCTAAAAGTGTTCCTAAAGCTAAACACATCTGGACTTTTAGCCTCAAAAACCTCAGTCTGCTGCAGAGTAATTCTAGAGCTGCCTAAAGCCATCAGCATTTTGGGCTCTGTATTAGAATTCACCTCCAGTTCAGCCTATGAGACTGCACACAACTCCTGACAGCACCCATTGGGCAGTGGCTGAACCCAGCAGGGGCCTGGACCACGCAGCAGGTGCTTCTCAGTGCACACTGCGCAAAACACAGCAACCCACTACAGCCTGAAGCTAAGGGATACTTGGGTGGCTACTTGAGTATCCATGTGGGATACTCTGGTTTTGGCTTTGGAGTTTTAATGTAACATGGAACCCCTGGCTGTAAAAGGGAGATCCTTTGCTAAAGAAATAAATTGGTAGAATATTGGTAAGAAAGCACTTACTGTAAGGTACAGGCTTCAAAATGTTGCTTCAAAGAGGCAACAGGAAAAGTGTAACCCTAGGTAAATACTACATCAGAGTCAGGGAGAAGAGAGAGGACCACTATCTGGCCACCTCTCGTTCCTCCTTCCTTCTGACAGACCCACTCCCTGTACCTGCAGATGAAAAACCACGAGCAGCATTCCTCTAGATCCACTGAGGCAAATCTGATTCCAAAGGTCCCACAACAAGCCATTGTTAATTTCAGTGTACAACAAAGGAGTAGAGATGGGACACAAAGAGAGTTATTTCCTGCTTTTTTGCTCTTCTAGTTCATGTTCTGCAAACCCAGCTCAGACCTGGAAAAAACAAACAAACAAACAAAAAAAAAAGGGAACGCTAACCAAATCTGTGAAGAGGCATCAGGGCAAGCAGCCTTAACAGGCTCTCTGTGCAGTACTGGGGCCTGAGCAGTTAACTTATTTCCACTGTGACTGCATTTATTCAAAGTCAGTTGGAAATAAGATTTCAACTTTACTAATCCTAATTTTAAAGCTGTAAATTTCCACCAAGCAATATAGGTTTACCCTTGAGAACACAAGAGTAAAATCCAGCTACAGTGTGGAAAAGAACAGTCTAAATGAGAGGCAGATGCTGGTTTGTTCAGTAGTTCTTAAAAAAGCATAAATCACATCCAAATGTATCATGTTAGATTTACAGTAAGCAAACAAATGATTAATTTAATAAATTATAATAAAAGCTCCAATATATAAAAACTATAAGAAAATGTAATTGAAGATTGAGATCTAGTAGTGAAAAGCTAAAAAGAATGTATTAAATTATATAAGTGTATTTTTTACATTAAAGATATACATTCTGTAGGTGAGGTATTAAAAGATTTTTCACTCTCTTCTGTATTCCAGGGAGAATATATACAGCAAATTTAGAATCCATCTTATTCTAAAAATGTAATTTTATTGTTATTCTGTTGTTGTAAGATTGATCACCCTGTTGTGTTACTAGGAAGCTAGATTGATTGAATTAAAACATTAATCTACAGTACAAATGGAAAACAGCAGTAATATCATACATTACCACCGCATATACAATATGGATAATGGTAAAATAAGAAGAATTAGAGAACTGCGTAGGTGACAGAATTACACGGTAAAAATAATGACCAAGACAGAATGCTGACAGATTGTGGATGCATTCAATTGAAATTGAGCTTAAATATTAGCTCTTCAAAATGAAAATAATCAACTCAATATTAGAGCTGACAGCCCTGAATCTGCATGACAGCTCTGAATTTTTGCTCTGTACAGTGGTTCTTACTCACCTCAGGTTTTAATATAGAGCAGTTCCAAGGCTTTACTAAATGGCAGTGTTTTGATCAACTTTTTGTTATTTTTTTCTGCCACTACAAAATAGTTTCTTTGTAGTAACTGTGGAGATAGGTACAACTGTCTGTCAGGGACAGTTATCACTCTTTGAATTAATGACAGAGACAGTTGGATGAGGTCCCGTCAGCCTGTGATCAGAGAAAAAAAAAAACAAAAAAAAACAAAAACAAACATAATGGATATAGTTTAATATAGAGAATAAGACAAAAAGAATGAACCATTGTGGCTTATGACATTATAAACATAATACATATGTGTCTTTTACAGAATGCAACACCAAAACACTGATGTTAAAACTGTTGAAATTATTTTTATTATATAATATATATATAATATATATATAATACATTTATTATTTAATGGGTCTTCAGCATATCCTACGTGTCACTACACGAGCACAGCATCTCCTGCTGGTTAACACTGATGGGCTCACAAGGGCAGAAGGGTATTGTGGGTGAATGACTTTAGTTTTTAGCTTAGATACGTGAAAGGTGCCATTATAAAATCCAAAATAACTCACCTGTGCATTAGATGTTTGATTGTAAAGCCAGCAGCAGTGGGCTGTATCAGTGACCTGGCATGCAGATGTGCTCATTGAAGTTTTGCGCTCACATCCTGGTGCCCCATGCTGCGAGCGTTCAACTGAACTGCAGTGACACAGATAACCACCTCCCCTCTATCTTTCCCTTCCCTTTCTTCCCCCATTTCAGTAAATACCTCTGCAAAGCTTTTTACAAATCACTATCGAGATATAAATCTCTTAAGCAGTTTGCTTCAAATTTCAGAGTAGTAACACAGCCCTGCAGCACTCTCCCTTGTTTCTGAGCTACTGCTGTCTTTTGTTTAACTGGGAGGAAGAGATTAAAAGGAGGAGCAAAGGAAAAGCCTTTGCCACATTCTGATATATTAAATATTCAAGAAAAATGCAGATACCTAGAAATATGGTTTAGCTGGGAGTAAAAGTGGATTTGAGCCCATCAGCTTATTAAAGATAGTATCTTTTCAATCAGTAAAGAAGAACATCTGGGGCTTCCATCTATTTTCTTTCTCCCACAGGGATCCTAATCATCTTTCAGTACCTTATCATTATTATGAACCTTTGGGACCCGACGAATGCACAATGTACATTTCACATGAGCGGGGACGAAAGGGCAGTCATCATCGTTTCATCACAGAGAAACGAGTGTTTGAGAACTGGGCACGGACATTCAATATTCACTTTTTCCAACCAGACTGGAAACCAGAACCACTTACTGTAAATCACCCCGAGATTAAACCAGTGGTCTGAGGGATGAGCGCACAAGACCGCAATCACAATCAGCTCCTGTATCAGCCGTCAGGGTGTTGGACCTTCTGGGACAGCAAGGCAACCTAGAGGAGAAGGGTAACAGGATTTGCAGCTGTTAACTGCAACAACAGTCAGGAAGTTATGAAGAAGTATATCGAGTGCTTTCCATTGAACTGTGTATTAATCCAGTATATAGCCTTTTTTGGCCATCTGACTTCCTGTGTGTGTATGTGATTCGTGAAAAGCAATTTGATTATCATTAATGGGATGGTTAATTCATTATGATTTTTTAAAGTACAACACCACTGAATTTTCATAGTGAAAACTTACAGTATTTATTTAATGGAGGTTTTTATGCAACCTAGGCCAGTATTTTTCTAATTCACAGTTCTGTGGTTGTTGATCTTTCATAATCTTTCAAATCCAGAATTAATATTGCTGATGGTTTGAAAGGCCTAGCTTTTTATTTATAGGATTTGTTTGAAAAATATGATTCTGTATAGCATGTAATTAATATTTGATCTGGAAATGTTGCATTTCTTTTAAAAATTTTGGGCTCCGTTCCAGCCTATAGCCTTTAACAGCAAGAATGGTCCCATGTGCAGATCTAGCTAACTTTACATTCTGGCATCTCATGTTAATATGAAAATGGTAGTGAAAATTCTGTTTGATATTAATGTGAATTTTCTGCTGTGCTATCAAACTGCTGGTTTTTAATCAGAGGTGGGGAAAGAAGGGCAAAGTTCATCAAAAAATGACTGTTCATAGTGGTTTGTTCTCAGTGAAGAAGACCAACTAAGGGCCTGAATTTTGTTTTGCCTGTCGTCGTCCTGTAAAAGGCAGCAGGAGCAACCTTCCTGAGGTAACAAGCTACAAAACCAGGCAACAACAGTTTGCAACAATGGCTTGCAACAACACAACCAAACTACTGAAATCATGAAGCTTCACCTCCAGGTACTACAGCATCAGCAATACTAGCCAAAAAGATGGTAACATTACACCTGTATGGTCTATGCCTTCCACGGTTCCAAGACCATCACTGATCTCAGAGATCGTGGACCACACTGAGGTGGGATGTGGAAGGATTTCCACGAGTATGAAATTGTTCCCCTGCAAACAGCCAAGTTTACACTTGGCATTTTCTTTGTGAAGTACTAAAGCCTGGCAAACGCAAGGGAGTGGGCAATGCTAGCTCTGTATGTGGAACCTCACACTGTGTCTTACTGGGTTATACTTGGCTTATGAATAAAGAACATTTCAGTTACACTATTATTTTTCCTTTTGCCTCACAAATATTACATCTCTAATCACTTGTATGGATTACTTTGAAGAAGTTACTGCATGAAACAATATAATTTAGGTGACAAAAGGTGCCTCTCATTAGAAAAATAAACACAAAACAAAGATGTTACCTTGAAGCATCTAAGCCCAACAAGCTCAACCTCAGAGGCAGTACATGGAACCGGGACCAAACTCAGAGTCAATTAAACCCAATTATGACCCATTATGACTTCCTCTTTCCAAAACTTCAGAGCAATAGCTGCAGCTGCCCAGCAAATGCCTTGGTTCTCTAGTGACAATGTGAAGTAAAAAGCCTCATTTACCCCTGTATTACTGTGTGGACCTGAAAAGCAGGTCTCAGAGAGCCATTCTCCTTGTTGCTCTGCTCCCCGCAATCAGAGTAAGAAACTATAGCCTATTTTGCCTTTAAACTCCTTTTGTGGTGTAAAGTTCATCAAAAGAAACATCATTCAGCACACAAAGTGAATGCAAAGCTCTACTACTGACAACTGTAACCCATCTCTTGCCAGCTGATGTTTAACTCTTTTTATTTCATTGATGGTGTTTTATTCCTTCCACTTCATTTCACAAAAAATCTACAAATTGTCTTTTGAACTAATGGTAATTTGCACATCCCTTTCAGCATGTGTACTGGGGCATGTAGCCAACATGCATTACTCAAATTGAAGAACTCTGTCAAATTGATTTACAGATTATTTCTAATATGACTGCAAGAGATGGTACAGATCACAGTAGGTGCTCTGATGCCACCATCCTTTCCTTATTTTATTATATAATAATAAAAGGATCTTGTCATTATAAAGTAGAGCTGTTAGTTTTTACATCAGTTGAGAAGAGCTGCAGGATATGTATGCCAGATGTTTTAAGCTAGTCATTTTATTTTTAAATACAGATCATTTTAAAATAGATGACTGTGCTCTACTTACAGTATTCAGCAGGACCACGTACACTTTCAAGAATATGTTGTGCTCCACATGCATGTTTCCTGTCTGAAAGACTGGTCAGTACAAAGATGAAATATTAAGACTCTGAAGAAACATGGGATAAACTGACATTAGGTCTCTTAACTTCCAACAGAGTGAAACTACTGATCGTAAATATTCCTGCTTCGGTTTTGTTAATAATTTTGTGGTGTTGATACCGTTAAACATTTCCAGTCTTTTAAAAAACAAAACAAACCCAAAACTCACTTTATTCTTATCAAATCCCTATGCTGATTCAGCATGTTCCCCAACATAATTACAAAAAAGTATGAAGATGGCTTTTCTAAGAGTAAGTCACACCTGCATATGTAAGACTTACTGAAAAAGGAATTTGACGAAGCCAAGACAGCAAGTTTTAAATAGGATTGTTTGCTGATTTATAGAGAATATAAATCCAGTCCAGAAAGTGCAAGTTATGAGTGCAAAAAAAAAATAGTTCTAAAGTGCTGCAATTTTAATTTTAAAATTACTGATGTATTTTTCTATAAATTCAAAATTTTCAACTATATCATATTGTGCTACATTTCAGCCTGAAGTAAGGTTTTATGGCCTAGCTGTAAAACAAACAGATTTACAACATAAAATCTTGTCAGGCCAAAGATAAGTAGTACAACCAGGGTTCTCTAGTTCATGTTGTCATCTTACACTCCTCACTAAAATTTGATCAATTCATGAGCTTCATTGTGCATCATTTTATATATAAAAAATTTTGCAGAACAGTGTTTACAGAGATCAGCAGTTTTAAAATCTGTTACTTCAGCTCAGAACTTGTAGCACACCTTATATCCTTTTATGTTAGGCTTCAACAGAGTAGCTATTTTCATCTTGAAGAACCATAACTCTTAAGCCATGCCATGTGGAAATGAGAATGAGAACTGAGAATGATAAAATCTCTGCAACTAAGAATGGAACAATATCACCATTGGTTTCTGTTACTTTGGCACAACACAGTTGCAAAATGCCCAGCTAACAGCATTACTATACAAAGTAAGATACAATGCCCCTGAGAAAACCTTCCATACAGAGTTTTAAAGCACCTCAGAACAACAAGTTAATACTGTCTATTCCTGGAAAGGAAAACCAAGGAAAGGAGTTTCTTAACTTAATAAGAAGTAACTACTTACTACGTTAAATAACTTAATAAGAGCATATGAACTACAGCTTTAGCACCCTGTATTTAGAAGAGATTCAAGTGTGATGATAAACTACCCCTGGCTCTAGCCAGTTGTGTCAGGAACCATGACTTCAAAGAACACACAGTGGTAATTTCCTGTATTATACATACACACAAACAGGAGTACAAATTGATAAAATTCTGCAGCATGTGTTTACCTGGGTCTTGTTCTCCAGTACTTCTCAAGCAAACCTCTTAGGAAATCAAGTGATTTTTAATCTAGATAGCTCTCAGGAGTCACGGACACAACAGAAAAATAGATGGAAGAACATTCCAAATACAAGACTTTTATGGAGCAGATTACTACCCAGCCAGTAAGTTTGAGGGGATGAGGTGAGGGGAATCTAACAAATGGGCAATGGAGCATGGTTTGTGCTGTCTAACTATATTCCCCTGAAACAGGAAGATCAAAGTCAGGCTGAAGCTGACAGAGTGGAAAGTTGTGGCTCAACAGCAAACACTGTGCTGCAGAAGTTTCTTTTCAATTTTCTATAGATCTATTGCATGCACCACAAAAACTCTCTAAAAAATTCTGAAAATCACCTCTGAATAATGAAAATTATTTATTTGATGCAAGGAGATGCAATTTCTAACTATATTAAAAACATACCTTAGGGATATAAAAAATAATGGGTATGGAAACAGTTGAAGTATTTGTAAGACAGAATCACAGAATTTCTAGGTTGGAAGAGACCTCAAGATCATCGAGTCCAACCTCTGACCTAACACTAACAGTCCCCACTAAACCATATCCCTCAGCTCTACATCTAAACGTCTTTTAAAGACCTCCAGGGATGGTGACTCCACCACTTCCCTGGGCAGCGCGTTCCAATGTCTAACAACCCTTTCGGTAAAGAAGTTCTTCCTAAGATCCAACCTAAAATTCCCCTGGCGCAACTTTAGCCCATTCCCCCTCGTCCTGTCACCAGGCACGTGGGAGAACAGACCAACCCCACCTCGCTACAGCCTCCTTTCAGGTACCTGTAGAGAGCGATAAGGTCACCCCTGAGCCTCCTTTTCTCCAGGCTGAACAATCCCAGCTCCCTCAGCCGCTCCTCGTAGGACTTGTTCTCCAGGCCCCTCACCAGCTTCGTCGCTCTTCTCTGGACTCGCTCAAGCACCTCGATGTCCTTCTTGTAGCGAGGGGCCCAAAACTGAACACAGTATTCGAGGTGCGGCCTCACCAGAGCCGAGTACAGGGGGACGATCACCTCCCTAGCCCTGCTGGTCACACTGTTAAATGTAGTAGAAATGTAGAAAATGTAGTGCAAAGAAGAACAAAGTACAGAAACCTTACAGGTTCTATGAGGTTTCCACTTCTGGTACATTACTTAATGCTGATCAATTCTGAGCTTCCAGCTACCTACTGCCAGCATACCTTACATATCACAAGATTTTATAAGGAAAAATGAAAAAGATTTTTTTTGGAAGAACACAGTCTCCTGAGGAAAAAAAACAAACAAACAAAAAAAGCAAACAGGGAAATCTGAAAGGACAAGAGCCTAAGATGGTGAGAGATTTCTCTGGACAGAAGCTGAAAAATATAAAAGTCTCAAAGGATGTTTGATAAAATGTCTCTAAAATAATTCTGCTTATGCTGAATATCTGTTATAACTACTACATTTTAAAGCATTTTCTACAATGAAAATGACAACAAAACTTGCAACATCAAATGTCATTTAACCACAGTAAGGATGGACTTTCAGTATCACAGTGGAAATAAAGATGGTGACTTTTATCACGGCTGAATGTCGAACAGGCTCCATGGCAAACACAGTATCACAAAGAACTGCAGTGTGCAGTTAGAGGCCACAAACCAGCACCTCCTTCCCTTCTGCGGCACCCTCCCAGAGATGTGTATAAGAGAGCACAGCTCTAACAGGGCGCACTCTTGCAGTGCCAACAGAAAAGTGAAAATTTTTCTTATGTTGTCTTTGAACACTAGAGCAAGCCAGAGAAACTACTCAACAGATGATCAACATGCAATATCCTTACTCGTTGTAGAGTTATTTGGTTGGCAGTTGTCTTCAGAAATCATGAACACAAAGACAAAAAACTGCAGACAAGTAACCCTAGCACGTTCCAGATGAATAGATGGAAAGCTGTAACAAAGAACAGAATTAGCAGTCATAAAGACTTACCTTAGCTAAAAATTAGCGAAAAGGCATGCCTCGTCAATCTGTTCATACTGCTTCAGTGTTTTCTGAAGCAAGTGGACAAGATCCAGGTGATGAGTCCACTTGGAGCTCCACAGCTGGTTTTGCAGTTGATCTTCAAAGACTTCCAAAAAAGCTATGGTAGCACAGCATAACAGAGAAGATCGTTACCTAAGGAACCCATCAAAACACAGGAAACAGAGGTTAACGTCATCAGCTTTTCCATCACCATAAGGTTACAAGCAGAATTCCAGAGGAAGATGTCACAATGTGACATATATGGGACATATATGACATACATAGATGGATCTCCCTCCCACCCCTCCAGCCACCCCAACAGCCCATATAATTGCTCTGTATGACATCACGTGCTGTGGGACATCCCTTTGGCCAGTTTGGGTCAGCTCTCCTGGTTCTGTCCCCTCCCAGCTCCCACAGCCTCCTCACTGTCAGGGCGGTGTGAGAAACTGAAAAGTCCTTGGCTTAGTGTAAGCAATGCACTGCAACAGTTAAAACACCAGGGTGTTATCAACATTACTCTCATCCTAAATCCAAAACACAGCACCATACCACTAGGAGGAAAATTAACTCTATCCTGGCCGAAACTGGGACACAAGGGCTAGACTCTAAATAAATAGATAAATAATAATTTAAAAAAAAATGCCGTATACAATGAACATTAATTTGTTCATTGAAGCACAGTTACAGTCTTGCCACGCTCACAATATGCCCACGCAGACCAAAGGCATGTACCAAGCAGCCACAAGATCTAACAGTAACTGCATTTTCATTTTACTGAAAGCAACGTCAAAGCACTTAGCTCAGATGGAGAGCAAAACTGGACCCTTTTTAACAGCCAAGGAAAGCCATCTTAATCACTTCTGATTTCTCAGAGCAGATTTATCTCCTTTAGGAGATGCCCAATGATATTTAAATTGGCCAGCTTCTTTACACCGCCAAGACAGACAACCATTAAGATAACATCAATAGCTTTTAGGATTCCAGATACTTCTTTAACTATAGCAAAGATAAAGGGAATAATGCATATTTAGCAGGGTATAAGGTTTAGGACTTTGCTGACTTCACTTTGGCCATCAGATCAAGCTAGAGCCTATTAGTTACAATCCAAACACACAGGATCCAAGTCTATTAATAGCAGAACGAATTAAATTCATAAGAAAAACATTTGATGTGACTTCAAGGCAAGAGTGTAGGTTAGGTTTATATTTTAACAAATAGAGAAAAGCAGATAACATTTATAACCTCCCTTCCTTCCATCCTTGCTGTAATCAAGCTGCACACAAGGCCAGAACTGGAAGACATTACTGGTATTCAATGTTCCTTCCTGTTGGACAAAACTGGAACATTTCTCACTACAGCATTTATTTTTTAATACAGCTATATACATCTCTAGACAAGCAGTATATGTAACACTAAAAGGCTATCCCTGATTGCTCCACTGCAAATCATATTGCAGAGAAGCAGCAGCTGTATAGTAATACGCAACAAAAGCAAGTGCAGAAAAGCTTCTAAACAAACAAAATAGCAAAGATAGGAACTAGTGTGAAGGAGGTTATGTGTAAGAGCTCTACAAAATACTAACATGTACTGCAACAATAGTGACAATCCTGTTTATCATTCCTCTTGCATTAAAAAGATGAAAGGAGGGGGAGGTAAGGGGAACCTAATATCATCATAATTTAAGCCATAATATTTTGAGTTACAAATCTAAGCTGGACAGGAAAACCAACACAAAAATAGTAAGGAACTAACAAAAAACAAACAGCAGTATGCAATGCTTAGTGGTACTCTTCATTGGTAAATAGATAAACCAAAGCATTTGACAGAGGAAGTAAATAACATTACATTAGAACCAAATGTAAAGAAAGCATAGAGCCTAAACTTAAAATGCCTGTTACATGCAAAAGCAGTGGACCAAGTCAAACATTTAATATATGACAGCGTGCATTTTCATGCACGGAAGGAAATACATGTGCTATTTCAAATTAATCAGCTTTGACATAGGAACTCATATGACATGCCATGAATCTCCCAAATAAAATAGCCTGGTTGCCTGGTCTCCACGGAGCTGTGCCACCAAAGCTATGAATTAGTGAGCAGTGTGAAAAAATAAAATCATACCAAAAGAAAAAGCATCTTTGCTAGAACTTTGCCAACATTGCTGTTATTCTATAGAAACAGCCCATTTCCGGTATAGCTTATGTTCAAGGTACTCCTGTAAAACAGTGCTACCAAGTAACTTCTGCTGATACAATCCACATCTCTAGTAAGCCTGTTAACAAAAAAGACATGGCTGTATTGACAAGGCTTCAGTGTGCTGTATGTATATACATATGGAACAACAACAACAATCTAAAACTTGATGAGGAAGAAGACACAGTACAATTGAACATTAAGAGAAGTATGTCCTCAGAAACTTGGAACTGAAACCTTAAACACTCAATTCAATCATTAAATAAGGCAGAAATCCTCATTAAGGAGAAAAAATAACTTATTTTAAATATCTTGCATGTGAAATAAGTGCTAGGAAATGCTGATTTCAGAGCATATTACACAGCACATACAAGTTTTCACACAAAACACCCACACTTCGAAGATGCATTTCCCCATATATAGCACGTTATTTTTAAAAGTTAATGGAAAGAGGTAAAGCAGAGATAACAGTGGAGTACACACAGCGGAAGTTATCTTCCACGAGAAACATCTCCCCCTTTTTTGTTTAAAAAACAAAAACACCTTATTTTTAACACTCAAAAAATGCAAAAAATCTATTATGCTCATTATTGTAAAGAACTAGTTACGGTTGACAAGACACTTTCATTATATGCACTATTTTCTGTAGTTCATAACTTTATGTATTAATTAGTCTCTTGGGTGACGTATTTTATGCTTGTCCTCAGTCCAAAGGGGAATTAGTCCAGAAAGCATAATAAAAGTCAAACAGGTCTCACAGAGCTCTCTGACAGACAAAGCTGGAAGATCTGTACACAGGGACACTTGAGTTTTCTGATGATCCCAGGCTTTGTCCCAAAGTTGTTCCATATACAACACTTCCCTGTCCTTATCACTACGCAAATCCTCTCTATGCATGATAAATTCATAGCTGAATCTGGTCTTTGCTCTTTCACAAATCACTGGCTTAGTACTATGTACAGCTCAGCCCTGCTTTAACATTTCCCGATCCCCATTTGAAGGGGCATTAGACCACAAGATCTATTCACTTCCAGTACATGTTTCCAGGATGTGGTACCAGAGAACAGAAATCCCTGATTGCCGAAAGAAGAGATGGACTCAATTTGCAGACACTCAGCAACAGAATTAGAACCAGATTACATTTGCTTTCCTGAAGTCAATAACGGAGACCCTAGGGAAAGGGGGGGGGGGGGGGGGAAGGGACAAAAACCAGGCCAATCTCTAGAGAAGAGATGTACTCTTGTGAAGACACTTTTTATGAGTCTGTGATCTTTGCCTGTACTAGAAAGACAGCATTTCATGGCAATATTCAGATAAAAAAATAAAGTGTTTGGCTGGCACAGACAAATCAAATGCTGATCATCTCATCACTGCTCAGGCTTCCTTCTCCACTGATTTCTGCGGGGATCTCACTTTTCAGTCTGTTACAGAAGTATGGCTTACAGTTGTGCATTTATGTAAATGTTTGGGCATGGTCAAACAAAACTGTTCTCAAACGTATACAGCATTTTAAAGACAATTTAGAAATCAAATGAAGTGCAGAGGCATGAGAGTGTGTATAGGCATATAAACCTACCGTTAACTTACCATTTCTCCAGCTGAATAACGGTAATGCATTTTAACACGATTCTGAAAGAGAGCTGAAAAACTGAAATGAAACCACTATTTTACATTTTTATCAGCCTCTAGTGTTCTAAACAATACCTACAAAACCCATTGCAAGACACGTCCATGCAGTTACGTAGTACAAGATGTAGACATGCATGTACAAAATCCTGGAAGCATGGGCGTGCTTGGTTCACAGACCTTTCTATGTAGACCCACACAATGCTGAAATTAATTCTGCTCTATAACTTTCTATGCAAGGAAAAATAAAGGAACTGCCATCTGGCTTGTTTTCTGGATTCCATTAAAAAGATCATCTGTGCACAACGCAGAAAGCATCTACACTGCACAAGCATATTTTCTGGCCTGAAAAGCACACATGGTGTATAAGAATGTCCTGGTTTGTTCCCAGAGCCCAGATCCCAAACTGTGTTTGAAGAGCTGTCAGGGAAAAAGATTACTAACTTAATAAATAAATAATTGCACAAAACACATTTACAAACAATTCTGAGATATTTCTAAGGTTGCTTTCAGGCTATAACTGCTCAAGGAATAAAAGTTACCATACTACAGAAAATACTGTCATACATGTAGCACAGACAACTTTATGGTTTCTCTGAGAACTATCTATTTTAACTCCTTACTTTGTGCTTATAAAAATGCTAGAAATGCCCAAAGCATAGTTTGGTGCATTTCAGTCTAACTGTTGTTCTTGCTTCAATTTAATCACTTTCACAGGCATATTTACTGAGTGCTTCTATTCATAAATAGCATTTTAATAACCAACCTAATTGCCTCCTTTTCCCCAAGCAGATAAGCTTTTAAAAATACAGTAACTGTGGTATCTTCTGATGCTTGCAAAATTCAGCTGAGTTCTGTTGGTCTTTCTACCTATTGCATCCTGGATAAGGTGGCTGGAAAGAGGGAAAGACAGAAATTAAGTAAGGTCAGAGGAGACTGAGTAAGTGTAATTGCAGCTGAAGTACGGCAGAAAGCTCAATCAATTTCACTTTAGCCATTTTAAAGTATGTGATTAAAAATACTCATTAAAATACAAAAAAGGGTATCAAAGGCTGGATTAAAAAATTAAATGTAAGCAAATCCTCTAAGAACAAATTCTGTAGGATTCATTTCTATAAAGCATCCATACATTTCCGTACAATGTCTCTACATTCCTATTAGTCTGTCTGCGACAGATCTTAGTTGATTATTGCATTAGAAATAGCTGAGAAAGATAAAACTTTACACATTTTAAGAAGTCATCCTTGTATCAGGTTTTGCATCACCCTTGTATGAGGTTTTGCATATGAATTTACGGCCTGTGAAAAATGCTATCCAAAACAAACACATCATACACACACAGCTCTCTGACAAGGCCACTAACCCCAACCCAAGGCTACGATGCCACAGTCAATCTGAAAGAGAACAAAAAGGAAAAAATAATAAAAATGCATAAGCACTGAGATTTGTCTGTTCTGAGCAATAGGAAAATGCTCAATACTATATGCTTAGACAACACTATTGCCTCTGATATAATGTGCGATTACAGGTAACTCCTAGTGACTTTAGACCATGTATGCATCAGCTTTATTGTGATTAGGACAGAGAACAGACTCCAAAAGCACACCGCAAGAGCATCACCTAGTTGCCAGCCTTATTGTTTCCATACATGCAGAAATTTGTTCTCTTCACTAGTATCGGTGTATTATACAGACAAAATGCATTTCGCATGCATTCATCATTACATGTCAAAGAACAAATCAAAATGCCAAAACAGAATTTACAAAGCCTAAACAATAAACCTCATTTCCAAGTGCTCAGACATTACAGAATGCAACAGTACAACTGATAACATTTTTCATTCTGATGCTACAATCAGTTTTGCTCTGTGCAAAAATCCAGTGCACTGAAAACCCTGAAAGAGGCCAACTCTGGATCACACGGAGTGAAAAAGACATATATGAAGGGTTCCTAATGGACATGGTGTAGTTGTAGTTTTACCCTTTTCAGCATTTTATGAAGTAGATTCAGTAAGGTTATCACAAATTTTTGTTTCACTTTCATAGTGAACTTGTTTCACAGTTCATAGAATCCTAAATCCAAAATTGCCTAAAGGTGAGAGGACTGTTCTTAGGGTTGTATTTAACAGAGCAGGAAAAAAAAGCAATATATTTCTAGAGTATTTCTTGTATTTTTTGTTTTTCTGAAGAAAGGTTTCAATACATCGTGCTAAAGTCTGCAAAGTGGCTTAAGCTTTTATTGATAAAATGACATCCTAAATAATGTTCTGCAAACGGTCTACTTCTTCAGTGATAGGTTGACTCTTAAGATTTACTTATAAGTACGGGGGAACTAATTTGCCCATTCACATTTCATAGTCAACCTTCAAAATTCTGTTAAGATATTTAAGTCCCCTTTTTAAATTTAACTGGAAAGATAAGCTCAGAAAGCATTAAAATATGCTTAAAACAAACTTTAAAAAAATGTCTAATTTTATAACCACCTGTGAGACTCTCTTCAGAAAAAGGAGCAGAAGACGACTTCAAAAAAACATGTGAAGCGAGACTGCAACACTGTTTTTCACTACAACCATAATACACATACAGGGAACTCAAATGACACCAGGGAATCCAAAGAAGCAGTGAATGCAATCATCTTGCTTGCTCAGATTCAGAAGATGTGTTTCATGTGCTTGATTCCATATGTTTTGAAGAAAACCATGATAATCAATGCCCAGAGTCCTAGAATAAATCCTCCAGGAGGATGCCAGTCCTTTTGTTTTGGCTTCTGCAAAAAAGAACAAACAAAAAGAGAAAAACGAAGATTTCATACTTAGCCTCCATTTTAAACAGGCACGGTGTTTTATCAAGTGCAAAAAAAGTAAAACTCCTGGCAGCAGAGAAAAACACCATTAAGCTGTATTTCTTCATAAAGAAGAAGCATCTTTCTTCTTGATGTGGTGTAAATGCTGATGGGAAGAGAGTGGATGCTCAAGCAGGGAGGTTAAATACCACAAAAGGCCACTACAACTGTGCCCATGATGCTACTTTGATGGTGCACATCAGCATTGTGGGACATGTTTAAACTCACTTTGGACTCTATTTCTCATATTTCATGTTAATATAAGAAGAATTTTACAAGTATAAAAAACAGTTTCTGCAAGTGAAAACATGAGAGAGAAGAGAAGGCATTGTTCTTCCACTACCCAGAATGTTTTCTACAGCTCCTTCTGTATTCAGATTTTTTTAAATAAACATATCTAAACATATAAAAAGCTATGATTCATTATTAAAGGAATATCATAACAAAAAATAGGATTGTTTTTAATGTCAATCACGTTTCCCAGAGGCCTCACTGAGTCTAACTGCTTTTCCTTAATGTAGAAATGTATTCTGCAATTCAAATACCTGCCCCTTCAACAATTTTTTCATCTTCAGTAAGAAGAAATTCACTGCAATCTGTTAAGGTTTTTTCTATCACACACTTAACAGTAAGGCGAGATAAAACTCATCTGTCCCCTTCTTCCTCTTCTCATATTGACAAAACTTTCAGATACTCCATATTCTGTGAGAAATGGATTCTGGGAGATAGATCTTGGGGTGTGCAGCAACTCTTATCTCTAAGGCTAAGCAGCAAGGTGAATCTGTATGAATACAAAATTTTAGTTAGGAATATCATGACAAAAGTATCAGAATTACAGTATTTAGAGGTATAATTCAGTCCCTCATGCCTACGTCAACTCTTGCTTCAGCAGTTATGCTTTACACGTCTGCTTTGCAGACAGAAGTGATTTACTTTTACAATAATAAATACTGTACGTTCTGAGTTTTTTATGCCTGCCTTGCTGAATGATTTGCACTATTCTGTCATCATACAGAATGAGGCACAAGGGGCACACCGAGTATTTTAGCTTTGTTGCATTTAAGTCAAATTTAAAATTCTCTTTCAGCCACGTGAATAACTTAAAAGAGATGGTACTGTTGCAATTTCTGCATGCACCTGCTTATGAAAGCCTGCCTTACTGTTCTCCACTAAACATGCCAAGTGGCTGGTGAACTTTAAGGCAATAAGGAACTGTTTGCAGCATCTGTTCTTTCAAAACAGCTTTTCTATCAACAAGAAAACAATGTTTGTGGATTTTCAGCTCCCATTCTCTAAGCTACATAGTTACAGCTTTAAGATTTTTCCGTAAGTACCGTGACTGCACTTAAAAGTGGAACAAGAGCTATGCCCCCGAGACACCCAAAGAAGCTGATACCCAGAAATATTAATGATTTTGTTTCCTCTGATACAGGAATCGCAGAACAAGTGTTATAATTTATATTAGTAACAACTAAACCAAAGATATATACCAAAGATGGTACATATGTGTATGCAAACCACTCAATTTTCTAAGGAGCAACCATCAGCTGCAATGGACGCGCTATTGGTAATTTGCCACCTCACTGATTTCACAGCCACCCATCTCCATATAAAGATCTCAGGAAATCGACTCTGAATGTTCAAAAAGGCTGCCAGCACACCTCACTTCTGAAAGTAACAGCTCATGACACTTCTCCACACAGAGGAACTTTCTTGTTTAAATCCTCCTAATTAACCCATAACTTCGTATGCATATTGCAGTGCCCGTTTCATCAATCTCTTTGTACTATCAATCTTTCCTTTCTTGGATCTCAGACAAATTCCTTACCACAAAGTGGCATCTGACCCTTCTAGACAAATGACTTCAATTTGCAGTCAGTGACACTAAAAGCCTCTCTCTCCTATTTTGTATAGAACACGTAATTTAATTTCTTTAAAGAATTTATATGAATAAATATTTATAAGGTGATCTATGAGTATGGTTTTCCATTTTGTCATGCCATGTATTTAAAGCTCCTCCATGAAATTCCACAAGGAAACAAAGGCCAGTGCAGTAATGTCTCTACACTGAGATATCAAGGACATAAAAATTACCAGTTTAAAGCCATACGATGCAGTGTTAAATTCTGAGAGATATATTACTGCTAAAAATATGAAGGTTCCACAAAAAATATCTGAGGCTATACAAGAGCTACATACTTGGCCAACTTAAAAATAAATTATCTTAACAAAAAAGATTCACAGACCTGGAAACTGGAATCCACATGTAAATATTAAACCACAATAAAAAGGCAGAGAGATGCAACTCTACTGTACATCTGGAAGTCAATACTGAGGTTAATTGAGCACAAAATTATATAGAAATATGCAAGTACTTTCCACTGAGGGCATGCAGACATCAAAACTTTCTGAATGCCTAAAATGAGATTACACAGATCCATGACTAAACCTTTAAAGTATACCTGTAAGTGCTGAAGGAAGCAGGTTTCTTTAACTTCATCATAGATTCCCAAGAAAGTTCATCATTGACATAAAAACATAATTACCTTCTGACTTGACAAATTCATCTATTTAAAATCATAACAAATGTTCCACAGAAAACTTCAGTAACACATCTCAGCTGGGCACATCAGCTAAGCACCAGGGCTCCTTTAGGAAAAGCTGCCTGTCACACCTGTGAATCGCACCCCTTTGGATTTTGGATGGAGCCCCTGCTTCTGGAAGTTAATGTCAGCAAACCGTACTTGTAACATATGCTGCCAGAGCTTTCGGCCAGCACAGCTTTAACAGCTCACCCAGCAATTCTTCCCTCTTGGCGCAGCTGTGTCAATGCCAAAAGCAATGCCCGCGCACCTGTGTGGGCTCGGAAGGGTGGAATCACACCCAGCAGGCACAGCAGCACCTGCCGTGTTTCACCCTGAAGTCAGAGGCCAGGCAGGATGGCCTCCTGTAGAGCACAGGCGAGCCTCTGCAGGAGCTGCAGAAACTTCTTCGCCTATAGAATTTTGCTCAGGAGGGCTGGGAAGCATCACTGAGATCTCTCCTAGTGAGAAAAGCTATTAAATTCAGAATTATTTCAATAGCGAATGGAAAGGTTTCCTATTTTTACCTGCACATACTGGAAACAGGTTTAGAAAAGGTGGTTTCTTTCTGTGCTTATACCAGTTTTGTGGCCATAAGCAATCCCTAGAAAAGCTGGCCCTTTGTATCACTTTTAGGATTGATCAGAAAGCATTAGTGAATAAAGTTTCTCCCAGATTCCTATAAATAAATAAATAAGTAAAATCAGTACTTATTACATGAACAGGGCCTAATTCAGGGTCTTATTCCAGTAAATTTCTGTGAAAGGCAATTTTTGAAATTCAGGCATTTTCTCACTTGTGATAAATTGCTAAATATGGACCAAAATGTTAAGTGTTGCAGTATTTAAATTTGCAATTAATTATATAGCTCTACTGTGCCTAAATTGATGTTAGAATGTGTGTGATTGAAAGACGACAGACTAGTTGCAGTACTTACAAATTATGCACAGCTCTCTTATTTGGGACTGATCTGGAGGAGCAGAGGCAGTAGCTTTTTGACTCATTCTGAATTTCACTGTAGCACAACACCCTTAAGAACTTTGCTAAGTACTGCTTATATAATTGACATATTTAGGTTTTGTGATTTATGGTAAAATACAAGCCCATTATAAACGCCCTCTTTCTCCCTACAATAATAGCTGTAACACACAGGTGAAATACACATACAAAATGGCACAATGCGTCATGAACAAATGCATTTAGCAGCTTAAGGGCTAGTCATTATTGAGTTGCTGGAGATCCCAAATTAAAAAGATAGGTAGCTAAGCAACAGCAAGCTTCCTCCTGTGAACAGTTTTCTGCTGTACTCTCTCTAGTTCTGGTAGACTCATTATTCTGTAGAACTTAAGAAACAGTTAACAGAAAGTTGCTCCAAGTACTGTAATTAAGGAGAGGATAAAGCAGCTTATTTTCAAACTGGATGGGTCTACAGAGACCATAATGGAAAGTCTCCAAGAGTTTCAGTGAAGGTGTTTCATAAAACATACAGTACTTGTTATTGCAATTAAAATGAGTTTTATGCAAGAAATAAAAAGTATTAAAGCTGAAGTAGTAATTAGATTAAGAATGGACTAATTTTAAAATGTCATATCAGAACAGAAACAAGATTTAAAACATCACATATTAACATTTCACATGGAAAACACTATGATAAATATCATTGTAATTCCACCCTACAGTCCTCTTCCAGCACAACTCCCTTTGTGTCGGTGTCGTGAATAAGGATAAAAGCATTGGTACATAAAGCTTTGAGTTAAACTCAGAATCCAGAAAAGGCAATGCACACAGTATAAATGTAGCAGTGTTACAGACAGGAAAGTAGAAATTCCCAAGCAGGAAAGAGGTCAGTTCTTCAGTCTACGCCAACATCTTACTCCACACAGGGCTTCAGGAAAGGATGCAAAACCTTAAAAATCAATACGTACAAAAGCTTTCCTACAGGGGATGTTCTACCCAACCTGAGACAGGTGGTGTGCATTTGTATCACAGAAGTGCAAAATATCCATATGTGATCACACAAAAATCAAAAGTTACAAGTTCTGTATTCCAATGAGTCCATTACAGTGGCAGCTATCATATTTCAGATTAATCCCTGCTTAATTCTCTCTGGAATTTCACAGTGCTCTAGGCCCACTTTGGTCTATTTATTGCAGCGGACATGATATAAAATATCACTTAGGATCCTGGGGCTTTCTGGCAGACAGCAGCAGCTACCAGGGGACGTCCTGTGCATACCTCTCTGTGGATTTCTCCACCTCTACAAGTCTTAGGGGTCAGCAAGCACTAGCAGAGAAGTGAAGCACAATTGCTGCTTGTCAGTGCAGTGCCCTGCATCACTATTAGGTATTGGGGTGAATGTTACATATTTTGGGGTGTAGATTTCCAAGATTTTTTTCTTGATCATTCTCCATTTGAATGAACATTTCTATTTTTTCACTGCAATACTAAAGATTTTATTTTTTGTTTCTCAAGAAACCTATGTTTATGTTAGGGTCTATGTTGAAAACCAGTATTGCTACCTGAAAAAAGATCCACATTTCAAAAAGGAGGTCTTTGAAATCCAAGACTAACCTCAGACCCAAGAATACCTACTTCTTATCTCAGAAAAAAATAAATAAATAAATCTCAAACCAAAGGGCAAGGAAACTATGGAAAAGCCAAATTCTGCTAGGCAGGACCCCATGGCAACAACACTTTGTATATTTCTTAGAGGCACTCCATAAGAATTTGGCTTTACTTACAATTTAAAATTGGGTAGTCATTTCAATTCTTATGAGGAAACACACAATAAAGTTTTATTTCAGAACAAATTTATGTGCGTCACAAGTAACTCACGGCATAAAATACATCCTCAGAGCTTTTATTAGGAGTATGCACTTCTAATTTGTCGGTTACAGTTTTGATTTGTGGTCCTCACAGTGGGGTGGGGGAAATCAAATAATTCCAGCCATCTAGTAATAGTTTAATCCTCTTTTGTGCCCACGGCAAGATTAAAGTCGTAAGAGAACTGCAACCTAAGAGGTGCCTGTTAATCTGCAAAACAATTTAAAGCACACTTGTCTAATCTCCCAGTTTGTATTTATTAACCACAGCGCCATGATTACTGATATCTCCAATATTAATAAAACAGTGAAGAAAGTTCACTCATCGACAACAAAAACTCATGGAAGATATGGGGAAAAACAGCAGTTAAACTAAATTAACATGTCATTGCCAACAACTGCATTTTAAATATTTACTTTGAAAACAGCACAATCACCGTAAAACAAATACTGCTATGATAGCTTTAGTTTTTCATTTCCTTCTAAAATACATAATCTGTAAGGGCTTTTTAGAAATGAACTTCTACTTCAATTACGGCTGCTCACTTATTATTTTCTACTTTCAGCGTTATCTCTCAGCATTACATAGCACTTTAAAGTGCTTTCAGTGTTTTAACAATTATTCATTAATCTTCCAACCTGCGACACAACACATAATATACTTCTTCTAATCACAGTGAGCTTTCCCAGCACCTGAGACCTTGTGCAGTTTAATTCCCAGACAAGCCAGCACTCATATGAATGATGTCTGATTGGCAAACAGGGATCGTGCTATGGGGCCTCCAAACCAAGACGTGTGATTTGATAAAACCAAAGCTAACAAATCCAGATCTGTACTGGCAGCTCTAACAACACATATCTATCTGCTACAGGCTGGCACAGCAGAGGTCTTACCTCGCTGAGGTAAGAGGGCTCAGCTCTTACCTGCTCAGTACCAGCCAGTTATATTATGACACTCAAAATCATGCATATGCTTAAGGACAGAGATGAAAAAGGTCACAAGATAAAGTTATCTAGTTCATATATTATATATATATATATATATATAAATCACATCATTTTAGATCTTTTTAGGATCTATTAGACATTGTTTTTCTATTCATATTCATTCATACTAAGCAAATTGTGTTTCTGTTCATATTCATACTTTTATATAAAGCCACGATCATGATCTTCATAAAAGATCAAATCAAAGTCCACTTCAAACACATGAATTACATTTGCAAACAGAGCTTCATGCCAACTGAAGCACGCAAAAATAGATGAGCAGCATAATTAAACAGACTTGATATTCAAAAGTTGGCCACTGCTACTCCGAGAAGTATCTTTCTTTTCAAAAATGTTTTTACTTAATGTGAACAAGAAGAGGATTATTAGCAAAAACATGACTGAAGGCATTCAGTACACAATGCCATAACACAATCCAAAGGATACGGTTCTTGAGGTCCTTATATCAGAGGGGGTCAGAAAATGACAGAAATATGCACTAGCTGCCCACACCTCAGTGGAGGGAACCTCCAAAAGTGACCCACCTGCTGCTACCCAGACTTTTGGTTAAGCAGACAGAAAAACCAGCTGCAAAAGTTCAAAGGATTTGAAAAAGGTCTGTAGAAGCTCTAGTTGGATAAATTTATTTTGTATTAACTAGAAAGGTGTGAAGTGAGCCACCCTACTCTCGCAACAATATTTTGGGGCAGCATACACTGCTCGTTTTCCCCCAGGAAAAGACTATCCCAAGGTCTTTTACAGGGCAAAGGTTGTTGCTACAAATATAGGGCCTCGAAACCATCGGGAGCAGAACCACAAGCAACCACTCAGCTCTGCGGAGAGGAGGCCGCATGTGCCAGAGCGTGCTATGGCCTGCTCCGCGTTGGGATGACTGCCCCACGTACGGGCCTCCTGCTGGGAAGTCTAACATAGCTCTCCCACAGGGTCACTGCACCACACGGTGAGGCTAATAAAGGACCACAGGGGATATCCCTGAAGGGTCACTAATATTCAAGTACTTTTAAATCATACTCTGAGGTTGTTGTTTTTTTTTTTCCTTCTTTAATCTCGTAAAATTAATTGTATGCCTCAAAACTTCCATTATGAAGTACAATTTTGTCACTCAAATTAAGTTGTATCTGTTTATACGGAGAAGCCATGACATTCATAAATTATTTTGCTCTTCCCTTCAAAGTAGTAGTGATGGTTCTAACCGCACATTTTTTCTGAATATCCCATGAGTATCTATTCATTTATTTCCAGGTGGCAGGCTGTATTAACAACAGATGTTAGACAACATTAGATCTTTTACTCAATATGCCATATTGAGTACAAAACCTAATCAAACATCTTAGCAGCTACATTTAAAGAAACTGGAATCCAAATAAATACTCCCTATTCATGTACTTTTTACTGCTCATTTTTAAATGTCTCCAGAATCTCTACAACTATAATTTAAAAAGTTCTCTTTTGCCCTAAGCTGTGTGCGACATTATACCTGTGTGCAGTAGAGCTCCAGGTTTTTCTAACTCTGGCTTGCACAACTCAAAACTGCATTACATTTAAGAGACAGACATGAGAAAAAATGAACGGAGGGAGAAGCAGGGCAGAGGCAAAAGGTGTCTGTACGTACATATGAGCAAGATAATATAATAGCTGTGTTTTTACTGCAAAACATTTTCATTTTCGGTGAGAAATCAGGGTGTTACAGCTGGTGCTAGATCTCTTTGCTCCCCACCACCCTGCTTTTAAAAGCAATTGTTGTATGCAGTGGTTTTGCACTTGCATGCCAGACAAGTCTTCTCACCCAAGTTTATGTTATATATTGTCTCCATGAGCAGAAAAAAATGCAAAAGGAAAAAAAGAACTATTCTGACATATCAACCCAATAGTTTTAGCTATTCTAGCTGCTATACAACCTTGAAAACAAATCATAAAACATGGAAGCAATATAGGAACTTACTTAGTAGTTGCACATAATTAGACTAACGCCAGAAAGCCATTTCTGTTACGCTTGATTTGTCAGAGAACAAAGAGTCCCAGAGAGCAGATTCATTCCTGCAAAGAGTTTTTGTAGGCAGCTGCCATTAAGAAAGAATGACAGATTTACGGCGTCATAAATATTCCGTTTTCCCCCATAACATTTGCATGACACCAGTTCATCAGTCAGATGCCACCTGGGGCTCAACAAAGTCCTGGAAGAATGAATGAGGACAGCTGGCTATATATACTTCCCCAGATTGACACGTGTAGTATATACACTATCACCTTTCTGAAAGGGTAAGTCCTTTACAAGGATAAAACCACGGACCATCTTATCTAATGGCAAACCTGTTCCACTTTAGCTGCCTACCACCTAAAGTGACCACTGGTTACAGCCCTACGGATGTCATGTGGTACTGTACATGTCCCAGGTACTAAACATCTGGTTGTCAGCCACATACTTGTAGGTGGGCTTTCAGCACTTCTTCCATACAATCCTCCTGGAAATATGCAATCACTTGAGTCACAAAAGTCAATGTGTGGGGAAAGGAGGTAGGGAGGAGAAGGCTGGCACTGGCAGGGTGCCACACGCGGATCAAGAAAGCCGGTTACTGAGGAAGTACCTGCCTGCAAGAAGCTGAATCAGACGCATACAAAGAATTTCCACAAGAACAATGAAACACGATGCTATCTTGTCTGTTTAACAATATGAACACAACTCTTCCCGTACTGGAGTCTTCACTCATTTACCCCTTCCACCCATTCTTAAAATGGAAATGATTTCATCAAATTTCATCTCTCTGAATTGTTAAGGAAAACAATTCCAGACAGAGCACTAGAGAACATTCTGCCAATATCTCTATCTCTTGCCATTCATCAGTACTGTCAAAAGCTTCAGTGTTACATTGCCATGCTCCTCACAGCATGCTACTGAAGGGTAAACAAACTATAATTAACTTAACACAAAAAATCACCAAGAACACCCATGTTTACATGCTTAAGTGGGATAAATGTGTGAATATATTTGGAGCTAACAATGCCGTCACCTGAGGAAAAATGTTCCAAGAAGTATCTAGTATCACAGACAGCACTACAAAATATGTCAGGCTAAAATTGATAACATTTATATTCTGTCCTTATCAATGTGAACTTATTGGTAACAGCTACTTTTTATTCTGCATGTGCTCAGAAGAAAAAATAGAGCAGATATAAGAACAAAAATGGATAACTCTTACTATTAATTTTACTATTCACTGAAATACCATTTAAAACACTGTCTATCAGAGAAACTTTCATGTGTAAGCAAGACAAAAGCAATGATTAATAAAAACTATACAAGGTTATGTAAGAAATTAAAGTGTTACAGAACACTGAACTGACAGCAGAAAGCTGAAATTAAATCTTCCATCTTAGACAACATGCTATAATGTACTTCAGTAATCTGTTTCACACAGAAAGATCCTGATCCTACATGTATTTCGTGACAGGTAACACAGGTTACATCAAAAAATTTAGTCTTACACTAAAGTTACACATGCTTCCACAAACACACACTAACATTACTTCTATGCCCAGTGCAACCAGTATTAAGTAATAAAATAAGCAATATGTACCAACAAATAATTTACACTTTGCCTAAGGATCTAAAAACATCCCCTCCTTCCTCTACACACACAGATAGGCATGCACTTGGCTCCATTATTCTGGTATTATTATTCAGGTGACACAAACACAGAACACCAGAAACCCATAAAATGCCAGAAAAAAAAAAAATGCCAGCAGCCAGAAGCGATGCTGTCCTGCTACCTCACCACACAAACTGCAGGACCACATTGTGCTTTTAGTTGGGCAGTTGCCATTCACAGTTTTGGCGGAAAGGAAGAAGAGCTAAGGAAGATTCAGACTGTTCCTAATGTCCACAGTAAGAGAAAATGAATGTGGGTTCTGACAGAAGCCACTTAGCAGCATTAGGAAAAGCTCACAAGAAAATACCTCATCCCTGTAATACAGCAGATCCTGTTTTTTTCACCAGTTTCTACTGCAGACAAGGCCAGAAAAATTCAAAACAACTTGGTCATAATTGGGAACACCAATGGTAGCTCTTTCATAGCCCAAAGAGCCTTTTGCAGAAAAAACAGCTCCAAGGTAGGAAAGTCACCTTTTCTCTGCATATAAAAATGGAAATCTTACCTAATCAGCAATCATTTAGGAGTACTGCTTACTTTCGCATTTGCGAGTAAGTCTTATTCCAAATCCAAAGCTTTTTCCACCAAAAATATCTCCTCTGAAACAGTCACCAAAATGAAAGCAACTCTGGAATCATATTTCTTCTGTTAAATACAGTGTTTACTAAAAGAAAAAATGATTTAATTTACCATTTGAAGGTTTTGATAAATCAGTTTTCCTTCAATTATGGAAGCCCTAAAGCTTGTTTAGATCAAACATAATTTTTAAACTCCAACTCTAGCATTTTATAGGTGTTACGATATAGAAAAAATGATAATTTTTTAATTCCAAAAAGATTAACAAAATGATGCAGCAGTAGTTCTGCATCCCATGACATTTTCAGATTCTTTGAAAGAATCGGTATTTATATTAAAAGACAACAAATACAGTTATTAAAGTAATATTTTTTCATGTAGACCTTTACTGCTACCGTTTACTCTGATAGTAATGAAGGTAGTCTCTACAACATCCAATTCTTTTACATTTCTTTACTAAGTTTTGGTTTTGTGGTTTAGCTACCTTCAACTAATATAGATATTTAGTACTTGGATGTAATTAAGAAAAGGGGAACCATCCTTAGACTATTTCAGTCCATTAGGCAAATTTTCTCAGTATGATATGAAAAATATCAACTACTTAATTAGCACACCTACTTCTCCCAGGCCTCTAAGTGCACCTAAGCTATGCTTTACGATGGCCCAAGGAAAGAAAAAAAAGAGAGAAACCACAAAACATCAATTATGCCTCTACGCAATTGTACAACTATTTTAAAATGTGTGAACAGTTAAGACAAAATTGAAAAATTACCATAATAGGCTTTTGACACTTCCCTGCTTAAGCAAAAATTAATTCTAACTCCCTGTTTTTATGCAAAGCCTTTATAATTTCTCTAATCTCGAGTTCCCATGAGAGGGAACACAATACTTTCAAGTACAAGAGTGTGAGGCTTGGCATCTTCTCTTTTTAGTTATGCAGTTTATTTGATGGAAGTCTAAACCGTTAAGCCTCCCTTTGTGTTTAATATAAGCCATCCTCAGTGGCAATACAAGTTAATTTAAGTGAAATGAAGTTTTAGGAAGAATGAATTCTCTTGCACAGAAAGCTTCACTAAAACAAAGCTTTTTTAAATGTAGCATCTGTTTCCTGAATCGCTCTAGAACCTGTAATAAAAATAAACTAAAAGCAGCAAAATTTCTCAAAGTTACTACTTCTTGTGAACATCATAAATGTAAACCCCAGTCTAATGGAATAACTTATTTATCATTTTCTATATGTTTTTCAGTTTCATCTTGTAACAAGTATGAACAAGCTTTAACAGTGTAATGAATTAGCATGTTCTAAGCCTAAGATATTAAGCACCTTCCATTTTGTTAGTGATTAATATTAACATACTGCTTATGTTACAAAAGTAAATCAGATATATCACTGGTGTACACTTCCAGATACAATAAGGTATACGGATCACATATTAATTTTAGAGTTATGTCATACATTTCTTCGTCCCCCACCACAGCTTATATATTTGTACATCAGACAGTATGCTGCAGCAGCACATGGTGTGTTATGATGCCTACAAACCTATTAAGGTCACAGAGAGCTTGTGCATATATTCAGTCTATTCCCATGTGAGTCAGAAGTATATTATTTGCATACCATTATGCTCTGAAAACCTATTCAGTTATCCCCACTGGAGACAACTCACCACAGTGACCTAAATAGTATTCACTTTTCCAATATTTGAAGGAACAGCAAATAAATGGGGCTCTGCGCAGACAAATCCAAAAAGCCTCAGAACATCTAAGAATCCAGGCTTATGAATGACAAATGCATATGAACGCAGACCAGTGTATCACAAAAATTCTCATGGAAGCAAAGAATGATGAAAAAAGTAAATTATATGCTTAATAGAGAACTACAATGCTGAGACTGAAAACGACTGGAGAGATAATTTTTGCCAAAAAGCTCTAACATTACCCAAGCTTATTACAACCACAAAGGAGAGCAAAGAGTTTCAAATCACAGAACTCACTTAAAAATAACCTCCCTCCACTTTCAGTAGCAGCAGCAGTTCTAACATCAGCTGCCTAAGACAGCTATTGATATTTTATCTATAGCACTGTGCAACAATTCGCATGACGTTAGTAATTGAGACCCCTGGGACACATACATATTGCTTCTTCCATAACAGCTGCAATATTGTGCATACTTTCCCTAATCACGTACCTGTACTAACATGCAGTAATTGTCCTCTTAATTTATACTCCCTCTATAATTACACTATTTTGATTAAACGTCTAACAACCTTTACTCGCTCACTTTTTCTAGTCATTCTTCCTGATCTCAGTAGAGCCACAACAAAGGGAGAATATAAACAAACTGTGTGGACTTTCGGCAGAAAGTCAGAAGAGATTAACGTAACGTTCCTTTATGGCTTTGGTCTACAAATCAGAATCTCTCACTGTTAACCTTATTTTGCTTTTTGCCAACATGCTATGTGAAGTTTACTTTAAGCTGTAAGCATTTTTGAACCTGTCTCTTTGTGTAAAGCTCTAAGCATATCTACAGCACATTACAAACAATAACCACCATCTTAAAAACACAGCTGTGACCATGCTGTAAAATGCAACAAAAGGCTATCACGGCATGATCAACTGAAAGCCAAGATAAAGGTATATAAGGTATGCCAATATTATATATTGAAAGGTTGTGCATACAGGATTTTGAAGCACATAGCTGATTGAGCTGGAAAAAAAGATATAATTATTTTTCCGAATATAAGAAATATAACAGTTCTTGCAGTTCATAGTCACACAGCTACTAATGACCCTCCAAATGCAGTGACTTGAAGTTCTGATGAATGAAGTACAATGATGCATAGCACTCTCTAAAGCCTGACACGTTACAGTCACTTCCTGAAACTCTTCCTTCATTTTAAAACTTAGACAATGTCTATTAAAAATAATTTCAGGAATTGTCTTAAAGAAGCCACAACTCCAACACAGTATCTGTAACAATTATAGCTACTCTAGTGCATGGGTATCTTTTCATATATTTTTAACAGTACTTCTGAAAGCTCTGTATGCTGGTGGGTATGCAGGTGACGTCTCCTGAGCCCAATACATTAAATGGATGACACGACATTCACATATAATGCCCCAGTATTCTCAAGGGCAAACCATGCACTCCCATGATATGCACAAAAGGTTTCAACTTACTTCCATTTCTACTTTCCACAGTAACAATTTGGTTTCACTCCCTTTCACGTGCTCATGAGAAATTCAAACAAACATTTTCATTTGATAAAACATACACTTTTACCATTTTGGCTTATACTGACTCTTGTAGCTGGCTTCAGACAATCTGTATTCACATATCAAGCCAAGCTGAACTGTCCTTTTTATTTTATTTTTTAATGCTCCCCCCTTTAATTGTCTTTTTTTAATCAGTAGTTTAGAGCTCACTGTTGCGCTTAAATTGTTGTGTCAGTGCAAGGGACAGCACAGGACTCAGTAAGACGAATGGGGGAAGAGAGCTAAATGTGGCCACATAAGGGGCATCCCTAATTAAATTACTCCAACCTGCCCGTTAATTCAACCTCCCAGCCCATGCCAAAGAAGAATGAAGATACAACACCAATCTTTAAATGTACAGCTTTCCAGAGATCAGGGACACAGGGAAAAATTACATGACCTCAGAAAGCGGAACAGTTTGGTAATTTGCTGCTATACCTCTTTGTCCAAACTGCAGGATCTGTGCCGCCTAAACCAGCCCATTTGAAAGCACTGCATCAACTGAATCCATTTCAGCTCCTGCGTCTTCCTATAGAGGTGAATAGCAAGAGAGTGGAACCACAAAGCCAAAGCTCTCCAACAGCTGTGTGCAGTGTCTGTGGGAGAGCACAGCCCAGGTGTACAGTCACCTTGCTGAGTGCCACCGCTGTGAAGTGATAACCAAGACGTGGCAGCAGAAAGCGGGCCCTACCAATACCCAAACGAGCTAATGTATCTGCACCTCACACAGAGCACCCTACTAACTGCTCGGCTAACTGTTCTTAACAGAGCCGTATCCTGTAATAGGATAAAAGAGCACCTCAGGGCAGCTGCGACAGGCCATGGCAAAGTTGCCTTTCTCTGGCTGACAGAAAATGTTCATTGCTGTATTTTTACTAGGGAACAGTTAAAAGCAAGTACCCCACAACTGACTGTTGAGGTGCCTCATGCAAGCTACTTTTCAATGCATTTAGCCATTCAATCCATTGTATTCAGCTATAATTGGAAGAATTTAATACTACATTCAATTCCCCTGTAATGCTCGGTCAGCAAGAAAAAAACTAATGCTTCCTTTCTGGCTCTGACAAGCAGTGTTGTGTGCAGACAAAAGAAGAATTCCCCATGCATGAATATTTTGGTAGTCAATCCTTATGGAAATGAAGTTCCTCATAATTACTGCTAAATTTTTTAAGATTTGGAAAACAGCATTTGAAAGAAAAATAATTCCAAGAAACTTATCATTATTGTGTCTTGAAGACTAGGAGGAGAGGTTCCAACTAATAGTTCAACATAATAAATAGATAAAGAAGCAGAACCTTGCTATTGTTGAGAAACAGTAAAATAATGATCCTGGATAGGCAGAGAGTGATCACCCACAACACTCCTTTAATGGGAAGAGGGAAGAAAAATGACCTCTTTACTGTGTCTCTGCTTCCAGGGCTTCCCCTCACATTCAGATACCATGTTTGTTCAAAAAATGAAATAAAATAAAGGCAGCTGTGCCTCATCTGTAAAAACAGATCATCACTAATTTATACTAACTCCATATTGTTGTATTCTGCGATCAGGAAGAACAGACAAGAAGAACAGTAGCACGTCAAAAAATGATAGTTCAAATCTTTTACAAAAATACTTCATGCTACACGTAGAAATATGCCCTAATTCAGGAATATCATGATTTTACTTAGGAGAGTTCATTAGGCTAGTGTACTACTTAATTTCTGATAGGACAAAAAAAAATAGTGCCAACCCTGTTGTTAGTGTGGACTTCCTACCCGCTTACATGTGAGCATACTGGGTATCTTCACTGATGCTGCAGTAATTCCAGTAATTCACTAGATAAAGAACTAACTGAAAATGTTGCTGGTTTAATATTTCGACATTACAAGACTTGTAACAGCTACAACCAAGTGAAGAATGCATTTAGTAGTTTCTTGGAGTAGGTCAAACATACAGGACTACTTGCCGAGTATGTAATCCATACAGGTCAGACATACAGGACTACTTGCCTGTATGTAATCCATACAGGATTACTTGCCGAGGCGATCGGCTCTGGGGCAGACGTGTTCTGAGGCTGAGCGAGGGATCGGGACAGCCAAGGCTCGTTTCCCGGCATCGAGGCCACTCGAGGCAGCCGAGGGAGCCGCCACGACCCGGCAGCCCTGTGAGGGACGCTGACGAGGCGCACGCGGAGCCAGCAGCGCCCCCTCCCGGCCGCTCAAAGGCAGCCCCTGGGGAGCGCGAGCCACCAGGACGGGCAAACAGCGCGGGGCGCGGCAGTTGGCGCGGGCAGGGCGAGCAGGGAGGGCGGGGCGATCCCGCCCGCCCACAAGAACACCTCAGCTAACGGCTGTCTGGCACTGGCTGGGCCACTGTGGTCCTCGCTAGGCAGCGAGCTCGCGCCAGAAAGGCTGTAGGCACCCAGCCAGACTGCCCGCTCCAAAATGCGGCCGTTCAGGTCTCTGGGTGCAGGGAGTGCCAGAGCCTGCTGCTGCCGTCTGAGGGAGGCAGAGACACCGTGTGCGTGAGGTGCGAGCAGGGGGACGACCTGGTCCTCCTGGTGGCAGAACACAAGGAGGAGGTGGAGAGGTTGAGGGCCATCAGGGAGTGTGAGCGGGAGATAGACTGGTGGAGCAACTCCCTGCAAGGCCCGAAGGACAGGCTCCGGAGTGAGACTCCCCACGTGGGGGTGGACCCCCTGCCCAGTTGCTGTCGGGCAGAGGGAGGGGTCCTAGGAGTTGAGGAGGAATGGAGACAGGTATCTGCTCGACGATGCAGGAAACGCGGGGGGGGGGGGGGGGGGGGG